>RCWM02000162.1:0-1200000 GCA_003667255.2 Euschistus heros | reverse complement strand
GGATTTTCACCGGGTATGATGATATCTACTATGCCATGATCCAACATCTTCCGCGTGGTGGTGTTATCTCGGTATTGAGCAACTATAATTATGTATGGCAAAAAGGAGAACTCCCGAAAATTTGGCAACAAGCAGAAATTATTCCTATCCCGAAAACAGGTAAAGATAAACGACTAGCATGCAGTTACCGTCAATGCACTGTGCAAAATAATGAAACGGATGATAAACAACCCGTATATATTTACATCCGTCACATCCAACCAACTTTACCTTTCAGTGTAAATGAAAGAAAATTTCAGGAAAAACCTAACCCAACACTACCCCTAGCAGAACGATTTTCATTCGTCATTAATGAATTAAAGAAAACAACAGTGAGCATACCAGAAATAATTATACCACCTTGGACCTGCCAACCCCCGAAACTACACCTAACCTAATCGAGCCTCCATAAAAAAACACCACCGCTTCAGAATACAAAGAGAAATTCCAAAAATTACTCCGATCACTTCCGAACCACCAAGCCATATACACTGACGGATCGAAATCTGAAACCTCAACAGGTTGCGCCTCCATTGCAGCAGATGCAACTCACCAAAAGAAACTCCATCCTCTTTGCAATAGTCATACAGCAGAACTAACCGCTATTTCTTCCGCTCTATATTACACTATAACAAATACCGAATCTGGGCTCATGGAGGTCGGGGCCGGGGTTCTTCGAGGATACTTCGGTTTCTCAGAGCGTGTTAGCTCTGAGGGTCTGGAGTTATATGAAAGAATATACCGACTTGCAAGCTCAGCATAAAATACCTATATAATCCCCCGGCTCATCTCATCACACATCATTAGAAGATCGTACGTGGTAGTTGCTATAGCTTTTTTATTAATTAATAGTTTCATTATTGTCATTTGTATTAGTTTTATAATAAAATCCTTTTAAAAAAAGTAATTTTTGTATCGAGTTACATAACTGGCGCCCGAACTAAACAGGAACTCAATTGACGACCATTTGTCCTCAAACGAAGCTCTGTTCTCTTCATTACTATTTGCCAACACAGCAAATATCAGCGATATCAGCCGCCGCAGCAGCAAGAAGATATAGATAACTGTAAGTTAGTTTTATAATTAGAATATTGTCATCATTTATTTCGCATTTTATTTTATATAACATTTTATTGTATTTTTTGTTTTGTTGTAACTCTTTTAAATTCATCATTCCTCTAATTAAACCAGCCAAATTAAAAATTACTAGCACACAATCTCCTAATATTAGTCACGAACTCCGAAGAGAGGATTACGATCACATCCCTACTTTTGACGGAAACGCAAATGACTTACTTTACTTTATATCCACAGTAGAAGGTGTCTATAATATTGTTTGTAATATTCACATCCAACAAAGAGAACTAAATCATTTACAGCTATTAAACAAAGTTAAGAGCAGATTAATAGGATCGGCTCAATCCCTCATTTTAACTCAATCGATTGCAACTATACCTGCATTACTGGACATCTTAAAACGAAATTTTTCAGACAGCCGGTCATATGAATCTTTAAAAGCAGAAATTTACGCGTCAAGACCCCATAATAAGGAAAGTCCTACAGAATTTTTAAATCGACTTGAAAACCTAAGACACTTAATTTTTGTCAAACTTAAAATTGACGGACTTAATGACCAACAGCTAGAATCAACTGTTTCTTACGTGGAAAAAGAAATAATTCACCATATGTATTCCTGCCTACCTTGGCAGCTTTCTAACCACATTATGACTTTCGATCCCAACAATCTTGAAGACTTAAGAAGAATTATTAATATGCGGTGTTCATTTATAATAGACCAATTATATAAAAACAAAAACGAACAAAGGAATCATCAAAATTATCAACAACCAAGATCATTTCCGAATTTCTCTAATCAAACAAAACCTTTTCAAAACAATTTTCCTAATCAGACAAAACCTTTTTATCAAAACAATTTTCATAACCAACAAGTCGCGAATAACCAACAAACGAGACCTCCTTTCAAACAACAATTCCAACCTTTTCAACCTAATTTTCCTAGACCACAAAATTTCAATCAACAATTTCCCAAAAATAATCTAAATAATCCAAATGACCCACGTCATCCTTTCAATAATTGCCCTATCCCTAATCCTAAACCAGACTCCCAAAACACTGTCTCTATGAGAACATGGAACAGACCGAATTTCAAAAATTTGGTTTCCCCCTACGAACTGACACATATTCAAGAAAAACCTAATTTGATGACAAATAATGATCAAGACAAAGATGAAACCATACGACTTTTAACAGAACGCCTAGGGCAACTGGAAATGCAGTTGCAACAACAAAATCACAATACAGACTCAAACGAAGAAAGAGCTAGACAAGACGCTTTTTTAGCCACAGGCAGCGATCAGATGAATTGCGTAAGGCCGGAATCATCTTATTATTCGAATTAAATATAATTAATAGAACGTTGCCTTACTGTAAGGATTACACGGAAAGAATTTGGCTCCTTGATACAGGTTCTTCAGAAAATTACGTAAACCCAAAAATTATAGCCCCTCATATCCCGCGTATAAAAGAAGATTTTGTAGTATCCACTCCAGCCGGACAAAAAACTGGAGAGGAGTATATATTAATAAATTTAAAACCCTACTTTGGAATTGATGAATACATTAAACTATACACACTCCCTTTTTCAGATAGATATGATTTACTGTTAGGAAGCGACACAATGCTTCAACTCGGAATACATATAGATTTCGAAAATTTAATTTTAATTTATAAGGATAAGAAGCTACCTATTTTTAAGCAAATAAAAAATAAAACAATACAATTAAGAAAGGGTTTAAATATAGTAGAATTAGATATAAAAAATAAAAATAATCTTAAGGAAGGATTAATCAAAGAATTAAATAAAGATAAATATACCGTACATGAAGGTTTATATAGGATAAAAAATAATAAAGTTAAATGTCTAATAGATGCCAAGGAACTCATGACCATTTGTCCCGAGCCTATGGATATAGATGAAGTTAGTATACCCAATAATGATTTAGATAATAACTTATTAGAAATAGATAAGATCAATAATATACCTAACATTATCAGAACAAACCACATGAATTTCGAAGAAAAAGAAAAAATTATAGCACTATTGCAAAATTATCTGGAAATTATTAAAAAATAGACAGATAAATTAAGTTCCACCCCTATAATAAAACATACAATCAAAACAAGAGATGAAAATCCCGTATATACCAGAAACTACCGCTATCCCCAAATTTTTAACGAAGATATAAAAATAGAAATAGAAAAATTATTAAAAAATAAAATCATTCGAGCATCCACTTCCCCCAACAATTCACCTATTTGTATTGTCCCCAAAAAAATAGATGCCTCCGGAAAAGGAAAGTTCGATTAGTCATAGACTACAGAAAACTTAATGAAAAAACTATAGATGATAAATTCCCTATACCGAATATTGAAGACCTATTAGGCAAAATTGGTAGAGCAACTTATTTTAGTGCTCTCGACCTAGCTTCAGGATTTCATCAGATAGAATTAGACCCTAGCTCGATACCGAAAACGGCCTTCAGCACTGAAAATGGGCACTACGAGTTCTTACGTATGCCCTTCGGTTTAAAAAACGCTCCATCCACATTTCAAAGAGCTATGAATTTGATATTCTCCAATATACCAAACGTCCTTGTATACATGGACGACATAATAGTCTTTTCGGATAGTTTAACTGAACATCTAAAACATCTAAAAACAGTTTTCAATCTATTAAAAAAATATAATCTAAAAATTCAATTAGACAAAACCGAATTCATTAAGAAAGAACTTCTCTTTTTAGGACACATTATCTCTAAAGACGGAATTCAACCTAATCCCCAAAAACTAGAAGCAATTAAGAATTTCCCAATACCAAGCACACAAAAACAGATCAAACAATTTTTAGGACTAACAGGTTACTACCGTAAAATGATTCAAAATTACGCTAAAATAGCTAAACCTATAACTAGTAAATTAAAAAAAGGACACAAAGATAAACATAAATGACCCAGAATATATAAAAGCCATTAATACTTTAAAAACAATACTTCAAAACAACCCCGTTCTTCAAATGCCAGATTTCGAAAAAGACTTTATAGTAACTACAGACACCTCAAACTACGCAATAGGCGCGGTTCTATCACAAATAACAAACGGAAAGGACTTGCCCATTGCTTACGCTTCTCGAAATTTAAACAAACATGAGGAAAACCTCAGCCCTATAGAAAAAGAACTGCTCGCCATTGTATGGGCATGTAAATATTTTAGACCATACATATACAGACGCAAATTTACTATTCAGACAGATCACAAACCACTACAATACCTATATAATATGAAGGAACCTAATGCAAAAATGATACGCTGGAAATGTCAACTATCAGATTATAATTTTAGTATAAAATACGTAAATGGAAAAACCAATCATGTAGCTGATGCTTTGTCGCGAAATCCTCCATATGAATTAAATACTATCAACCCCAATCAAAATGTCGAAATTGACCCTAATGTGGCTATTGACAATTTCCTACAGTCCAATCATAATCCGCCATTACAAACAGACGACATTGAAGAATTAAGCAGAGTCCTTAACATCCAAGTTCAGGAAACTACCCCAATTACAAATACGAGAGACGAAGACAGTGAAAGTTTAATGACAGCCCACTCTCAAATTAGCTCTAACGAACAAATAGGTATGGTAGACAATCCAGACAAAGTTGTGAACTTAGAAAAATTACAAATTATTCTTCACAGAGGAAACAAATCTAAAAATCAATATAAAACACTACTTAATTCAACAAAGAAACGTTTTATCTGGTACACGGCTTGGCCCTATAATAATGATTTGGAAGAAATATGTATTGAACACCTTGAACCTAACAAAACTTACGGAGTATACTGTTCTAACCCCAATTCGGAAATAGAAAACAAAATTTTAGAAGAAATTTTTAGACAATTTCAAAAAATAATTGAGGAAAAAATCAAAAGGTACCTTAAATATATTCAAGACGAAGAAAACAAAGACGAACAAACCTTGCACATATCAAACTATCATTGTGGAAAAACTTGTCACAGAGGAATTAATGAAGTTTATAGAGCATTACGAAAAAACTATTATTGGACCGGAATGTTCACAGACATAATTAAATACGTTAATAATTGTGAAATATGTAAACAAATAAAATACGATAGAAACCCCCCTAAACCGGAATACCAAATCACCATCACACCTAACAAACCTTTTGAACAACTACAGATGGATACCTTATATTATGGCAACACCCCCATCGTAACAATCATTGATTGCTTTTCAAAGAAACTTTACGGATATATCATAGACAGCAATAATAGTATGGAAATAATAAACAAAGTAAAAGATTATCTCAGTTTATTCCCTTCGCCCCAAAGGATACAGATGGACAATGGACCGGAATTTGCAAATAAAAGCGTTGAAAACTTCCTACAATATAACAATATTCAATACCATTTTACCACGCCTAATTATCACAATTCCAATGGGCTCATTAACAGAGTGCATTCAACATTAATCGAGTTAATGAGCATCATTAAAACCCAAGAACCTTCTCTACACTTACTTACGGTACTCAAACTAGCATTAATCGCCTATAATAACACCCCTAACTCTCAATTAAAACTGACGCCTAATGAAATCACATTCGGAATAATCAATCCATCATCAAGTGGTGAACAGTTAATTTTTGAACAACAAACTAACCAATATCATACCGAAAAACTATTAATACAAAAGGCTATTAAAGAAATGATAGATTCAGAAAAACAAACCAGGACAGAAAATCTCAATAAAAACAGAGAAAACGTTGGGATTCCTCACGGACAGATATACATCAAAACAAATCTCAGGAATAAGGCAAAACCAAAATTTAAAAGGGCTATATACAATCATAATACCAAATTAGCTCAAATAAATAAGAAAAACACATTAAATTACATCCCAGCTTATTGAAACGACCAAAAAATTCGAAAATCATAATACTGTTATTCCTCCTTTCAGGAACGACAATGACAGCAGGATCATTGATTCTTCTCCTATGCCTGGACCTAGTGGCCTCTTACAAACTCACTGACCTATCTCATGGACCAGGAATTATTCCTTTAAAAATCCAGAATTCATATATAATTAATCGCTACTTTACTTATATACATTCCGTTAACCTTACAGCCTTTCAAGCAGAAATTGATAACCTTTTTCGGACCATACAAATTCAAAACAATCCTATACCCATCCCCAAAACCTATCTTGATACCTTTACTGCTCAATTAGCTTCAGCCCAGACTGACATTTTAATGGCACATCTATCGTATGCCCAAACCAAACTTGATCATATCATCATCAATCGCCCCAACTCTTCTAATAACCGACAAAAACGAGGCTTAATTAATGGATTAGGAACTGCAATATCATGGATAACTGGAAACATGGATGCAAATGACCGTGAACGCTATGACAAAATAATTAACAATATAGAAAGAAATGATTACCATTTGGAGCACAACATCGAAAATCAACTATCTATAAACAAAAAACTTATTGATGAATTTAATAGAGACATGCGTGCAATAAAATACAATACCAATAAAATTAGAAAAATCTTAATAGATAATGTTACAAATGTAATAAACACTAACAATCATAATCTTTTATTGTATTCAACACTAGAATTAATTATCAATAAACTTAATGATTTGGATGTATCTCTAGAATTTTGTAAATTAAATGTAATTCATAATAGTATTATATCCTATAAAGAACTCACAATTTTACATTCCCACAATAATATCCAGCTTATTTCCGACACTCCTGGAATTCTTTGGCAAACAGGTAAATTACATTGTTCCTTAACTCCGACACATATTCATTATTTTATCCAACTCCCTTTGCAAATACCTCTTATTGAAACTTACTTCCTACTCTCTTATCCTTACGTAGATGATACCCTTCTTAAAACTATTCATACTCACCCTTCCCTGGTACTTAAAACTGATTCCCTTTATACAGGAAATTGTAATCTTATTTTATCTAATTACTATTGTACTAATATTACACGTATTACGAATCCTTGTATCACTAACATTATTGTAAATAATAATAATCACCAATGTATATCATATAAGCTTGATGTAATCAAACCCTTTGTAAAATATGTTAGTATTATTAATCAGTATTTAGTTTATAATCAAACCTTGTTAACTATTCTACGAAATAATGTTACTTTTAGTATTAGCCCTAAACCTACAACTCTGCTTCAGCTATCCTCCAACGAAGTACTATTGGACTATCCACCTTCTTTTAATTTTGAGGAATCAACCCCAGTACGCATTACACACGTTCCGGCTCTCACCTCCGCCGAACCTAATATTTCTTTTGAAACGCTCCATCTACTCAATATCCAAATGAAACCACTGGAACTACTTGAAGACGTCGGTACTACCGATCACCTGATTATCATATACTTCCTTCTGGCTATTTCATTCCTGTTATTACTATTTCAGCACTTTAAAACCTCAATCACCACCTACTTCAGGAAGAAATTCTGCGTTTCCTGTTCCACTCCAACCACCGCAGACACTTCTGAACCAATGGAAATTTCTGACGAACATCCTTCCTTTCAACCTACTTTTTCAACATTCTCGTGAGGACACTCGAACTTAAGGAGGGACGAGTTATATGAAAGAATATACCGACTTGCAAGCTCAGCATAAAATACCTATATAATCCCCCAGCTCATCTCATCACACATCATTAGAAGATCGTACGTGGTAGTTGCTATAGCTTTTTTATTAATTAATAGTTTCATCATTGTCATTTGTATTAGTTTTATAATAAAATCCTTTTTAAAAAAGTAATTTTTGTATCGAGTTACATAACTCTGGGAGGATGTGGACTTTTCCATGAAGAATGATATTAACAGTTGTATACTTTACTAATGTAAGATAATAAGGTGGCTAACATGGTAAAGAGCACAGCCACCAACTGATAAACTAAATATGAAGAAAAAACAAAGAACATCATTTGCCAAGCCAGCACCTATCAATTGACGAGTCAACTATAGGGTTCAAGGGCCGAGTTTCATTTAACCCTATAGTGAGTGCATAGTGTAGCATATCTACAACATTATGTTTATACTTATATCAGCAAACTCTCTTTGAGTTTTCTGGAACTAAATCTTGTAGCACAGATGCTATGCTACAAAAGAGAACTTTGCATGTCCTAACAAGACCAGACATGTCTTTACTTGTCACTTACATCTGCAAGTCCTCAGTTATGGAGACTCCTCCTTCCAGTAAAGTGTTTTTTATTCTTTGTTTAACATTCATTGTTTTTTTTTTTTTTTTTTTTTTTTTTTTTTTTTTTTTTTTTTTTTTTTTTTTTTTTTTTTTTTTTTTTTTTTTTTTTTTTTTTTTTTTTTATAAAATAGAATTTCTGTGGATTTTCTCAAGGTATGTAGTTTGTAAAATATCAATGAGGATAAAATTCTTGTTTCTTTTATTATCGAGATAAATCACTTTAAAGTTATGTTGTATATGCAATACATTATGAAAAAAATTAGTATTTTTCTTTTTTACATTTTCAGATGTCAGATATTGTATTCATTGATGAGAATGGAACTAGGGACAGACAGTTGATTCAAATTTTATCCCTTAATTTATCAAAAAAGGTGATCTTTTTTTTTTAATTAAGGGAAATCAAAGAATTTATATTTCTCAACAACTGGGTCAGAAATTAATTGAAAAAGTCCATTGGCAGTTCGGACATATAGGTTCACATCACATATTATTGCATATACGCCCACACTATTATTTCTATAAGATGGACCAACTACTGAAGGAATACTGCGACTCGTGTGAAGTATGTAAGAAAAATAAAATTAGAAAATGTTGTCCTATAGGCCTACTTTCACAGTTAGATCCAGCGACTACACACTACGAAATCATGTCGCTGGATACTGTTGGAGGATTTAGAGGAAATAACTCCACACAACGATATTTGCACATTCTAGCTGACCACTTTGGATTTCAACATCCAGTGGACAGAATACCAAAGATTTCATCCGTCTTTTAGATCCAATACTTAAGAACAATTCTATAAAATTGCTACTTGCCGACCAATATGCAGCGATTCAATCTAAGGAATTCCAAGACTATCTTGATTCAAAGGGGATTAATTTACTAATTACATCAGTAGATTGTCCGCGATCTAATGGACTGAATGAGCAGCTCCACCAAACACTAGTTGATAGAATTAGGTGCAAAATAAATAGTGATAGTGAGAAAAAAACGAGCATGGCCTAAAATAGCAAAGAAATGTAATGCAGAATATAAAGACACAATTCACAGTGTAACCAGGTTTACTCCGAGATATCTTCTATTTGGTAAGCAGTCAAATGTATCACCAGAAACGCTTCAAGAAAAACGAGATTTAGAGGCAGATAGAGCACAAGCAGCAGTGATTTCACTGTTGAGTCACAATAAAAATAAATCACGATGTGATAAAAATAGAAAAGAGTACAATTTTGCAATCAACGATTTAGTGTATATGGATAAAGGAAACAAATTAAATAGAAACAAGTTGAGTGAGGTACGAAGTGGGTCATTTCCCATCATACGACGAGTTTCCAACACCATTTATGAAGTCGCCTGTGACAAAAGAGGAAGAAAAAACGTTTTATGCCATTCAAGCAAGTTGATACCAGCAAGTTCAATTTACCACAAAGAGGGTTACCAAGCCACTGTAGGGGGGAGATGTAACACTGCGCTCTAACGGAGAGTGTGGAAGTAGGAACAACCTCATGCACTGTTGCTTTGAAAGTGTAAACAATTGAAGAGTTAGTTTGTTAGAGTTTTATATGTTTGTTTAGAGTTCAAGAATCATAATTGGACATAATTAAGTGGTGCCGAAACCCGGGAAAACGAGGAGCGGGTAAGGTGAGAATTTTTTTCTTTCTTTCCGCTTAAGTGTTTGCGATGGAAGAGAGCAGCAGCATCCTAAGACCACCAACGCTGCAGCAACCGAACAGTTTGCCAGAGTTACAATGGCAAACGATGGCAGAGGCTCACGCAAACACGTTAGCACGGTTAAAGGTTAGGACAGCCACCGATCAAGACCTGAGGAAAGCTGTCTCAGACGTTGAGAGATTCACCGGAGAGATCGGTGAGTAAACCATTTTATTAAGAGTGTCGACTGAGTGTTAGCGCGCATTGAAGTTAAGAGAGCCGAGGATCTTCTGGATGCGAACGACGCTGAATCTTTGCGGGCAGATCTGACCTGCCGGACAAGATGAGAGAGACGGAAAGCGCACGAGAGGAGGAAGCAAAGATGGCCTTCATCTCGAAAATCCTAAAGGTGCAGCTAACGAGAGAAACAGGAAGAAAAGAGAGTTTCCCTTGCGAGAAGTCCATCGTCGAATGTGCGCAGGACCTGGTAGATGCAAGTGCCCGGGATGAAGAATTCAAGAAGATCAGAGAAGAACCAAGCTGGAGCAAGGTGGTATACAGGAGTCTTCCCGGCGGAGACGGGAGACCACGGATAGGACATCTGAGAGAAGAAAACCAGAACCCAACAGAAGGAAGGAAGAGCACCACGAATGTGGCAATCCAGGACACTTAGTAGCGCAGTGTCCCCGCACCAAATGGTTTGAGTGCGGCAATGAGGGGCACATTGCGAGACAGTGCCCTTATATCTTTAGGAAGAAAGAAAACTCTAAGGGTGAGCCTATGGAGGTGAATAGGCTCGTGAGGAGGCCAAGAAGGACATCTGAGGCCTCGAGATCGTCAGAAGCCTGGTATCAGGCTCAGAGACGGAGAAAGAGGAGAAGCCTGAGAGCAGAGGAGACAAGAGGACTAACAGCCGGGAGCGGAGCTGCCGGAGGAGAGCGGCACAACCCGGACGTGTGGCATCCAGAGGAGGGTGCCAGCAGAGAGGCGGCTGCATACTAGAGATCAACGGCATGAAGGCGAGGAACCTGCCTATCATCAGGGTGGAGAAAGGGGTGCCCTGCCTGGTGGATACCGGTAGCTCGAGCACCATCCTGCACCGGAGAACGAAGAGGGGACAACTGGACACTCCAGATTAGACAAAAAGTATCGGAGTTATAGCCATAAGATTACCGACAAACGTGTTTTTGAGGAAAAGTGCGACTTACCGCAAGTTAGCCAATTTTTCTTCCTTCACAGTTCTAAAACTATTGGTCTGATCAAAAAATGAATAGAACCAAATTTATTGCAACTTTGCTTAGCTTTAATAATGTATGCCACAAAATGTGCTGAAAGTAACGGTTTCCGAGTTATTGTATCAAAGTGCTACTCCCCCCTCCCCTGCCCAAACCTAAAGATATTTCAAAGCAATCTTTTAACCACATTTACAGCTAAGGTTGGTGAACAATATGCAGTAGTCAGACCTTTTTATTTTTGGTTGGATTTCAAGGTTCGAATGCTTATTTCCCTGTACTATAATAATCACATTAGGCTTAACAACAATAATTTTATTTTTAACAATAAGTATTCAATTAATAATAATTTGTAATTAAACATTGCAATTTTAACAATAAATACATAAATTCTAACAATAAAAACGCGCTTTTTTTTTACATTTTCATATCCCCCCACTATATCTTCTTAAGCATTGATTCCAGAAAAAAATGTATAGAACCTTTTTTGTAAACAATTTTATGTAAATTAATTTAGTACATAAACATATTTTCGCCAGAGGCAAGAGTTTTCGAGTTATTAACTAAAAGCAGAAAAAATCGACGTTTAGAGCCCCCAACCCTCAGTACTTTTAGTATGTTGTTAAGGACACCTACCCCAACAAAATGTGCCCTGTGCCAAAATTGTCTTCTACATGAATTATTTCCCCTATTCGGCCTTTGTTGCCTGGACTAAATATCCCGTGATTGAGGAGTGGCCATCCACTTTGATATGTTGTACAGGATCCCTATTTTAGATTTCCAAGCTGTACGCTCGGGATCATTATTCTGCTGAAAAATGTAATTTTCTCCAATCCCAAATTTTTCAGCACTCATTAGGAAATTTTTTTTAATTCGTCGATGTATTTTATATGATCCATTATGCCGTCGATAAATTCAGAACACCCCACTATAGCTTCATTCAAACAACCACTTACCACTATTCACTTTCCTCCATTTCTAACAGTTGGAACTATATTTCTTATTTTCATTACTATATTTTTTTCTCCATACATTTTGCCCTGTCCGAAGATTAAACATTTCAATTTTACCCTCGTCGTTGAATATTTTCCTATTCCCAATCATATTTTCCATGGTCTTTGTCCCTTGTATTGATCCTTTTCCCCTAGCTGTCCTGGGTGAAGCTCTTTCTGTTTAAAGCATTAGCGCAATGATAAAGCACTCACCTTTTTCCCCTCTTTCAAACAAATGTTCATCCACTAATTTAGGGGCACTAATTCTTGTTTCGTTTTTTTAATTATTCATACAGTTCTCTCTATATATTCAAAAGTTTTCCTCGTTTCATATCTTGGACTGTTGTGGACTGAGTGAGGTCTGGCCACTTCTCTAAGCGACTGTAACTCATTACGTAGGCGCACAATAATTTGTGTTTCCTCTTCATTCGTCTCTCTGGTTTTGCGTCCCATTTTCAATTTACGAACAGCAATAATAATCGCTACACCTTTACAAATGACGTAAGGTAAAGACTGATTGCAGATTATCCTCAAAATATTAAGATAGGGAGTAAAAACAACAGTTAAATTCTAGTGTATGAATACTTTTGACTCAAAACAATGAGGCATCTTACTGTAATGTACCAGGTATGCAAGTTTAAAATGTCGTTTTAATTCCAATAGAATGCGCTCTTAGCCTATTGAAGGATTTGCTTATCTCTAAACGCTATTTTGTTTGTTAGTCATTTGTTTACAAAAGTCAGTTTTTTTTAAGTCGTTTACGTGGACGTATCATACCTTTCTTTGGTGTTAAAAAATGTCTAATTTTAAGCCAAATAAAGAGCATTTGCGGCATGTCATGATTTTCTTATTTAATCAAAAGAAAAAGGCATCTGAATGTCATCGAATTCTTGTTGAGACTTATGGCGATGTTGCTCCAACCGTCAGGACATGTGAACGTTGGTTTCAAAGTTTCAAACGTGGTGATTTTGATGTTACTGATCAAAAACGAGAAAATCGACCAAAAAAGTTTGAGGACTTCGAATTGCAATCTTTATTAGACGAAGACAATACCCAACAAATGATGGCAGAACAGTTGAATGTCACTAGGCAAGCCATTTCCGATCGCCTGAGAGCTATGGGAAAGATTCAAAAGGTTGGAAAATGGGTTCCACATGAATTGGACGAACGACAGATGGAAAAAAAAAAAAAAAACTGTGTGCGAAATGCTGCTTTTACGCCACGAAAGAAAGGGTTTTTTGCATCGAGTTGTAACTGGCGATGAAAAATGGATTTATTTTCAGAATCCCAAACGAAAAAAATCATGGGTAACGCCAGGACAACCATCCACATCGAGTGCAAGACCGGATCGTTTTGGGAAGAAGACAATGCTGTGTGTGTGGTGGGATCAGAAGGGAGTAGTCTACTACGAGTTTCTCAAACCCGGCGAAACAGTCAATACCGAGCGCTACCGACAACAAATGATCAATTTGAGTCACGCATTGATCGAAAAAACGCCCAGAATGGGCTCACAGGCACGCCAAAGTCATTCTTCAGCATGATAACGCTCCTGCACATTCAGCCAGATTGACTAAGGAAACGATTTCTTCGCTTGGTTGGGAACTCCTACCCCACCCGCCGTATTCACCTGACCTGGCGCCTTCTGATTATCACCTCTTCTCATCGATGGGACACTCATTGGCGGAGCAACACTTCAACAATTTCGAAAACGTACGAAAATGGCTCGATGAATGGATTTCAAATAAAGATGAAGCATTCTTTTGGAATGGTATCCATATATTGCCCGAGAGATGGACAAAATGTGTAGAAAGCGAGGGTCAGTACTTTGAATAAAATATATTATACTTTTTTTTAAATTACTGTGTATATATTTTAAGAAATAAACGACATTTTAAACTTGCATACCTGGTATAAGATATTAAGCTAAATTCAGTCAATTTTCTCACGAAAAAATATTTGCTCTATTTTTTAATCATTAATGCAATATTATATGTGTTTAAATTAAATAAATATGTAATAAATACAAAAATAAACGAAAGAAAATAAAACTTATAATAGTGTACGAATACTTTTGACTCTGACTGCATATAAAGGCTGCCTCAGAGCATAAAGTTCAGTCGTTCTTTAACAGTCATTACGTGTTCTTAATTATCCCTTTTATTTCTTTTTTTTAAGTTTTATTCTTCACTCTATTCAAGTTTATATATATATATATATATATATATATATAAGTTAAGGTATGAGATATCAATAGGAAAACAATGTTTCATTTCTCTAACTTAACCCCATTCCCATATGAAAATATAAACACATGTTTTATAATGATTTAAGAATAAAAATATAGTTAGTTGTTGTTCAGCATTTGCTTGTGTTACCTCATTGTCTTAATTTAATTAGTTTTTACATTATCTTCACTGGAGCAAACATAACTGGTGCCGAAACCCGGGATCTGTAAGAAATTTCAAGGGTAAGAACCTATTTTTTTTTTTTTTTTCTTGCTAGTAATTTTTTTTTTTACGGCATTTAAACTCAGAAGATGGAATCAGGAATCTTGAGACCACCAATTTTGAACTTGACGGAGGACATCGCAGCGTTGCCACCAGAGACCTTGGCTGCAGCACATGCAAATCTAGCAGCCTTACAAGCAAATGCTTTAGAGAGACTGAAAATCAAAACGGCGACGTCACAGGACCTTAGAAGGGCTATTGCTGACTTAGACAGGTACGATGGAGAGGTTGGTGAATTAAATCACTTTATCAAGGGCGGCGATAGGTTGATGGCCAGGATCGAAGCAAAGTTGGCGGAGGATTTACTCGATCCTAATGACGCATGCGCACTAAAAGCGACCTTGGTGTGCCGAGTAAAGAGGGGAATTTTGAATTTTATCCAGGCGGATGAGGATACACCATGGGCAGTTGTGAAGGACCGACTGAAGAAAGCGTATGGAGGTGGCCGGTGGACCCCGGAAGAGGATATTTTCCGGATGTTCCGAGAAACAAAGAAATCTTATCAGTCGAATGGGCAATACGCTGGAATACTACTTGTCCATTATAATAAAATTACGGAGAAAATGAGGGAGACAGAAAATGCAGCGCAAGTGGAGGCCAAGATGGCGTTCTTGTCGACTATCCTCAAGGTGCAACTGGCTAGAGACGCAGGGAAAAAAGAGGGTTTTCCAAGAGATAGGACCTTCGTGGAATGCGCCCAGGAAATGGTCGACGCTAGTGCCAGAGACGACGAAGCCCGAAAAGGAGGAGAGGTTGAGAAGGGATGGAGTAGGGTAACCTACCGAAGAACGGAGAACAGAAGGAACGAACCTAGGGCAAACTTTGGAAGAAGAAAGGAGACAGAATCCGGAGGTCGAGAATGGACAACAGGAAGAGACAAGAGGCCAGGAACCGAAAAGAGAAACGGAAGGAGAGAAGAAAGAAGATGCTACGGATGCGGGAAGGTGGGGCATTTGGTCGCACAATGTCCCCGCACTCAATGTTTTGAATGCGGCATCGAGGGGCACATCGCCAGGCAGTGCCCTTACATAAGTCGACGCAAAGACCAAGGGGAACCTATGGAGGTAAATGCTCAAAGGGTGTGTAGAAGAGATAGACCCCCATCTGAGACAGCAGAATCGTCAGAGACATCGGAAGCGGAAACGGAAAGAAGCGAACCAGGTGACGGAAGGATTACTGCGAGAAAGAAGAACAGAAGAAGCGGAGAACGAGGAATGATGGCAGAAAGGAGAGAACGGAGCGAAGATTGAGGAGAGTGCAGGCAGAGAGGCAACCACGCAACAGTAAATAACATAGCGAGCGGGAGTAGCGAGTTGCCTATTATTAGGGTAGCAAGAGGAGTACATTGTCTTGTTGATACTGGCAGTTCTAATACTATAATGGGTGAAAAGACAATAGAGGCATTATGCAAAGGAAAAAAAATACCACAGGTAAAAGCATGTGAATGTAAACTAATAACCTTGAGTGGTACCTGTAGTGTAGAAGGTGAAGTAGATATAGAGTTGATTAGATGGGAGGCTAGAGGGGAAAAGATACGGGTACATGTAGTGAAAAACATGCCTCGGGAATATGGAGGGATCATAGGGTGTGATCTTATGGAAAAAATAGGAGCGCGGATAAGGAATAAAGATGGGAAATGGTCAATAAGAATAGGAGCGAAGGAGTATAGGTGTCGAAGGGGAAAGGAGGTAGACTATGCAATAGTAGGAGCGGTTAAGCAGGGAGAAAATTGGAGACAGACTCTCACGAGAAAATACGGGGACATTTTTTTTAAAGAAGGCGAAATTTTAAGTGCCACAGGGGAGACGGTTCACGAAATTCCTTTAAAACAAGAGCGGGTAACGTATGTGAAAGAAAGGAGGTACCCACAGGCGCTACGTCGGCATATTCGAGAAGAGCTGGAAAATTTAAAAAAGCAGGGAATTATTATCGATAGCACATCGCCGTACAATAGTCCCTTGTGGGCGGTTAAGAAAAAGAGCGAGGAGGGAACGGGCCTAGAGAAATACCGAGTTGTAGTTGACTTTCGTAAACTTAACGACAACACGGTGGATGAACGATACCCTATACCGAGATTTGATGATATTTTGGATAGGTTAGGTGGGGCAACCATATTTAGTACTCTCGATTTAAAGGCAGGATACCACCAAATAAGAATGCATCCTAAAGACCGACACAAAACAGCTTTTACCTTCGAGCGGGGACATTATGAATTTATAAGAATGCCGTTCGGGTTGAAAAATGCACCGGTCACTTTCCAACGACTTATGGACGAATTTTTACGAGGATTGGACGAGGCGGTGTGCCAGGTCTATATGGATGACCTTTTGGTATTTAGCAAGACAGAAAAACAACACATAGACGACTTAAAAAACGTATTTGACAGACTGAGACAGTTCGGACTTAAGTTATCGACGGAAAAATCGGTGCTGGGCCGATACCAAATCAGTTTTTTAGGGCATACTATTTGCAAAGAGGGGGTCCAACCCGACAGGAGAAAAGTAGAGGCCATAGGGAAAATGGCGGTTCCACACGATGTGAAGGGAATACGGAGATTATTAGGAACCCTTAATTACTATCGTAGGTTTGTCCCAGACATGGCAAAACATTTGGTGCCCCTTAATGATCTCTTAAAAAAAGGGCGGAAAATCACCATCACTTCCGAAATTGAACAGAATATCCGGCAGTGCATGGCCCGACTGCAAGAGAAACCTATACTAGCATTTCCCGACTTTGAGAAACAATTTACAATTACTACTGATGCCAGCGAATATGCTTTGGGAGCGGTGCTGTCTCAGGAAGGGGAGAAAGGGGATCAACCAGTGGCATATGCCAGCAGGCGCCTTACGGAAACGGAAGCTCGGTACAGCGTGTTAGAAAGGGAGCTACTGGGCATCGTGTGGGCGGTTGAACATTTCCGACCATATGTATTTGGGCGTAGCTTTAAGATACATACGGACCACCGTCCTTTGATGTGGATCGGAAAACTGAAGGAGTCGTCAGCGCGAGTCACCCGTTGGAAAGAAATTTTAAGTCAATACAATATGGAAATTACGTATAAACCGGGAAAGGATAACGTAGTGGCGGATTGGTTATCGCGAGCCTTGCAAGCGAACGCTATAGAACGAGACGAGGGAGAGAATTCGGGAGGAACAGAGCAATTGTTACGGGAGTGGACGCCGGAGAGACCAGGAGAACGGAAGTTACTAGACACAGAAAATGAAATAGAATCAACGGGAGACCAAAGTGCAGTAAGCGAAAGGGCAGTAGATATGGAGGAAAGGGATGAGATCATTAACGATAAACCTATCCAAATTATCTGGAAAACCAAGACCACCGGGGTAATGAAAGTCGAATATACTAAATACCATAAATACCGGATAACTACCATCTTTTCACAACCGGGAGTAACAGAGAAGCAGGTCGTAAAAGCGTTGAATGAAGCGTCGAGTTCGGGAAAAGTGTCCTATTTGTATGTGGGAAACGCGACGGTATGGGAGAAGATACAGCGGCTGTGGCGGACGGAAAAGATTGGGGTGGACAGAGGGTTTGTACGATGTCGATTGATGGTAGAGACGGTGACGGAGGAGAAGCAACAGCGGGAGGTCACGTTAGCATACCACCAAGGAAAAACTAACCACCGAGGAGTAAACGAGACCCTACAAGCGCTTAAACGAAAATACTTTTGGGTTCGGATGAGAAATACGGTCGAGGAGGTGCTACGAGCGTGCAAGGTTTGCCACACTACAAAATATGATAGGCACCCACCAACGGGAAAGCAAGAGGAAACGCGAACACCCATGTGGCCGCTAAGTGATCTGCAGGTGGACACGTTCACATGGAAAGGGTTTAAATGGGTGACAGTAATAGATATATTCAGCAAACTCGCCATGGCATATCCGATAAATAAACGGTCGGCAGAGGCAGTCATCGCAGCACTGAGAACGTGGTTCCAATTCTATGGGGTGCCAGATTACATATCGTCAGATGGAGGGCGCGAATTCGACAATGCCAACCTTAGAAAAGAGATGAAAGCGCTAGAAGTGGAATGGCACATCAATACGCCAGGACATCCCAAAAGTAGGGGGGACGTAGAGCGGCTTCATAGCACACTAAGTGACCATCTTCGCGTCTTTCACGTAGACAAAGGGTTAGAGGCGGATACAGCGATGCCAAGGGCGGTAGCGGCCTATAATCATTCGATACATATGTCGACTGGGTTTTCCCCGTTCGAGGTACTATTTGGACTCCGGTGTAGACGGAGAGATGAAAGAGCCGCGGCAGTAGATGAGGACCTGGCGAAAATATTGGCAGTAAACAAAACTGCGCTTGTCAGCAGGTGGGGGAAGATCAGAAAGAAAATAGTGACCGAAAAAAAAGTAAGAGGGTAATGCGGGGAAATCTCAAGGTTCGCGACGCGACAGAAAAAATAAAAATAGGGACCATAGTATATCGAAAGGTAGGATCGAACAGGGGTAAGGAGTTAATACGCTATGAGGGTCCTTTCAAGGTAATCGTCATTCGTGAACATAATATTGTGACAATTCAAAGCGTTCAAGACCCCCAAAAAAGGAGGAATGTTCATATTGAACAGTTAAAAATCCCTAAAAAAGAGCCCAAACAATCCTAAAACAAAAATGTTATATCCTCAAAAATATTATTTTCTAGGGCAAGTGTAAATGTATATAATTCTCTTTTGTTTTTTTATTTTCTTTGTTAATTGTTCTGTTTTTTCTTTATTTTATGAGTTTACGAGATAGTTCGTAAACTGGTGGAGGGGAGTTAAGGTATGAGATATCAATAGGAAAACAATGTTTCATTTCTCTAACTTAACCCCATTCCCATATGAAAATATAAACACATGTTTTATAATGCTTTAAGAATAAAAATATAGTTAGTTGTTGTTCAGCATTTGCTTGTGTTACCTCATTGTCTTAATTTAATTAGTTTTTACATTATCTTCACTGGAGCAAACATAACTTATATATATATATATATATATATATATATATATATATATATATATATATATATATATATATATATATATTTTATTTTTGAAGAGAAAAGATTTGACCCCGGTCCGGGTCAATTTCCCTGGTTCGGATACGAGCTCGGTGGCCTAGTGGATAAGGCACCACGCTAGAGAAGTGGAGAGAGAAGTGGAGTGCTTGGGTTCGAATCCCAACCGGGGTCAAATCTTTTCTCTTCAAAAATAAAAAATATATTTAAAAAAATATTTATTAACCAAGAATTATTTCATAATTTATATATATATATATATATTAGGGATGTGTCGATTCTCGGTACCACCGATTCTTGACAAAAGAATCGGTACCAAGAATCGATGATCAAAAGTCGATTCCTAGGTACCGATCGGTTCCGCTAGAGATCAGTCCAGTTTTGTCTAATAAAGTATGAGTTATATTGTCTATACGATATATAATAGTTAATATAATACGATATGTAATAGTGTAATTATTACATATATCAATTTTTGTCCATAACGCATAATTGAAAAAAAGTAAAATACAAGTCATTCAAGCAAATAATCCCTCTTATTTTTCTATTTTAACCAGCCAAGGCGTTGTTACCTTCTGGACAGTTGTATAGCATAGACGCTCAGTTAAACAGTTTAATTGTTTTCTGATTTTGTTTTCACAACAAAAGTGTTATTTGTCCAAGTGTTGGTTTTTATATTTGTGAAATTATTAATAATGGCCTCAGAAGTGTGGACCTATTTCACTATTGACAATGCCATTGATCAATTTGCCAAGTGTAACATTTGTGCTAAACTTATTTCTTGGGGCGGCTCCAGTAAAAGCACCTCGAATCTGAAAAAAACATTTAAAATTACATAATGTATCAGAATCATCGGTGAGTGCTACAGGTATGCCTAGCCCTAGTTCCAGTGGTGCATTCATTTTTCAAAAGTAATGAAAAGCCTGCTTCACAAGAAAATCCATTGTTTGAGACTGAGGGAAAACTAGATGAACTAAAAGCCTACTTGTCCTGGTCCTAACCAGGCGTAGACCTTGACAAAGAACCATCTAATAAAAATATTAAACTTGACCCAAATGAAATTCAAATCAAGGAAGGCTTAGGTTCTCCTGCAGCTTTTTCCTGAGACCAGTCTATTACTTCCCTCCTTTTACCTAACCTTTATCTGAAGGTTATTAAAATTGGTCAAAAACGGAAACAATCTACACTGAGAAGTCTTTTTGATAAAAAAACCAAATTTAAAAAAGATGATCCCCGTTCCAAAGAATTGGATTGATTCATTGCTGAAATGATCTGCATAGATTTACAACCACTGTCCATAGTAGAAAACAAAGGATTTTTAAATTTGATTTCTCACTTGGAGCCCCGATACACGATGCCATCCTGACGGACATTATTGCGGAAATGTACAACGAAGTAGCTCTCAAAGTGAGCCTGGAACTGGAAGAAATTGAACATGTTTCTAGAACCAGTGGCATGTGGACTTCGATTGCCAATAATGATTGCATGGCTGTTACAGCCTATTTTATTAAAAAGACTAATTTAAATTGGGTTATATCCCATAAGTGTTTGGAGGTAATACCATTTTCAGAAATAAGCCACACAGCAGACAATCGCAAAAACTTCCTGATTGATATTTTGACTAATGAGTGGATGATATGCAATAAAGTTGTAGCAGTAGTTAGAGATAATGGCAAAGATATAATTGCTGCTTTAGAAAGATCAGAATTTCCAGCTGTTCCATGCTCTGCTCAAACTCTCCAATTGGTTATAAAGGATGACTTTTTGAATAGTATTAAAATTACCAATTTAGTTAAGAAGGTAAAATAAATTGTAGGAAGTTTTAAACATTCTGCAAAGAACACCAAAACCCTCAAAAACAGAAACAACTAGGCTTACTTCTACACCGCATGATCCAAGATGAACCAACACGGTGGAACAGCAACTATCGTATGCTGAGGAGGATTCAGGAACAAAAGAATGCAATTGTTATCATAGCTGCTAAAGATGAAGTCAAAATATCTGCAGAGATGACGAATGATGATTGGAGTACTTTGGACAATGCAGTTGATATATTACAAATTTTCGAAACAGCAATTCTTCAGCTTAGCAAGGAATCTTCTTGTATATCTGAGGTTAGTTAAAACTTTTTCCTCACAGTATATTTCAATTTTCAAATGAAAAAAAACAATAAATAATAGGATTTAAAACAAATTTCAATCTCAATTTTTTTTCTACAGAATTATTTTATTTATTTTTACGTTTTTTTTTTTTTTATTCTTTACTTATTTTTTATTTTTTTTAGGTTCTTTCACTTATTCGTTCAATTAAACATTACCTTGAAAACAAGGAAATTAAAGGATCAGGACTCCAGGGACTGAAAGATGATATTATTGCATCTTTAAATAGAAGATATTCTTCACTTGAGGAGCAACTTTTGTATGCCATATCAATGATTCTAGATCCACGATTTAAAACTACTCCCTTCAGTGAGCAAATATTGTTACTCAAAGTCAAGGGACAGATCGTTGAAGAAATGTGTTCCTTGGCTGAAAATGAGGTAGCACTTCAGCTTGAAACCAGTAAAGCTGAAGCATAAACTTCGTCTAATGGGAATAAAAATAAGGATAAGGAGGGTTTTTGGTCCCATTACAAAGAGGCGTTCGGAACTTAATAGGTACTTGCAAGAACCAAACTTGGATGCAACTCTTGGAGAACAAGTTGGTTTTCCAGCCCATACACACAGCTAAAACAACTTGCTGTGAAATATCTGTGTATCCCCCATCCACAGTGTTCAGTGAAAGATTGTTTAGTACGGCAGGAAACATTTGTGATACTAAAAGAAATAGGTTGGATCCAGAAAGAGTGAAAATGCTAGTATTCATAAATAAGAATTTGTAAAAAAAAAGTTTTATTTTTGTACATGTGCATAGAGATTAAATTTTAATTAGCTTAATTTGTTTAATGTTGTAGACAGTAAGTGACAATATTGTATATGGTAGATAATGTTCAATAATTTTGTTTCTGAATATATATGTTTTTTTCTAAAAATTCTGATTTTTTTTTTTTTTTAATATGGTATCGGTATCGAGAATCGAAAAATTTTGGAATCGACACATCACTGATATATATAATTTATACCTTTTAAAAAAATATTGAATATCATGCTATAAAAAAAGTGTAAAAAACAATCTAAGTACTGGGGGAGGGAAATAGTCCCAGCCACCTGAGTGAAAGCCAGGAATAATATTGCCGGCTCATGCCTAATAAAAATAACTTCAGCATATTCCAATGTCATAATGTCTGGCAATTTTAACACCAATATACTTTCCGAATTCTATGATAAATCCTTCCTCAACAATTTATTCCATTCCCTTAATCTTTAATTGGTTCCATTTTTCATCACACACGATTCCCAGATACCTCGCTTGACCATTTTATTACTGACTTTCCAGACATCCTTTCTTCATTTCAGCATCCAGTTCCTTTTCTCTCATTACATGACCTAATCCAGATTTCGTATAATTTACCAACTAAATCTTCAAAGTTCAATGTTCCCACAGTTCAATCCGAAATCTGGAACACCTGTCATTCGAATGCTTAAAACCTGAGCGATTCCATCCCGTGGGACGTAATCTGTTCCTTTACATCGTTTGAGCCAATGATTTCTACCCTTACTTTAAACCGCCATTCAATTTTAAATACTCATGCTCCTCTAAAACACATAGCGATGCACCCTGCTGCTCCATGGCTGATTCCTGAGATAAGACAGAGGATGAAAAAAAGGGAAGCAGTCAGACGGAAATTCCGACGTACCCGATTACTAGTGGATTATGTTTCCTTCAAATTTTACGCAACTCAACCCAATCGGCAATCCGATTCTCTAAATCAAAATACACGCATAATGCTCTTTCTTCCGCTCCTAATCCTAAATCTTGATGGAAAATCCAAAGAAAAATAACATTTTCTGAAGCTAACAGTAACTTCTTCCCTGTTTCCCCAGATAAACTAAATCAACATTTCATCTCCTTAGCTTCAAACCCTTCAATCGAAGCTGGATTGCCATACCCTGGTTTGATCCTGACAACTTTTTATTTTTCTATGTGTCCAACGATGATATACTTTCGACCATTATGAAATCCTATACAAATAATTATGGACCCTCTAATTTTCCAGTTAAACTTATTAAATCATGCCTCCCCACACGTATTCCTCTCCTTTATCACATTTACAATTTCCTCTTCAAAATTCGATATTTTCTTCGTCTTCTTGAACAGCGCTGGTCCGTCCCTTGAATAAAATCCCAAAATCCTTCCTCTCCAAACCTCTGGAACGCATTGTTCAGTTTCAAATTGCCAGTCATGCCCACATTTCGCAGTTTTATGCGGAGTTAAAGTCACTCCTTCCTATCGAGGCCAATATTTATTGGCATCCTTTCTTTTTAAAACCGTCCAATCCCAACGTCCACCTTACATTCCTGAATTCGCTCAACTCAAATCTTCAGCTCTTACCCACCAAAACCGTTCCCGTCATTCAGATTTGTATACTACTGCTCATTGATCAGCGACGTTCGACAGATCTTTCTTTATCCGATCCTCTACTCTATAGAACTCTATCCTTCTCAACATTCGTCATTTAATTACCCCTTCCAGTTTCAAATACCACTTCTTTAACCACCTACTATCCGTACAGATCCATGAAAACTGTCAATAGCCATTTTTTAGTTGTATAAAATATTAACAATTTATATTCATGAAATTTTTGTTTTTTTCTAAAAAATTGATTTTAAATTTTCTGTTATTTTTATGTTATTATTAACTGTAATTTTGTTTTAAACAACATTAACACCAATTATCACATACGCGAGTGAGACATGGGTGCTCACCAAGGTTTATGAAAAGATATCTTTGAATTTGAATATTCAAAGACATCTTTGATTTACTTTTATTTTCCTTCACCTTCATTTTTTTTTTTTTTTTTTTTTTTTATCCGTGTCTTTTATTTTATCACCTTCTACATTATTTCCCTGGTTCTTTCCCATATTTCCATATTTTTATTTTATTATTTATTTTTTTTTTTTTATTTACATTTCACTTCCTTCCGCCATTTTTATTATCCTTTTATCCATTACAATTAATATTATTTTATTTTATTTTTTATTTATTTATTTTTTTTTTCCTTTTTCATTCCTGTCTTGTCCTTATCCTTACCTTGCTGCTTTGTATTCTTAGTTATTTATGTATCTGATCTTTTCTATGCGGTTTTTTGTATATTTTTTTTATCTATGCATTCTGTATTCCATTTTTCATCTGTTTATCGGTCTGTTAATTTGGTCACATCTGGTATTTTGTTCATTACAGCCCTGAAGAAGACCTGCAACCCAGGTCGAAACGTTGGCATGTATTAAAGAATTCCTTCTTTAAGGTGGTGTTACTTTGACTGCATCCCTGATTATCTTCTTTTTTATGATAATAATAATAATCCTCTTTCCTTATTTATCCTTATTAGTTCGTTGTTAAAACCTTGTTCTCTGTGCTGTTAATTGTTTTCTGGATGAACAAATTTCGTAGCAATGATTATAATTTTGTTTTTTATAAGCCGTACTTAATGATTGGTGCACATTATTTTACAAAAATTTTAAGGAGTAGATGAATTCCAGATGAGATATAAAGCAATGTGAAATTCCTCTACAGATAACCCCTGTTAGTCTAGTAACTATGTAGTATCTTGCTTTCTCAAACTTCTAATTGTGATATTATTTCTTTCCTATTCCCTGTTTTAGAGCTAGAAATATTTAGAACTTTTAATTTTGGCCCATTCTATTGGTTTATAGAAGTCTGAATTCAGTAACTGCAGTTTTACTTAACTGAAACTAATCTACGTTGTGCATTTCTGGATTACCTTAACCTTCGTTCTACAACGTACGGGTCAAATTGACCCGGATATGACAAAAAAGGACCTGCTTTAAAGTGTAGGGGTGGAAGGGGGTTGCGACATTGAGTAGCTTTTCATCTAGTATCTGTGCAGATGTGGCCACCGTCTGAGAAGAGTTCCAAAGTTCAGTGACCTTATAACATTTGAATACATTGAGAGAATGTTTGATACGAATCAATATGACCCCACGTTGTATGATATGTCCTATAACTTCTAATTAAACTCCTTAGCTTCAGGAGCAAATGCCCATTCAAAATGTATATCCCGGCTAAAATAGATAAGTAGGGAATGAAAATTATGTCATTGTGTGACGCAAGAACATTCTTTGATGGTGTGCCATTAGTAGGAAAAGAAACTATAGATCGGGAAGGCTTGCTTTTACATATCCAATATGCTCTGAAACTTACTGAACCTCTATGCAGAACGAATCGTAATATCTCATGTGTCAATTGGCTTTCCTCTTTAGAACTTCTTGAGCTCACTAAATGCAAAATCACAATGGTTGGCACTCTTCGCAAAGCCGAGAGAGAAATTCCTTTATCTCTCATTTCCACCAGAGGAGTGCCATTAGGAGCTTTACGGTTCCTCTATCAACCTGATAAGATGTTGGTGTCGTAACACCCGAAAAAAAAAAAAAAAAATGTAATACTGCTCTCATCAATGATACGGGAATTGTGAACTCAGACACAACAAAACCTGATATAATGGTGTCTTATAACCTCACAAAAAATGGGGTGGATGTATTTGATAAGTTGTGTCATACTCCACAAAAAGAGGTTCCAGAAGGTGGCCAATGCGATATTTCTATGGAGTTCTTGATGATGCAGGAGTTAATGCCTACGTTCTGCATCGGCTGAATAAAAATCAGTGACTCGAAACAGATCAGACATTTTGAAATCACTGGCATTTTCAATGGCGGTGCCCTTCAAGAAGCTTAGAGTGGACAATTTTTGACTACCCAGATGACTGTGCACTAGCTGTGAAAAAAATCAAATAATTGGACTGATGAAAATCTTATCAAGACTAAATGTTATCTATTGTGTAATTATTACTAAGTCCTTTTTTTATAGTTGAAACTAAGTAATTATCGTGTTTGATTTTTAATTCTGTTTGCCGGAGTTAAATAACATCATTATTTTTGTTCACACTGTACTTAATTTCCTTTTAGAGAAGAAAATATGAAAAAGGACAAAAGTAATTGTTTTTTTTAGGATAGTAAGTCTAATTTTAGGAAAATATATAATTAATATTTTTATGTTTATTTAAAGATTTTTTTTATAACATACATAAATTATAATAAATTCATTTTTTTAATAAAACGATAGATCATTAATTGTTTCAGAAAATTTTAAAATGATCAAAACAACTAAAAAGAGAGTTGGTTCAAAAAAACCCTACGTTGTAATACATGTCCTTGCATTGCACGTTGTAGACAGTTGTAGACCGAAGGTTAAGAATCTTCTTATAAAAACTTATATTTTTGTAGAAATAACTGTGTATAGTATCTATAGACAAATTTTAATTTGACGGATTTCTTTCTGTCCAAATTCTGAGAATTTTATTTTATTTTTATATATTGAGTCAATTGATTCTTTTGTTCATGAGCAGGCCAGGCTTATTACCTCCTCCGTTACTAGTATTCAAAATTAGAATTGCAAGAACGAGTATTTATCAAATAAATAAACTAAAATTAAACTTAGGACTGGATTATAATGGAAGTGAACCATCTCGATAGGAGAATTGGAACTGATAAACAGATGACACGTTGGCTCTAACTGACACAAGTATCTGATAACGATGATCTTATAGGTTAACGTGTCTAACAAGTGCTGATCTAGCATCAGGTCCTTAAAATTGGTGCTGTCTGTAGGCACGATATCTAAAAAATGACTGAGGGGATTTCGGCGAAACCCGAAATTTAAGCTTCCTTTCGGCTCCGAGACGTAACACGGTGTAAACAGTGACAACCGGTCTGGATAGGGGCTTTACTGATAAATTGTTTGGGTTTTTCGCGATCAGCTCGAAAACGGCACCAGCCATTTTTTTTAAATTTCACAAAGGTATGCGGCAGAATCTCAATTATTGCGTGAATCAAGTCCGCTAAAAACCTTCAAATTCAAAGCAACTGTTTTCTCTGGTAGGATTTCTCTATCACGTTGTAATTTTGAAAAGCCATTCGGTAGAAGGCTCTCAATAAAATTTAAAAAACATTAGTGGTTGATATTCAGTCACTAAGGCCCGAAAATAAATCTTAAACCATACCTACATGAAAACAAACAAAAAACAAGTCCGATAAAATTGAATCAGCAGATCCGTGTATGAATGGAATAAACCAAATATAATTAATCAAGTCCCGGGCGGACACTATGTTTTATATAGAATTAAAATATTTCTTTTATTTAATAATTTTAATCCATGTTTAATGATTATATACCGGGCAAGGAAAGTTTGGTTGGGGTGAACTGGGGCGCACAGCGTCGAGGCAAACGCCCATCATGGTTTTTCAATTTTACATACTCAATTTAACTGTGATGAGCAATAAGTTATTTCAGTTAAATACGCCCCACACCATAGCTGTTTGTATTAATTTTCTTTGCTTAATAGATTCAACATATAAATAGTATTGTATTAATGTTCACACGCGAGTAATATTAGTTGTTTTAATTTAAACATAAAAAAAAAAAATATATATATATATATATTTGTTAATTACACAAATAGCAATTGACACAAATGATTAATAACAGAATAATTATTAAAAATTACACTTGAAATAATATTATTCTGACTGGCCTACATGCACTGACTGAACTAACCCGAAACCGCAATTCTATATTGGAACTTACAAACCTCGAAATTATCCAGTCAGTTCAACGTAATTCTTCGGCCTGACTTATCTATTCTTATTTAAGTCTATTCTTAGTTAAATTAAAAAAAAACAAAAAACATAATCAATATTTAACATTGGGCTTTTTGGCATTTTAAACTTTTTCTTTAAATCTTCTGGATTCTTTTTAGTTTGACTCTTTACAACAGTAAGGTTGAAATGAATACGATTTTCAATTTGGCTTGAAGTATTACTAACGTATTCAAATCAATGTCTTCAAATAATGCTTTCTTATGGGCATTTCTCAAGCATCAAAACTTTTTTATTTTAACCGTTTATAGTTAATGATTAGCGGTTTAATATTTTACTACCGCCTTTTATCAATATTCTGTGTGTTTGAACTTATACTGGCGGTAAACAGTGAAAAAAAGGGATGTTGAGCAGAGTAACGATGCACGTCTATTGAACTATTGTTTTTATTTCTATAAGCATTCGTATATACATCTATATATCGTATATGTCTCATATGTTTATGGTTAACATAATAACAAACCATAATCTTACTACTTTCTTTATATCTAGCGCCTTTTATATCTAGCGCCTTACCTTATAACTCCCTCCTCCCCTCCAGTTGCTTCTCCTGGAGGAACTTCAACTTCTGGGACCTTCAATTTCTTAAGAATGAAAAATGATGTACGACCAAGAGCCTACAAAGCCTTAAAATGAAAGGACCGAAGGAAAGGTTATTGCTTTTTAATAACGTTAAAAACTTGGGAATAAGTATGGGAAATATACTCTTTGTCACTATTGTGGTTGACGGGATTAGGCTCGAGATGGATATAAATAGAATCCTCACTTTCCTTGATCTTCTAGTTATCAGAAATTCTGACCACTCCACATCCACCAATTGGTACACGAAACCCACCTACTCTGGTAGACTTTTGAACTTTCATTCCCAACACTCTTACCATCAAAAAATTAATGTCGCCAAGAACCTCATCCATCGCTGCCTCTCCCTTTCTGATCCCCAATACCATAATACCAACACATTACGCATAAAACAAATCCTCCAGGCTAATAGTTTCCCACCACTTACCATAAACAAACTCCTTTCCAATTACCTCGATCATTCGACCTCTACCCTTTCCGCCTCAAACTCCCCCGCACCTCCATCCCCGTTATTACTGTACAGGCCCCTTACCTTATATCCCCTTCCTTTCTGATAACATTCAAAAAACCCTCCGCTCAACCTTCCCTAACCTACGCCTAGGCCTGAAATCCCACAGCAAACTCAGCTACATCTACACTCACCTCAAAGATCCCATCCCTATCCAACTCAGATCCAACGTTATTTACCGTATACCCTGTGCTTTTCCTAATTGTCAGTCCTCATATATTGGCCAAACCAAAAACCACCTTAAAATCCGCATCTCCCAACACAAACTCTCTACTTTTTCGAAAGATTCCTCTGCCATTAAACTCTCGGAACATGCCATATCCTTAAACCAGACCTTTGATTTCGAAAAAACTTCAATTCTTGCCACGGTTCCTAACCATAGTAAACGTTTATTGTCCGAATCTATTTATATCCATCTCGAGCCTAATCCCGTCAACCACAATAGTGACAAAGAGTACATTTCCCATACTTATTCCCAAATTTTTAACCTTATTAAAAAGCAATAACCTTCCTTCGGTCCTTTCCGTCTCTTTTTGTAATTTTTACTTTATTTTATTATGTCTATTTGCTTAATTTTGTTATTTTTCTGTATCTTTTTATATTTGTGCTGCACTCTGATCATGATGGCATTGGCATTATTGTATTTATCTCTTTTTATTCTGTTTGTATTTATTTGTTGTTTTGTTATCTTAGTCTCTCTTTTGTTTATTTTTCTTTTATATTTTTGTTACATTTTCATTGTTTCATTTTCCTATTCTGTATCCATGTGTCCAGCGCCTTTTCTCCCATTTACCTACCCAGCTTTTCTTACCGTTTCACATCAGTCATCGTCCTTCTCCTCACAAGTGTGGTTCGGTGGGTAAGTGTTCTTTGATATTCTTTTCCTTTTACTTTTATTTTCCTTCACCTTCATTTTTTTTTTTTTTTTTTTTTTTTTTTTCCGTTTCTTTTCAACCGACTTCAAAAAATAGGAGGTTCTCAACTCGTCTGTATTTTTTTTTTTTTTTTTTTTTTTTTTTTTTGTGTGTATGTTACGCGATTACTCCGTTAATTCTGAATCAATTTTGATGATTCTTTTTTAGATCGGCAGGGCCTACTTCAGAGGTGGTCCCATAAAAAATATTTTGAAATCAATGCAGAACTTTTTAAGAAAAATAAAAAAAACAGTTAATAAAAATCACTGTTATTTAACCTTACATTTTAAACATATTTATAATTATGATTATCTCAAATCTCCATGGTAACTAAATCTAAATTAGAAAACAAAAATAAATGACATATAGTCAACTCTCGATGTGTTGTACTTCGATAAGCTAAATTCTTAAATAAGTCGAACAAAATCTGCGGTCGGAAGTACATTACACTTAAATTTCACCTCAATGAGAAGATTTCAGACAAAGAACGTGAAAAATTGTGTCGAAAATAAGTAGAACTGAAAATAGGATTCAAAAGAGAGAACTTCTAGGACCACCTCAATGAAACGGACTATTAGAAGTCATCGCCTCTATAACTCGAACTCAAATTAAAAGAATTTCATGTGTAATTTGTTTTCCTGCCATTAAATTTTTCTGTCATTGTTTGTCTTTTCAGTTCATAGTTACACCAGTCACTTATTATTAGTTATTCACTCGAGTGGTTTTACAGTGGCTATTGAAAATTCTTTCAATTAACGAAAAGTTAAAATTGATTTGCTACCATAAGTGCAGAAAGGAGAAAGAAGTTGGGCGTTTGTTGCTAGTGAATTCCGAATTCCGCGCAGTTCTCTTTCAACCGTCCTAAAGAATAAAGAAAAGATCGCCACTAGTGGAAGGCGGTAAGTCTACTTTTAGGTACCCTCAGAAAAAAGGGCAATTTAGTCGAAAGTTATATGATAAATTGGTACCAGGTATTAAATTTTCTGTATCAATGATTTCATATGTATGTACAAACAACATACACATACCCATTAATGAAAAATATACGTATTGATTTCAACTCCCATTTTGTGTTCAATTTCCCCAATTCCATGAAGGTAAGTGGAATGATAACCTCGATAAGTCTTTGTTCAGTAACTCGAACTATTTTTCAGGGTAGCTTGGAGATCGAGAATTGACTATATAAACAAAAATACACTCACCACTGAAAAGTAAAAAATAAAAAGAATTTTTGAGAAAAAAACAAAACCGACTTCAAGATTAAACCTACATACACGAACGAACTTAACTAAAAAATAAAAAATAATATTTGAATTGCTTCAAAACCAAAACCATTAAATGAAAATCAATGAAATTATCAATACTTATATACCTATTCACAATTTATGATCATTTATTTTTGGAGTCGGTGCCAACTAAAACCAACAGAATTAGAAAAGAAATTGTAATCGTAAAGATCCTCCCACTGTTTCATCACCGTTACAGCGCTGTCTCCGGCCATTCGAAAGTTTATTGTAAAGGCAGAATTAAACTACCCTTCTTGGCAGGCATCAACTCCAAAGATATCATATATATCAATCAAAGAGAGCATTAAATTTGTGTAAGATAAAAAATTTTCTGTGTTGGATTAGTTAAAAAAAAAATTATTGTAAACATTTGTTTTCAACATGGTGTAATCAAAGAACATTAAAAACAATAAATTAAACAAAAGGTCTGGTGTTCCTGTTTATTTGGGTTTAACGTCCTTATATACTCCTGTTGTTCCTCCAAATTTAATCACTTTGAAAGATTGCCAAACTAAGTACAACATATACTTATAGCAGGCATTTGATTGGTTTATCTTAGTCAATGTATAAGCCTCAATCATGTACAGAACTTGGTGAACATACAAGGCTGACATAAAGTTATATAATAAATAATAGTAATAATTTATCTTACCTAATAAAAACAATAGCATACATTAATTAATTCAATTATTTTAATATAACTTGTTTTTATAAACAGATTTAGTTCAGCTTTTTTAAATTTTATCTTTATTTTATGCTTTGTATCTTGAGTGTGTTATAAAAAATAAATTTAATTATTTCATTGTAAATGGAATAAAATATGATTGTAGAACCTGAAGATGGAGCAAATGAGCTCTGAAACATGTAGTAATGAATAAAGAATTATGAGTTATGCTTTTTAAAAAATGAAATACTTAAATTAAATCTCCTTCAATGAAACAATTGATTATAAATTTAATAAATATTAGAAATTCTGACAGCTAGAAGTGAGGATGGAATGCATTTATTAGTGGCTGATCATGACCAATCGAATCTGTGATGATTTCCTGGTCCAAGGAGAGGAACTTAAACCTTGGAAGGATAGAACATTATGACTAATCCCTAAAAGATTATGTAATATGTGAAGAAAGCTTATAACTAATCAAGTTATATTTAGCCTATGTCTCATTAGGTAACTAATAACTGTCTTTATGAACAGTCCTAAACCTTCAACTTTATTCACCAAAATCGTTAAGTATGAAGTTGAATTTTTAATTAAAGCCACCACCCTGGCAGAGTTGACGAAGAAGTTTGAGTTATGATAACACCAAATTATGAAAAAATTATTTGAACATCTCTGAACAGCAAGATACTATAGGATGCAATTATACAGTACTAAATAATCCCATAGTTACAAAATAATAAAATAAAATTTATTATCTTATAATCATTTCATATTATTTTTAACAAAATTACATTTTTTCACTAAATTATAATTATTTAAATTATTCATTTTTATCATTATCAAATCACCCTTATAAATTATCAAGAGACCACAATGATTGTGACGAAACAACAGCTGGTAATAAAACAAATTAATCAAACCAAACAAAGCTTAAAAAAATAGTAACTATGTCAATAAAATATTTTGAAAGCTGTGTCCGTAACAAGAAATTAAGAGATCATTGGAAAAGTAGAAATTGCTAATAAGAGGAAATAAGATATACAAATAATTATTTATAGAAATTAGAAATTTAAATTTAGAAGTTAGAAAAAAATATTCCATTTTGCCTGGCATTACTATATTGTCCACAGCAGTTTATTCATGAACAAAACTAAACAGTTTAAAGACGTTTAAGTTTTATTTTTTATTGAACCTTTTCCTAGCAGCCATTTTAAAGCAAAATTTAATCATGGCAGGATTAATCATTACCTATATTATGGTGAATTGAGCAGTTCTGTTTTTAGCCGATGTGGGTAAAAATATACTTGAAATAACTCTTACAATTTATAAAATAAAGAGGTGATCCATTCATCACATAGATAAATCTAAAGGTATAACAGACTCAATAAATTCAAGTTCTTCATAAGATAGTAGAGTACTATATATATATATATATCTCTTAACAGAAACATCAAGGATTAGACAACACTATTCAACCTGCATAATAGAACAAAGATTTATATTTGTTCTTCCAGTGAATTGAGATAACTTTGAGAACCATGATATAATTTATCTAATATTTATACAAAATTAATTTTAATACAAACTTTAGAATATGAATTTTAGTAATCAAGTTGATTTGTTTCTTTTGTACTGGAAATGAATTGACAAGCAAGAAGATAATAAACATTCTGTAGGAAGTAATAAAATACATAATGTTTTTAAATATATCAAAACAGATTTAATTATATAAGGTGTATCTTCAATATTATAAACTTTAATATATTCAAATCTATGTAGATTCAAACATAAATTTCAAAAAAATTACATTATATAATTTAAAACATCAAAAGAAAAATTTGAATAGGAGATGGAATACCAAAATATAATAATTTAATGCCACAACCTTTACATAAATATATATTTGTATATTTACACTTAAAAATAAAGAAATAATTTATTTGCCCCATCTCTGTTTACAAGCACTATATTCTTCGAGTTGTTCGAGAAAAGCCTCAACGGTGAGATTATGATGTGAAGTTATTTGTCTGTAACAGAATTAGGTTTTTTTTTTTTTTTTGGTTTTTTTTTTTTTTTTTTTTTTGTTTATTATTGTACTTTCTTCATCAATTGTATAAAGCTTTTCATACAAAAACTTAAAATCATGCAATGCAAAGAAGATTGATCAAGCACAAGCAGGTTTGTTAAAGTGATATGAAAATAATCTGAATATATTATATAATATTAGAACATATAGATGAGCATTCATATTCAACAGCATTGGAATAACAGGAGACAGCATTATTTATTACAAACTGCAATGCCCACAACCAGCGGTCAACGACTACAAATTATTTTTCTAATTATAAGCAAAATAATACTTCAAATATAATCTTCAAACAACAAAAACTACTTACTTAAACTGAGTAACCCTTAAACACCAAGGAGGAAAACCAAAATACGAAAAGACATTTCCACATATAAGAGCGAAGTCTGGATCAGGTGCATTTATATATTTTCTAAGGAATGTATCTAGTTCCACTATGTCCATAGACTCAATACCACTATTAATTATATCAGGCACAGACTTCAGAAGCATATTAATACCATCCTCCCTTCGATATACATGGACTGTTAAAATGGGTTTCCACGAGTATCCTAAAAACAAAAAACTTTTTGTTAAATATTAGGAGTGGCTTCCCAAAAGAGGTAAACACAAGATAATGATCAGACTTTTGAGGACAAGGAAATAAAAAAGAAATAAGTAAATAAATCATGGAATGAAACAAGTATAAGAAATTTACACATCAAATAAGAAATATAAAAAATAAGCTTATCTAAGTTCAAGGATCAACCACCTTTGGAACAGGGGACACAGCATGACGGGAAAGAAAAATTGCTAAAAGACTAAATATTTATTTGAAAAATTTCAAATTACTGATTTTTTAATTGTTTAAAAACAATAGGATAAATAGAAGAAACTGAACAAATTACAATTAATTTCAAACAAAAAAACAAAAAGCAGCAAGGTCTGAAATAAGAACTAACACACCATTTATTCATTTGCCTTTTTTAAATAGATTCGTAACTCTTTATTTAAGTTTAACCAGACAATAATGTTCTTACAAAAACATTAATGATGTAATACTTGATCCAATTTGTTGTAAGGTAAATTTTTTTTAATCATGGCACTACAATCCAGTTAAGGGTCTTCTCCTCTAATCATCACGGTCTTGTGTAGATGCCATCCAGTCACTGACTCTTAAGATGCTTCTAGCATCCCCCGCTACACCATCCTTTCACCTTAGTTTTGGTCTTCCTCTCCTCTTTTTTCCATTAATGTAATGTGTCAGCTACATTTTAGGCATCTCTACTTCTGGCATCTTGGTGATATGCCCTGCATACCTTAGATGCCCTAACTTAATTTCACTGAACCCATCTGCCTCACCAAAGGTGAGATATAGTTCTTGGTTGGAGTGTTGCCTTCATTCTCCTCCAATCATAACACCTCCAAAAATTCGGCGGAGAACCTTCCTTTCAAAAATTAATAACTCTTTTTCAGAAACCTTAGTTATTGTCCAGCATTCCATACAGTGTTTATGTGAGTTAAGATAGATCTATAAATGATGAAAGGAATACATAGCCTTTCGGCCTTCCCTTCCTTCCAATCCCAAAAAGCCAAAGTCACCACATAGGTGGTATTGCGGATGCATACCAGAGCAGATGCACCCACACTTACATCTCACCAACATGCAGACGCAACACCTTGGTACCAAGTACGTGGTTAGAGAGGAAGTTCCTGTGCCAGGGAAGGTGTGAATATAGGAACTTATAAGTTTGAAAAGGTTGTAAAGTTTTAAGGGGCCCATACACTATCAACCTGGTTGTCAACCTTGTCGACAACTTCCAAAGTTGAAGACGGTGTTGAGCATCTGTGGGCTGGTTGGCGGTTGAAATTTCAAGTTGACAACAAGGTTGAGAAAATCAAACAGGGTTGGATTTTTAGTGGGCATGGCCATAGGGTTGGTGACAATGTTGGCGAGTGCATGGTTAGGTTGACAACCAAGTCTTCAACATCATTTGAGAATATCTACCTGTAGAAGTTACTTGGGCCTGAGTTTCGTGATTTTTTTTTGTTCTATTGCCTGTGTTTCATTACTTTTGTTTGTTATTCTGTTTTGTTTTTTTAAGTTAGTTTGTTTAATCAATAGACTTTCATTATTTTTGATCTATTACTTTTGTTCATCATTATATATATATATATTGTAAGAAGAATATATTATATAATAACTGCAGCCAACCTATGTTACTTTGGATTGGGCAAGCTGACCAGGCGGTTAATCTTAAGAAAGATAAAGCTTCATTTATATAAAACCCTTATGCGACCAGTACTTCTGTATTGGAAGGTAATACCAATTAAAAATATCAGTAAATTAAAAAATAAAAACATGAACACCATACTTAATAGTATGAAATAAATGTGATTCATATAAAAATTAAAGTAAAAAATAAAACGTAATAATGTAAAGTACAATATTATCTGATCATTTAACAATAATATTTTTCGAAATGAGTAAATTTTCACCTGTCAACTATTAAATAACTTTTTTTTTTTTTTAATAACTTTCATGAATGAAAAAATTAAAATAAAAACATAGGTCTGTGATTCTGTCAGCAAAGGTGTGTCGTACCAAATTTCACTAATCATTCATTTTGAAAATTAAATTCTTACACTGCATTAAATGGTAGGATAACATAAAATATAACATTTGTCATTGTTAATTAATCATGAACTAACTAATCACAATAGAGAAATATTTCAAATTCAGAAGTTACTTCAATAATTTAACTGTTTTAAACTCAAGGTGTTCAATGAAATCAGCATGAAAAATATTATAAGAGGAAATACGATGACTAATTATGAAACATTACTGATAAAATCTTAATAATTTTTCATAAAATCAGTGGCATGGGAAAATTGCAGTAATAGTTATTCATGATTTATTAAATGAATATGTATATCACTAAATATAGTCCTTCGCGAATGGATAATAAAATTTTACACACTTACTAATCCATCAATAAGAGAAATATAATATTTTTTTTGCTCTTACATACAATTAAAAGAAACACTGAATGAAATAAATAAGAGAAAAAACTGTCCCTTAATCCAATGATACTGGCTCAACTGTCAAATGCTGGAAATATTAAAATAAGAGGTTAAACTTTGGTTACAAAAGAAGATAAGAACATTAATACTAGGACCTTGATACTTATATGTGATGTTACACTAAGGTTTATAAAGATAATGAACTTTGGAGAAATTTCTTTACAGTATAATATTCCATAAATAAACCACTAGGGAGTTATTTCTTAATAGTATTATTTAGTAAATAAAACAACCATGAATACACTAATAACCAAAAATATACAGAAAACTGATTAAAACCAAGCAATATAAATAATGTTTAACAAATAGTAGATTAGTTGATAAAGTTACTTCTTTTTTTTTTGCAATTAATAAAAATTTGAAAAATGAAACATCATCCCCAATTAATAATTAGTTGTGACAACTATCAAACACACTAAGGTTGTCCTAATGTTATATATTTTATGAAAAGTGGGTGTGGCAGTAATAACATTTTACTACAACTATCGTAACCTACTCCCACATATAGTTAACATTAAACCTATTGAAACACTATTATTTAATATTGAAAAGGTTGACACTTTCTTATACAAATAATTAATAGGTTTATGCCGTCTACTTACCATTGATTTGTGTTTTGGACAATTCTTTAAAATCTTCGCTAAATGACTTTCCCCACTTAATATAAGGAATGTATTGCTTAGCATCTTCGCAAACAGAAACAAATAGTAATTTACAATCTATGCCTGCAATAAGTCATACATTTAGGATCATATAAAAGGTTCAGGCTATTATGGAAAAACATAGCCAACTTAAAACAGTAGAAGAAACTTATTTCAATACCATTATAATGATCATAGAAGCTAATGTGAGAAATTCCAGACTGTACACACCATACAATCAGTTTAGCAAAGTCTGTATAAGATGGAGCCTCAACTCCAATAATGATGGTCAAATGTATAGGAATTTTTTCAAGAGTTGACACCCTACTTTTTATATCAACTTGTTCAGTCTTGAATATAGTCCTGAGTAATTTCTTCACATTACCTACACCACTCAAATGTGTGCCTATCACAGAATAACACGTATATAGCTGATGAAGCGTAATCAACAATAGTTTTCCTAAATAATTAAAACAACCGTTAAAAATCGCACTGGCCACGACAGCACAGGAACCGGCACAGTTAAAATTCCTTTTATGCTGAACATTCATTGTTGAAGATATCAGTTAATAAAAATATTGTTAACTATATGAGGAATAATCACAGACATTTATGAACTTTGAACGTTCCTAATCACTGATAACACGAAAGGACCATTCAGCCGCATTGCTTGCCACCTCAAGTTGTTTGGGAGCATTCTAACTGTGATCTAAATATTCACTTTATTATATTTCACGACTGTGCAGACCTGATCATGTATCTTATTTTTAAGGTTGAAAATACAATGGAAACTTTATAAAAAAAAAATAAATAAATATATATTAATATAAAAATAAATTCTTTATTTCATAAACACATTAATGTAGTTTTTAATAATTTGCTAGATTTTGTTGGCATAAGCTCTGAGGCCTCAATCGTTTTACCCTGCTAGAGCTCGGTGCGGCCATTTGCTCTGTGGATTTATTCGTTCGAAATGATGATTCTCGGAGAGGTATTATAAATTATTGATTGTTTTATTTTGTTATGATAATTCACCATTAAGTTGTGTTTATTTCTTATAGTATTTTTGTTATGTTTATACTTTAGTTATTCTAATATATTGTTATTCAGATATTCATATGTAATAGGTTATAACTGAAGTATTGTAGATTTCATTTAAGCTGTTGTAAAATTTTAATATTTTTTCTTTATTTTCAGGAGAAGATTAGCTTTTTTGTTCGTGGGCAGTCCAACCATTTGGTCGAATGCTCTCTATCTGACACTGTAGGATCTGTTAAGGTTAGTATCCCATGTGGTCAAATGTTTTCAACCTGTATACATTCATGTATGATTGGAATCAATTATTGAGATTTATTTTATTTTAAGCATCATCCGTTTATTTCATTAATTGGTCTAAGCATTTGTTTTATGGAATAGTCAATATATGTTTATTGATCCGTTTTTATATTTTTTTTTTTCCTTTGTTTAACTTGTTTTCTGTCAGTAGTGCTATCAATTGAGCTTAAAGATTTAATCTAAATGATTTTAGTTGTAGCTACAAATATTTTAGTGATGTTTGCTAGATGGATATCTGATTCCCCTGTCAACAATTTATTTAATTTTGAGATTTTCTCTCATCACCTAATAACCTTATTATGTATCAAACAGAACTGCAACCTTAAGTGTTTTTTTTTTTCTAAATTTATTAGTTAAGATAGACTGAAAGTCAAGAAGTTATATCATTGTTAGAGAAGTACTTGGTTCCGCTTTGAGAGAGCTGTAGCTCTCTTATATATTGTTGACCAGAGAAGTTTTTTCACTGTATTTACCATTATTCATGATGACCTTTCTTCATTTATCCCAATGCATCGCTCAACAATTCATTAAGTGAGCAGATTGGAATGGTCGTTAAAATGATATGCATTAATAAGGAATCTCCAGCTTCTGAATATTGTGTATTATGATGTTTCATTGTGTAGAGAAATTGTTCATCGATCAATTTAAGTATGAAATATTTGATTTATATCAGGTCAAAATGTATGCTCTAGGAGGGAGGCATGTTATGTAAACTTATCATATATTGTTTTTTTGTATCAGTCCTACTATTTTATAAGAAAAAGCATGCCACTCACCTACTATCTTGACTTTTCTTTTTCATACATTTAGATTTCTTAGAGCATAGTCTCAGTGGTTACAATTGTGATTTCATTCATTTTGCCCTATTCAGCTGTTGTTCAAAGTTTCCTGACGGCTAAACCTAGTGTTCTTGGTCTTACCTTGTTAAAAATTATAGCATCCACTTGGGTCTAAAGTCACATTATTTCTTGGTTCTTAGTCCAAAAATTCTGATTATCTTTTTTTTTTTTTTTTTTTTTTTTTCTTTCTTTTTTTTTTAATAGAGCTTACTCTTGTGTCTTGGGAGTGGTCCTACGTATTATGCTTAGCTTATCACCACAACCTTCTTAATCGAAGACATATAGAATATGCGATTTTGGAGATTACTGCTTGCCTGTTTTGTTACCATGGATTACTATCGTACTTTTTTTATTATTGAAATTAAAATCCCCCTTCCCTGCTACTTTTCTTTGTTGATCTAAAAATTGGGTATCACTATCAACGACGAGCTCTAGCACCTTCATGCGCCCAGGATACCTTATATTGATTCTAACCTTGTTCCTATTTATTTTAGTCTCTACTTTTCAAGGGGTTAAAGTTACTCACCTTCATTTACTCACTAACTTCTCTTATGCCATCTTGTATTAAAATGAGAAATGATAATATATATATATATATATATATATATATATATATATATATATATATATATATATATATATATATATATATATATATATATATATATATATACATATACATGAAAATAAGAGAATATCAAACAATAAATTACAAGTTATGTCAACTTAATTAGTAATGTCCTTAATTAACTTTAAGGAAAGTAACAAATTATAGATAAATAAAACACAAGATTCATGTTAAAAGATATGTTGTTAATTTCTCATGTTTCTGTTTAAATGTATATGTTTTATCTTTTTATATTTTAGAAGACCAAAAAATTTAATAACACAATAAACTTGACAATCCTAGTTGAAACCCTAGAAATGTATGTTTATACGTGAAGTTGTACGAAAGAGCTATCGAGAAATATGAAATTTGAAAGTGAAGCGTTGGAATGGATTTCATAGTGCTTTGTTGGTCTGGCTGTTTGTGTGGAGTGCCTCGTCAATTTATATTTTTTATTTTATTTCAGATGTTATAGGATACCATATTACAATTCTTAGAGCAGTATATGCAGATAATATAATATAAGCATTAAAAATAATTTACATGCACAAACCCATTGTCCATATTTTTAATGTGTATTCATGAATTGATATTATCAGACAGTCAATGATTAAATATAATGAAAAGTGTGGTCCTTTAAAATTGTGCATAGTCAGAGATAAGGCAAAATTTATTATGAAAATAGAGTTCGGACAATGGGCAGCATTGATCATTTCTTATTGTATTTGTTTCTTTTTCTTAATAGTGATATTAGACTTATAGGCCTCACAGTAGTCCAGTGGTTAGAGTCTCCGGCTCTGAAGTGAATTGACATTTTCAACAACTGTTAATAGGGGTCTAACTTCACCATTCTCTACCAGTAGAAAATAGCCCCCTTCCCAACAGGTCTAGTTACCATGATTAGGATAGACCTAATGCCCCCTATAGGTAGATGCGTGGAGTGATATCAGTCCTGTAATAAACTCTTTCAATAATAATATTAGAATAAAGTTTCAGTGATAAAGTTGTTTGTTTATTTTATGGGGATTAATATTTTTAATAAAAAATGACTTATGTAGCCCGGAACCCTGGGGATGCCTACTGGATCCATGTATCCAGGGGTTGGTGTGGTTGACTTTGTTAACCACTACAGTTTTCTTTACCTTCTGAGAATATATACAGTCCTGATCTAAACTTTTTGTGTATTAACATTGATCCTTATTGTTTTTAGTTGTATTATGAGTAATAACAGAATATAGTAGAAGGGGCAAAGGCACTAATGCCATAAAGTTCCCCTGGCTCCAGTTCAGCCGGCTCTCCCCCCACCACCTTCATCCCGAGGTGCTCCACCTCAGGCTTATTTACTAGTTTATCATCTAATATTTAGGCTTCAACTCTTACGAATGTTATTGGTTTCCATCTAATTGTTCAGAAATTTATCACATTCATGCATAGGTAGGTAGTTTAGCAACAAAAATGAAACAAAATATTACCAAAAGAAAATTTGTTTATGGAAATTAACAAATCAAAAAAAATGAAACAAAATATTACCAAAAGAAAATTTGTTTATGGAAATTAACAAATCAAAAAATTAACACGTAAAAAAAACTTTTATTTTCCAAATTATTTCTTTATTCGTCATCATGTTATGGTGCTAATGGTCTTTGTTGAACCCTGGCCTCCTCTACAGTTCTCTGTCATTCAGACCTTTCTTCAGCTGCCCATTTCTTTATTATTGGCCTTTAAAAATTATTAATTTATTATTTTTCGATCTTATCTTATTTATATCTATATTATCATTGATATTTTTTAAAAATGGTGGATTTGGACTTAAAAATATCATTCCGATCGATCTGATTATTAATGAGAGTCATCTCCTAAAAATGTGGCGAGGGCTTGATCCCACTTATTTTGTTTTTCAACTGAGAGAAGCTAAGAGGAAAAAATAAAAGTTAAAATTGGAACTGTTAACATTTTAAACATATTCTTACTGATAAATGCCATAAAGAAATTGAAATTTTCATGTTGTACTATTTCTACAATAGGGGACATTGTCACAATCACAGAATAAAGAGTAACTTAAGGTAAGGAACATGAGTAACATAGAGTAACATGATGGTATAGTAGGATCAATACAATTAGGATTGCTGAATTAATTCCCACAATTGAAATTATTTTATGGTATAATATAGTTTTATTTTCAAATAATAATAATTTCAATAGAAGTGGCAATTAATTCAGCAATCCTAATTGAATATACAGAATAATCTGTATTCTGTGGTTAATGTTGAGCTTAGATTGGATTGACTAGAACCAGACACAAATTTTACTGATATGTTACGTGTAATATATTTCAAATTATACAAGTACAACAATACAACTAAAGTTTAAATGTATCACATGGTAGAAATAATTTTGCCACTGGACTACAAATTAAATGTCCAACAGTTACCATATCTACTGTTGTTAATATAGGGGAGTTTACCAATAAAGTTAAAACAGCTCTACAATAAATATATTTTTACTGTGGGGAAAGGGGAGGAAGATTTGTTTCTCAATTTATTAAAAAACTAAACTGTGTACGTTTGAAGCATACCGGCGAAGGGTTATTGGAGGGGTTAAATCATTGTTAAACTGCTTCGTGGAACATCCAAACGGGGCACAACAAAGACTTAACTATTACCAATTGTTCCATATAAGCACGGAGTAAACAGTGGTACTGACTGGGAAAGCCGTAGTTAAGGTGGTGGGGATAGCGCTCCTTACCGGGAGCCAAGGAGGGAAATCTGTAGTTAATGTTCTCATCTTAATTGATGTACATCTGATTAATCATTTATGATTTGGCACTTAATTTATTTCATCAGTTATAGCTATTTTAAACTAATGAATGTATACATTTACAAGTTATAAAATGAAGAAATATAAAAGTATTTTGATTAATTTCATTGTTTTCAGGTTCGAGTTGCCACCATTGAAGGTGTCCCTCATGAATTAATTAGTTTGGCTGCATCAGGAACTCCTCTGCAAGATGATATGTTTGTATCGGATTTGGAGATCAGGAATCTTGATCTCACAGTCCCTTTACTTGGAGGTTATTAATTTGTATATTATTGATTAGGTTTTATTTATTCTTTTAAATTTTATAGTGATAAATACTAGAAACCAATGTTATTTTCTTCATATTGAAAGTAATGATGGCTTCCCTCCCCACCCTTCAGTAAAGTAACAAAATTACATAATTGAACCAAATTTATCTAATTTTATTTATTTAATAATTTATTTTTATTTATTAATTTTATTTAAACTTCTGTTTAACCTTATTTAAACTTCTGTTATCCAGATTACTATTTTGTGTTTTGCTAGTTCTTTTTTGTTCTTTCTGTTACAGATATTTGTAGTCAAAATTTGTTGCACTGAAATAAAAATTGACTGTGATTTTTATGCACTTCAGTTTTTTTTTTTTTTTTTTAATACATATAACAGTGCTATAGTAATTCTGATCTTGCAACTCCAATCACTTTTTGATACTGATTGGGATACTTAGATGAGATACATTTTTTCGGTTACATTGATTTTTATGGATCATTTTGATGCCAACAAAGTAACTATCACAGACTGAAAGAACCTTATTTAAATTGATGAATATTTAATGTTTTTTTTTTATATTTGGCAGTTAATTTGCTTTCAAATAACTTTGTTTTTGTTCATCATTTGAGCTTTTATTGATCAATTTTCTAAAATGATTTTGAACGATATTTTTTTTTCTAAATCAATAAATTTTACTAATTAACTGGCTGTAAAATATCTTATGTAACTGTCCCTGTAAAACATATTATTAAACTGATAAATATGTTTTTAGAAAATCTTATTCAACAGTTTACTTACAAATAACTTTTTACCGAAGTATTTATTTTTTATTCCATCATTTTTAAAAAATCTTTAAAATTATTTATTAGGATATTTGAATTTCTTTCTCCGAATTCCTTGACCTATGTTAAAATCTGACGGGGCTTAAGATATATCGTATATCAGCTATAGGGGTTGGGTGACCCAACTGGATTACTTCACGCTTTTATATGATATAGTGGCTATCTCGCTTATCTTAATTATATTAAAATTTAAAATAATTATAAATAGAAATAAATATTCTATAAACTTTAATGCATAAGGTGAAAGAGAAATAAAGACCAAAACTTTTTGTCACTATAAGTTTTGGAAAGTAATATTTTCCAAGAGAAAAGTAAGAAGTTCTTAAGTCTTTATTTTTATGTGTATGGCTAAAATTAGTTTTTTAAGTTTCCTGTGTTTAATAATTCTCAAAATGATGTATTGAGCAAATCCATGTAAAATTTCTACGATCATGTTTTTACCATTTTTCAAGTAATCCTTATTCCGATCTTGTTTTACAGGTAAGGTCCACGGTTCATTGGCCAGAGCTGGTAAAGTAAAGGGTCAAACTCCAAAGGTATGTTTTAAAATCCAATCCTACTTCTATTCATAAAATATATTTAAATCTCTGGAAAATCTTCCAAGTGTGATCATTTACTGTTTTGGTTGTGTTCATCATTTATTTATTTCAAGATTTGTTTTGAAAGAATGCATAAAAATTTTATTTTTATTACATTAATTATTAGTTTTGAGATCTAAGCATAAGTATGAGTATAAATAACTGATTAATGTTTATGCTGAGTATGTTACACCAAATTTTAAAAAGAAAGTGGTGAAATGGTCCCAATTTAGAGGACGTGCTATTACTCACTCCAGCTTCTGTTTTTAAATTATTTAAAGTTAGACATGGGTAGTATGATCCACTATATACCAAACCTGTCAATAAATCAAGGAAACTTTTAATTAATTTCTTTATTAGGTGCAAGCTTGCTGTAATCAGTACCAATCTTAGTATTAATTTACTTGAACTTGCTCACAACATTCAGATAACATTCAACAAAAAAGTTGTATTTACTGTTTTTCCATTAATTTTGGCTTCAAAGGTTATTACCACATTATAGATTCCAATTTTTGAGAAGTATGGCCGCCCATTACTGATGTTTTCTATTGCAAATGATAAAAGGACTTTTGTTGACTATTTGCAGTCTTAATAACTGCTTGTTGCATTGCAGAGCTCTGTGGCATCTTCAATGCCGTTCCAACTTGATATCATTCATTTTCTAATGTGATTTGTTTAATTTTGTCAATTTACTTCCCCTCCATCTTTTTAATTTAACTATCTTGTTGATATTTTGTATTAATGTGTATCCAATAAATACTCGCTATATCGAGGTTCGAGTTATTTAGGTGATTTCTGCCTGATTTTAATATGTAGAGGTTCATAATTAAATAGATATTCAATGTAACTATAGATCCTAGAAACATAGGATAGTGTGTTAGCTGGTATTCCAAATCGTTTTGCAATATCTCACTTTCTGTCAACCATTATTTACAGCTTAAACGACTCATTTTTTCTTCATACGAAAGGGTTTTACGCTTTGTCATTTTCTAGATCCAAAAAATTATTAAAGAACAACAGAAGTCTAATCGTATCGCACAAGTTTTTTATCAGTAACTGAAACAAACCGGACGAATATGAGAGTGGGGAGTTACAGGCTTACTTAATAAAAAGACCATTCTGAGAACGACAATCCTTCAAAGAATGAACTTTTTTCAGTCTACACACATTTTATTAACAAATTGACCTTAATATGTAGAGGTTTTCCAATAAAAACATTTATTGGTAGTTCAGTTGAGGTAAGAAATCTTTGAAAATTTGTTATATCTAGGTCCTCTTAACCAATCCTTGGATATGTAAAGGTTAAAATAACATAGGAATGATAGGCAAATTCAAGGAGAATAAAAAATCTTCGATATATCGATTTTAACTGTATTGATCACAATTAAAAAACAAAAATTAGTTTTATTTATGTGTCACTCTGTCAATTAATAGGCACTAAGTTTAAAATTGAATGTGATTTTTATTCACTTCATTTTTAACATTTTTACTGATAATTAAGTGCTATATTAAATCTAGTCTTGCAACTCCAATCACTTTTTGATACTGATTGGGATACTTAGATTATATACATATTATTCTATGCTCCTCTGTTAAATAATGATTTAAATGTGTGTGAGTGCGTGCGTGTTTTTTTTTTTGTTTTTTTAGCAAGGTTCAGTCAATAAATAAAAACAATTATTTTGGCACATTTCGAGGCTATATTGTTCTTATAATCATGCCCTATAGTGAAAAAACAGGTTACAATAAAATTATATAAGTTATACAAGTTATTTTAAAACATAAAGTTAGCTACAATATAAGTACAGTAAGACCTCGATAATCCGGCTCCTCTATAGGTGGCAGACCCGATAGTCCGGCATTCACCGTCTTGAAAAATAAAAACTTAAAAATCTACCGCTCAACATTGCACTTGGTATTGCACAAGCTATGGCCAAAACATTTTGAAAAAATGTCTTCGGAAGATGAAAATGTTGATGACCCGGGGAATCACAGGTTGTAAATGCCATTTCTTCCGTTCCAAAAAATCCACTGAGTGGTCTTCCAGAAGAAGAACTCAACGAATGGATCGATATTGATAAGATGAACCTACAGATAAGGAGCTTAGTGATGAGCTAATCATAAAAAATGTGTTAAACCCACAGGATTCATAAGAAACCGAGAGCGATGAGCTGGAAGCAACGTCATCAGCCAACATCACATGGGCTGGTGCTTCGGAGGCATTGAATAAATTTGTAAAGTTTGCTGAAACGTGCAAACATGATGCTATTGAAGTAATAAATCTGCACATCATTCTAAACATTTTTTATAAACAATGCAATCAATCAAAAAAGCAGGTTGATATTCCTTCAATGTTCCAAAGAGCTCAGAAAAAGACGATGCTAGATGCCATTTGCTACTCCCTCAACATCATCTGGGGCTACTGGACCAGCATCGGTGCCAGCAGAAGGCTGTTTTTGTTTTATGTGTAGAAATGTTTGTTTATTGTGTTGAAATATTTGTATGTAATAATTTGTTGTTTGTTGTAATATTAGACAAGTGAAATGTTTAACTCTTTAACAATGTTGAACAACCCAATCATAATATGTAAATATAGTGCGTTTATGTACGTTATTTTTTTTAAGAAACATTTTTTAATTCAGTTTATATTTTATGTATAGTAACATTTTTGTTTGTGTAGTGTAACAAACCAATAATATTAATATATATATATATATATATATATATATATATATATATATATATAGTTTATGTGCGTCTAAACTAGTCTTCTTTTAAAATTTCTATTTAAAGAAGACTTGGTAATTTGGCATTGTCGGATCCCCGAGCGTACCGGATTATGGAGGTCTTACTGTATATAACTTGTGTCATAATAATAACAGTATATATAATCACACAATATAGAGGAGTATGAATTTACTTACAATCTTACTGGTGGATATGGTATCGACTAACTAAATTATAATAATTCTAGTACACAACTGACCTGGGGAATTTTTTGAAAAACAGTTACAAGGTTAGGGGGATTTCACAAAACTGGTGGTATTTCCACAGATGCAGGTATAAAAAGGCTTTCCGTATTTAGGTGTAATGTATATTATTGGTCTCAATGTATTAAATTAGAATAACAGGTGTTAAGATTTAGAACGTCTGATTTTTTGGTTATTGCGCGATTTTTACATTTTTCTATGGTTATCATTTCTTTATAAATTAGTTTGCTCATGGTGAATAATTTTGGGGGAATTAAATTTAAAAGAATGTTTTGCTTGCCTATGATGTGTGGTGAGAGCTGTTTGGTTAGGTTTATTCGGGTTTTTATTTATAGATGTGCAACTGTATTTATGTTGATAAACACATCGTTTAAGATATTGTTCCGGTGTACCGAAATAAGACTTGCCACAACTATCTTCACATGATATTTCGTAATTAGACTGTAATTCTAACTTCCAACTTATTCTGTATCTTTTGTTTTGGTGAATAATTTAGAATAGTGGAGATATTTTTGAATGTGACAGTGTAGTCAGTTTTATAGTTATTTGTGAGTGTTTTTCTGAGTCTTTCTGATAGTGTTTGTATGTATATATGGAATAGTGTCATATATTTTATTGTTATTTTAATTTTGTTTCTGTTGAGTATTTGTTTGTTATAGTAGATTACAAATAAGTCTATGTCCATTTGTTAAAAGAAGGTCTACTTCTTTATTTTCCGTGGTTTGTTTGTATTTTTCTGTGGATAACTTTATTGCAAGATTTATTAAATTTTTTGAGGTGTTGATTTTATAACTTTTGGGGCATTGACTAGTATAATGTAAATATCTTCCGGAATGTATTGGTTTTTCCACCATTCTGTTTCTATTGTTCCATTAGGGTTTCAAATTAAAAGTAAATCTAGAAACAGTATTTTGTTATCATTCTCAAATTCTATCGTAAAATTTAGTCTATTTGTAAATTTGTTAAATTCAGATAAAATTATTTCTTGTTATTGTCTTCTGTAGATATAGCATTAAAGATATTAAATTTGATTCCCCCAAAATTATTCACCATGAGTAAAATAATTTTAAAAGAAATATTAATCTTAACACCTGTTATTCCAATTTAATATATTCAGACCAATAGTATGCATTTACATTAATATTCATCATACAAATCATAAATCGTTAATCCATTTATAAGTATATTAGAGTCGGGAATTTACAGGAAATTTGTGGAAGTCGGGAAAAAGTCTTCGTTAATGCTAAAATTTTCAGAATTTTTTCAGTTTTTGCTCAATATGTCAGTTAAGGAAGCATATGATAGGTATATACTACAGTAGAGCGTCGATTATCCGAAACAATTGGGGCCGAGGGGTGTTCGTATAATCGATTTTTCGGATAATCGAACATCACTGGAAGTATGTACATATGTACATATGTACATACATAATATGTATGTACGTTTATGTAGTTCTTTGTTGAGGGTAGGAAAATGGGTGGGATACAAAAAAAAAGCGAAAAAAAAAAAAAAACACTTTTTTGACTATGTAGACCTTTAATAGGTAACAGAAAAGTATAAAAAAGTGTAAGAAACATGGGATTGCACATACAAATTTGACTTAGATATACATATGTACATACATATTATGTAGTAGAAACTGACTAACCTAATAAAAAAAGTTTAAAATATTGGTTTGCTTAAGCTTTGACACACGTTTTTTTTGCCGCCAAGTCTCGTAGGCGTTTTAAAGAAAGCAGCTGCATAGCATCACATTCATCTTGTTGTTCCAACCATTTGATGGCAGTCTCAAAGCACAGGAAGGCTTCTTCATTGGTCGGTCCTTTTTCAACCGAGACGTAGTCATCATCTTGATCATCGTCATCATCCGTGTCATCTTTAGGCACTTGGGTCTGCGCTATTATGTCGTCATCTGTCAACAATTCATGGCCAGGATCATCCTCGTCACACTCAAGCCACTCATGAATGTTTTCTTGGTCACATTCTTCAAATCCTGAGGACTCTTTCAACCGCTCAACCACTTCGGAAACAAAGGTCTCATTCCTTGGTTCTTCAGGTGAAGGCCTAGTTTCAGAGTCAAATGTTGGGCAAAGCTTGTTCCAGGCTTTTTTTAGAGTAGACTCTTTGACATTAGCCCACGCCTCTGCAGCCATGTAAACAGCATCCTTTAAGTTAATATCTTTGTAGATTTGAAGGATTGTTTTATTTTCTTCTTGGCCGATTAGTACACTACGAAGCAATGCTTTTCTGTAGTAACGCTTGAAAGCCTCGATCACTCCCTGGTCCATGGGTTGAAGGACTGAGGTAACATTCGGTGGCAAAAAAATCACCTTAAACTTTCCATCTTCTCTCTCAAGTGAAAGGTTTGAGGGATGACTCGGAGCGTTATCAATTACCAATAGCACATTTCCAGTGTCCCCAATTTCCATCTGATGTTTTTTAACCTCTGGGATGAATACACTATCATACCACTCGATAAATATTTGTGTATCCATCCACGAGTTTTTTTGGTTTTTGTAGATAACCGGAAGTTTTTTTATTCCTTTAAAGCATCGTGGATTCATAGATTTTTCAATGAGCAGCAAAGGAAGTCTATGTGTGCCCGAGGTGTTTCCACAAGCCATAGCTGTTATACGAGACTTGCTGGCTTTAAATCCTGGCGCTGCCATTTCTTTTTTAGAAACAAGAGATTTGGTCGGCATTTTCTTCCAATATAACCCAGTTTCGTCAGCATTATAGACGTTATTGTCCTTATATCCCTCGTTTACAAGCAAACTCTTAAAAATTTCTTTGAACTTTTCAGCAGCATCAGTGTCAGCTGACAGCTTTTCCCCCTGAATGTCTATCTCTCTAATGCCATGCCTAGATTTAAATCGCTTAAGCCAACCAGTAGATGCTTTAAAATCGCCACTACCCCCTAGTTTTTTGTTCATTTCCAACGCTTTTTCGCAAATCAAAGGACCACTTATTGGTTGGCCTTGGCTTCTAACCTGCACGAACCATGTGTATACTGCAGTGTCCAAGTCCTGATTTTCTGCCATTTTCATAGTTTTTCGATGCAAGCTTCCTTCTTCACTGTCTAGTACACAAGCAAACTTTATGATAGATTCACTGTTCTTTTTAATGTCAGTTATCGTTGAATTCCCGACGCCAAACTCCCGAGCTAAGCTTGATCCACTTGCGCCCTTTTTTAATCGATCAACAATTTTTAGTTTATCAGATAGACTGAGAACAACACGTTTACGTTTTGCCGACATTGCTTGAAGACACGCTGCACAACAAAGAAAAGCACGCAGTTATCACAATATGTACACTGATTTCAGTTACACAAAATGATGTAAGGTGGAAGTGGCACGAGGGAACAGTACGAAGACGACGACTAGACTAGGCTCTGTATTGTGTTGTGTGTGTAGAGGGGATAGAGCGGAGGAACCCCCTTCTCTCTTTCCGAAAAACGATGACTCATTCATATTTCATAATAATCATGACGCCAGTCGTAAAAAAAAATAAGATTTTTTAAATTTCGGTTAACCGACGTTTCGGATGACCGACTTTCGGATAATCGACGCTCTACTGTACATACTTTTAAAGTAAACTAAATTTGCTTCAATTTGAGATCCGGGTGAGCTCTATATACTCATTGGTTCCCAAGATACAGGGATATCATATTCGAATAGAGGCTATTTTGTTTCCAAAAAGTGTTTTTATATATATATATCTCCTAAAATAAGTGAGACCATAATGGTACCTGTGGGCCTACCGGTTCTCTCAAATACGGCAGATAACAAAAAACAGTCAAAAGTGGGTTCTGGGGGAAAATATTTTTCTATCTTTTTATGGTTAATTTATCAATCAAAATTTATTTATTTTTGTTATTGTTAAATAATTTATTGATAAAAAAGAAAAAGTAGTATAACTTGAGGTACGCATGATGATATAGAAGGATCAATACAATTAGGATTGATGAATTAAATGCCACTTCTATTGAGATTATTTTATTTAAAAACTAGTTTTATTGTATGTTTTAGAACTGAAGATGAATGTTTAGCATTCGAAACTAGTTTTCAAATAAAATAATCTCAATAGAAGTGGCATTTAATTCATCAATCCTAAAGGTAGTATAATCGAGAATTACTTCATCGAACATTGTTTTATATCCCTGCATACTGAAATGCTTGAACAAACATCATATATATATATATATATATATATATATATATATATATATATATATATATATATGATTACTGATATATTTTACTGATTTTTCTGAATGCAATTTAAAAAAAGAAAAAAAAAAAGATATACATATACACACACACACATTTATAGATATATATATATATATACGAGGGTGAATCAAATATAAACGGTAATTTTCAAAATTATATTTATTGAATAATATTATACAGAAACTATACTTTCAACATTTTTCAATGTAGTCTCCTGCATTATCTACACACTTCTGCCACCGATTTGGAAGCTTGAATATTCCCTGTTCATAAAAAGACTGAGGGCGAGTTTTTAACCATTCACGCACGTGCTTTTCGGCGTCTTCATTGTTTTCAAATCGTTTTCCTCCAAGTGATTCTTTCAGGGGCGCAAACAAAAAATAGTCACAAGGGGACAGGTCTGGACTGTAAGGAGGGTGTTCGAGAGTTTCCCAGCCCATTTCTTCCAATTTATCCCTTGTCAACAATGTGGTGTGAGGCTTTGCGTTGTCATGGAGAAGGATGACATCTCTAATGGGCACACCTCGTCTTTTGTTCCGGTAACTGGTTTTTGCTGACTGTAGCACCTGGCAGTAGTGCATTCACTGTTCGTTGATCGTGAAGAAAATCAATGAGTAGAACTCCCCTTAAGTCAAAAAAAATTGTTTGCAAGAACTTTTCCGGCTGAGAGACGAGTTTTAGCTTTCACTGGGCAGCCTTCATCCTTCCTTCGCCACTCCTTACTTGCCATTTTTGATTCGGGGGTGTAATGGTGGACCCACGTCTCATCACATGTGACGATGCGCCTCAAAAAAATCTTGGAGGAAAACGATTTGAAAACAATGAAGACGTCAAAAAGCACGTGCGCGAATGGTTAAAAACTCGCCCTCAGTCTTTTTATGAACAGGGAATATTCAAGCTTCCAAATCGGTGGCAGAAGTGTGTAGATAATGATAGAGACTACATTGAAAAATGTTGAAGGTATAGTTTCTGTATAATATTATTCAATAAATATAATTTTGAAAATTACCGTTTATATTTGATTCACCCTCGTATGTATGTATGTATATATACATATATAATCATATCGTATATTATTTTAAAATATTGTATATCTCAGGTTATCGCATGAGGGAGAGGAGATGGGGTTGAAAATCGTAAGTTCACAGCTGTTTGATCCAATAACTCAGATTCTGTTATTTGTAGTACATTTTTTACAAATATAACAAAAATACTTACATGTACTAGGTAATTATAATTTAAAAAGAAGTTAATTATTTAATAAAGGAAAGTAATCATTCAAAGTTTCTTTGAAACATTAAAGCAAATCAAATTTGGTTCTATTCTTTTTTTTTTTTTTTTTGTGCTGTCAGCTAGTTTTATAGCTGTGGGGAAGGGAAAAATACAACATTTTGTCAAAAACTGTAAAACGTCACATTAAACTTACTTTTTAATAATATTGCATTCAAATCGGTTCAGCGGTTTGGCCACCACCAATGCCTAAAGATTGGCCAAGTTGCGGTAAGTAACACGTCGCGAAAACACGTTTGTCGGTACTCTTTTGGCTACAACTCCAAAATTATTTGTCCTATCCGAAATTTCTTTATTTCATCTGAAAGCTGGTCAAATTTGTAATGAGACCTCTTGTATGAAATGTGTTTTGAATCCCATGTAATACCCACTCCAGCACACTTAAAATTCCATACCGTTGTGAAAACCACTTTTTTTCAGCGCAATTCTCGTGATTAGTTTCGGAGTTATAGCGAGAAAAATACTGGGAAAAAAAAAATTGGATTTCACAAAAGTAAGGGGTTCTCAGCGTGATGGCGTAAGTATATCTATATCATGGGGCTTGATCAAAATTTCATATATGAGGTCTCATAGTAAATTTAACCAGCTTTCAAATGGAAAAAAAAAAAAAAAAAAAATTCTGATAGGACATATATTTTTGAAGTTATTTTATCCGACAATCTCGTTACTATTTTCAAACCGAATGGCAATACTCGACATTGATGTGTTTCTTGAAATTTATCTAGGGTAATCCGAAAAATAAAAATAATTCCTTTTTTTTTTATATATATATTGTTTAACTGTTGTATGTTAAGTAGCAAAGTATGCATAGATTGATTTGTTTAGATTATTATTGAAACAGCATTAAAATATCGTTTGGCTAGAGTTTCTAGAAATATTTTTGAAAAAGTCGGGAATTTTGATAGCTGAAATTAAAAACACCATGTTATGAGAACAATGTAGTCTTGAAACGTCGTCAAAATAGTCGTTTTTATTTATTGACTGATGAACCTCAAGAAATTTATCTATATGTATATTTATAATTAGCATATAGCTGAGTTTTTCTATTTATTTTATTTTTATTTATTTATTTTTTTTTTATAGGTTGAAAAGATGGAGAAGAAAAAGAAGAAGACTGGACGTGCCAAGAGGCGTATCCAATACAACAGACGATTTGTCAATGTTGTACAAACATATGGTAGAAGGAGGGGGCCTAACTCTAGGTCTTAAATCATTTTAATTCATAAAATATAATTGTTTTACACTAAAGTGACAGAAGTTGTGTTTATTCCTTTACCCTACTCTTATTCATATTTTATTTTGATTTATATTTTCAGATAAAAATACTTTTCCGAATATTAAACAAATAATATGTTCAATGTTAGTATAAATGGTTCTTCAGAAAAAGTTTACTTTTTAGTAGAAAATTATTTTAAAACCTTGTCATTTTTTCAGAGCGGAAAAGTTGAAATTCGGATTTACCTCCTCTAAAAATACAAAAACTATTTGAAAAAAAATTATATTGTTTTTTGGATTCACGTCCCTCCCTCCCCCCTTTTTACTGAGCTTCATCCTTTGGTACAGCTCAGTGGTAACTGCCATTTATGAATGTTTTATTTTAGCTTTCTCTTTTCCTTGGTTTGAAGCCTCTTAATTTGGAGGATAATGAGCTCCTGAAATATTAGTCAAAATTCTAAATTGATCAAGTACTATCGACTGAAACAAGTAGTCCATATGTTGTTGTTATTCAGCTTTTAATGATACTCAAGAAAAGGCTACTAATGTTATTTCATGTGGGTTATTCCATGTCAAATAAACCAATTCTGAACTATTGCACTTAGAGAGCTCAAATTTGAAATGTCTTTTAATTTGATATATCATTCGATATATTTTCTGCACATTTTGAGATTTCCAAAATACGTACCCTTGACCAAGAAAAATTTTAGAATGGGACAGAAATTGGTTCTTGATAGAAAAAATTGTTTAATATATTTTTTCAAAGCCAGAAAAGATAACATCATCTCATCAGCACTTGGGAGTGTACTTCCTTACCGTTGCTCCTGATTTTTCCAATTTTTGCAAAAGAGTGTTTCCAGGCCACATCTAAAGGTGTGTACACAGGAGAGTGAAATTCCACTCTCAGAGAGCAATTCTCATGAGTCCCCTTCAGACCATTTACACTCACGGACTCTTCAGTTCTGAGAGTACGCATTTTGCGTACCATCAGCACTAAAAAGAGAAGTAGTAGCAGCGTTATTAGTTTTTGCTTATCGAAAAAACAAATATTCGAAGCTTTTATACTATCAGCTTGTCCCATTAAGGCTTAGATGAGGATTTCCACATGTTTCGAAGTTTAAGAATGCATTCCCAATGATAAAAAATATTGACTTATCCATATGCATAAAACGATGTTTTTGAAAAATGTATTTACTGTTTATATTTATTCTCAATCTAAAAGTAAAAATTCACATTTTCTCTTCCTTGCTTTTCTATACATTCCAATATATACTGTATGTTGAATAAAATGGAATTTTATAATAAAAAGCTTAATATTTTCAGAGGCCAGGTAATTTAATTTGATATATCATTCGACATATTACCCATTACAGACATTATCGCAGCAGACCTTTTTAAAAGTCCAGATAGTAATTATTCTTGCTCCTCATCCATCGATGATTCCTCTGGGAAAGATGTGGACTCTTCAGAAGATGACAACATGGAGTGATAGTGCATGTAGCACGAATATGTCAACTGCAACGTCAAATGCTTTCAGATTTACAGATTTCAGATTTTAAGGTTTTCAAAAAACAGTTATATTGTTTCAAGTTTCGTCTAATACATTATATTCTTTATTGTTGTAACTTAAGTGCTTTGATTTCACCTTATTTTAACTCCATTGTTTATGTGAATCAGGTTGCTGTCTATTTAAGTAAGTCAGACTTTTTTCCTCCCAGATTGGTCATTGATCCCACTGTGCGCTGGTTGGGGTATCTATGTTAACAAACATACAAACTCGAATACCTTATAATTACCAACCATATGGTGTTGTTTTTTATTTTCTTGAAACTAACTTTATATGATATATTTTATATTTGTTTTTCTAATTATAAGAACATACTCATATTAAATGTGTATGATAAATAACTTTATATCGAAATGCAAGAAACTTTAAAGCTACCTATCAAGACCTCATACATGAAGAAAGAAGACCACCCCACATCAAAAACCAAGAAAAACAATAGATGACATTAGTTTTTTTTTTTTTTTTTTTTTTTTTTTTTTATTCTTAACTCTGCCTATTACTAGTTATATTTTGTTTATGAATTTTTTATATATTTTATTTTTATTTTCTCTGTTTCTTTGTTCTAATTTCTATATAGAACTCTTACAATTTTTAATTCATCCTAATTAAAAATAAGATTACACCTTCTAATTACAGGTAGTATGCATATATGCATGGAACCTGTAAAAATATCAAAATAAACGACCTTTCCATAGAGTTACTTAATATGGGTATATGTTGCATACTTTTATTATACTGTTTATATAACCTGTAATATACTTAGGCAACAAAGTATGAAGTATAAACATCATGATAAACAAGTCTTCAAAACTTAGAAATTTTTATTATCTTGAAAGGTAAATAAAATGATTAATTTAGTATGCATTTTGTATGATTAAAACATAAATAAGAAGAAACAAAGAATAAATTTATTATTATTGATGTTTTAATAAGATTGGTCCTGAAGTCTGCCAGTAATTTGTGTCTAGTCTCATACCAAATTTATCTTTTTAATCTTATTCTGTGTATTAGACATGTTACATATTTCACCAATAGTATGTAATAGTATGAGAATGTGCCTAAAGTTGTAGATATGCCCATCTGCACTAAAAATTTCATCATCTAGTAAATTGAAGCTCATCGGGTACTGTTTCATGTACTACCATGTTATGTTTGAAATAGTGTAAGCATAAAATGTATGTTATGTCTTTGTTCATAGTTTTTTAGTTATATCTTGGGTATGAATCAATATCGGATAGTTTATTTGCTTGTACTTGTATATGATTTAATCTATAAGTCTCTGATATCAACTTTTATATATATATATATCTTTTTATTTATTTAATGCCTAAGCCTTTGAAAACGAGGCCTTTGGGTGTCCCAACACAATCTTGGCATAATGTTACTGTACACATTGTTGGTAACATTCATGCTATGCCTTTTAGACTGGGTAGCCTTCCTGCATAATCAGCAGCAATGCTGCATTTGCTGAGGACATCAGCCAAATCTAGACATACTGGAAGATGCATTTGATACATTTAATCCTCTTGACACAAAGGAACTTTAATATGTGATAAAGAAGTTTTACTGTAAGAGAGACCTAGTTTACTATTTGGCTGAACCATTGCCTCTCTCATTTATGTTCCTGATTTTCTCGTTGCTATATAGTTATCTATATAAATATAATTTATATATAAGTTTAATTTTAGTTCCTCCATCAGATTTCTTTTTGTCTTTATATATCAGGACGCTAAGAGTTTGTATGAGATGTGTGCTGCAAAACATATTCAGTCAATTTTAGTACAGCCAATTTTTTGCTCTTTTGTTTTAACTCCATGTTAACTGTAAATTAAAAATTTCTTTTAAATTATAAATCAATTTACTTATGCATTAAGCTGTTTATAAGTATTATTCATTGAAATAATCTTATATCTTATAAATCTTATTTTATAAAAAAAAGAAAGCATATATATTTTTTTTAAAATCATATTTCCATGGTATTAATCTTCTATAGCATTTTGAAAATTTAATACAATAAATCATCAATATTCATTAATGAGTTTGTTTATCCAACAATTGGTCAACAAAATAAAGGAAATAAACAAGATACATGATTCTCATGCTTACCATTTTTATCTTAAGTACTTTTGAAGAAATAACTGAATTTTATAATTTTAAGCTGCTGTTTAATTATTAATTTTATTATTCTTTGAATAACCAACATACAGCACTAATAATATTTATTTAGCATTAAATATATATAATTACTAACTTTATTCTGTGATTAGGTATCTAAACAATAACTACAATTTACAAAAAAACATATATAATATCTGTTCATGTGTAAATTTGCAGCAGATTATGTATAAAATATTACACATATATTAGGTAGGATCGAAATAAGTTTTAGAAATAAAGGTATGAATAGTTTATAAATTTAAAAAGTATTATATTAATTTTTGGGGATGAATAGTATTACTTACTGAAACCGATGTGACATATGTATACCAGAGTGTATTAAAAAATACTTTTTTTGCCACAAATTGCTAACAATATCTGTGTGAGACTGAGTGTGTCCTCCCCTTGTTAGTGAAATAAAATTTATTCTGATATTATGGGTTTATAGTTAGTATAGTATATTATGAGAAAAAATTAGGATCCAGATATTAGTGATAGTTTTTTTTTTTTTTTTTTTTTTTTTTTTTTTTAACCTGTGCTTTTATTACTATGAAACATATTTTTAATAATTTATGTTAGTCCTTGTTTTTGTTTTTAGTGTTGTTTTATTTTACCTGTTTAGTGAATGTTTGATGAGAAGCATTTGAAAAAAAAACAAAACATTTTTAGTCCCACAAGCTCCAACTTATTACCTGCTCTGAATACTGGTAAGTACAAGATAGCCTACAATAAGTGCACTAGCATAGTGAGGGTGTGCGGTGCATACAGGCCACATACCATTAGAGGGCTAAATTTTTTTTACTAGTTTTTTTTTTTTTATACTACTGGTTACAGATCAGTTAACTATTTTTAATAATTTCTTGCAATACAGAATACGAACTTATATGATTTGAAGCAATTGTATGGATATACATGTGATTGTGATGTAATTTATGTAAAGCACAGGGGCAACATTTAAGATTTCGCTCACACGCCACTGAAAAGCTAGCTACGCCAGTGAATAGGTATTTAGGCAAGTTCCATGGTTTAGGAATACTTATGTTCCCTTGGGAAAAGAAAAAAATTTCAATTTTATTAAAATAAAAAATAATAAAAGTTGCACAACATTTCAAGTTTTATGTTATATTAAAGAAAAAATAGCAGATTAAAAATCATAACTTTTTGGTCAAAGAAATTTAAAAATAAAAATAATGTATTTGGATTCATTATATAAAGAATTGTTGAGAAAAAATATTTTATATTTAGGTTTGTAATTTGATTTTTCTGAAGTGCTGTAGAACACATCTGACATCAATTTCACATAAAACAATAATTGTTTACATCCTTCACAAAAATAAAATTCAGTTTGTATATATGAAATCCAATCAACCATCCATACTGCTCTAAAATTTAGTTATTTAATTTTAAAAAAATGAATCACTCATAATTTTCTATTCCTTGATATTGATTAAAGTTTTACTTCTATACTAATTTCTAATTTAATAATTTTTAGGTACTAACATCTAGTTGTAAATTTTTTTTTTTCATTTATTGATATTTACAACTGTACAAAAACATATACATCAAGTAAATGTATTAATAGTGAATACAATGGCATGTAAATAACTTGAGGACTACTCAATAGTAGCACTTCAATAAAAATCTACACAAAAAGGTCTCTAGGCCATCTTCTTTTCAGACGCCTCGGAGGATTATCGGGAATGGAGTGGGAAGCAAGTTGGGAGACTAGTGGATTGGAGTGGTTATGGAACTTACTATGGAAGGATAGGTATCTGATCTGGGCTAAATCAGCAACATAAGGATCATTAAGGTCTTTATGGATAAGTTTATCGGTCACAAAGTAAGGAGCATTGAGGATTTTTCGAAGGATTTTGGATTGCAAGGATTGGATACGAGATGAATTGGATGGTTTAGTTGAGCCCCAAAGCTCAACTCCGTACGTCCAAATAGGTCTAATCACAGTCATGTAAATGAGTCTTTTGTAATTAACTGGGAGCCTTGATCGTTTGTCTAGTAAATGTTGAAGTAGTCTGTAATGTAGTCTTGTAGTTGTAAATTTCAATTTGAAGTATCTTAAAAACAGCAGGAAGTAATTTATAATTAAATTTTTTGTAGAGAGAACATTCTGTGAAACTTATGATTCATAAACCCAACAAATACAAATCCAAACCTTCCCTTTACAGTTCTACTAGCCTTTTACCAATCTGTTGAAACATATTTGAAAAATTACTACTTAAACATATTTCTAAATTACTCACTCAATTAAATATAATATTATTATTATACAGGGTGAGTATCCTTAGTGTAAAAAAAAAAAAAATGGGTGAAACTACATCAAACATGTAACAAAATGCCGCAGATCTCACCTTTCTATTCCAATCCGTTGCAGATATGTAATAAAACGAAGACTTTTTTGCGTAAACCACGTTTTTTTTTCTATAAAAGCTGTATTATCTCCATTTTGTTTAAATATTTTTCAAATTTTGACCACATTTTCGAATTTAGCATTAAATTTTCTATAGTAGTTGAGTACCTGTAACCTTGAATTTTACAAACTTGGTATCTAAAGAACAGATTGATCTTCACCTTATTTGGGGATTCACAAGGCACAATTCACACAGAATGGACGTGGCGCTTTTGTCTCCTCCAGGTTTGTCTTATTAAAAAAAGTCCGCGCCACGTCCGTTCTGTGTGAATTGGAACGTTTGTTTAATAGGAGTGGCGCGGAAGAGACAAAAGTCCGCGCCACGTCTCTTTGCCGTCTCTTGTGGCGTACAAGAAGGGGCACGCCACAAGTTTTTTTTTTTTTCTTTTTTTAGTTAGCTTTCTTTTTTGGGGTAAGGGGTGAATCGGACATAAAAACAAGATTAATAAAATTTGATATTGGAGTTACATACATATATACCAACAATTTAATAGGGGTAAATCATCACTGATTTAATTTTTTTTTTGGGGGGGGGTGAATCGGACATAAAAACTCAACAGATTTTCTCGAAAAACCCGCCCCCCCTCCAAAAAAAAAAAATTAAATTGGTAATGTTTCACCCCAATGAAATTGTTGGTTTGTATGTATGTAACTCCAATATCAAATTTTATCAAAGTTGTTTTTATATCCGATTCACCCTCTCTCTCCAAAAAGAAAAAAAAAAAAAAAAAAAAAAAAAAAAAAAAAAAAATTAAATGTGATGATCCACCCCTATTAAATTGTTGATATATATGTATGTAATTCCAATATCAAATTTTATTAATGTTGTTTTTATGTCCGAAGAGACAAAAGCGCCACGTCCGTTCTGTGTGAATTGCGCCTTAAGAACAGTGAACACGCCTTGGTCTTCACCTTATTTGGGGAAGTCACAATGTCTTATATTACTTTAACGCTCACCGTTTTTCGAAAAACTATCTACAAAACGTCAAATCTCACAAAAACTTGCATATTTAATAAGTTTTCGAATGATATGTTAAAGTAATGATTTTGTTTCGATTTCATGGAGAAATTTACTTTTGAAACCGTAAACCGTGTGTTCTCATTTGACATACAAATCAGTTACTTGTGTAAATAAAACATTATGACAATCCCTTAATGTAAATGTGAATTTTAAACATAATAAACTCTTCATTAGATTAAAAAGCTAACAAAAAAATTATTTTTGAATAGAAAATAAAGGAAAACTGTCAATAAAGCGACACCAGATCAGAGGATCTTATGTTATTACATTTATTAATTTATTATTATTATTATTTAGGATTTTATTTTATTAAATTTTCAATGTAAGGTTTAAAACTCAATGATAATTAACATAGTCCTCAATTTTTCAGTTAGCTTCTGATTGCAGGTTATGTTGAAGAATACAACTTTTTGAGGTGAATTTTGTGGGCAGATGAGACTGTTTTTACAGAGGGAGGCATTTCTACCTATCATGTATATCGTTGGTTTATATTTGTATTGCTTTCGAATAATGTGGAGGAGCACCATGGTGTTGGAAAATCATATTTTGCCGAACTTAGGTGCAGTATCGTGATGAAGTTGTGGTAGGATATTTTGTAACAAATCTTACTAATCTCATCATTCAATCTGTTGGGCAAACTATGATTTTCGACTACAATACAAACACTATTCGACAGCAATACAAAGATGAATAAACTAACGATACTCCACATGGAACGGTAAAAATGCCTTCCCCTGTAAAAACAGACTCATCTGTCCATAAAATTCATCTCAAAAAGTGGTATTGTTTAATCTATCTGCATTCAGAAGCTGATAGCAAAATTGTGTTCCATGATCATTATCATTGAGTTTTAAACCTTACATTGGAAAATTAATAAAATAAAATCCTATATTATAGTAATAAATAAAGAAATGTAATAACATAAGATCTTCTTATCTGGTGTCGCTTTATTGACAGTTTTTCTTTATTTTCTATTAAACAATAATTTTTTCTTTGCTTTTTAATCCAATGAAGAGTTTATTATCTTTGAAATTCATATTTTCATTAAGGGATAATCATAATGTTTCATTTACACAAGTAACTGTTTGAACACCATGTTTTTTCGGTTTCAAAAGTAAATTTCTCTATGAAATCGTACCAAATCATTACGTTTAACATATCATTCGAAAGCTTATTAAATTTTTAAGTGTTTGTGAGATTTGACGTTTTTTGGATAGTTTTTTCGAAAAAAGGCGAGAGTTGAAGTAATATAAGGCATTGTGACTTCCCCAAATAAGGTGAAGATCAAGCTGTTCTTTAGATACCAAGTTTGTAAAATTCAAGGTTACAGGTAATCAACTATTATAAAAAATTTAATGCTAAATCCGAAAATGTGGTCAAAATTTGAAAAATATTTAAACAAAATGGAGATATTATAGCTTTAATAGAAAAAAACGTGGTTTCCTCAAAAAAGTCTTTGTTTTATCATATATCTGCAACGGATTGGAATAGACTGATACTGTGTGGCATCAGGGTCAACTAGTTAAATTGAAACCATTACTACCACACACCTTCCTACCCTGTCTTACAATATTTTCTATCCAACAGTATTTTTTTTTTATCTGTCAGGGCTTATATTTATGATCCAGTTTACCTTTCTAGTATCTTATTTTGGTGTTTATTTTATTAAAGTTACATATTAACATATACCTATGACATACCGATTAACAATGATGTATGCTCTTTACATAGACGACCCTGCAATCTTGATGAGAGACACGGACCACTCACAAGCTCAACTAATAAATTTCATGTAAAAAATTGAAAATTAAATTGAATTACGACAAATCATTATATGTTGTATTACGCTACGACGGATCATCTGCCCGCCTGCTAGTATCCTCTTGATTGATGTGATTCACGTTCGAAACGAAAAAAACAACAGTTAATACTGCTAAGACTGGAATTGTTATACTCCTTAGTTTAAATCACCCATAAAACAGAAACTCAACATTTACTGTTTATGTCAAAACCCATATGGACTTATGCCTTCCAAATTTATAAACCGGCCATGAAAACGCTCATTCAAAAAATGCAAACATTCCCATCTTAATTTGTAAAACTCATGAGAGCCTTTTATTCCTGAGTGCCGAACGAAACAGCACATACAGATTTACGTATTCTGTTAGTTAGTACAGGTATGAGCCAGCCACATGCCTGACATTTAAGGACATTTTCAACATAATTACGTTGATACACCAAAAAACTTACAGAATATGATAACATTAAGAATTCCAGACATAACTCAACACATACTGAAAAGGAGATAGATGAGGGAATCTCCTTCTCTAATTACTAAGGTAGTGAGTGATTAATTCCTGGAGATTATACCTCGAGGAGCTCACGTCTTCATGACTTCTTATGTCAGTTAGTTTTAAGTCGCATCGAATTCGCTGGTTGTTTACAGAGTATCACAATTGTGAATATAATTATGTTAAAAATAAAAACAAGGAGGCAAATGGTTAGCAATATGAGGAACCACGGACGGGTTGACAAGATGTGCCTCTGAGAAAATCTGGAGAAAATGACGCACGAAACTGTGCCTGGGGAGTTGGGAACACGCCCACCGATACCTGAACCAGTAATGGGCATATCACGGATTTTTTGACCCAATTGGTCAAAAAGGCGTTTAGAAATAAAATAAAGTTGCGACCCAGGATCGATGACCCCTCTGACGGGAACGTAACCTAAGTGAGTATCAAAAATACGTGCACGAAAGGTGCCTAGAAGTGAAGTCACGTGATTACCGGAAGTAAAACAACTAAGAGACATTGAGGAATCAGCTGGTGATTGACCAGCGGAAGAGGATGCTTGTTCACTAGATGTGTGATTAGCATGATCAGATGCGCGATTAGGCGCGGAATTCAAATGTACATTTGAATTTACAACTTCGGAGGGATGCAAAAGTGTGTGATGATCACGGGAATTGCATTTACGACTAAACTTTACTGGAGCAATGTGGTACAAGATGCGGCCCGGTCGGGCCAAATGTTTGACCTATAATCGTAATATTTTCTGATGCGACTCCTCAGCAGCCTCTGGGTATTGGTCTGTATGTAAATTTACTAAAACAAGTGTTCGTAAGTTTAGGGAAACCTCTAGTAGAAGATAACTAAACCAAATACTAAAGTGAAAATCACCCTTGTGCAGTCGCCGCTGTACCTCCGCGACATCTCTGAGGCCCCCAAGAGAATCGCCGGCGGATGAATGGTTACTGTAGGCTGATATACTCGGTTGAGATATCTTCCGCTTAAATCACCGCTCATTTGCATGGGAAAATATGTCTTTAGTAAATATCATAAGAAAACACTATAAAAACAAAATTTTAGCCTTGGGCATGTGACTGACAAAGGAAGACCAATGGGTATGTGTCTTACTTGCCAAGTAATGTGTCTTACTTGGGCAAAGGTAAGTCGCTCGTTCAGCTTCAGAGACAGCGAGAGAGAGAGTGAGTCTGATCAAGCTGGGATTAGTGGACGCGATAAAGGCTACTTGACAAAGGAAATTTGATAGAGGGCGTCTATGTACAATATATTTTATTTTTCTCCTTTCCTCCTTCACAAGAGCGCCGATTGGCGCGAACAAATATTTTAAATAATAAATAAAGCCTTTATTGCATGAGAAAACAAACAATGTTAGGTATAATAAATAATAACTTGCAACAATATAAATAAAATCTTCTGCTTCTGAGCTATTTACAATTAACAATAATCTACATAGATTTGTTAGTATTTCAAAAAATGTTTGCAATATATTTTCAACTATAAATAAGCAAATATGATTGGAAGATGTTGCCTCGAGCAGGCCTCCCCTTAATGGGGGTGGTGGTCTAACTTTCCTGGAGACCAAAACCTACTGGGAAGTGAAGCTCGCAATTTCATTCCATAGTTCTCTCCATTTTTCTTTGTCACTAGCAGTTCTCATCCAATTGAGACCAGTGACAGTCTTGAGGATATCACTGCATCGCCTATGTTGACTTCCCCGCCTTCTCTTTGAATTGTATGGGATCCATTCGGTAATCTTTAAAGCCCATTTCCATTTAATTTTCCTTATATGGAGGGTTATATCCTTAATTCCAGATTCGTTGCGTATATCTGCATACTTAATTTTATCCTGTTTCTTGTAGTTCATCATGCTTGTTAGAACAGAATTTTGCCTTACTCTTAACTCAGATTCTTGCTGCTTGGTGAGTGCTTAAATAATAAATAACTTCTAAAACTAAAAGCCCTCCTTAATTGCATTTACAATTGCTAGCTGAATAGAAACACTGTATTTCTAAGCACTCACTGCATTAGAGCAAACAATCCCTAACGTCACAGTGAGGATTATAATATGTGTCTTCAATGAATATAGCGTATCATGCGAAAGCCATAATTCCTCCGAATGATTCATTATATTTAAAACCTGAAAATAAATTTGCGGTTACTGGTTTATTTGGAATGATATAAAAAAGTTTAATCTGGTTTCTAAACCTTTCGTGGACAGTAATAATTGGAGAAGTTTGTTTACCTGTTTGTCTGTTTGTTTGTTTGTTTACCATTACCTGAACCCCTCATGAAGACTTGCAGTGCAAGTCGAAACGTTGGCTTTAACAATTAAAATAAAATCACAATTTTATTTTGATCTGCTGAGTATCTATGACTGCCTACCCTAACTATCTACATCTCCTACACTTCACAGTCAACTATACTTTATGAGAATGACAATAATAATAGTTCGTATATATATATATATATATATATATATATATATATATATATATAATATATATATATATATATATATATAACGAATTATTAGCTATTATAGGTATGTACATTTTTTAATTGATTTTATTTTATACAATGCAATATTTTATTTGAATTTCACTTTTGAGAAATAATCTCTCAGGCTTTAGATTTATTCCTTCTTACAATTAATGATTTTTATTATTTATTTCTAGTTAAAACTAAGCAATTAATAATCTTCTTTATTGAATTTATTTACAAATAACTAGCTAATTACAAATAACTAATACTAATTACAAATAACTAATACTAATTACAAATAACTAACCTTGCATTGCCGCAAGATTTCTGCAGTCCAGTTTGGCTCCAAGACAGACGCCAGTCAAGATATCAAGCTCTCTAGACGGCCAGATTAAATTTGACATTGTACATATGCATGATATGGGCCTTACATAAGAAAAAAGGAATTATCCCATTATGCAGTTCTATGGGATCTGCAGCATAATAAGAAGCATTTTATTTCATCTTAAAAACGAAATTAAAAAGATTAAAAAATATATTTAAAAATAATACAAATCTTTTAAAGAAAATCTAGGATGATTGCATTTATGTTTATAAGATCATACATCTTAATTCAATACAAATTTTCAGAAGATATTTTGTGATCTTTCGAAATATTATTGAAATATATCAATAAATTATTACAATACTTTTGTTAAGAGTACAATAAGAAAGTATCGTTAAGAAAAAAGAGCTCGTCTATTTAAACGGAAAAGGAGTATATCCTTTTCTTGTTTATTACAAATAACTAATCTGCAACCAATGTCGTATGACCGAGATTGAGGTATGTAGTTATAAAAATGTAATAATAATTATAAAATGTAATTAAAATTATCTGCAGCTCTGAAATAATTATATATATATATATATATATATATATATATATATATATATATATATATATATATATATATATATTTTTTTTTTTTTTTTTTTTTTTTTATTCCGGTCCTTTTTCTGATTATCTTTATAGTAAGAGTGATGCGAATAAATATTTGAAACATTTTTTACCGAAGCACGGATTTAATTAAGGCAGTTTAAACAGATTTAAGCTGGGAATCCTTCCAAATGCGACTGTATTGGTGAATAAAATTACGACTATATTCAACTCTATACTGACCAACTATAGAGAATCGTTCGCAAACAGAGAATATCTATTATTCGTATAGCCATCACGTCAGTCTTATAAATGAGTTCTGTTATTTATAGGTATAATAAATGTCTTTAGAGTCCCTGATCCAAACGTTCTATCTTCGCAGGATTCGTTTCCTGAAAACAGTAGTTTATGTACTCATAGATAAAAAATAAACAAACCAAATCTACTGTAGAAGAACTATGTGATTTCTAAATGACAGTTATGTGTGTGGGTATATATATATATATATATATATATATATATATATATATATATATATATATATATATATATATATATATATATATACATACATACCTACATTTTTATAAAAAAAAAAATTTTAATTCGAACTACGACATAGATCCCGAAAGTTATTTATTGATTCTAACCAAAATAGGAAAGTCAATTTTCACATTTGGAGTCTCATGATTTACAAAAATAAAATAAACATGATTAAAACCGGCTGTCTTAGCCGCGTGGAAATGATTCCAGCCCGAAATGACTACCAGCGCTAATATTTTATATTTCAGCAGCCTATTGATAATTTTAAAATTTTCATCTTAAGAAACCAATTTTTATTGCGATTTTTTTATATGTTGATATGATCATTTGTTAAATAATCGTTTTAATAGTTTTCAATTGGTTTTCGAAGAACCTTTGTCTTGGTTTTCGGTCATGATTTGTACTTTCGTTATATTGCATGTAAAATGCAATAAATATATAACAATGGCATTTATTTAAGTGTTATTTTTATATATTTTAAAATTGATTTGCTAAAATCTGCACTTTTTATTTTCATTAAAATAATGTTTCATAATAATTTTAATCATATTTGTACATCAATTAAAACTTAAATGATCTGTTATGGAATTTTCCTTGTTTAGGTTAGGTGAAGGTGAGTCGGGACGGACCTCCACGAACTCTAGTAATGCCAACTATTGGAATTCGAAAGCTAACAGGACTGGGAACAGGCTTCAGAACTTTACTGAAAAATAGCTCTTCCTGAATCCTGCGCTAAGGAGACGTATATGGTGGTTCTCCTCAATATGTTGCCAGCCTGTTCTATTTAATTAAAGTTGATAAATCAGGAACTGGGAACTGGAAGACTAATCTGGCGAGTCGCCCTCATACGTGACGGCCGATAGGGGGAGAGCCCCGAAAAGAATATTTGTAAAATGGCTGTCGGTGTGGGAAAGATATTTCCGATAGGAGGTGGGGGTGGTGGGGAGTGGCCCCGACCAATGAGAATCCTCCTAGGCGAACCAATGGGAAGCCGGACCGAACCAGAGGGGGAGCGGACCGCTCAGTGCGGGGCGAACATCAGAGTGAACCCCATGGGGCTGTCCGCGAGTGTGTGAGTGTCGAGTGTTAGCGACTATTTGAGCGATATTTCTGGGAGAGTGCTCGTCTTCGGCTGGTCCAAGGAACCACAAACCTGGCCGCCAACAACCCCCACAACACTATGTTCACCCGGTAAGACCTAATGTATTGTAAAATATCTCTTCTGTTAAAATCTTATCTTTTATCAAATCTGTAATGGCACATGACTTAGCGCCATTCCCTTTTTCCTTTTATATTATTTACTGAACAATACATTTAACAAAATAATATGGCATATAAAATAAAAAATTTGAAATTTGAGTGATTATAATATAGATATATATAAAATCAGAGCTATAATAAAAATTTTATGGATTATTCTTTGATAATTATTAGATAAACGATGATTGTTACGCAAAATTTTATCATTGATATTAAAAATTCAACCATATTAAAGATCCTAAACTTTTAAAAAATATATCCTAAAATACAGTTTGTACATCTCATGGAACTTATTTTTATTTTTAGGTATTACTTCCTATTTTACATTCAATGTTATCTGGAAACTATGATGCTATGTATAATGAAACATCTCGATTGGTGATATGAACGCGTAACCAGACCAGGCGTTAAAGTCTCCAGCTAGCATAAAGTTGCATTTTATTATTCTCTCATCCCATTACTAGTACGTCACTAATCACCAAAAATACAAAGGAAAGCTAAGTGAAAAAATCCTATTAAATAACATTTAAAGATCTTACTATATATTACTGAATATTTTAAGTAGGAAACATTTTAAATTTCGGAGTATACCTCTAATTTGTGCTTACTTACATTAAAGTCGCTTTTTCTGAGAGAGTGATTTTTAATCTCCAAAAGAAATATCCATACTACATTTATTCTTCACCTATGCTCATTAATAACTAGATTTTCGTTTGCATAATTATATTAGATTATTCATTGTGAACGTAGTGTTTAAAAATGTTTTTTCTTAATAAGAAAATTATGATCCGTTGCGATCTCATACATACAAATCTTTATTGTAAAAGCATAGAGATTGTATTAAAAATAACAAAACACAACAAAAAAAAACATTATTCTGTCTATCCGGATTTTTATAAATTAATAAAATGTCCTTGATTAAGGTTATTTTTTTCTCCATTACTGGATATCACGTTAATTATTATGTGGATGTTAACAATGAGGGAGACTTGTTTATAATATTTAGGTATTCCAGTTTATTTATCGAATCGAAATTTAATATTTTTAATAGGTTCGTTAATTGATTTATCCAGTCAGTATTGTTTCAGTTTATATATCGTTAAATGTTATCAATTATTACTCATTTCAATAAATAAATTTGAGACAAAAACCTTAAGATTTTGTTATTTAGTAGGAAAAATATATAAAGAAAAAATCTGTTATTAAATTTATATTTTTATAATCTATAAAATTAAATCGACTGTAAGATTCTCACATCATAAGGCCTGTTGCAGTTCTTCGAAGGGGGCGTAACCCACATGTTGCCCTAAACTCATTTCTTCTTAGCCGGTCGGTTCTTAATACCATAATTCCAATGTGGTTATATCTTACTTTGATTTGATACTAACAAGTATAATTTATTTGTAAAATATTGTTTGATTATTTGTATACGAGCCTGTTTAAAAATTGTTTCTAGAAAAGTTTTACACAAATAGAAATAGTTTAACTTACAAATCACTCATGCGTGAAAATTTAAGTAAAAGTTTTGTTCTATAATAACTAGATAGCTATTATCATGATTTGTTTTTTTATTATTGAATATACGCGTTCAAAATTTAGTAAACATTACAAGAGACATTCTTTTTTGATATTGTATTATAACCATAGCTTTTGATTGAAGGAATTTAGATTTATTAAATAATTTATTTGTTACTGCAAAAATACTCGTTATTTTTACGTTAGGATTCAGAATAATGGTTTCGCACGATTTTTCGTAGGTTATTTTGTTTAAAATATAATATAATTCAATTCTAATATGTTTTTTATCTATCTTTATATCTTCATTTATATAGTAAAGAAAAATAAATACAGATAAATAGCTATACGATATTGTACAATTAAAAATAGTTACGTTAATTATTAATTTTCATTATATTATCTTAAAAGCTGCAACACATTATTTCATTATTATATCACTCCTACTTTTAACAAAAGAGCTAACGATACATGAATAACTTTTCTTTTAAGTCATACTATTCACGGTTATGTATCGCGGAATTTTTCCGTAAAAAAAATAATGCTAAATTCTGGAGTTTTTCACTGGTATAAATATTATTATTTTTATTTTTATGACTCGTTTATTATTAATCAATAAATTAATTTAGAGTTTAGAGTAGTAAAAAAGTAAAAAAAAAAAAAGAATCCAACCAAAGAATAGCCTTAAATTGCCATGTCATTGACAAATGATACATTCGTTTATATTTATTTTAATATATGTGGTAGCTACGGATTTTTTCCATCATCAGGATTTTCAATCTAAAAAGTTCAAGATCATCATCATCAAAAAAAAAAAATCAAAAATAAGAATGAACACATTAAGAATATTTGCTAACTTAGTTTTCATTATAGATTTGTTTGAGTGTGTATGTGTGTTGTGTAATTACTTTTTTGACAGCTAAAAGTATTTATTTTAAAAAGATTTGTAATGTTTCTGAGTTTGCAACATTTTAACATTTGGATGATAAACACGCGCGTTTACCTATTTATTTGGGCATTTTCTTATTCAATTATATCTTTTCCTGGAATGATTTAAACTCATGTAAAGAACCCCCCCCCCCCCCCCAAAAAAAAAAAAAAAAATAAATAAAAATAATAATAAAAAAAAAAAATGGATTGATGTTTGGTATATATATATTCTTTTTTTCTTTAGGAGGGTGTATAGCCTTGTGGTAAAGCACTGTAAACAGAAAGATAAGGATTTTATACCCGCCCGTGCCAGGGTAGTATTCATTGCTCAGGGAATTATTTCAGCACCCCTCTCCCTTCTCCCGGCTATGAATTTGTCGAAACGGCAAGTTAATTTAAGTGAACTATTATTTATTATAGATTACATAGATTAACATATTTTCAAAACTTTTTTCTCCAAGCGCTACCAGCATACCCTAAATTTTCATGTAAAGCGATATGAAGTTGTTTTGCATGAGCAGGCTGCCAAAATAAATGAATAATGTAAGAAAGCATTTTTGGAATGAATTTAGTTCAAAATTAATACAAAATGTTATGTTTTGTGGAACTTGATGCTGGAAAAGAATCTGCCTTTTTCTGAGATAAATTAGTTGGTTTAATTTGTTTATCGGTTTTTAAATGTACCTTATTTTTCAATTAATTCCACTTTTTAACATATTGATTTCATTGTTTTGTTGCATACTGAAATAGTGAACATTTTTACTTATCAATCTATCAAATTTAACGATATTATGATATATGATTATAATAGTTATGATGCATATTATAAAATTTTCACCAAATTTTTCAAAATACTTATTACAACTTCATTTAGATATGCAGAAATAAAAAATTAGCATCTTTTTCATAGGCTTCTGGTTCTCCTTAAAGAATTTATATAACAACTTTAAAAGCTTTGCCCCCTTTCTGTTTAATACCTGATTAATTATTTCTTCAATTTTTTAATTTTTTCTACTGTCTTATTTCTTTGAATTATTTTTAACTAAGGCCTGGGTGTGAACTTTTAGCACTATTATGTATTCTCCTTAACTGTGGCAAATTTTAATACATTATCAAAGTAAATGTATTAAAAAAAAAATTAATATTTAAATAAACTGACAACCCATATAAATTTAAATATTTATTTAACGAACAAATTAAAAACGTTCATCTTAACGACTTCGTTCAGTTTTGCAAATCTTGATTTTGCTCTCAGAGAAATTATAATAACTTAAAAATACAAAGTTATTAAAGTTGAATTCCAACTAAGTCGTAAACCGTGGTTCCATTTACACCTTTTATTGGTCCAATGTAGACCATTAAAATCTTTTTATTGAAGTGGAACTCGCGTGTTCTAATTACCATAATTACTCACATACCGCTCATAGCTGCTCAGGTGTCATCATAGGACATCTTTTGTAATAAAATAATTATGTGAAAATATTATATAAAAGTATATATATATAAACTGCTATAGTTTGAAGTTAGTATTGTTTACTAGCGAAACAAGTCCAATATAATAACTTTAATAATAATAAAATATTTAATACTTAATTATTTAGGTTTTGGATGGCAATTATGTAAATTTGAGACTATAATTAAATAATCACGAAGAAATTGGAAAAAGAGTTGAATAAAAAATAACTGCAAAAATTAAAAGTAATATAAAAAAAAATACAATAGAGACAAAATTATAAATATAATTTTTATTTTATTCTCCACAGCTATTCTGCGGTAATGCAAATTTATAACTATTGAAATATGTAAATATATGCTAATTAATAGATCATAAAAAAAATTATTTATCTCAAAAGCATTTTAATTTATTTCAATATTTGTAATTTTATGAATATTAGTTTATTATTTAAATATCTTTGATGTATCCAATGATGTCGAAACAATCATATAAAAAATTTATTATGATTTACCCCTATCAAAAATTACAACTTTTCTCTTGTCTAATTCCTATTTCATAAACTAAATTATTTATTCTTGAAATTATTTAAGATTATTTAAGTAACTAAGTGATCATATTTTAGAACTAAAATATTTTACTTAAACGTTCATTTTTATATTACCATATACAAAGACCGCCAGCAAATAAACAAATGGTCTTGAGAGTAATACATGTTTTACAAGATTTTTGCTTTATTATACATTCTCTGTTATTTCAATACATATAACTCTATTGATATAGTTTCCATAATGTTTTTAGTATTTCTCTTTCTTTAAATATACTCACTTCTTTTGAGTACTATCAAAAGTAAGTCTTTCTCGTAGTAAGGGAATTAATTCAAATAATATTTTGAGTTTCTTTTATATCTAAATTATTAATAATAGTGAATTATTAAAAAAAAAAAAAAGAAAAAAATTCTATTCAAATAACTAAAAGTTGATACTTTGTTTCATGATAATTTATATTACTAACCTACTGGAGACGTTTTTTTCATCGGTATTTAGCGTTATTCAAACCCTAATTAAGCCATTTAACCCCCTAATATTAAATTTAGATCCATTGAAAGAGATAACAAAATAAAATCAATAATATTAACAGATAAAATAAAAAAATTATTTTGGAAATTTTCGCCTGTTGTTCTCATAACCAAACAAATAAGTGGCTTTTACCTAGCAATGCTGCTGCCATACCTGTTATTTTTAGTACACCTTCTATTGGAATCTTGATTCACCTTCTTAGTGGACTATTTCTTAACTTCGGCTACAATATTCGGTGCACTTCCTCAGTGGTTATCTTTAACCATCCTCAAAATACCGTAAATGCAAGGCTCTACAACCTTCTACTTTTAGGGACATCTTCCGGCCGACAACGAAGCCCACACTCATGACCAGTAGATCTAAGTTTACGGCCCTGTACCCCCCACAAAAAAAAAAAAAAAAAAAAATTATTATTATAAGTATTATTTTTGTTTGCGCCCTCATGATGACTGCAGTAATTATTTACCCACACGGATCAACAGTTTAAGGAGCAAATATCAAATCCAAAAACAAAACGAAAAAAAAATTGAAGGATTAGCTGGATTTAAAACCTGAAGAGAACGGATTACGATTTACAAGCACTTTTGCTGCAAGAAAATAATCATTTTTTTCAATGTAACCTGTGATATCGGATTTTTTTTGGCAAAGATTTTTATAATTGTCGATATGGTTTTGTGATCGACAATCTCTTTCACTAATAAGAGAAATATTTCGGATTTTTTTTTTTTTTTTTTTTTTGCTCTTTTCTTGACTCTAATAAGCTCTTTTAATTTAAATAATTCATAATTACGAATACTTTTGTTAGACTCAAAGTATATAAAACGTACTTATCTCTAGGAAACCCGCGACATGTTTTAGAAATAACTAAAAATAGTCGCGATCAAACACTTTAAACAAATTATGTAGCTAGTCTGTCATGAAGTCACCTATAAGGTAATGTCGAAATTGTGGTATTTGAGAAACGTTAATTAATAATATAATCCACAATTATCTCGTTCACAGCTTACATTAGATCGTAGGAATTTCAATCTCGAATAAGGACAAGGAATTATTCGATTTGAGAAAAAAAAATAGCTTATGAAAAGAAAAGAGGAGAAGGATTAGCCAGAAATAATAACATATTTTATGAATTTAGTTTCATGATAACTTGTAGTTGTGTTAGTGTTAGCCTAACACTAAATACTATGAAATAAATATAATTACCTAACACTGTTTGATAATTATATTTAGTTCATAGTAGTCTAGAAACGTTTAATTCAAATAGGAATTTAATATCCAAAAACTATTTTCACTAACCGAGCTCTCCTGAATACTGCAATAATTTTTTAACATATAATTAATTTTCTATTCAAAATAAATCTCTTTTCTATGATCAAATTTTCTAATAAAGCTAATTGCTAAATTATATTTGTTTTAATTTTTTTAAAAATAATTCTTTCTTAATAGATTTGTGGAACTTGACTTCTTTAAGTTCTTCCATCCCTTGTCGACCCCTCTCTTTTCTTCTTTTTTTTACATGTTAACTTCTTATTGACTATAATCACAAGGTTTATAAAAATTATCAACGTTATAGCGTAATGTTTAAACATTTGAGACTGCCACTAGTGCGACACGAATTATTATTCCTCTTGTTCGACGAAGATATGAGACAAATTGTATTCAGAGTTGGAATCATTATGTATTACTCTCGAAAATATATTTTAGTCTGTTACTTAAATTTGCAATAAAGTCTGTGAGGAATGGGGACAAACAATAACTTAATTCTGTTAACATTAACTATGAAGCCTACCAATGCCATGGGATAGAATTAAACGGATGATGAGCCACAGATATTGGTTTATTTCTTCAACTACCAAAAGTAAGGAAGTATTGTCAATGAAAGAAAAATACGTTTAGATGTTTTACTTTATCCATTTTGAAGTATGTGAAATACAAATAATAGTTTTTACAAAATGTATGTCTGTCTATTGTGATCTCTTTTTCTCGTGAACCATTTAAGAATAAAAACTATATGGTTTTTATGTTATGTGATAAATTAAGACGCATAATCAAAATATCAAATAATTTTTTTTTTTATCAAAACATTTCTTCCTAAAATTCTCATATCCTTCATTGATTCATTATGCACTACCCTTTTACAGCAATTACTTCGATATAGTTTAATATCATTTTCGTTTTGATTTCATATTCTCACCCTTTAAAACCTATTAGGTTCTTTCTTCTTAATTCAATTGCCTATAATTATCTAAGGCGTCTAAAAAGCAGATGCATTCCAAACTTTTCACTCATTATATATCTGTACCTCGGAGATATACAATACTGTCACGTTTCCATAACATTAGAGGAGAACAATTTGAATCGTTTTTTTTTTTTAAAAAGAGTTCATTTCTTTACTGTTTATTATTGTTAAATATAAAAATAGGTTGGTGACCTGAAGGTAACCCTTCTCTAGTTGAAGTACATTAGGACGTTATGTCCCAATAAAAAAATATTAAACAAATTTTGTTTAACTCACACTAAAATTAATTGGTCTAGGACATAGAATCTATACCTCTAATAAAGTGAAAAAAGGGATAAGAATACATAATAAAGTAATAGGAATACGAATAAGAATAGGTTATAATGTATGTTTGGTAAAAAATGGACATATAATTACATACCTCCGAGGCACAGATATTCGATATTAATCAAATTAATTACATGTTGCATCCATCAATAAACACTTCAGTCTAGGAGTTATAGCAAATTGTTGTCATCTCTTTTGTTATGATTTAAGGATAAACAAAAATAAATCTGAATATCTTTGGGTTATTTTCGTATGTATATATGTAAAAAAAAAAATTGCAATGTATCACTTTTGGGTGACACGTGTTATGATATTTTTCTGAATACTCAGTTCAAATCAGTCTTCAGGGTCAGGAACAACGTCAACTATCCTTTAAATCAAGATGAAATATATCATTGACGCTTTTAGAATTTTTTAAATGTTTATTTCAGCTAACTACTGTTAATACAAAAAATAATACTTAGAAAAATGTTTTTTGTCTGTTTCTTTATTAAAATCATGACCAAACTGCGTATCTGAAACTGGTACTTTTTTGAAGCTTTCAAAAATTTCGTTGTTAAAATGATGCTTTAGTAAAATTATGATAAATCTGCCGGTAAAAAATTGACTAGAAAATATACTAAATATTTGAATAAAACCTGTTAATAACTGCGTTATTTAAAATTTGGAATGTTAAGCAGAAAATGTTTTTACAGTCTTTATAAAGAAAATTTAAATTAAAAAAAAAACTAAATCTAAAAATGTAATCGAAAAACAAAATGTTTTACAATAAATATATAAAATAAATACCATCAACTTCTTAATGCCTAGAAAATAAAATACCATAAACTACGGATCAGTTTGAAAATGTCACATTCATTCTGACTGTAATAGATATTATAGAATTATGTTTCTAACCATAAATTTAGGAAGTAGAAGAGTGGTACTTTGAGTAGTTCCCATTTTCTAGCTCAACATAAATTTTGTTGGTTTCTTAATGATACAAGTAATACTTTTCAATTCTGAAGATATGAATTTCGCACGTCCCATTAATGTATTAACTAAAAACCACTGTTCTATTTGTTTCCTCATCCTTGCTGTTGTCTCTATGTTTGTATGTTGTTGAAAAATTAGATAAAATATAATGATGAATCACTGATGTTAAATACAGGGTAATTCAAGTGTAAAGCACCATAGTTCCCTTTTTTAAATAATTATTTTATTAATCTATTATTAACGAAATTTTGGTTGGACCATTTTATTAACTCATCAGTTCCTAATGCAATTTACAGGGTGCACCTCCTTTTATATTCTTTAAAATGGTCAGGTCGTTTATATATTAATTTAAAAGCTTTTCCCGCACTTTTCAATAGCTAAAGAACATGGTTTCATGCAGTTCTGTAAAGTTTTAAATGTGTTTCTTTTTTTCCTTTTTAAATAAACTTTTTATTGATTGAATAAAAAGTTAACCTAATGCATCCCACAGAGTACTGTGCTATAATTTAACTGAAATAAGCTTTTGAATTTAGACGCCTAGTATACGCGAAATTTAGGTGATAACAAATTTTCAACCGTGCAATATAGAAATTAGAGAGTTAAAGAGCCTACTGATTTAGTTTATCTAGATTTTAAATTACCTCTTAAATAGGTTATTATTTTAAGAATTTTCTAATGTATCTAATAAACTACATTGGATACTTGATTATTGGTTAAAATACTTTCGCAGACCTCTTATGCTTCAACTATTAGACCCGATATGGGAGTCGGATTCTAGACTGAGGCGGAGGGATGAGACCCACATGGTCTCGTGTTGTTAATAACCTCTCATCATTTGAAATTAGAGCCGACCTTAGGTTTAAGCCGTTTAACTAATGAAGAGTCATCATCAGTACGTTCTTTTACTAATCACCTCCCACGCCTCGGGGGCCGATTCAATCTGTTGCCAGTACACCTGGTTAATGTCAATCGGCGCATACTATTTGCATACACAACGTTGAAACGTTTAAAGGAACGTCTGAACTATAGAGGGGTCAAATATTAGGCTTATTAGTTTAATGAAACTGCTAAGTGGTTTTGCAAAGGTTAGCTTAGTAATCGTAGTTGATCTGTTAGGACCCCGGATTTGTTGGAGTAATTTAGTTGAAGGGCAAAAGGCGTTGTGAAGTATCGGCAGTCGAGTGACGGGTTTAGTTTTGTCCTACTTCGGTTCATCTCTTGGCATCTATACAATAGGTACCCGCACGTTTGAAAAGTTGTTAGTCTTAGTTAATGCACTGGTTCCTAACCTTTCTAAACCTCCACCTCCTCCTTTTAAAAACATTGTACTTTTTTTTTATATTTTCGTTTCATTCCACTTCTATAGATACGTGGATTACATTTTGATTTTTTTTTTTTTTTTTTTTTTTTTTTTTCCAATTTTGCAATAATATACCATACTACACATAAATAAAAAAAAAATGTCTTATTATGTTATATAATTTATTATATAATAAACCACGTAGAAGGGTATTTGAGCTCAAAGTCTTTGATAACTATCCTTTCATAACAAACTCCGCACCCACTATAATCCATTAGTCTCCCAACTAGCTTCACACTCAATTACCGATAATCCTGCGAGGCGTCTGAAGGCAGGTAAACTCCAGCGCTCCACACTCCTGTAACACTGTATGTGGGGACGGGATCTGCGAGCACTGCCGCTCTGCAAGTGCCCTGCAGTGTTGATGTGATCTTTGAAGGAACAAAATGTCGCCCGAATAAATGGCAAGTGCAATCTAAACCTTGAGGTGACATTCTTGAAGATAAAATACGAGTGTAGTTTAAAATAGGCGGCTCTAATTTCGATTTGTTTTTGAGTTAGATATCAAACGAATTACTAAAAATCCTATAAATTGTAAATTTGAAAGGTTTATAACAATTTTTATTTTTTGTATTGTCATCTAAATCGATTTCACACTATTTAACCTTAATATCTTGTAAAATATTTCCCAGTGACAATTGTTGTAAGCTTTTATTCAGCTTAAAGAAGAATAATACGGGAAAAGTTACTAGTAAATTTCAACTTGATTTAACAATAATTAATATTTGTTGTTAACCTTATTTAAGCAGAGGTTGTTGTTGCAATCGGAGTTAACTCATTTTTTAAAACTCTTTATAAAAATATTAATTTTTTTTTTTTAAACTCTCCTCTGATATGAAATTGTTTAATAGTAATTGAATCTTATTATTTGAAAATCCTCCTTAAAAGCGTTTTTTTTGTTATTATTATTTTTTTTATAAATCCATTTTTATAAAATAATAGAAAGTTCGCAAAAGCCTTACCACCCACTTGGTGAAATAGTAATTTCCCAGTAGAGCCACGTCACGTGTGTTTATAGAGCGCCTCCCTCCGAAACCAGTCATTGTGTTTGCTGATGGCGACTTTTCTAGAGGCTTTACTTTTTTTATTTAGATTTGTGCCTACTACAGTTGGAGTTAGTGATCAAATATTGTCTCGATCACCTCTCCATATTGTCTGTGTATGTGAGTGCGATGCCTAAGCTTGTTGGACAGCATTCAGCTTCATCATTCACAGTTATTTTTTATCTATGTTTTAAGCTCTGTCACTCTCTATTAGCTTTATGTTTATTTTTAAATGTTTTATTTTTTTTTTCTATAAGAAAACCCTGAATAATAAAACCTTGAAACGGATCCATATTGTTCAACATTTTGTGAGCGCTCATAACCATCACAATTAACTACTTGTACCCTTGTTTCCGTTTATTTCAACTCATGTACGATTGCCGCACTTTACATCCAACAAGATTAGATCATTTAAATATTGGAATTAATCTCTATAGTTAACAGCTGCATTGTCATTCAAGTAAGGAAAACGATAAAGATCAAACGAAATTGACTTGCAAAGAAACAACCCAATGGTACCACTAGCAATGAATGCTCGTAAAAAAGATTTCTGGCGCAATCCTCTATTCAAATGCTTACTGTGATTATCTTGGATTATCTGAGGAGTTAGGCAATAGGCTTCTGGGATGAATATTCTATTAAAAGAAAGTTAATCTATAACCGGGGAAGGGGCACAAGAAACTAAATAAACATTTGTAGTCGTAAGAATAAGGATTTTGGATTGTATTAATTATAATAAAGTAAAAATTAATGTTTATTAAATTTTCTGTTTTATTGTGAATTAGTCTGTAAATTAAAATCAACCTGTAAGTAACTATGCCTATAATGTTTCCAATAAAATCTGTTTTCAAATGCTATCAATAGTTTAAATATAGAATTTGACAGAATATTAATAACTTTCATCAATATATGGTTATGGGCAAAACTTCGATATGAAAATAAAAATTTGTTAATGTAGCAATTCTCATTTTTTCGTTATCGTTTAATTATCTACTGTTCCATTAATAATTTTAGGATCGACGCAAGAGATTATTAGCACTTAAGATTCTCAGAAAATTCATTTTCATTCTAAAAAAAAATGAGAACTTCGTGAGGAGGTTTGGTATTAGTCTCAACCTCGGTGACAATCCTTGGCTGATTTAACCAATTCATATTTCGAGAATAAAAGAATCATCTATAAATTTGTAAATTTTAAATGGGTTCATTGTTTCTCCTGAGAAGTATTCAAAAAACAAGCAAACCAGTGGCACAAATATCTTCAAAAGGACTAGACACACTACAAATATTTTATTTTCGTAATTAATTTCCCCCCTTTTTTATTTATTTATTTTTTTTTTACGTTACCGACCCCATTCCAAACTGAAAAAAATAAACGGCTCATTAGTCAGTAACCATATTTTTAACAAATCCTTGGACAAACATCCAGAAACCAAAGTTGGGCGATGACACCTTCAGAAGTAGAAGAAGCCCCCAGGACTATTAACAGCCTATAGCGGTCGTGCCTGCCCGAGGCTCACCGACAAACCAAATATTTCTTCAGCGGATATATCACAGCACAAATCAAGCTGCCTTTGAGGTAACGAGCTACGGACTCTATTTACGGTACTGTGGTTAAGTCTTCTTATATTTAGCGTTCCATTTGTCTGTCAGTCGTGGATGTTTATATCTGAATTATTATGTACAAGTATATATACATTAGTATGGTGAGGTATGTTCTCGGCTATATATTGGGAGGTGTTGATGAAGTTTAATTTATACACCGCTGGCTAAGAACCAGGTTCAGTTCCTGTATAAACATTTATTATGTCATCACCGGTGTATACACACTAACACAATGTATTTGCACCAATAATCATATGCGTTTATCAATATATATAAATAAATAAATATAAAAATACCGCTAAATATAAAAAAAATTATAACAAAAAAATATATATATATATGCAGGGACATGAATATGAGAATACAGGAATCTCCAATAAAACATTTTCTTTAGCTTTATGGCTCAATATACATCGTCTTGTATTGTATGCTAAGAATATATATATTTTCTATTAATTTTATTTTCGATCATTGTGTATTTAGCGTTCTTTTCTCTTCTTTCTTTCTCACATTTTAATTATTGATTAATAATAATAATAATAAAGTTCTTTATTTACTATGGAACTTTAAGTCTCCTGAGAATAAGAGATAATTAACAGCCAAGGACCTTTAGAGCTAAATTAATTCTATAAATCAAGTATTTTTTTTTTATATCTATTTATTGAAATTTACAACTGTATAAAATATATACATCTAGTAAATGAGTTGATTATGATTACAATAACATGCGAATCTTGAAAAGAGCTACTCATCAGTAGCCCTCGAAAAAAAAAAAAAACTTTACACTAAAAGGTCTCTAGGCCATCTTCTTTTCAGACGCCTCGGAGGGTTATCGGGAATAGAATAGGAAGCAAGTTGAAGGAATAGTGGATTTGTGTGGTTATGGAGTTTACTGTGAAAGGATAGGTACCTGGTTTGGGCTAAATTAGCAACATAAGGGACATTAAGATCTTTATGGATAAGTTTATTTGTAACAAAGTAAGGAGCATTAAGGGTTTTTCGAAGGATTTTGGATTGTAAGGATTGGATACGGGAAGAATTAGAAGGTTTAGTTGAGCCCCAAAGCTCAACTCCATATGCCCAAATAGGTCTGATAACTGTCATGTAAATGAGCCTTTTGTAATAAATCGGAAGGTTTGAACGTTTGTCTAGTAAATGTTGAAGAAGTCGAAAACGACGAGCAGTTTCCTGCCGTTTTAGTCTCGTATGTGGATTTGAGGTTAAACGTTTGTCTAGTTGGAGCCCAAGATAGCGGATCTGTTCAACAGGGATCAGTGGGATATTATTAAAAGATACTGTAGGACAAGAAGACGTAGGTTTACGGCGAAGGGTTATTTGGTGGGATTTGCTTGGATTTATTTTAATTCTCCAATTTCGACACCACTCTTGAAGGTTGAGGCCATGAGATTGGAGTTTTTTTGAGGTAATGAAGGGATCATTATTTACTGATAACACACATGTGTCATCAGCATACTTGGTGAGGACGGTGCTAGGATGGGTCGGGATATCAGCTGTATACTCCATGTAGAGGATGGGACCAAGGATGCTACCGTGAGGAACACCTGCAGTTTGGACGAAGAGGGAAGAATAGGAAAAGTTATGATTAACTTAAAAGTTTCTATCACTGAGATAGGAGCGGATAATAAGGAAGTATGTGGAAGGAAGGAATTCACGGAGTTTGTAAAGCAGCCCCTGGTGCCAGACTCGGTCAAAAGCTTGCTCTACGTCGAGAAAGGCTCCTGTGCAGTACATTCCGCGTTCTAATGCTGAAGAGACCACCTCCAACACGCGATGACATTGCTGGATAGTGGAGTGTGAGATTCGAAAACTTAACTGGTGATCTGGGGTGATATTGTTGGAATCTAGAATGGGATACGTTTCAGAATGAGTTTTTCCAGGATTTTGCCCATACTGTGCAAGAGTGATATTGGACGATATGAGGATGGGAGTTCAGGTGGCTTTTTGGGCCAAGTGTTTTTTAAAATATTTTTTTATGTTTTCTCATTTTTATAATTAATGTTCTATTTTTATTGTATAGTTTCGTAAAAATATTTTTTTTAATAATTTGCAAATAATTGAGGCGATTATGGTAATTTGGTATTTCAAAAAGTTATCTACAAGTGTTATTTTTTGATTTCCGTTATTAACTAATTAAGATGTCATAACATTTTTTTTTATTTTAAACTCTCTTTTACCATTTTTTAAATTTCATAAAAATTGTTTTGTTTTACAATTCAATGCATCTTTTATTTGGTGTTAAAATTTCAAAGTCGATATTTATGTATACTTATATTCAATGTAGTATATATCTATTTTATATTATTTACTGGACTATATTGTTACTTTAAGGTTATTTTTACTGTTATGTTTATAGTTGTATATGGATTTGCAAAAATCTAATATACAGAGATTTTTGTAGTTCGAAAGAATGATAAAACCAAAATGAAGCATAGAAAATATTTTAAAGTTTAGTTTTGGAATGGTTGACTAGTTCATTAAACTCTCCTGATAAGCATTTCACCATGGCTAGCTGTAATATTGTTCAGAAATCCATGATATTCAATCAATTATATCCAAGATTATCACAAGTTAGTGAAGGTAGCTCTGGACAGTCGCAATTTTGAGTGTAATATTATTTGAGTGTAATTCAGTGAATTCGATGCGGTTAAATCAGCTCAATAGTGTTTTTTTAATTATTCTAATACTTCATTTTATTGTATGTTAAGAATATTTTTTTTTTTAAATAATTTTATTTTTGATCATTGTGTATTTAGCGTTCTTTTCTTTTTTTTCTTTCTCGCATTTTAAATTTTTAAGTTTCTCTTCCTGTATTAACAAGTATATGATGTATGTTATTTTTATTTTTCGTGTTTATATATATATTTAAAATCTGTTTTTAATTTTGATTTCCTTTCTTCTACATTAGTTTAATGTTTTATTTCTATTAATATCTTATCCTAGTATCAAATCAGCCAAACAGTATTAACATATCATTATGCCTTTGAATTATTATAAGGGGGTAGTAAGTCTATTGTTGTCATTGTTATTTAATTTTCAATCATGTTTGTAGATCTTAATTAACAATTAAGTCTGCTTGATACTTAAAGAAACGATTGTTACGATTGAACGATGACTTTCAAATGATTACTTTCTATAAATATTTTTGTATTAGTTTGAGCTTCGAAATCAAGTTCAATAAATTGAAAGAATAAAAATAAAATTAGGGTTTATTTTTTCTATGCTTTTTTTAAGGATTTTTATAGTAATTTTCTCTCAGAATATATAAAGTCATTAACCACTTATGGTTGCTAAGCCCATTCTCTTTATTTTTCTATTCAATGGTAATGCATTATCCTTATAATATGGTTGTATAAAGGAAAAACTGAACAAAATGGGGCGCAACCGCACTCGTTCCCAGAAGCAATTTACCTCGGTGACTGTTCCATGCTCTCTGTGCAGTATAGAATCATTGGAGGCGGCCGATTATCGAGCGCTAAAGAAGATTCGTATCTGGGGCCTACATAGAAAACACCATCCTCCCCCTACGGCTGACAAAAAATAAACTAAAATGAAGACAACTGAAGACAAAAAAGAAGATGTGAGGTCAAATCAGGGCAGCACCGCTGGTTATTAGTTTTTTTGTTAGTGATGTGGGGGCGTCGCTGGCAGGTGGATCCTCGGGTGTTTGTACTGGATGGGTTCTGGGCATAAGGCCCTTCATAACTCCTTTGGAAATATTAGGGAATCATGTAGTGGATTTCACTCGCTCAAACTGCATTTTTGATTTAGATAAATTTTAAATATCTGCAGAGAATTGAGTATGAGTTAAAATAGCTTAACATATTGCACATGTACTTCCAAAGTGTCACAACTCAAAAACCTGTTTAAAAAATTAAAATTCTCACAATTCTTGTTTTAAATATCGAAAGTGTACCTGAATTATCTTTTAATCCTAACCGAAATCGAGATATATCAGTTGCGATTTGAAGTTATTTCGATACACTTTTGACTATCTATAGCAGATTATATGAATCGATTATAGATTTTTGACTATTCATGAACTTAAATACGATGATAAACAAAAAAAAAAAAATTAAGTTGTGTCACTTTTGAAAAACATGTGCGATGTCTGAACAAATCTATTTCCCTTTTACTTACCTCTATTTAAATAATTCATTTAACTTTTGATGTGACTTTAGTGGGTTCTATTGATTGAACCAGAAAAGTGGTTTTATATTTTAATAAATTATTTTTGAAATTCAATATTTTTCTGTACATTTTAATTGACCTTATTGTACTTTGGTTGTAGAAGAAAGTGGCTGAATTCTGAAACTGAACGCGAAATCTATAGGCAACATGAGTGTTGCGCTGGGTATAACCAAATGACAAGAGTAGACATCGCACAAAAAAAGTATAATTGAATGGGTGTCCGGGATAACGTTTTTCGTTACAAGATTTTTTTTTTTTTTTTTTTTTTTTTCCCATGGGCAATTTATATATATCAAGCAATTTAAAACTTATCACAAGTATCCTTATATAAAATCTTGATGGTATGGTATAGCTTTTTCTAAGTGAAGGTAAAGTGTATTAGTTGCGAATTTTTTTTTTTTTTTTTCACTTTTATTTTTGAATCCACACCTGTCAAAAAAAAGAAAATTGACAATCAGCGGATGTGCTGAAATGATGATATTAACATAATTGGCATGTTAGGCATGAGGAGAGATAGTGCCCAGTGGCACACCTTCCTTGTCTTTGGTTTACTTCTATAAAAGTAAGTCTCTCTTTCAGTTTCTTTTCAGTCTCCTCCTGGTATTCTCCGGCATGAGAGATGTGGCCATACTATCGATGAATTTGTTTGGGTGCCCCTTTAATTTTTCATGGAACAGTCGGTAGTGGGTCCGTATGTATTCAATAACTGTTGGTATTTGTAAGTCGGTGTGTATAGTTGTATTGTTAACGTACCATGGTGCTTGTGTTATTAGTCTTAATGTCTTGGATTGAAAAGTTTTAGTTGAGAATTAAACTAAAAAAAAAGGATCCCCTAATTCGTTTTGGTATCAGCAAAAATATTTAAACAATATTATTTAAAATTCACATCTTGGAATAATACATTTTCTAACCGACACTGCTGCAATGTTTCGAATAAGGGAGTGTAAATTTTGTGTTACAATAAAATATAAATAATTAATAAATATGTGTTATTATTTCTAATCTTGTAATGGAAGCTATGATTTCGAATTATATTGTGGCTAAACGTATAACCAGATAAAAAGTATATTGCTGATTTATCCGTAAATTTATGACTAATGCTTATGTTGATGAAGTCATGTATATCGACAAGCAGAATGCTTTATTGCTCTCTGTAAAACATTTCCAAAGGTCATAGCGAAAATTATTCCTTTTTCCAACTGTCAACAAAATTACAATAATTATTTATCATACTTTATTGCTTTCGGTTACTTGTATAAAGGAATCACTGATATTTGTTTTAAATCTAAAAATAGTATTGCGAAAAGTAAGTAATTATTTTATAATATTTTTTCTGAAGGGTCATCGGTAATATTTTTTTCTCTTGAGTTTGTAGCTCATGTACTAGATAATTAGATCCATCCACTCTTTTAATATTCACTGCTCAACAATAAGAAGATTTTTATCTCCTTAGCTATTGTGTTTGTTTATTTTCAACTAAGTTGATATATTTTCTAATTGAAGTCAGATGCTCTCGGATTTTTGATGTTGAAACAGTCAAAATTTATTTAACTGTTTTGGAGGATCAATCGACATCTCTGTGGTTTATAGTTACCGTTACTTCGTTATAACAACCAAGAAACTTTGGTAACATTGCTTGGATATGAAATACCAACGATAGATATGGAGTACTCAATAGGAGTTATTTATTCGTCTAAATAATTTTTCAATGATAAAATGATACAATTAGTTTGCATTGAAACTAGCGATGGGTCATAACCAAAGAAGTCTGAAAAACATTCAGACGTCTCCAGGAAGAATAATTTTGGTTTCTTTAGCAATGTATTAACGGCTCCAATATACCTTACGTCCTCGAACTCATATCCCTTAAGTTTTTTGAACCTAAGCCATCAAAACCATTCCTACCTTCCCGTCTAAGACTTAATTATCCAGTCCCACACATCCTAAAACCCTTCCCCCCAATTCACTGATTAAAACGGCTCCCAGAAGTTTAATAAATATGTATTATTCCTATAGTGAAGGACAGACTTTGTTCTGGGTTCTCCAGGGATGCTTGTAAATATTGTATGTATAGTATGGCTGTACTTAACTTATTCTTTTTTTCTTTCTTTCTCTATTTCAGTTTATTTGTTTCTACAATAATTATCCTAATTTATTTTATATTATCATTCATTACATTTTTGTTATTTATTGTTTAGTTAGAAGCTGTATATTTTTTATTTATTTATGTTTTACTTTATCTCTTTATTTAATTAATTAATAAAAATAAATTAATATATATATAAAACCTGCACAGTTATGCTGACTGAGCGGTGAAGCAGTAACAGTTGGAGTAAGGGACCGGGATCGTGACCCCAGGACGTACACTGGTTCGGTCAATCACGACCCTGGGAATATCGGGATGTTATTCCTGTTATTCCTTCGAGGCGGAACCAATTTGGGTTGGCCATATCTTCTGGGTCAGGTGTCGGCCCTGTCAAATAGTGTACAAATATACTATCCGTCCTAACAATTCTCTCCTCTGCGTTTCTTGTAATGTTGTGGTCGTGGTCTTCCCTGATCGTGGGTGTCAGGGTTTCCGTTCTTTTATGGTCTTTTTGCATTTCACTTATATTCCTTTCTATTCTAAAAAGAAATCCAGTCACCTTTAATCCAGCAAATATTTATAAGGTTTAAATTCAAGACTATGCATTAATGCTCTCATGTAGTTTTCAGTTTTCCTTAAATGCCAGTCGTACACCTTAATTTTAAATTTAAAATTTTTGTTAAAATAGACATTTTAAATATATAAGTATAAATGAATGAAAGTACATTTTACAAATACTTTATTGGGATTAATATTAGTCCAGTCAATAAACATACTGTAGAGTGCATGAAAGATGCTATTATATTTTACCTCCGGGCTTCCTTAGGAGTAGTTAGAAGCCCTAGGTAGGGGGGGGGGGTGAGCTAACATTAGGGGGAGGGGAGAAAGTTTTATTTTTGTGGGGGTTTTATTATACCTCGAAAACGGTGGAATCTAGAAAAATATGTTTCCAATAAAAATTAAAGCTAATTAAATTTCGTATAAAATTAATTCCATACATATCTGTCGAACTTCCAACGGTTTCGAATTATACGTTATTTAAAATCGATAATTTTCGCAAAAATATTATTTTTACTTCACTTTTGTGAAACATTTGCTTCTAGTGCTACTCAATGATCGTTTCTTAGAAAAAATGTCAGAATCAAAGTTGTAAAGCATTACATTTATTTTAATTTCATGTATACGTTTCTGGCACTTAAAGCAAATGTTTGACAAAAAGTGAGGTAAACATAAAAATGTTTTCGAAAATAAGAGACTAAATATTTCTTTAAATTAACAAAAATACAATTTTAAACTCAAATTTACAATTTTTTCTGAATAGGCACTTTAATAAAATTAAAGGTTGAAAGTTTAATTAGATCAACTTAAAATATTGGAAGTACATAAACCACGATATAATTTTAAGTTTTAAATACTTGTTATTAATATTACTCTCTAATTTTCCCCTTTTATGTACAGATAATAAGACACTAGAGTACAGTCAAAACTCGATAAGACGAAAAATTCGGTAAGTCGAAGAGAACCCCCTTTGCCAATTAAGTCTATATGATGAATTGTATTCGTTTACTCAAACCAACAATCGTTAACTCGAAGTAAAATGTTTGTCTAAACGTCCCGAGAGTCAAGTCAAATTTCCTTAGGTGGAAGGCTCTATAAATTTATGTAATTGCATAGATATTGCATTTGTATTTTATTATGTTTTATTTGCGTTAGTATCTCCGTTTCTGTTATTTTTTCTTAGAATAAATTATTTAAAACAGTAAGTTGATTAAAATTAATTACCCTTATATACATACATACATATATGTATATATATATTAAAGGAAAATCTCAGTAACTCAAAAAATATTTTTCGTGAACTTTATATCTCGAAAATTTGTTATCTTAAAAAATTGATAGCTCGAAGTAACTTTGTTCACCCTTTAACTTCGACTTACCGAGTTTTGACTGTATATTTTAATTTCGTTCTATAATTTTACTTGATTGATAAAAGAAACATTTTCTTTGGCGAAGACCTTTGACCATTTATCCTCGGAATTCAGAAAAGATCATAGCCAGCCATATTAGGCGACCCCGGAGGTACGAAGGGATGTGGACAACGGTATTGACCTACGGCAGGATCGTGGATGTCGGGTATCAGATCCCAGACCTGAGCTATGGTCCCCAGGTCTCAGGTCTATCTGGAGATACGGCACGCCGCCGACAATACCACAGTCTTTTAGAATTGCGGTATGTTGAGCTATATAAATACTATCCTTGACTTATTGCGATTATAATAAATATGTAAATAAAAGGGTTTTTACAGCTTTAGTTCTCTTAAATGTAAGTGATGCAGCGTTGTATTCATCATAATCTGATTTGAAATTAAGATGACATTTATGATATTTACTTACATGCTTTGAAACGGCTAGGCTATAAACATTTAGGAGTATATACAAAGTATATACATATTGTATTTTTAAACATCTTTCTTGAGTATTCATATTTAAATTACATAGGACATACCAGACTGAAAATACCGGAAGGTGCTCGTTGTTTCCAACTACTCAAAATTTACTAGACAAGCGTTCAGTGCTCCCAATAAATTACAAAAGAATTTTTTACTTGACAGAAATTACGAAATTGAACTTCGGGGCTTGTCTAAATTTTCCAATCGTTCTTGTATCCAATCTTTACAATTCAAAATCTAACGTGAAATCCTCAATGCTCCTTATTTTGTCGCAACCAGATACCTATCCTTTCATAGCAAACTCCATACCCACTATAATTCACAAGTCTTCCAACTTGCCTCATACTCAAGTCAATAATCCTCCGAGGCTCAAAATATGGTCAAGAGACCTAATGTAGAACTTTTATTGAAGTGCTATTAGTGAATAGTTTTTACTTTTTATTGACACGCCTTTGTAATAATTTTCCTCCAATTTACTCGTATATAATCTTTACAGTTGTAAATATCAATAAACAGTAAACAAATAATTAAATTAAAAAAAAAAAAACACTAGCTTAATTAGTTTTCCAAAATCTTATATTTCGTTCCACATTCCAGATTAACCAGTGCAATTTCAAAAACATAAATTACTTGCGTATGTATGAATATGTATGTATATATATACGATATATATATCGTGTATGTGTGTGTGTGTGTGTGTGTGTGTGTGTGTGTGTGTGTGTGTGTGTGTGTGTGTGTGTGTGTGTGTGTGTGTGTGTGTGTGTGTGTGTGTGTGTGTGTGTGTGTGTGTGTGTGTGTGTGTGTGTGTGTGTGTGTGTGTGTGTATGTAGACATGTTAATATGTAGATATTTATGAAAATTTACGTATCTATATAAAAATATCTTGATATTTAAAAATGTATAGTAACAATTTTGTTTATTTTAGTACTAGGATGTTATATTTTTTTTTCTTATTTATTCCTTGAAAGTTTTTTTGTATATATTTTTCTTTCATTATAAATTATGATAAAATCTTATACTTATTTTGTTCAACAGTATTATTATTTTAAGTTGAGTCTGGTCTTCTTGGTACAGCATGTAATGTAATGCGGAAGTTATTTAAGAAATAAAGAGAAAGAAAAAAAATAATAACACATAAATATTCTTATGTATATAAATGACGAGACCATTAACACATCCGAATATTCAAAGTAGATCCTGTTCTTATTTTTATTATTGCTACAGATACCCCTGTTTCCCTGTTTCTTCATTTTGTTTTTTATATTTTACTATAACTTTTTGTAGTTTTTGAGAATGGATCTGGTTTGCTACATTAATTTCAACATATCATTTCTGCATGTTCATCAGTACAGGGTATGAATCAAATTATATAAACTGAGAATAATGCACAATTAAGTTAATCAACCTAGAACCTTTTTGTTCTGTTTCATTTATCCTTGAGGTGCCCAATGTTAAGTGTACAACAGTCTATTCTGAGAGAGGTACGCTTAACCTCATTTTTACATGATAGCTTCAAATTTCCTTCAACCATTTTATATACTACTGAAAGATTGTCAGCAGATTGCCTTCCTATTGGAGCTGTGTATTCTTCCTTTCAAGTAATCTATTTGAAATAATCCTAAGGTTTACATCTCCGTGATATATTGTAACCTTCGTGCGTCATTTTATCACTCTATGAAAATATTAAAAAGAAAATCCACATTTTTCCACCCATTCCTGTCTCCTCATTACATTTCCTCTGTCCCTCTTAATCTCTTTACTTTTTGTACATTTTTCTCTCTTACCATTATGTTCAATTTTTTTTTTCTTGTCAGAATTATTTATATTAATGATTATTATATTTTTACCTTCATCTTTATTACCTCATTATCTCCCTCCTTTGTGTTTATTTAATCATTAATTTTTAAATTAAAAACATTTATACCCACTTCTTCCCCACTTTGATAGCTTAATGTATTATTCTTTTCTTGACAGTGACTGATTTTTTTTTTAATCTGAAGTGTTATTTTTAATAACTGTCTTCTTTATTTATTTAGCTATTATATCATCTTACATTTATTAATTTATTTGTATATATTTTATTTTTAAATAATATTTTTATGTTACTTGTATCAAATTTCATTTACCTTCATACGTCTATAATAGTACCAATTTTTGCAATTACTATTGATTATATAATTATCTTATTTTGCTGCTACTATTTAACATATAACTGCCATTCGTTTTTTTTTTCTTATATATTTTAATTATCATTATATCCTACATCTAATTTTTTTATGTCAGCATTTTATTTATTTTATACGATAATTTTATATTTTTTTGTTTTTCGAATCTCAGCATAATCACACTAGTATTTAATTAATTTATGTATTTCTTATCTATTCTCTATTTATTAATTGATTCGGTGAGTGCAGAAACAACGCAAGTCATATCAAAATGTGAAAATTCGTTGTCGATCAAAACTAGCTTAGGGAAGAAAGATCCGTGTTGAGTGCGGAAACCAAGTTCGCCAGATGAATAATTTAGAAGATACGAGGTCGGTCTTTTCTGAAAAAAAATGTTTAATTTTTTGAAAATTTAGAGGTTATATACTTTTTTCTCTCTCATGAAAAAATTGAAAATCTGGGCTTAAGGTTATTTCTGCACTCACCGATTCAATCATAACTTGAATTTTTCATAAACCTGTTTTCTCACTAGGTTTTTATGTAATGTTCTTTTAACTTGTGTTTTGTTTACTTCATCTACTCTCATTTCTCTCATTTAATTTTTTTATTAGCTTATTTTTTATCTTCATAAGATTTGTAGCCTTGATGACTACCATCAATGTGGCTGAAATATTGGACAAGTATGTTAATCTAAAATTTTAAATTTTTTTCCGATTTCGACTGATCTTTCGGTTATCTACAAGACATAACAAGAAGAAGGTCAATATAGCTTAAAAAAAAAAAAAAAAAAAAAAAAAAAAAAAAAAAAAAAAAAAAAAAAAAAAAAAAAAAAAAAAAAAAAAAAAAAAACGTACCAATTATTACATAAATTATATTGATTATTTATCACAGTTTTTCCTTTTTTTATGTTTTAAGTAGATATTACTTCCCAGATGCCTCGCATACAGACTGACATTGGCTATAGGTTAGGTTATAGGTAAGGCCGTGGGAGAAGGAGGGTGGCTCCATTATTTCCAGGATCAGTTGTATAAAAGGAGTCCCGCCGGTAGGCCGTCAGTCAGTAGTGCAATTAGAACCGTTATTTATTTATTCCTCACAAATGATCCTTTTCCCTCAAGGACTCTTTCTTTGTCTTGCTTAGGATCCACTACCATTTCTGTTCTGGTATTCCGTGGTACAACACTCTTTGATTAGTAAAATAGTTGCTCCAGTAGTAATGAGATTCCACTACATCCTTATTTGTCTCACCCAGTCTTTTCTATCTAATATTTATTTTAATTGTCCATTAATAGAATTATTTAATAAAAATTTTTAAAGTCATATATGTTTGTTTGTATACTTAATATAATTTTTGAATCACGTCTGTAAACCTGCGATGTGTACACACATTAATTTAAAATTGCAATTATTATTCAATTATGGTTTTATGTTTATTATGTTTTTTGTGGAACTTAAATAAAAAAATAAATATATTTTGAAAATTCAACGAACTTTTCTTCGTGATAATTTTTATTCTGAGCATGATGATCAGTAAACGTTCTAAAGAGTCAACCATTCTTACATGTTTTACCGTAGAAAATGTTACCTAATCAAGTGAACGTCTTTAAGATAAAGAGAAGTCTAATTTTAAATGCTTACAGAAAGTAATATTTTGAAGTGTCATCGTTTGATATATGAAACGAGTGCCATTTATATTCCCACTCTCTTGTATTTTTTTTTTAATACACGCAAGGTATTGGGTCATCTTAATAGCCAAGAACGATTAGCCCCAGCAGGGACCAATTAACAATTCCTCCATCTAATGAGTCATATCCTTTCGCTGAAGCAGCGGGCATATTATAAATCTTGAGGAAATATCATTTTTTCTTTATATCATTAATGGCGCTAATGTAAGCTACCAGTGGCTTATCTGGGAGGCAGTGTCGTTTACAAATGAGACCTTCCAGCCCCACTCTCTGCTATCAGGGTTTCCAGTCATGGACTATCTTCGGCAAAGTACCTCGGTTCTGTCCGCCAATGATTAATTTCCATGTAGTGCCGAAAATCGTCCTTTCTTTTGTTGGATTCTCCGGATTCTTTTGGCTTTAATTATTGCTATGTCAACGTTGGCATTTCCGTTCCTCGATCTCTCTTGTTGAAGACTTATTCTATTCTTCCCAATACTTTTTTGTTGGTTTTAGTGATATGCGTTCTCTATATGTTACTTCTAATAATAAAAAAAATACTAGCAGTGAAAATCATAAATCTCAATGCAATAAATTATTATAAAATATACAGTTCGACAGACATGTGACTATCCAGGGGTATTTCCAAAAGAAGACAAAAAGCCTTTCAGTAAAAATATACTGGCTATCTTCTATATTGCCTACCTACGATGACCTATGAATATGTTCTAAGGCCAAGATTAATTTAACGAGAACCGCCGTCCCTGAACTAATTAAAGTCCCATTTTAAATTACAACAAGCATTCCTCCATAGAATAATTATGAAAATAGTTTTCTAGAATACTTTCTAGAAAATAGCTCCAGTTATCAAAAATAAAAAAAAGTCAAGAATAAAATGTTCATTAAACTTTTAGTGACAAGTCTGCTATTATATTACTTTTTTAGATGAGATTTGTTTAAATATGAATTTTATCATCTGGTTACTATTTAACTTTTACTGGATTAATTCCTTATTATTTATTATCGTTTTAAGGTGGAAAAATTAACTTTTGTTGTGTTAAAGAAGGAACAAGGAGTTTTGGTAAAATAAGTAAATAACCTAATATTACTTATTCGTTTTATGTTAAAATGGAAATGAAAAATAACTGTTATTTTGGAACATATTGTCCTCTAGAAAGAACACAAAGTTACAATAAAATTATCTTAGTATAGTTATATAAATTAATAAATCAATTATCTTCTATATAAAAATAAGATAAATACATACAAACCTAAAAAGTATAAACTGAAAATAAAAACTGATCTATAAGTCCATACACATTACTCTCATACATTCATATATTTTTCGTATTTTTGGAAGATTAACAATTGAGAAGGTTGAGAAATAATGAAATTTCTACACCAACAAATTGTGTAAATATGTTATATATTTTCTTCCAATTTCAGTATGTTTTAAATTTATTAATTTATTTAGACATTACAACCATTTATAGAAAAATATTTTGATTCCTTTTGCCTAGTACCGTGGATCGGCTAGATATAAAGTGCCCCTAGCCGAGGTGGATGAGCTCATCAATAATACCCGCCGGAGGCCGCCACTATGTCACTGGTACAAGAGGAGCCGCCATCCACTTCTTCAGATGGGCTATGGATAATGGATCAGCCGCCACCGAAGGAGTCGCCTAAATATCATCCGATATACAGTTTTCTCGCCGTCTTTTTTGTCCTTTATAATCTCTAGAGGGTACCGCAAAGCATTCCTCTAAGGACACTTGTTAACTGGTCTTCTTCTCTGATGTCTTTGCAATTAACTCGAATTCGTTTACACTCTTAGTTTTTTATTTTTACCTTCCTTATTCTGTTTTTTTACATGTTTTTTTTTGTATACATTTTTTCTCGCGTTTTTCTTAATGCTGTCTGTCACATGGAACTGGTTCAAATGACAAAGAACTTGACAAGTGAATGGAGTTTTTTCTTTAAAAGTTGGTGATTGTAGAGTTTATAGAGTTCTCTCGATTTTATTATATTTTTTTTCATTACTGGACTATTTCTGATATATGTAAAAGCAAGAGACCCCATGGGTAATAGTTCCAATTTGGTTGACTGTAATTATATAAGGAAGAAGACAATAAAAAATAATAGGAGATGTAGATAATTAGGGTAGGCAGTCAAAGATATTCAGCAGATCAAAATAAACATTTTATTTTGATCTGCTGAATATCTTTGACTGCCTACCCTAATTATCTACATCTCCTATATACATCACAGTCAACAATACCTTATGATTATTAAAAAATAATAGGTCGTTCAGAACAAATTAAATTAATATAAATTCGACGTGCAAATATTTCGGCCTTCAGACCAAAAAGAAAGCTAAAACTAGCTGATTTGACAGGAAAAATAATTTAAATGAGATTAAAAATAAGTCAATGGGTATGTATGTTATAATATTTAATAATACATATGAGGTAGAAAAATGAATAAAATTTAATAGATTAGAAAAGATGAATGAATACCATTAAGAATCAGATACAGATAAACGTTTCATAGGAAGTCATTTTTATTTCAAATGTGTTTATTTTACTAACAATAAGTACTATTTATATGTCATATTTTATTTGTGTTTTTCTATTTATTAATATAATAATATACACCCTTCTTTTGTTGTAATCTTTATATTTTATTTTATTCATTTTTTACCTCATGCGTATTTTTAAGTATCATAGCTTTTGTATTTTTTTTTTTTTTTTTTTTTTAATTTCATTTAAATTTAATTAAAATTTTGAATGAAGATCATACGGTGATAAAAGTTGTTAAAAGGTTGTATTTTCTTAAAATTACTTTGTTTTCTGGTAATGACTTTGAAATTGATCTTTTATTAGTGAAGAATAGATAGTAGAACATACTAGTGACCTTCTGAATAATTTTTTTTCCCCTTTTTTATTGTGTGATAGAACACTTAAAAAAAAATGACCGAAGCAGCATCATCATCATCAAACATTTCTAATATGGAAGCTACGGATAGTATAGCAGAGAACAATTCTCAGAATGAACAAGGTGTCTGGGAAATAGTTACAGGTCGTAAGCGTCTCTCAGAAATAGAAAGAGATACAAGGAAGCAAAAGAAGCCAAATAACCTCCCATCTATCACCCCTGTTCACAATAAATTCAACATTTTAAGTGAGAACTCACAAAATATATCAAACCAGTCTGAATAAAATATTCCAACAGCTATACCTCTACCGATATTTGTAAAAGGAGCAGAAAACTAACCAGCGTTTGTAGGGTTTTTAGAACAAGTAAGTGGCGCATCTACATTTCAATTAAAAACCACAGCAAAAAATATTTTTATCAACCCAGAAACGCCTGATTCATATCGTGCTATAGTAAATTCACTTAGAACACAAAATGCCGAATTTCACACGTTCCAGCTATCCTAAGATGGATGTCCAAGAGTAGTAATAAAAAACCTACATCATTCAACTCCAAAATCAATTATCATTGATGCCTTAAAAAGTAAAAGTTATGAGGCAACTAATGTTACTAATGTGATATCAAAGTTAAAATTACCTTTACCAATGTTTTTCGTTGATATTACCAAAGAAACTTACAATGATAATATCTACCAAATTAAAAGCATTTTCTAAACTCGAGTAATAATTGAAGAGCCACGAAAGAAGAGGATGATACCTCAATGCAATCGGTGCCAACAGTACGGTCATACTAAGACCTCTTGCAATTATACACCCAAATGTGTAAGATGCGGCCAAACACACGCAAGTTCCTCATGTCAGAAAACGCGGGATACCTCAGCTACATGTGCGAATTGCCAGGGCGCACATCCAGCGAACTACAGAGGATGTCAAATCTTAAAGGAGTCAAGATACATGAGGAATTCACGAGTTCTCCATCATCGAAGGTCTCTCGATCTACCGTTATCTCAATGGGGCCACAAGACTCTCCTCCATCGCAGCAGCACTCGCAGCAACCTCAGCTCACTCACTTAGGTCCAAGAATGCAGCAGGACTCACAGCAACATCAGCCCATTCAACTAGTTCCTAGAATGCAGCAGCATTCTGGACCTCCACACACTAGTCCAGCTCCTGAAGGAAGACAACAGAATGCGTTCATGTCATGTATGAGGCAGAACATTGCTCAGCCGGTAGATAATTATCCTCTCCAATGATTATATTTGTTAAATGGTTTAGATAACCTCATCGAACCCCTTTTTAGTTTCCTCCAACAACTTACACAAATCAGACAAGCCTTCAACCCCGCTTATGGACCCTAATTATTTAACTGTGGGTTCCTTTTCCACCCTTCTTTGGAATACGAACGGACTTCTTCAACATAAAAAAGAACTTGACATGTACTTACACGAGAAACGTACCGTCATCGCTTTTATTACAGAAACCCACCTCACTTCATGTCATAAAATAAGCATACCGGACTATACTATCTACAGGACCGATCACCCAGACAATACTTCGCACGGTGGGACTGCCATCATCATCAAAACATGTCTCAAACACCACTTTAAACATATACCACTTACACCAGACATCCAAGCAACAGCCATAACTCTTTACACTGCACAAATAACACTAACATTAGCAGCGGTGTACTGTCCTCGTCGGTATGCGCTGACCTCTGACATGTTTTGTAGCTTTTTTTAAAAACTTGGAAGATGTTTCATAGCAGGAGGTGACTATAATGCAAAAAATCAATTATGAGGGTCGCGGTTAACTACTCCAAGAGGTAGAAACCTTCATTCTGCTCTCCATAAGCTTTCTTTAAACACTATAACTCCAAATTCTCCGACATACTGGCCTACATCGAGACGTAAGACACCAGACTAACTAGACTTCTTTATCACTAAAGGACTACAGTCTGTACCTTACACAGTTAAAACTAGTTCTGACCTCTGTTCTGATCATTCCCTTATTCAACTGATCTTGTTTGAAGAGCCATGTATGAAAGAAGAACGCCCCACACTCAACCAAGGAAACATTGATTAGGACTGCTACGAAGCAATTTTAAATGAAAAACTCTCAATTTCACTTTCATTGAAAACAGGAAAAGAAATAGAGGACGCTGTTGACGTTTTCACAAAATGCATTCAGGAATCTGCGTGGTCCTCATCAGTTCCCAAAACCAAGAAAAGTTACCAGCCAAACTATCCACAGTATATAAGGGAAATGATCAGAATCAAGAGAAGAGCTCGTAAGGTATGGCAGACTAACAGACTTCCATCGGACAAACATAAATAAAACCAAATAAATAACGAATTAAAACGACAAATCCAAAAATTCAAACAGACCAAGTATGAAACATTCTTAACAAATCTCAATACTGACGATGGAAGCTTATGGAGGCAAACAAAAAAGCTTTTAAAGCATCGTGAGATGTCAGTATCACTCCGAAAAGAAGATGGTACTTGGGTCGAGTCGGAAAGCGAAATATCCGAACTCTTCGCTGATCATCGACTGTTTTCATACCTCATACAGACCTCACTGACAATGATCACGAAATTAACGTACAAGATACCCTTGACAACCCCTTACTACCAACGTTGTCCCCACCAGCCTTTAAGCCACCTGAATTAATCCTAGAAATTCAAAAATTATACAAAAAAAAAAAAGCCCCAGTACATGACTTGATTACTGCTGAGCTACTCCAGCATATGCCCAGAAAAGCTACAGTCTTTCTTACAACACTCTTTAATGCAATACTCAGGACAACTAAATTCCCATTACAATGGAAATATTCACACTTATTAATGATACAAAAACCAAATAAAGACCCCAACTATCCTTCTTCGTTCAGACCCATCAGTTTACTTCCAATTTGCTCAAAACGTTTTGAAAAATTACTGTATAGACGAATTCTAGACATACTACCTGAACACCAGTTTGGATTTCGTTCACTACACTCAACCATACACCAGCTTCACAGAGTCACAGACTACATTTTTAGTTGCATTGGAGAAAAAATTATATGCTACTGGGGTATTCCTGGATGTAGCTCAAGCATTCGACAGAGTTTGGCACAATGGACTCTATTTTAACTTAAATCATTTCTTCCTTCAACTTACTATCTTACCCTTCTCTCTTTCCTTTCCGACAGATTTTTCTCTGTTCGACACGGCTCGTATATCTCTTCTATACGACCAATTAGGGCTGGAGTACCACAGGGATCGATTCTTGCGCCTCTGCTATACATTATTAACACACACGACATAACTACTTACCCTAACAATATAATAGCGACATACGCAGATGATACTGCAATTCTGACTAGACACTCAGACATCAATCAGGCTTCACTGACTCTCCAACACTATTCACAACAATTAAAAGACTGGTTCAACAACTGGAAAATTAAACTTAATAACGACAAATCACAGCACACAACTTTTGCACTTTGACATAATACCTGCCCCAACGTTTACATTAACAATGTATCTATTAAACAGACTGACACTGTTCAATACTTAGGCCTAATGTTCGACAGAAGGATGACATGGGGCTCATATGTGAAACAGAAACGCCTAAGCCTTAAGAAAAGACTGAGACTATTATATCCAATTCTACACAAGCGATCTAAATTAAAAATGACGCAAAGACTAAATACATATACTTACTTATTAAAAGCTCTATGGACGTACTCATCAAAAATTTACGGAACAGCTAAAAAAACACACATCCAAAAAATACAGACTTTCCAGTCAAAAACTTTAAGATTTATTACACAATCACCCTGGTATGTCAATAACAAAATTTTACACACAGACTTACACATACCCATGGTACAAGATCACATACAGACTTTATATAAAAGACTTCACGACAAACTTCACGGACATATCAATAATTTAATACAAAGTATGGCCTCCATAAGCTTGCCAGATAATACCCAAATGAGACTAAAAAGGAGTTGGTTGAGGGATCTACTCCGTTAAAACTGATTATAGATCATGTTCATGTTAGGAGTAAGTACCGCTGGGTGCTGTCCTCCCTCATGCCTGACATGCCAATTATCTTGTATACAACAATTTATCACATCTGCTTGTTGTCACATGATAAGTGACAGGTGTGGATTAAACAAATAAAAAGAAAAAAAAATTAATTTAACAGCTTTTTCAATTGATTTTCATTTATGACTGTTGAAACGTCTACTCAACGAATTAGTATTCTTTTATTGGTTTTCATATGACGGTAAACCCCAACTATCTTCCTCTGAATATACTTACTATTCTTCCTATACACAGTTCATACGATATTTTAAACAAATTTCATTTGATTACTCTTATTTAATTAACGTTATACAACAGTTTATGGATTTATTTCTCCCGTATACTTTATATATTATATATTTTGAGGTATATATGTTTGTCGGAAAACTCAAAATATAGCACCATACTACTTTCCAGTTTCCAAGGATATAATAGCCAGAGAGCAGTAGTCACCACCATAGTTGTTACTCAACCTCCCTCGCAAAGATAATTACCGAAGAGCTTCATCGGCGAGAAAGCAATCAGTTTGCTCATTGAAATGTTATTGCTTTCCGGCTCAGGATAATGCGACGTTACTGCAAATAGTCTCTAGTCCTTGGCAACTGTTTATTGGTATCTGGCCATTTAACACCAATCACCGTCCATCAAGGGCTAACTGTAAATTTTTTTTTATGTACCACTGTTAATGCCGGTAGATGAGGAGGATGGCTTCCGGTGCTGTGGAAAAGGATTTTATAGTTTCGCAGAAAAATCAATGTAAATTTGATGAAAAGCTTTTACGATTCAGTTTGGTTTTTAATGGTCATGTAATTTCATACAAAATTAAATGCTCAGATTGCTATTTTTATAGAATTTTCCTCTGAAACTATGGAGTTCATTCGATGTACTTGGGAGGTGCACTCACCATCGTTGTTCGGTCGACCATATGTTCCTAAAGGCTAACATCTCTTAATAACCACCTTATGTCTTGAGTTTAAGAAGTCATAGGTTTAATCACATATAAAAGTGAGCTGAGAGATTTGAACTGTGTTCTGTACTTTTAAGCTGACTACCTATATTTGTAATTGAAAAGTCAGAAATGAAAAAAAAAAGGGAGGGGTAAATATAATTATAATAACATTACAAAATGGTACTCAATGATAAATATACTTTTATACTAGCTTAAACATTTGGCATGCTGGTAACTCTTAAAGTTTTCAAAATATATAATTTATATAACATTTTTTTCAATATATTCTTTATAATATTGACGTGATCAGGTCTTCAATCATTCGAATTAAATAAAAATAAAAAACTCTTGAATCCAATCCTACAAAAACGGTCAACATTATCAATCGACTGCGACTAAACATATATTTATTTGGTTAAACCCGAATAAACATACGCTACACAAATATACGTGACGGCGAAAAATAATCGGCTTAAAAAATAAAACAAATATTTCAACCAAAAATATTATGACTGATTACGAAATAATCACAAACCATATACATCCCTCAGGTTTGCTTGTACTCACAGAAAGCGGACATATACATAGCCTTTATAGTTGATTGATAGCCTTTATGACTAATTTCATAATTATAATAACATAATCATTCGAGTCATTGCCTGACGTACCTGGAAATACTCTCTGAAGACTACCGAGAAGCTGGATCAGAGATCAGCTCAATGATATTTATTTTTTTAAATTTATTTTGTTCCACGTCAGGAGGAGGTATTGTTGAGTAATAGTCTCCATCATGACTATCAGGCCATTTACCACTTATATTGTTATATTTGTGAATACATATATTTATTTATAAACTCTGTCAATATATGTTTTTTTATATTGCTGTAAATTTTTATTTTTTAATATCGGAAAGTAATCGGTGAACTCTGACCAGCCTTCAGGACCTGTTGGGACAATTGCCGGCACGTGAAGGGTCGCACTGTCACGTCTTCTGTGTCATGAAGCGTTTTGTAGTTACTCAATGTCTGTACTTTTTTTCTATTCATTGATCTTGTCCTGCAGTGGTGATCATAGTTAGAAATTATTCGAAATAATTTAGAGACTGAGCTCATAATCTGAATTATGAATCATAATAATACTAATATAAGAATCATTTTACTAAGTTCTTTAAATGTGGAAAATGAGTGGTACCATTTTGGTATTACTTAAACCCCACTTTTTCAAGGAGACTTGGTGATCACTTAATATTGAGGTTTTCTTTGTTGACCCAATCGAATCTCCACTCCCTTTTGCTCGAATTACTATTATGATCCCATCTCTACCATCATTCCAGTCTGTCCTACCAAAAATAATATAGATGATTACATGTAGTGTTATTGTAGATTAAAACGGGAAAAATGTTGACAATTGAACATTATGGTGAGAAAAATCAATACTAATAATAGAGTATTCACAAGATAAAATTTTCGAAATGGCTAATACATTCCTGTTTTTAAAATTCATTGTTCAGTATGCAAAAATATAAGAACTAGCTAGAGAGATAATAAAAAAAAAAAAGAATAAAAAAAAAAAAAAAAAAAAAAAAAAAAAAGAATGGTAATCACATAATTCGTTGCAAACGATTAAGCAAGGCTTAGGGCTCTGGATCATGCCTTTTACTTCTTGTTGTTGGGTGATTAAAAGTTCTGATTAAGTTATTAAAAATTTCCTCTACTCTAATGTCTCCAAGTAAATAAAATAAATTCTTTTGTTGTTTCATTTAAATCTCATTTGAAATTATAATTCAGTATATACTACAAAAAAAAAAAAATCCCCGAATATTTTTTCGCTCTCTATTTTATTTTATTTTATTTTTATTAATTTTTTTTTCCTACGTGGAAGGGGGTTGTATATTTTCTGCAATAATTTATTTGCATTAAAGCATAATTAATATATGTTTTTTTTAATTCTGTAATTAATAGTTTTAATAAAATCAGTAGAATACTCATCATTGTATTAGTGCCTTAGAGCTTGAGAATGCGCCTGATGATGCAGATCCCGCAAAGCAGTTCTCCGTGAAGCCGGCGTTTAACTGAAGTTTTTTGTCCCCCCCCTTTTTTTGTTTGTAATGAATTGACATATCTCAGGTAAGTACTACATTCATTTTAAGAATATTATTTATTTTAGAAAATTGTTTTAAAATGCTAGTAATTCATTAAAAAACTTTATCCGTATGGCTTAGCCATTTGCTAAAAATATATGTTTTTTTAGATACACCGTATTATAATTGTTTTATTTGCATTAATTAATTTTAATAAATTGGAGTATAGAAAAAAATTGATATTTTAGTAATAACTATTTAGCTGTTGTTCTAAGATTTTTAGCTATTTAGCAGATTCTTGAACATTTTTTCTCATCATTATAAATCTTGTATTAATTAAATTTTATATTGTTTTTTGTACTTTATGTATCCACTTTTTTTTTTTTTTTTTTTTTTTTTTTTTTCCCCGAAATTGGGTCTTCGGTTTTAAATATTTCCAAATAAAATTAATTCATTTGTTTATTAAACTCAGCCAATATTAATCAATTGGTTCAGGGTATTTAGAACATTCCTTTCTCTGGGTTTCTAAACCCCAACTTTTTTGTTGATTTTAATACCAAAAAAGTAATTTTCAAGAGTTTGGGGCTTATTTCCGTAATTTTTCAATGCTGAAGCTGCATGTAGTTTCTGAAATGTCACATGTTGGGCATAATCAGGAGTCTCATTGATCTTCCTTACATTGACTTTTTTAAGACAGGAATCATTGTTTATGGGACAAACTATAACCTTTTTTACTTTCTTGGATCCGGTAACAGCCATTTCTAAGATATATTTATAGTAAAGAAATAGCTTTGCTTATCGATTAATCTTATATTAATCTTAGAAATTGTTTAAACGAGCTTGACCTAATATAAAATATTTCAATTTTATCTCACATATATTCTGTCAACATGAGAATTGTTGAATAACTTTCTTCTGGATACTCTGAAGTTGTTATTCATGTCTGTTCATACCGTACAGATACTTCTCCACTTCCCTGTACACTAATAGATATCTTTACCTACAATCTCATAGAAGAGTGACTTATGCAAATAGAATTATAAAAAAGGGTGACCCATACAGACGAAGCAGGAGACGAATTAATCACCGTAGCAGGAGCCTTTCAGCGGGCGAGATCTGTTAATTGTCCTGCCGCTAACGGAGGGACTCGTCGTCATCAATCAAAGAGGTCCTTTGTGTTCCGTCCTCCTTCCACTCCTGCCTTCCACACTACTGTGTCTTGGACAAATGTGAAAACCAAAGACTGCTCCGTCTAGTGCTTGACTTCCTAGAAATGTTACCGATGCAAAATCCTTAGATTCGGTTTTAAGGATTAAAATAACACCAATAACACAAACTAAAGGATTGGTACAAACTATGGAAGACTCGATTAAACTAAAACAAATGTCAGCATAGACATTTGCACTTAGACATGAGACTTGTCCTTCCGACACACCAATTCAACAGATAGGCAATAAATTACCTAGGATTAACATTTAATAGAAGAGTAACCTGCCTCCTTTTTAAATCTACGAGTAATTTTAATCATATCAGATATATGATGTCATGATCCAAAATATATGTCGCAAGTTCTTCCTTGGTAATTCATCCACAAGCTCCAGGATAACTTAATAAAAAGTAATTAACTATAAGAATAATCTATTTAAGCTTCAGTTGAAAAAATTACTTCAAAATTACCTCTGAATATTTCGTAACAGCTTGGAGATGAGGAGTTTGGAGATATTCCGTTTTCGGACATACCTGTAATTATTTTAAATTGCCCGTTATAAAAGTATAATCTAAACTTCTTGTTCAGGTCTTTTTCTGAATAAACAATTTTCTATTTTTATATTTACAATCATATTATACAAATGAAAGAGACAGCAAAACGAGTGCCTTCGTTGGACCTTAAAAAAGAGGCACAATATTATCAACCACTAGTGAGGCAAAATCCCTCAAATATTATGCCAAAACAATGGATACATGTATATTAACAATTGTTGTGACAAGAAAAATCTAGGCAATCTAGTCGATGACATTGATCCAAATGAAAAGCCTACCAACGGTGTAGTTTTTAGTTCTTTTATGCTTGGTGTTGAATATATTTGTATCAATGCCAACCTTTGAGCCTGCCACTGTAGAAAACAAGAAGTTGTGGAAAGTGCTTTGACATCGAGGAATGCCGGACACCCACACCACACTACAGCTGTATCCTTGTTATCGAAGTTGTTTCGGATCCGGGTTAATACCCGTAGTGACGTGTGTACTGCCGTAAGAGGACCATTAAGGCAACTGCTAGCTAATGCTGTAGATATCCTATCCTCAAGACCGTTAACTATTCGACCACTCTACTAGGCTCCTGCTCCTGCGTTTTATCTAGCTTTGACTCCATCAGGACGTCTTTTAGTTGGCTTAAGGCTGGTAGATGTTCAATGCCGAAAACCAGGCTGAAAAATCGTTTAGTAGTGGTGTATGGGGTATATCCATATTCTAAAACTTTTCAAATATGCTGAATGTACTATTTTCCACTTTCAACTGTAATATGTTTTATATTAGCCTGAGGATTGATTATTGCTGAAAATAATAGAAAGATTCATGGAAAAAGTGAGCTGTTTTTATTTTTTTATTATCGAGTATCAAATAAAAGGTAGTCCTACATAGAAATGAATGATTAAATTAAAATAAATTTGCATTCTTAGAGATACTTAACTGTAAAACTGTTTCCTTGTAAAGTTGTAACCAGCTTCCTGATGTTATTTAATAACTGTTGTTGTTCGATAATCTCTTTAAATATAGTTCTAAAGTTTCCTAATATTAGAGATATGATATGAGTATAAAAGAGAGAGAGAGAGAGAGAGAAAAAATATGATATGACAAGAATCAGCTTCTTTTTTTTTTTTTTTACGAAATTACGTCTAATTATAACTCAAATAAATCATAATAAACATAAGTATTGTGAAATGGTGAAAATATTTGTTTTCAGTTCACCATAGTTTTCCTTCCTCAAGTTGAAAAAACATGAAAATTGAGTTCATTTGAAGTATTACTATATCTTATATTATAGAGTACTCCAATTTATCTTAATTATAAATACCTTATTAAATATGCTCAAGTTTGTATTCAGATAATTTTCCCAATATATGTGTCACCAAAAATAGTGTATTAAATGTAAAAGTCATGTTTTAGGAAAAACATTACTCTAAGCTTTAATTAAAATATAGCTTCCAGTGTATTAGAATCTGGTTATGCTTTTCTATAACTGGGTCTTCCTATTGTTGGCATTTAACCATAATACTTTTTTGATATTGATGATTCTTGGTAACTTTCGTTTTTTATGGATCTAATTTATTTAACTAATTAGGGCTAGTAGTTCATCTCTTGAATGGAACTTTATCAATAATTAGCACATGGGCTTGCATTTTTAAACTACTTTTATTTTATTGGTCAATTCGAATGTGATTTAGAAGAAAAATTCATCTGTTGTGTTTACCTAGTATTACAATAAAATTAATTTTATTCAATTCCTACTGATACAATATCGTTAAAAAAGGGAAATTAATTATTTGTAATCTGTCCGATTTTACGTTATTTTTGTTGTTCTTTTTTAATTTCTCAATGTTGGTAATTGCACAGAAGGACAGATCCTTATAGAAGAAGCTCCGAGGACACTATGGACAACCATTACCCGAGCTGCTCACTATTCCAGGACCCGTTAGCCAAGAGCTATGTCCTGCGGAGAGCAGTCCGTCCCAGAGCCACCCACCTTCACAAATCAGGCTACGTCAATTATCTCCGGGATCTTCTTCTATTTGCATACAATCCGACCAAGGATATTATCCCTCCTGCCGGCGGATATTTTTATATATGGTAAGTTATTCCTATCCACGAGAGATGTTACATATGGATAATATTGTGAACGGGATTTATTGCTCGCGTATCATTAGAACATCTCCATCTGTTGGTCTTCTTGAAGATGAGGTCCTTCGAGGGTCGGGTCAGGTGGTTAGGATTCGATTTCACCTTTCTGAATGAATATAGATGGTTGAAATATACAGCTGTTTCATCTTCACAATTTCTTCTTTTATTTATAATGAGATATGTATTTCAGGTATTGACTATTGCAAGTAAAATTCTAGAATTCTTTACTTTATATTACATATTTATTGTTTTCAAAATCCATAATAAATAATTTTGAAAATCTGGAAAATCTATTTCAATTAGGCCTTACTACCTTAACATTCCTTGGTTAACCACAAAATGTATTTTTAAAATGATATTTCAATTGAATAATGATAGTGTAATCAATTTTATATTCGAATGAAAAGATTATTTGGGAATATAAGAGCCTGAACTATAGAAGTGTTAAATGTTTTAATTTATGCGATACACCTATGTGAGTAACACATCTGTGGCAACATATATAATATATAAATATATGGCCCAAATAATTTACTGTAATTTAAAAAAAAAAAAAAGTTTTATCTGAGCGTTTGCAGACGATTCAGTGGTAATAGGTGGTAATTACATAGAACAACATACTCATAATTTTTTAGGGATTTGGAAATATTTCAAAAAAGATTGTCAATTTTTTACTAATCTTTTTTTATTTTGAAGATTATGTACCAGACTATAGTCACTAATTAACTTTTAATTCTTTATTTCAACTAATTATCGAACTCTAATTATATTACAATTATAATTTTTTTTTTCTAAGATAACTCGAAATTCTTATGTTAGTTGATGTTGGGATATTAATTAAACGCCTTTGATATATGGAACATAAATATTCAATGGAAAAAACAAAGAAAAAGAAAGTAAAGTAAGTACCAATCTGTAAGAAATTAGGATATTTAAGAACCCATGTATGTTTTAATTTCGTCTTTGATCGGGTTTTAGTATGAGACTGAAAGAGATCACTATTTTCCTATCTAGTTAATTGCAGTTATGAAAGAATTATTTTAATTGAACATTAAAACTTTAATTTCTATATTTATATATATCGGAAAACAACATATTTTTTTTCTTCTTCGAGAGAACATATTAGAAACGTATTTCAAACATAATGCAATCGAAGGTAAATGGACGTCTCAGGTGTTGTGAGAATTAGATATCAGATATTTTATGGATAATTTCTGATTTTACTAAAGAATTTCAACAACATAAATACTGTTATCAGGACCCCACTTACATAGTGGTCTTTTACACCTATGTGCCTTACGAAAACATACGTTCTCTGCGAGACAACCTATTACAGGGCCAAATAGAGGACTAAATAAATAGACAGATACATAAAAATAGTTATAAATTACATATTATGCGAGGAGAATGGTTGAGTTCTCCTTGTGTAATACCAGGCTTAAACAGCCTCTTTGAGTCGCTAATACCTTCATCACTAGCCTTCGGAGACGATTTAGATCTTAGATAAACTTGTAAAAGATTCCTTATTTTTTTCTCAATATTTCCTTCGTATTGTTCCTTCAAGTGGCCCGGACCACCAATTACTGAGTATCAATTTTCGAAAAGAGTTGGAAATGATCTCATATAACAGGCCTATTACGTGACTCTCACCGCCGCCTATACTTAGCACCGCGTCTCTTGTGTTTATGCCTTGTTTAACAAGTCGTTTGGGTCTCACTCTGGTTTAGAATAATCGTCGTCAAATTTGGAAGTCTTAAAGAATAAATTTCGACTTTAATTGTAATAAACATTGTATCCCTATTTTCGTAGGATAAACCTTATGCGTAGGATATTATAGAAATGGGTTGTTAATTAGAATTGGTTGCAGTAATAATAATAGAGTTACAACTTAGAGTTTGAAGGCTGTTAACTTAGCTAGTATACCAGGATGTACGGTCTACTGTTTGTTTTCTCATTTTTTGAATGTTATTTAGTTCATTGTCGAACCTGATTGCTAAATATAAACTAACTAAATTCATTTATCACCGTTATTTAATAATGTTGATTCCAATAGTGTTATTCATATATAAATTGTTTGCAACTTTAAAAAAACACCATTAACAGCTACAGGAAACATAATTTCATCTTCCTTTGAGTCAGAATTCTTAACCTAATTATTTCTTTCTATACTTTATTCTAAAACCACTTGAATGTTGAAATGAATGAGTAAAAAAAAAAAAATTTATTCAAGGTTTTGTTGTTTTCTATTTTACGTGATATTTTGTAAGGAGAATCTAAAAAATACGGGAATTTTAATCGATAAGATTAATCTAACAATGAAAAAATATTAGGTAATTTATTTTTAGGAATTTTTCATTTTTTTACCAAAGCCTAGGTATTACCAAAGCTAACGAAATTATTTGAGCTTAAATCTTTATAAGTGCAAAGACTATGAACACCTGAAATTACGTCTTCGATCGCTAAGGAAACATTTTTTTTTTTACATAGAAATGACATTTCTAGTAGAATCACTTTTGCACTTAGGAATCTTTGAAAAATAAATCAAATGACGTCTCGAAATTCTTTTCCTCAAAATATTACGGTAGTTTCTCTCTACCTATAGAGTAGCTGTCTCTGTAGCTGAGACACTAAAACATATAAAATCCCTTTCCAGAATTGAGGAAATGTAGTTTTACATAATTTAAATTCACCCTACATATCTATGCCTATCCGCATATCGCGAAATTGCTGTGGAGAGGGAGAGAGGAGACAGAAGAGAAGACCTTCAGCATGTGCGCTATTATGTAATCAGCCACTGACAGGACAGTTAATAGAAACAGCCCCCTCCCCTCCCCCGTTAAAGAAAACAAAAACTAACAACTACAAAGAGCTCAAGTAAACAGCCGCAGTTAGCCTTTGAAATGCATTATCCACACCTTGAGGGTATAACTCTTCCAGTATAGAAACCAACCATCAAAGGCCTTCGATGTCGCCATCACCTTCACGCGCATTCAAATAACGTTTATAAATTAATTTTAAACACAAAAAATATTCCACAATAAATAAGATGTACTGCTATATCATAGCAGCATGAAAGGATTTTGGGAATATTTTGAGTAATATTTTTTCTACTTTTGTTTTGATCCATAATAAATAAGAACAATAAGTGAATTTTTGGAAAACAAATAGTACCTAACCTGTTACATATGAAGGAGTACAAACTTTTGAAAGTATCTCTTTATCTTTAGATGAATATCAGAAAAAATATAATCAATTATTTTATCATCTGTCAATCAATACCTTTCAGTCTTCTAAGTTATATATTTCAAATTTTACTTTTTCTATTAGCTATGTATGTTGTAATATTTGAGTAGATTTTTTTATGAAATTTCTTATATATTAGTCCCTTGTTTCCAAAAATGTCAATTTACTCTTGACATTCTTGATTTTACCAAATAAATGATTTTTATATTTTATAACATTAAAGAGTCTGAAGCCCCCTGGAAGACGAAATGAAACATTATATGGAAATATTGACTCCACATCTTCCTAACAGGAATAAATACTAACTATGACTGCCCAGGGAAATAATGAAAATTATTTTGCGATGCTTATTAAAATTAAACCAAACTTTCAAATATATTTCTACCGACGGAAAGAAAAAATATTTAATTGTTTCGAGCCCCTTCAGGGAGTTAGCTTTTTTTTTTTTATTATTATAATTATTATATTTTACAATTTTTATTTAACTTAAAATGACTTTTTTATATTTAAATATATTAGGTTTACATAATACACTTCTGTTATGTTCTGGGTGAAAAAAATAGATGTAAATAAAAGTTATTTCCAGTCTTAACATAAATTATAATAATCTGTCAAACGTCTATTGAATGATTTAATCTTTAGGAAATTGAAGAATTGTTTAAAAATATATATTATATTTTTTAATACATATCGACGATATGTTCTGTGTATAAATATTTCGATATCCACAAAACCCCTTTCCCAATTTCGACAACCCGTTAACGACTTAATCTTTCCAGATCTCCTATTGTTTCTTCCCTTCGAGGAAAAGCTCTCCAGGTCACGTTCTTTTTCCAATTAGCATAATTTCATCAAAGTTAAATCACGACTTCTTTTTGGAACCTTATTATTATCTATTTTAGCAAGCATTTGTCCGAAATACAAAGTTAATACAGATATCGTTGAGTTTTCGTATAGATATTGCTTATGTAAAGACTTATTTAAAAGAAAAAAATGATTTTATGGTTTCTTTTACGTAGTTCTTAGATTATATTTCTAAATAAAAATTTCTTCTATACCTTAAATATTATTTTTAATGAATGCATATAAGAATCAGACGCCCTATTTGTAGCAGATCAGTCCCAATTTTGAGAGACACGTCTCGTTGTCCTAATCAATCCTCTCGGGACTTCCATTTCTCCAGTTTTAACTTTATATGATTTTTATCTGTAGGATTTATTTTTTAAATACATTAAAATTGATTTCAAATTTTATAGGATGAGCTCAATTAATATAACATGCAATCCGAATGAAAGTCAGCATGTTATTGTACCTGTAGATAAGAACTTGACATTTTTAGAAGTAAAAAATTTCTCAGAAATACCTGAAAAGCACATTTCATTCTCAAGTCTATATGTTCTAGTTTTATTTTTCATTACAATTATTAGTTTTATTAGAGTTAACATTGTTTAAAAAAATATTTTTTCTTAACTAGATGAAATTTAATCAAATAAATAATATTAAAACAATAAGAAATTTCCTTTCATATCAACATTTGGTAATGTGTAACAATTTTGTCATTATACGAATGATTAACAGATTATTAAAAGTAACAGTTTGAACAGACAAATAAAGCAAAATCCAACTGATACAAAAAAAAAAAAAAATAATAATAATATTTACATAGGTGTTAAGATGCACACTATATTTCTCCTATTGTTCAAAATCTGTTCTGGGAATATTCCCTAAAACACTCCCTACTGTCTCATTTATTTTCGAATGGACCCTGTTCACAAGTTTCAAATATTTGGTTACTTTAAACATAACACGTACAATCTTTTTATGACTCAGAGCCTTTTATTTTTATTAAATATTCTTATTCAGAAACTATATTTTTGTTAATTATAATGAAAATGAAAGCAATTAAAAAATATGATTTTATTCCAAAACTTTAATAATCCAATTGTTTGATATTATAAAATATTTATTTTATTTTCTTTTTTTACTACTTTGTATATTTTAAAATGTAATTTGTATGTTATTTTAGAAATACGTATCGGAGCTGATGTTCATATTCTCTCATGATTGATTTAGGAATTAGTGAAATAATATGGCTATCTTCATCTCTCCATAACAACGATTCCTTAAATATTTCATGTATGCTACATCTATTTGATCATGGATTAATTACTTTAATCCCATGACAGAGGAAGGAAGATATTTTCATTATTGAAATTAACATGCAAAGTTAATAAAAAAGTTGTAAAAATAACCGGTGTTGGCTCTTGTATGGAAGTTTTCCAATCTAACTCTTCTGGGAGTCTGGAAATCAATGTTGTTTTTTATGGGTATGAGGTTTATCTGTTTCTAGCAATCTTTGTTCTTACGTTACAATCCAAAATATTTCAGATACCAATGGTCGCCAACCAATCTTCTCTCCACTCCCTCAACTGTTTCCTCGTTTTAGTGACCGAACTGTTACGTCGTAACCGAACGGCACCGGTGTATACTTGGATCCTCATCTTCCTGACAGACGAACCGAGCAAGTTCCCATGGCGGGTATGCTAATTACACTGGTATCTTCGTTAGCCCTGGCAGGGAGCTAGCATTAGCTCTGATTGGACCAATCACCGCTCAAATTGTAAAGCCCAGTCGTGAGGACCTCCCATCGATAGTGACCGTTCATCTCATTGGCTCTCCTCTGTCGTTTTGCTCTTTTCTAGTCCTCTATTCGCCAATAAGCGATTTCTGCCTCATTCTTGTGTAAAACGAAAATCATTTAAATATAAAAACTTTTCTTCAGTTATAAGGTTTACTTTGATAACTGTAGACTACAAAAATAATTTTGTAAATTAAAAAAAAAAAAATAATAGTAATCCAAAGCTTAAGTGTTAGTTTTTTTAGAAATGTATTGCGTTCTGTTATGTAGTAGATTTAAAAAATACTACATCAAAAATACACAATTTAAAAAAATTATGAAGAGGGGTTAAAATGAGCAACTAATCTACAAAATTAACTCTTCGAAACTCTCTCCGGGGAAAGGAAATATGGGTTAAAGCATTGACCTATCATTCTAGAGTTCGTTGCCACTCAGACCAATGATGATGACGATATGAGCAAGAGGACCAATGGTGACCCAGAGCAAAGACCAATGGGATGCTAGCTATGATAATGAGGGCTGTGGTGTGTATTTGCATAGCCGGTGTAAGACTGGTAGAGTTCCCACGCCGCAGCCCCGGGCAGCACGCAACTTCCATTACGTTTGGTCGGCAGCGGACTAACCTTTTTCCTAGTCAAGGTAAACTGATTCTCAAAGTTGTGAAACTTCTCAGAATCTAATAATTGACTCTATATATCGATAAACCGACGTTAATAGATATACGTCAAAATAAGTAGTATGAAAATCATTTTCGAAATTAATCTGATTCAAAGATTTTTAACTCTGCTCTTCGCTTTGTTTCTAACTTTCTGAAATTGGGAACAAGTGAGGTTTTTTACTTACTTTAACCACAACAATATTATATATATATATATATACACACACACAGGGTGAGTATCTCTTTGGGTAAAAAAAAAATGGGTAAAAGTAGATCAATAATGCCGCAGACCTTAAAACTATCAATAAACCGACACCAGATAAAAGGATTTTAGGTTCTTATATTTATTTGCTTATTATTATTATTTAGGATTTATTTTATTAGATTTTCAATCTAAGGTTTAAAACCCAACAATAATGAATATAGACCTTAATTTTGGCATTGCCTTCTGAATGCAGAGGTATTGAATAATACTCGTACCACTTTTTGAGGTAAATTTTACACTGAGAGATACTCACCCTGTGTGTATATATATATATATATATATATATATATATATATATATATATATATATATATATATATATATATATATAAATTTAAATGAAACTTATTAAGGAAAATATAATCTGGCACAGTTGAGGACAATAAGTAAGTACTTATATGAGTACTCATCCACGACTTATTTAAAATAAAATAAAATGAGTAATAAAATTATAATTATATTAAAAATAACTAAGAAGTTTTTTAATGAAGTAATTATCTTACAATTTTTATTTAAAACTAATCCCTTGGGTTACTATGGTTGGTATTTCTTCTGCCGTAATCTCCAGGGTGGGTCAATATTGTAGACTGTTGTCTTCTCAACAGATCAAGAAACCTTGATCAATCTTTTTCTTTTCTACCTTTTCTAAGACGGGCGAGCTACAATTAACGTACAGCTTCAACAAGTGTTTCATAAACAGTAGTTTTCTTAATTTTAAATATTTAATGTTTGGACGAACTTTTGTCATATAAAGATAAATAGTGTTTTGTTTTGATTTAAATCCAACATAAACTGTCAACCTGTAAGTTATAAATATATTTTTTTTTTTGTTTTTTTAATATAATATATATACTTTTTCTGTTATGATATTCTATAATTTGACTGAATAAAAAAGTAAGCCACTAAAGCGAATAGCTTCTTGATTAAGATATTTCTTTGAGCAATAAAGGACAACCTCTTTTATTAATTGTTTTGAGAAATATGTAGTTGAATACTGCAATGTTTGCTTGTCGGTTTTAGCTTAGACTCATAAATCAGAGCTCCTGATCTCTCGTCACAGGACAGATGACTGGGTGTTTGATAATGTTCAGAGCTACTTCATCCTTTTTGGATTGTTTGTTACTTTACCTATTAAATGATCCCCATAAGACAGCAATGTACTACTTTAGTCAAACTTGAAATAATTCCGTTTCAATTATTTATGAATCTGCCTCAACAAAAGATTTATTTAGTTGACCGTCCACCTTTTTTTCTGTTTTGGTTTAGTGTTAGAGTTTTTTTTTCTACTCATAAGAAAAGGTTTATTCTATTGAAATTTATCAAGGTATATTTTTTTTTAATTATTTTTTTAAGGTAAAGATATGGATTGAAGTATTTTTTTTCTGCACTGTATTTCAGCTTGATTAATGTGGATATTAGTCTAATGATGAGAACACCTATTTCTATTGTTCTATACGGAATATCACTTTGAATGTTAATGATTTCTTCCACCTCACTATCAAATTATCAATAGTTTTTTAGGCAGAGATGCGATAAAAAATCATACAACATTGCAGTGGTACATGCAGGCAACTGTCCCTCACCTTGAAGACATGGACGCATCAATATGCAGCAATAAAATGAGATGTGATCTCCATACAAGAACACTCCTAGGAGTGAGTAGGAAGGGTACAAGACATCCCCGATAGGAGGTGAAATGTGTGAGAGCTGAGGGGATCTCTTCACCTGTTGCCAGAGCACGCAACTATAACTTCTACTGTAATTTACCGCCTACAGTAGCTGTTCACTACAAAATAGGAGCCTTTTTTGTTCCCGGCTACTGTCGGATCCCTCAATCGGTTCTAAGTACAGGTACTGAGCCAGGGAATTCGAGGCACTGCTGCCGATGGGGCGTCGAGATTGGGGAACGGACATGTAACGTAGTGTTCGATTCGGTTTGGTGGAATGTTGGGTTGTAATTTAATCTGATTGCAGGTTAGTAGTTTCTCAGTGTATTCCAACTATTTAAAAGAGAATTATAGTAATTGAATAATAGTTAGAGTAATTGATTTTTATTTGAATTATTTTTTTGTATGGAGATTACAAATCACTTACTAGTATGAGCTAGTTTATGAATTAGTAAATATACAACTTCAGATACTGAGTCGAGTTTTTATTGTTCTTTCACATACCGTACCTTATTATCCATTAAGGAATACTGAGCATTTAATTAGATCATTGAATTGATATCAGTTATGAAAGGGAACGTATAACTTGTAAAGAACTACTCACTAGTTGCTTATTAATAAAAGTTCTACAACGTCTCATGGCTTTGAAGGACTTGAAGGCTGTTCCCCTTAAAACAAAAGAAGATATTAACATAGCGATTGACAAACTTACATTATCAATAAAAAATAGTATAACTGAAAATACCTTACCCCTTAAAAATCCTAATAGTCAACAGTATACCTTACCACAGCATATTCGCACCTTATTGACAGAAAATCGCAGAAAATCGCCAGCAAGGGCGAAGTAGCACCGTACTAGATACCCATCAGACAAACATAATTACAACAATTTTACGAACAAACTAAAGACAGAAATCAGAAATTTTAAAATACAAAACCTACATAACCATACTAAAAACCTTAACACCTCAAGACAAGTCATTATGGATAACGACGAAAAAACTCCTTGGTTACATAAATTTTAATCACCCTATACTAACAGACTCTCAAACCTAGACAAGATCGGACGAAGAAAAATCCCAAATGTTTGGTAATCACCTCTTTAAAACGTTTAACCCCCATCCTGCTCACATTGAGTGCATTGAAGCAGCAGAACTTAGCATTACATCCTTCAGAAGTATCGAACATTATCCTCAGATTACCTTCCAACAAAGCTCCTGGACATGACCTTATTACAGCCATATCCTCAAACTCCTTCCTCAGAAAACAATTCTATTCCTTACATATATATATATATATATATATATATATATATATATATATATATATATATATATATATATATATCTAAATTGATTATTTAGATTCAAAACGCGTTTACCTTCACTTACTAAAAAAATCAAAGGTGGAATCGTGGAAATCATTCGCTGCAAATTCATCAGCCTGGAATTGGCCCTACAAATGGGCTTCAAAAAAATTAAAAAATAGGACGACATTACAAACAATTTTAGCTGACAATGGTAAATATACAAACAATTCAAAAGAAACACTTACTTACATACTCAATAAAGTAATTCAAGACGATAATACTGACAGTGACACAGTAGAACAAAAATGTATGAGGCATAATATAGTCACCCCTCCTGACACAAATGATGATTTACCACTTGAAGACGGAGAAATACTAGAAATTATCAAAAACATACCTCTACATAAATCACCAGGTTTGGATAAGATTTCTCCAGTTATAGTCCAAAAAGTAACTGAAATTTTCCCTCGTTTTATTTGTGAAATATATAAAAGTTTTTTCAGTAGGAGAGAATTCCCACTAATTTGGAAAATGGCTAAACTGGTATTAATTCCCAAAAAAGATCCTGGCTCAATAAGACCACTAAGTATGTTACCTGCGTTGGGAAAAATATTGGAAAGAATTGTTGAAAATCGATTAATGCACTTTTTATCGACAAACGAAATACTTAGTAAAAATCAGTTCGCTTTTCGACCGCAGACAGGAACAGATGACGCCTTGCATGCTTTAACAGAACAAATCAGTACGACTTTAGACCAAAAAAGACATTTGCTAGTTGTAAGTTTGGATATTAAAGGTGTATTCGACAACGCTTGGTGGACAGCGATTTTAACAAATCTTAAGACATACAATTGTCCAAAAAATCTTTATCTGACCATACAAAATTATTTTGAAAAAAGGCGATTGGTTATACAAACTAATTCATTTACCATTGATAAAAGGTTGAGTATGGGGACTCCTCAAGGATCTAGTTTATCACCAATCCTGTGGAATATATTAATTAATACAATTTTTCTAATTGAATTGCCAATCGACACTAAATTAATCGTTTATGCCGATGACGTCCTGGTACTAGTAAAACGTCGGAACATAGACGAACTCGAAGCTTCTACTAATCTTGTTTTATCTAGACTAACAAGGTGGGCTTCTCTTAATAAACTGAACTTTAACTCACAAAAGACAGAATATATAATATTCTCTCGAAAACGGACAATACCAAAACTAAATATACGATTAAATTCATTACAAATAAACCAACGTGACACATTAAAATATTTAGGAGTACTGTACGATCAAAAAATGAACTGGAAACGACACATAGATAATGTTTACAACCAGGCTTTGCAAACCACTAACAGACTATCACTGACAGCTAGGATCTCTTGGGGTCTCAAATCAGAGGTCCTCAAGACGATATATCACGGAGCTATTTTGCCTAAACTTCTTTACGCGGCACACGTTTGGCATAAGGGCGTTCGACTGAAATCGAATCTTGCAAAACTCCGTAGAATTCAAAGGCTCATAGCAATAAAAATCTCGAAAGCATTCCATACAATATCTTATGAAGCTGCTTGCGTCTTAGCAGGTATTCTTCCAATTGACTTAAAAATACATGAAGTGACAGAACTATTTAACATAAAGAAACGACTTACTGACTATAATAACATTATTCAAGAAAGAATTGACCTCCCATACAATTGTAAATATTGGATTCATCCAGCAATACAAGCACAAATGTTGGCAAACAAACAAACAGATAGTCAAACTCGGACAGTAATATTTACAGATGGCAGCAAGAATGACGATCACGTGGGGTGTGCTTGGTTACTTGAAGATATAAATGATAGGCTCATAGAGTTTCAATACAGGTTAGGAAAGGAGTGTTCTAATAACCAAGCGGAGAAGTTCGCAGTACTTAAGGCCACCGAATACTTACTTGAGAACTTAACACATACCAACACACACATAACTATTTATACGGACAATATGAACGTAATACACTCAATTCAAAACTCAAATATTCATGACAGACTTACTGAGGAAACTAGAATAAACTTGACTAAACTCTATAGCCAACACAAGAAAATAATCAATGTTGTTTGGATTAAGGGTCATTCAGGAGTAGAAGGCAATGAGAGAGCTGACGCTTTGGCAAAGTTAGCGGCTTACAGTGACCTTCCAGTATCATTTGATAAGGTCCCTATCTCTTTTATAAAAGGAGATATAAGAAAGGACTCTATAATTAAATGGAACAATAAGTGGACCGCTTCTGAAAAATCTCCTAGCTTTCATCGATTCGTTCCCAATATCACACCGCAAAATTATAGACGTATACTAAGCACCGACTACAAGCTGACCCAAATACTTTCAGAACACGGACAAACCAAACAATACTTGAAACGCTTCAACATACTAAACAATGACAGGTGTCCTCATGATGGACAGGTTCATAATTTCCGACATTTAATATATGACTGTAAAGGACTTGACAACATTAGGGCAGGACTGATACAGAACATTATACTAAAACACGGAAATTGGCCAGAAACAGAACAGAGACTTATGTCCAAATTTAAATCTGATTTTGTACAATTTATTAAACAAATAGACTTTAACAAACTGACTGATGAATGTAGGAAGGCAGTATAATGATGCTTTAGTAGGCAGCATCTTGTTGTGCTTTAGTTTATTTTTTATTTATTTTTATTATTTATGGAATTATTATTTTGTAGAAAATTGTATTAACGTTACTTTCTTTAGGTTTCTTATTATTTAATTGTTTCATTTTGTTTGATTTTTTTGTTTTTTTTTTTTTATTTTGTTTATCTGATTGTACACAAGAGACAATAAGATCAAATTGAATTAATAAAAATGTAAACCAATGAACTTGGTAATACGTGTAGTATGCCTAAAAACAGGCATGGCGCATGTAAATACGCTAAATAAATTCTCCTCTTATGGGGTTACCATAGGAGGAAAAGAGAAAAAAAAAAAAAAAAAAAAAAAAAAAAAAAAAAAAAAAAATATATATATATATATATATATATATATATATATATATAAATAATGCTGTTCTCCGCACCACTTATTTCCCTGATCCTTGGATATTATCAATAGTAAAGATGATTCCTAAGCCCAAAAGGCCCCTTGAACTCTCATCTTCATATCGTCCAATATCACAATACTGAAAAAACTCATTCTGAATCGCTTGTATCCCATCCTAGATTCCAATCATATCATCCCAGACCACCAGTTTGGTTTCCGAACGTCATACTCCACTATTCAGCATCCGTAAATTCCTTCCTCCTACATACTTCCTTATTATCCGCTCCTATCTCAGTGACAGAAAGTTTAAAGTTAACCATAAATTTTCCTATTCTTCCCTCTTTGTCCAGATTGCCGGTGTTCCTCAAGGTAGTATCCTAGGTCTCATCCTCTACACGGTCTATACAGCTGATATCCCGACCCATCCTAGCACCGTCCTCACCACGTATGCTGATGACACATGTGTTTTATCCGTAAATAATGATCCCTTTAATGCCTCACAAACGCTCCAATCTCATCTCATCAAACTTCAAGAATGGTGTCGAAATCGGAGAATTAAAATAAATCCCAGCAAATCCCATCAAATAACCTTTACCCTTCGCCATAATCCTACGACTTCCTGTCCAACCGTATCCTTTCATAATATCCCATTGATCCCTGTTGAATAGATCCTCCAACTGGAAAAACGTCTGACTTGGAACCCATACAAGACTAAAACGACAGGAAACCGCTCGTCGTTTTCTACTTCTACAACATTTACTAGACAAACGTTCAAACCTTCCGATTTACTACAAAAGACTCATTTACATGACAGTTATCAGACCTATTTGGACATATAGAGTTGAGTTTTGGGGCTCAACTAAACCTTCTAATTCTTCCCGTATCTAATCCTTACAATCCAAAATCCTTCGAAAAACCTTAATGCTCCCTACTTTGTTAAAACAAACTTATCCATAAAGATCTTAATGCCCCATTTGTTGCTGATTTAGCCCAGACCAGATACCTATCCTGCCATAGTAAGCTCCATAACCACTCAAATCCACTAGTATCCCAACTTACTTCCCACTCCATTCCCGATAATCCTCCGAGGCGTCTAAAAAGAAGATGGCCTAGAGACCTTCTAGTGTAGATTTATATTGATGTGCTACTGATAAGTAATTCTTTTTAAGTTTTGGCATGTTGTTGTAATCATAATCAACCTATTTTCTAGATGTATATATTGTACAGTTGTAAATTTCAATAAATTGAAAAAAGAAGAGAAGATTTTATCAAATTACAAAAGCAAAATAGAAACAAAAAAAAAATTATTTTGTTTGTTATTTATTCGTTCCATTAACTCCTATAGGGCATCCACGATTGATCTTATCTGAATCCTTCTGATTTCTGGCCATGATTTGCCAACCCGGTCTCCGCAGACCTCTGTGGGTTCCAGTGTAGGGTAGCTGTTTCAATTGCATCATCAAAAATAAAATTATTTTTTGAATAATCTGGCATTTATACCAGATGATAAAAATGAGATTATGTTTACCCATTTCATTTTTGTGCATATTTTAATGTTAACATTTTGATTATCTTCTTAATATGTTATTTTATTACTTTAATTAAATTGCAATCAATAATATATATTAAACCTGTTTTTACTGGTTTATTCATTTTACTTTAAATTTATTCAGTTACTTTAGTATCCTCTGATATTGACCAAAAATCTCACAAACCATTACTTATTTGTTTTTAAGTTTATTTAGTTTCTATGATGCCTTCCATCTAATAGATAGATCAACAACTTTTTTTTGTTGGCTAAACTATAATTAAGAAAACTATATTTCAATTGATAAAATGGAATTGCAGAATAGATTTTCTATGGTTACATAAATTGCATAGTTTTATTTCTGTAAGAAAATGAAGAAGATGTAGGAATAGTTAAAAGTTGTTAATTTTTCAACTAATTGGAATAAACCTATTATCATATGAAAATTACCTTCAGAACATTATAGACAAAAGGAAAATTTGGACTTTTAGATGAAGTCAGGATCGAGTTATGTTTAAGAGGAATTATATTGATTAATTCCGAAAAATCGAAGTTCAACTATACATTACAGTAACTGTACATTAGTTTTTGCTAAGTTGATATATTTGTTGTTTGGCCTGTAAGCCGAGTACTTGAAGATCATTCTTAGACAATGAGTCCAGACAGCTCGTCCTCCTTTCGTTTTTGGAGACTGAGCATTAATATTCTGCCTTTACTCCTACAACATCCAATTTCAGAGATGAAACCTAATACCCTGTGAATCTAATGAGGGGAGTTACAACAACCATAAGGGACAGTTTACCATTCACTTAGATTGCTCTGTCTCACTGAGAGAGGTATGCATTTGTAATGTTTCTTTTTCTCCGATCCTACATTCTTAGTTTTTATAATGTCCCTAACATTCATCAACTTTTTCAGACGCGACGGAGGATTATCTGGAATCCAGCGAGAAACAAGTTGGGAGACTAGTGGGTTCGAGTATGTAAGGATAGGTGTCTTGTTTGGGCCAAATCTGCAACAAATGGGTCACTTAGGCCGTTATGAATAAGTTTATTTGTGACAATAATTGAGGATTTTACGAAGGGTTTTAAACTGTAAGGATTATATATGAAAAAAATTGAATGATTTAGTGGAGCTCAAAAGCTGAACTACTTATGTCCGAACGGGCATAATTACTGTCATGTAAATAAATTTTATGCAATTCATTTGGAGCTTTGAAGGCTTGTATAGTAAAGGTTTTTATTTTTTTTTTTTTTTGGCTTCAAAACTTGTTAACACAAGTCCTATATTACCAATGTAGTGCTATCTAATATTATACCCTGTTGAATTTTGTATGTGTTCCTCTATTGTATGATAACTTTCGTTTCTGATAAAAATTTCTTTAAGTTGTGGGCCTTTTCTTTGGTCATATTTCTTAAGAAGTCAGAACCGTCGTGAATAGTTTGTGTACCCAGCGCTGTTATCCTCTCTTTGACAAACCTTTTGCAATGAAACACAATGTGTCTTGGATATTCCAGGCATTGGCATTTAGGAGTATAGTAAAGTTGATGTAGTCAAAAAACCAAACGAGTAGTTGGGTTTATTGTTTTAATTTCTTCAGGAAAAAAAAAAAAAAAAAAAAAAAATTCTCGTTAAAGAAATCAGGTATTTTTTTTTTTTTTTAAATTAACAAACAAAGGATAATAAAAAAAAAAATTTGCTTGTCAGAAAAAATTATGTCACTGTATGCTTTCAAAATCGCCCTTCAAGATATCCTCCAAGGAATTGAAGTCGGTGCCAAAGGATGAAGCTCCACCCACGCAGGTCATTGAAGGATCTTTTGCCTAGCCATTGTCTGGCAGGCCTCTCATTAGTAAATTGATTCCTCCCACTCTCTGGTATCCATCTCTTTAAATCGGTAGACTCATACAAGAATACTCATTCATATGTTTGGGGCACACGCCCTCATATGCTAAAAGAATTTTACTAGTCCTTTTTACCTTAAGGAACTTTTTAAGTAAATGAAATAGTTCTTTACTACTTAACGTCTTCAAAAGTATTATTTTACATTCAATGGAGTTTGGTAAGACAGATTTTGCACAATTTGTTACGATCATTGCTTGTCGAATCCGGAAGTATCTTCAACATGAACATGAAAAGTTTAAAGCTATTAATGAACATCTTTCGAGCTGCTCTCATGTACATCTTTAAGGCGTTGTTACACCTTACCAATGTTACCCCGTATCACACTAGATTGAATAGGTTTTCGGTACTTGTTGTTTTCCACTAAATTTTAATACGCTCAAAACCTTCTATGGGATCTTCCTTCCTTCCATGCTTGTTAACATATTAGAAAGATTTCTAAATGGCCCTTTTTTTTAAATCTAGAACAATTCCAATTGCTACGATTAGTTAAGTTATAATTCATTTTAATATCATCTTCTTTATTCCTTATATGTAAGTATGTTTAAAAATTGTATTTCGTCTCATATATTCACTAAAACAGATATATAATATTCTGGCTAACCACTCTGTTTTCATTGGAAATATAAGTTGGTTTTTATTTATTTCAAAGGATAATAATTAGTCTGAGAAATATTCGAGGAATCGAAAGTAACTCAATACGGATAGCTTTACTGGAATTTTTTTTCTGTACTTTCTCTCTTGGTAACGAATGAGGAGGGAATGAGCCTCGTAAACACTGAGTTCTCACGCCTATTAGCAAGGCCCGATGAATTTGCTTGGACCACAGCGCAATGCGTACGACTCACATCTGGCCTTAGATTCGACATCAAATTTGAACTATTTTGTGAATTAAAGAATTAGGGTTTAGAATTTCATACATGCATAGCGAAATTGTAAAAAGAACAATATTCGTTATTGTTATATTTATAGTATGTTCATAATACATATTACTTTTTTAAAAAAGGAAGTATGTTTTCTGCTTTGACTCGAAAAAAGAAATATTTTTAGCATTAGTCAAATTGAGTCAACCATGAGTCATATTAAAATATTTGGTATTATTCTATATTTGAAATCTAATGTAACCTAATGATACAACTTTATTTTTCTCTTTTCAAGGCATAGTATAAAAAGATAGTTCTTTTTTCTTATTTATTTATTTTAAAATGTGTAACAATTCTACATTTGGGATATTAATTTATAAGCTTAGTCTTTCTAACTACACTTTACAACGCAATTCTCAGGACTACAAAATTTCCAGTTCAATGGAAATATTCTTATATTACCATGATGCATAAACCAAACAAAAACACCGATTCACCTTCTTCCTACCGACCAATTAGCCTACTTCCTTTGTGTTCTAAAGTTTTTGAAAAATTATTTTACCGATGAATACTAGACATACTGGCAGATAAACAAGTACTGCCTACCCATCAATTTGGATTCCGTTCATTTCACTCAACAGTTCATCAACTACAACGTGTAACGGATTTCATATCAATCTCACTCGAGAAAAGGTTGAGGCATTTCTACTGGGGCATTTCTAGATGTTGCTCAAGCATTTGACAGAGTTTGGCATGACGGATTTCTTTTTAAATTGAGAAATCTCTTTCCTTTTACCTATTATCTGATCCTTCTATCTTTTCTCTCTGATAGATTTTTTTCTGTCCGACAAGGTTCAAAAATCTCCTCTATTTATCCAGTAAAAGCCGGAGTACCACAGGGGTCAATACTAGCTCCACTGCTATATATTCTTTGCACTCACGATATGCCACTTAGCCCTCAAACATTGACAGCAACATACGCTGATGATACAGCAATATTAACTAGACATAAAGACCCCACAATTGCATCATTAACTCTTCAACACCACTTAACAATACTACAAGACTGGTTCAAACAATGGAAAATAAAACTAAACTACACCAAATCACAGCACATAACCTTTACACTAAGACAAGACTCTTGTCCCCCTATCTTCAACGACAATCAACTCATACCACAAACAAACGAAATTCATTACTTAGGACTTACATTTGATAGAAGAATGACTTGGGGCCCACACGTAAAACAAAAACGTCTCAGTCTAACCAAGAGATTAAAACTTCTGTATCCAATGCTTCATAAACGGTCAACATTAAAACTCCGACAATGACTAAATATATACAATTACTTACTTAAAGCCATATGGACATACGCCACACAAATATACGGGACTGCAAAAAATACACACCTTAAAAAAATACAAATATTCCAATCAAAATTACTCAGACTAACCACGAAATCACCTTGGTACGTTTCAAACAACACACTTCACACTGATTTAGAAATACCCACAGTAAAGGAACATATACATGACCTTTATAGATGATTTCATGACAGACTTCATGGACATTACAACATACTCATTAATGACATGGCCACGACTGACATACCTGGAAATACTCTCGGAAGGCTTAAAAGAAGCTGGATGAGAGATTTGCTCAAATAAATCTCTTTAACCCATGCCAGGAGGAGGTACTATTGAGTACTAGTCTCCCACACGCATACAAGGCCTGTAGTATTCAATTTTATCACATTCACTTATTGTTACCCTAATAACAGGTGTGAATTAAAATCTGAAAGAGAAAGAAAAAAATTTTTTTTAATTGAATGGTCTATTTTTAAAGTATTCCAATGAATGAGTAGGTCACCTCCATTTACCGTTAGCTTATTGGTACTTTTGTATTCGTAAATACAATATATACAATAATACCTTCGCCTGTAGTTTCATACGAGGTTAAATAAAATCACTTTAATGAATACATCTAATAAAAGCCATTTTAGTCTTCTTCGGACATTTATTTAACTTTTGTTACATTCCGTATGAACATATATATATATTATCGTTTGTGCAAATCATTTTCTTTTTGAGTATAGAAATAGCTTTAACTAAGCTCTTAACTCTGCTGTCTAGTATACGTTTCAATGTATGGAGCAGTGCTAGAAGCTGTATCCTGAGTATTGCACACTAAGGCGTTGCACAACCACTGTATACGAATAAAAAGATAAGACCGAAGAAGGGGTAATTATATAATTTAAATTACCATTGTTCAATATTTCATTATAAATTCCTCCCGCATCCCGGATGTCCTTGGGCAGGTCCTGTTCCTTTCTCCTCTTCATCGACGAGATCTATTAACCAGTCGGATACGTCACCTCCGAGATATACATGGGCCATACCAGATGTACAGTGTGGAGTATGTTGGTATGGTAAAGCAAGTTGTAAAACTTCTTGTAAACGCCCTTCTTTTAACAGAAATGAATTTTATTAATTATTACTAACAAAGCATATAACTAGGTGATACAACAAATTGCTTGAATTTTAAAAATTCTGCTGTAAATTTCTATGAAATTCAGTTTCCTTTTCTGAAAAACATGATTGCGATTCCATTACTTTTTTTCATAATATTTATTCAAGTTATATTATAATATTCCCCGATTATTAGCGATAATATTAAGTGTCCAGCGGTGCACATAGGATTATCCTTAACAAAATATATCATTACTTACACAAGTAGAATAGATTACCACTCTATAATTATTACATTGATCTAATTAACTTTATTCCAGGTACCAGCCTGATTTTCATGTTTTATGTTGTATTGTTTATGATCTGCAGTTACATAGTCACTATTAATAAACAGAAATCGGGTAATAGCCCATATAAATTACACTCCCCCCTTTTATTGTTTTTGTAACTATATATAACCATTTGGGAAAAATTAGACAAGTCAATATTTGTCCCGAAAGAGATAAATAATCTGTACAACCCATATTGGTGTCCTACATATTATGTAAAAATAGGCAAGTTTAATATCAATCACAGAACACATAAAGGACTAGAAGCGGCATCCAAGGCTAGTAGGCGAGGGAACTGTGTCACGATATGTATGTAACTCCAATATCAAATTTTACGAAAAAAAGTTTATATTCGATTCAGCCACCCCCCACACCTCCAAAATTAATTCTGTGACGTTCCACACTAATAGTGTTGGCATATATGTATGTAACTCAAATATCAAATTTTACGAAAATCGGTCGCGGTTTTTATGTCCGCTTAACCCCTCATCTCCCTAAAAAAAAAAAAATTAAATCCACCTCCCCCACCACCCCAAAAATTCGAAATTAATTTAGTGATTTTTCACCAATATTAAAAAGTTGGTATATAGGTATGTGACCATATCACCTTATCAAATTTTAATTAAATTTTAAGCAAAATGACCGACTAATTGCAGATATTTCTCATCTCAATTGGTGGTTAGGCTCTTCAACAAAGTTAAACGAATGTAGTTTATAAGTGACTACAGCTAATTGATCTGATATTTTGTGGGAAAAACATATTTCAGTAAACTGGCCATTGGCCTAATTTTTGCTTTCTCAACAAAAAAAATAAATAAAAAAACAGTCCAGGTGCAGGCAGGCGCAGTTAAAATTCATGGCAAATCAAACCCAATATACCAAGCAACAAAAATATGCAAAAACTACAAAAGAATATTTGAGGATTTTTTTAAAAGCCTCTTCAAAGTTTGAATAATTTTCTAACTGGCCAACGAAACTTTACACGCATGCAATGGGTATAATAAGTGCTCATCTTACCAATTAAAGTAGTATATTTTAAAATAGATACCAATTGCATCGTTGACAATGGTTATTTTCTCTCCAATGAGATGTGAATGGAACAAAATATAATTTGCGGCTAATATGATATAAATCGCACAACTAAAATACTCCTGAAGTTTTTCGATTGTGTTGGCTTAAACGAAAATGTAAACAATGAGATAATCATACTAAACAGTTGTCTAAGGTATATTTAAGAATACCAAAAGGTAAACAGCTTGATTAAAAATACTTCGATATTTGATTTTTGTCGATTGACGAAACACTGTGGGTCCCCTGAAAATCTTTGACTTTGGACTTGCCTAGTTTTTACGAAGTGGTACTTATATGTTGTATTGCTATGTTATTAAAGTTTTATCTGTAAGTTATTTTCTAACAATTGCAGGATATTCAGTGGATGATGTTATAAAAACGATTTTAAATAGATACACCTGTCTAGCTGTATTTGTTTCATTGGATTTAAAATAATCTTGGACGATACATGAATCTTACGTAAATTTAATAAAACTTTAGTTTTATTTATTATAAACTTAAGTTCTTATATAATATGTAAAACCGAAAATTGGTTGAAAAACTAGCAACATCTTATATCTGCGTGACACACTCGCGTGGCAATGCATCATTTCGTAGGATCAGATATACACCAAAATAATAAAAAAACACAATTAGCCCTGATGCTTACCACAGTTAGTCCAAACGTTGAATGCTGCAACTACAGATGTTTGGTTTTGTTATTGTGTGATAAATATTGACTGTTAAATTTCTTCTTTGTCTTCAATTTTGTGTCTTATTTACTTGTCTCAGTTTAGTATGTATCTTTTTTTATTTTTTTACCTCTTATATTTATTGTTTAAATCTAATACATATTATGACTAACTATTTATAGATACCTATCAAGCTGCAAGTTCACTATTATCTTGCTTTAGCGTACAATAGTAATCTGCTAAAGCAAGAGCGTTATGTTTGCCTTCATGCGGGCGCCAGAACAGCCAGTGAATGGACAGCGCTCACAATGATTTGCAGAGTTTAGCCCTTTTATCATCACTGATTGTGCGCCATCATCTAATCAAACAAATCATAGGCCGGATTCATCAAGAAATCATTCTTCTTTCACTCCGATCTTCTATTTGTAGGCTTAATCTTCTCTCTTGTCATTCTCGAGTAGTTACAACTTAAAATTTTTACTAAGCTTATTACTAAATAGTGTAAAGTCAATGAAAAAATTAAAGTTCTAGTACACTGTAAGAAAACACATACTTTGTCAGAATTCGCACAGATAATCAAAATTTTCTTTTTTAATGATGCCCTTGTGAATATTCGACATAGGTTTTAATACTGAATTTACTAAACATTATGTGTATTTTATATTCAGTATATATTCGAATCATATATATATATATATATATATATATATATATATATATATATATATATATATATATATATATATCATTATTAATGTTTATTTATTAGTTATTAGAAACTTTTTAAATGTCATTATTTAAATATCAAGTTCGAGTTTTATGGCAAATTAATTGGTAATGTCTGGTAAGAACGTAAAACGTCAAATTTTACAAAATAATCTATTTATAAGGTTCAAAAACTACAAATCGACACCACCCAAAATCAATATTTTTCAAAGCACCTACCTTTTGGAACTGAACCGTTGCTGTGTATAGTTGTCAATAGAATGTTCTATTTATCCTAAAGGAAACTTTGAAATTTGATATAATTTATGTAGTAGGTAGCTTGAAATAGACTAAATTAGCATGCGAACTATATTAAAGAGAGAACAATAAACACAGACATATCAATGTCTTTATAAATGCAAATTCGACATATTTATCGGAATAAACCTGTTGGACGTTTCGAAACATCATGAATCCGTTATTTACGATCAGTTCAATGATTGTAAAAATGTAGGTACAAGTGGATAAGATGCGATTCATATTCAGGAGGCATATTTCAGAACTCTGCCGTAGCTCTGATTAACACCTGTGTGATGTGAACACTCTGTTGACCTTGGGCAACGTCTGCTCTTTGTGATGGATGATAAAACTGCTTTTGATCAAGCTGTTATCACTGTATATAGTATTTTTTTTATTTATTTATAATATTTACTGTGTATACTCTGTTTTAATTACACTCCAACAGGCTTTGTAAATTGATGCAAACTTTATTATTGTATTAAATGCTGCTTCGCGCTAATGTTTTTTAAAATATAAGCTAGCATGTCTTTGTCAGTGGTAATTAATGTAAAAATTGAGATTAAAAGCTAGACAAAAACTTTATTAATTTAAAAATAATTAAATAAATAATATTCTTCAATAAAAAATGTAAGCATAAGAAAAACATATTTTTTCACAGACTATACATTTTCTAACAAAATAATTCAGATACGAGGCACTTCAGAAAAGTTTAAAAACATAGGTACTTGTCTAGCATATGTAACTTTCTATCGTACTATATCGATATTTTACTGTTTTGGTAACGCTGACACATTACTGATAAAACTCTAGGTCCGCCCTTACTCAGCTCTGTTCACCTTTGTATAGTTTTACCGTTTTAATTTTGGTTTTCATAACTTCTATGATCAGCTATACCACCCCTACTAACCTTCTGAGAAGTCTCTCCATTACCGAGCGTCCACCCTTCCTGTCCACTGTACGGACCATCGCCGGCAAGAGAGGCCTTCAAAGACGGCGGAGTTGTAGCGGCAATAACAGTAAGATGGCGGGCCCGGAGTAGAGACCATTGTCCAAGACGACATTACACTCTCGCATAAGTCCTCCTCTTAAGTCTAATCCTGGCGGCTGTTCCTTTGTGCCCAGGCTGTCTCTAATCGTGCTTTATGCCTGGTACCATTTCGCAGGACATACTGTATAAATCGGCATTTATTTGTTCGCTGCATAAACTGGATTCCTCAGGAGGTAACGCAGGCAATTATCCGTCTCGGTAAGTGTCGGTTGTGGGTGCTCACAATGGCTGAAGTACAGCTTCTCCAATCAGCGGCCTCTCTTATTTTCTGTGATTCTTTTGAGTTAGTGCTAGGATATTTATTGAAGGTAACGATCTCGAATGACCGCTCTCCGATAGACTTCGATGTGGCTTTCGATATAATTCGTCGTCAGTGCAGTCTGCTAAAATACCTCGCTGCCCTCTAGGGTTGCAATGAAGTTGTGATTTATATCTAACTAGAACGCTTCATAAGAAGAACATCGATATTTTCCCTTAAGTCTATCTTCAATGCAAATGGATGTTTTTAAAAATATAGGCTAGCATGTCTTTGACATTGGTAATTAATGTAAAAATTGAGATTAAAAGTTAGAAACAAATTTAATTAATTTAAAAATTAATTAAATAATTAATATTCTTCAATGAAAATTAGAGCATAAGAAAAACATATTTTTTCACCGACTTTACGTTTTTTAACAAAACAATTCAGAGACGTGGCAGTAATCTATATACAGGTATAATCTGTCTTTTATACCTTTTTCATTCATATTTATTTATACATTTAATCATATTATATGCAGCCATAATTGAGCTCTGATCACTCCAAATTTCATTCCAACTATCATTAATTCCAATTAATCCAACTAATAGCTTCAGATATTCTGATTACGACTTTTGTTAGAATTACCTCTCCGGCTCAAATTGCAAACGATACCTGATCGGTTTTTAAATTTGTTGCTAAGCTAACAAAGATTGACTGACAAGCTATTTGGCAAAGTAACTTTATTCTATTAGTTCTTATACAAAACATAACATCGCTTAAAAGATATGCGTACTACATTTACAATACTGTACACTTTCTAAAATTAAATTTATTGTAAAATATTCTTTCAAATGATTCTATAAACTATTTAAAATCAAGAAGTTTAATATTACTTGGTATGGTTATTATTATCATCTTGAAATCTATATGTTTCCTATAAACTTTAGTATTTGACACTTTCATTGTAGAAGGTGTGAGAAATATGAATGCATACGAAATGTGATATAGGAAAGTGGTCAGACCATACCGGTTGATGAAGAATGCCAAGGACGGCGTTTATCCTCTGGCCGAATCTGTAGCCTGGGGGTGTGCTCTTCGATGTCTTCCAGTCCGTGGTTGGATCCGGCAAGGCTCTTCAGCCGGCCAGGGAAGTACAAAGTTGCGATGTGACACTGTGGATTAAATGGAAACACTCACCATTCTTGTCCTTTTGTGTTTCCGTAATATAACTTACTATTTACGTTCTCTTTTCCCATTTTTGACGAGTGTTCAAAGCTCACAATAAATTATATAATCTGATAAAATAAGTGGCGTAAATAGTCAATACGGAGTTTCTCTGTAATTTATCTAGTAAACTAAGTAAAAGAAATTTGAAAATGAAATAATAATACATAAAATTATTATTATTTTTTCTATAGTTATAATCTGTATTTCTATTCCACTGACAGTATCTATAATGTTGAAAATCTTTAATTTAAATTTAAGCAGGTTAAATTTAAGTTTTAATAACATTAATCATATTGTACACTCCTTCCTCCGGTATAGTGCTACCAAATGAAGCTCAGAACATCTTACCCTTTTCACTTAAATAACAACTGCAGACCCCACATACCATTGTTGTCCTCCATCCGAACCATGTACCATTACCGTCAGAACAACATTCCTCGTCTCCTGGACCTGTAGCGTACGGATAATGAAATATCCCGTCCAAGAAGCCAGGGGATAATACCAGGTATCCCCGCTAACTGCATCGTCTTAAATAGTCACGAAATTCAAATCGAGGCAGGTTCTCCAGAAGAAGATCCTGACTGTGCTCGCCTCCCCCTCCCCCTCCATCGCATTTAATCCAGCGGGCTTCTCTGCGAAATATCTGAATTTAATTATTATAAAATCGGAATGTTTTAGAAGACTTATAAATTTTAACTACATAAATTATATGAGGATGGTTTCTGTCCTATATTTACATTTCACATGATTAGTTTCTCTTTTCTCATGAATGATTATCTGTAGAGGTCATTCTAAGGAATGTTTTCCATGAATGTAACGCAAAAAAGAAAATCAATTGTAAAACCCATTTAACAGTTCAAATTTGGTGCAGAAAAAAAAAAAAAAAAAAAAAACTACTGCTTAAATATTTTGGAAAACAAACATTTTCCCAATCGAAAACAAAATGACAGCTTCCCTTATAATTCGGAGTATTCGGAGTATATAGTGAGCTATTTTGCAAAACCTCCTTCAATGTCGGAAATTCTATTTCACTTTAAGCTCTATTATTAATTCAATAGTAATAAGGACAAGTTTTAATCTGATTCATTGTACGAATTGAATCAGCAACGAAACGCAAATGAAAAATAAAATAACTAAACACTTTCCTTCCATCATTACTGGAGAAATAATTCAATGAAATTTTGAGAATTCTTACCAACTGATCACATACTTTGACATATACATACTTCTTTATGAGTTACTTCAGGGCTTCAATAAACAATTGGTAGAACTTTCAATTGATTGCAAATCAATTTGCACACTGGCTACGATGACTTTTAGCATTAAATTAGAGCTAAATAAGACTACTAAATCTAAATATATTTGATAACATACGGAATGGTTTATGGTTTGTTGAACCAACTGATTGAGACTGATAAACACTGCGAGCACTTTTTCCTTTTCTATAAGAAAAAAATATATATATATTTCTAGTTATTTAAGAGAAAGAATTTACTTATTGATGTATTAGTAAAATTATAGGATGTTATAAAATTACAAGAAAAAAGTAAGCTTTTTTCAAACTCTAAATGCTTCTCAAAAAAACTTGTGGGATCCATGCCCAAGCGGCTTCATGAGGTAATTCGAATTAGAGGATACGTAAAAAAAATATTAGATTTTATTTTGACAAGTTGAAATGATGAATTCTGTGTGACAATGGAAGTCGTATTAATTTAAAACACTATCATTTATTCATTTATGTTTATGTATTTAGTAATATAAAAGTTTTTTTTTTTTTTCAAATAACATCATAAAATAAGCTATTAAATTGGTATAACATGGTATACTATGATGTTTGAATATGGCTGTCACTAATTATATTAGTCTGCATTATGTATTTACTTTAATTAATATCTATAGCCTTTGTGGTTTTTGATAGATTATACACTATCGGTATCTGGAAAACATTTGATAAAATCTTGATTAAATAATATAAATTATTCATTCTGACAAACTATTTAATTTTCTTTCACCGGATGTCTATCATTAAACCTTTTTTATAATAATGTCTTTCTTTAAACTTACATTTATATATGCTGAAAATAATATTTGCTTAACTCTATGTTTTATTTTTTATAAAATAAAACTAATATTCGTCAGGACATAGGCTCAAGAGAATTGGACATCGCGGAAATCCAAATTTAAAGACGAGTTGAGGTGCATATGGGCTAGGAAAGTCTCTTCTCTTGCATTTAGTGTTTAAAAACTAATCCTTGTTTTTGAGATATAATGAACTTATAACGTATTTTTTGTTATATATAGTATTTGCTGAAGTATTATGTGTTGGGTACTCCAATAAAAATCAGTAATATGTCCAGAACTAAAATAGATTAGCAATATTTTAACCTGAAGCTTTCACATCATATGAAGTGGATAATACTGCGAATGTTTCATACATAAATTTCTACTGCAAGGATCGGTACCTGACAAGAACTTCTCGTCTGACAAGGAAAATGGATAATTACAGACGATCGGAGGTTATCCTGCATTAGCGCCGGGAAGAGCATTCACTATCTGGAGGATCTGGCATGATGTCATGAGATCTTTATGCTACGGGAGATCGCTCACACTTATATTTACCATTGTTCAAGGAAGGAAAGGATATTCTATTTGCCTGGTATAAATTACTTTAATTGCGTGATTGCACAATTTTCTCATGAAGTCGGCAAGCTATTGGCCATTAATGTTAATAAATACCGTATTTAACAGGAGTCAAAATAGAAAAGTAACAGGCTGCTACTATGAAATTGATGTTTATTGACGAATCGAAACTTTGTCTTATTCGTCGATCTCAGTATATTACATAATACATTCTTTTTTTTTAAAACTATTTATAGCAATTTGCAACTGTTTTAAAAGAAAAACAAAACACTTTGATTAAATCATAAAAACACAAGTCTAATACACAACAGTTCATTTTCAAGACACCACTCATAAATGACACTCTAATACCAGTTCAATATTAGAAAATTCAGTGAGCATCTTTTTGTTTTGACGCCTCGAAATGTCGAATGGGAATTATTGTGGGAAGTATAGCAATTGATTAAGGGGTTCGAGTGGATTTCGGGCCAAGTGGATATGGATCATAATGTGGGTTAGTTTGTTAGTGACATAATTAAAAACATTAATAATTTCAATTTAAAAGATGATTTAAAATTTGAAATGATATTTTCGCTAATTCGGTAAATTACATAGTGCATTGTAATATATTTTTAAAAAACAAAATTATTGAAATTCGCAACTGTATGAAAAAAAAATACATTGATTGAAAAACTGTGAGGTAATGAATTTTTATACATGCCCAATGACTTTTAAAGGGAAGATTCTTTGATAATAATCCAATAACTATAGTAATAAGTACCTATGCTATATTATTTATTTTTTTAATACAAGTCTCTAGAATTGAATGAAAAATAAGATGGCGAATGTCGGGTAGGAACGAATATAGCTCGGGATAAATCACTGTAACGCAGGGCATTATTAGATTAACCCTTCATCACTCCCACGGCGCACAGTGGGGCAAACACGGAAAAAAACTCTAAAAATGACTTTGTCATTTTTGTCCTGTTTGATGGGCCATTGTATTCATTATTAGTTGGTGCAAACATTTCCAGTTTGTTTTTTTCAATTTCATTTTTATTTGCGACTCTGAGGCCTTCTAAAGTTGGACAATAATACTGCACCCCAAAATGGCCTATTTCTATTGAGCTACCATTTGGGTCACTGTGGATTTATTTTTATAGATAAACCTTGACATATTTGTAGTTCAAACTCTAAAGAATAATGAAAAAATATTAGATTGGTTCTATGAATGAAATATATTATCAAAAAATATACTAGAGCGAGAGGGAAAAATTAACCAGAATTGTTTAACATGTGTTGTCCTACAAAAAAAGCTCCGCTGAGCTCCGGTTAAAAACTGCCATCACCATAAAACTTATACTACTACTTAATATCTCTATAAATTTTATTGACAACTGATGACAACTGTGCAATAAAATAACGATTGTTTACAAAGTTGAGTTTAACCTGTTCGTGGTCCCTATATATGTTTATTTACAAACAGTATATGGTATACTAAACCTAAGGAAGGGATTCAGACATACAAATGAAGTGATCTAATTCTCAAATGATCAAACAAATATTTAGGAATAGATGTCTAAAAGTTAAATTTTTGCATTTTCTGAGAAATATTTATTTCTTATTCCACTTATAGACGCTTAAGGAAAAATTCATTTTGTTTTTTGTTTTTTTAATATAATAATTTTGGCAATACAAATAAGTGATTATATGATAAATTTAATTAAACCAGTGCGGTTTTAGATCTGCTTTCTTCTCAAAAAGTGTTAACATATACATTCACTTTATGAATCAAAATAAAATATTCCGATCTCTGTGAGGTATTTTTTAGTGACTGTTAGAAACTTTTGTTAGCGACAAGTATCCTTTGGAATCGGATGATTTGATAACTTTACAATTTTGTGCAATTAATAAGCGATTTTTCCCTCATTATAAACAAAATTTAAAATCGGTTAATTTTAATAAACATAAGTTTAAAACTAGATGTTATGACTGGATCAATGGAAGATTGATATTATGATATGTTTCATAAGCTACTAGAATCTTTAGATCCCTACATTACCTACATGAGGCCTCAACTGAAAGAAAACAACTTTAGTGGCTTCCCATCATTGAAGAAGAACTCCAATTGATGTGTGAGCCGTCCTATCATTCAATATGTAGGTAAATAATGAATTACACTGAACTAATAGACATAAAAATGTGATTATTGAAAAAGGGGAACCAATTTTTTTGTTATTCTGAAGTTAAATTAAAAAAACACTTAGGTTAAATTAAATTAAAATTATGTTAAATAAAATTTTATAAAATAATTTAAAATATCTCAGTTTTATTAAAGAAAATAAAACTGATATAATTTTTCAAATTAGTAGCAATTCAAATGTATTTTTCCTTTCTGAATCGAATGAGACTATTTGCAGCTCGATGGGACTAACCGTTCTCGAGAAAAAGTTTTTTCCGCTTTTTGTCTGTTCTGCCCCTCTGTGCGGCGTATATTTGTGAACCAAACAATTTTGGAAATTCATATTTCTAATTGATCAACTGTGGAAGAAGTTCCTGATTGTGTGAATCTGATTTTAAAAGACTAATAATCTAAGAGTGGGAGAATTATTATTTTATTTTAAAAAAATTCCCGATAACGTTGTATTTTTTATAAAATAAATCATTATCATTATTATTTTGTTATCCTGATTTAAGCAATAAACTATAAATCAAAGCCAGTGATAATCTCATGCTAATAAATCTTAAATATACAAAAAGAAACATTAAAAAAATTTTGGAGTTCTTCTCCTCTCGACTTTTCATGTCCAAATGCCGAAATCGAGAAAGAATTTACTCTCAGGTATAAATGGAAAGATCCTATTTGATTATGAAGTTTGTACTTAATTATTATATATATATATATATATATATATATATATATATATATATATATATATATATATATGTATATATACATTTATATATATATATATATATATACTTACCACAAGTGCAAATTTACGATTTTTATTGGACAGTGTTATAAAAGTTATACATAATAAAACATTTTACCTAGATTATACTTATCACATTTGAAGCAATCTGCTCCTCACGTAGTATCCACAATGCCATGGAGTGTGATGTATTATTATCAAACACACGCCTTTTCAATAGGGCTACTAAGAAAGAAAAAAACAAAAAATAAATAAATAAATAATCTGCTGTAAAAAGAATTAAGATATTACTTACCACTTTTATGCACAAAATTATTTAAACTAAATTAGTTTAAATACTATCAATCTAACGTTATATTATAAATATTCCTTATAACTATTACAAAGTATATGCTAAATTATTGTTAGATTAATAACAATTTAAATTGAATATAACTAATTGCGACTAGACGGTAGACAATCGGACGACGAGAACCACTCCATCAGCTGCCCGTTGCACAAGAGGTTGAGCGACTCTTTGCATATGTTAGGCTGTTAATTGCTTGGCACTCTCCTGAACCTTACCGTCGCTCAGTGCTTAATCCATATTTGTTCGGTGCATTAGCTTTTCCAACAAAGAACACGTGTCGAAACGAGGCAAGGGATGGCCTGGACCTGATTACCAGTTACGGAGCATAAACATCTGAATATTGAAAATCCCTTATTTTTATTTTCATCAATTTTTTTTCTTTACTGAGCAACTATATCTACTAACTATAATCACCAAATGAGTTGGTTAGATTGATGTATTAATAGTAATAAAATAGTGTGAAGTTGTTTTAAATCATCTACCAATACTCTGGTAAAACATTGGACATTTTACTTGCCAAATTTTTTGATTTCACCACTAAAACTTCTGGAATGCTTCAAGAAAATGAATTAATAAGCATCGTGATTTTCCAAAATGAATTATCAGTTTCATTGGTTCAATTTAAAAAAAAAAAAAATTATCAAAATAATTTCAACTTTTAGGTAATACCGTACAGCACAACTTCAATCAAAATAAAAAATAAATGCGTTACATTTTATTTAATATTTACTCCACATTACATGAAGGGTTTATAGGATGAGAACAATTTAGTATTAAAATTGTGTGATAATATACGAAATATAGCACTTTCTTATTTATTTCTCTAATATATTTATAGTAACCAACAAAACTGAGATAACAATAAAACTTATTACTAAAATAGCATAAGTGGAATTATTAAAATAAAATAATACTCACGTTAGTTGTCTTATGTAGTTTTATGAATTTTATTCATTCTATTACAATTTTAGATGCCGTGTACAATATCTCAAGTAAGAGGCGCCGTGATGAAGTAACAAACATTATATTAAATTAAACAAATTGTTTTTCGTTTTTTTGGAGAGTAAAGAGTTTGTTCCAGGTTTCGGGTTTCAACCCTGAATATATGATTTTAGAGTATATCTTTATATTCATTTCTAATAACTACATTTTCATTTATTAGAAGAAGTATGTTAGTATAGCGCGTCCTTGTAATTTTTAGAACTTAAAATAGTTTTTCATTGTTTTTCCTTGCTTTAATTTTTTTTTTTTTTCCCCTGGTGTGACGAGAAATATAGAACATTCTTTTTTTAAGATACACTCTCATTAACTGAAATGAGATAATTTAAATGTATTCTAGTATTCTGTTATAATTTATATCCCTAAATTCCCTAATCTACAATTATTATTTTTGGATTTTAATTTTATAATTTTCGATAATATATCAAACTATAAATAATATATCTGTCCAAACAAACAGTTCACGATTTCCTTTGTCATTTTGAGATTTTCGACTGTATAGGTGTATTGAAATGATCTTTTAGATTCAGCATTTTTGGTATAAAATCTTTTATTTCAAACCTCGAAATTATCAGCGTATATTTCAAAAATAAATGAGTGGAATTTGAAAAATAATTAAAGAAGCAGGATCGTTATTAAGATATATCAAAGTATGATTGAGTACCCACTATTTATTTATCCGAAGGATCGTGCTTAAAATATTAAAATGCACCAGAATAAGGAGATCTGAGATGATCCTTCCCTTATCCATACTTTACCCTAACCACCCCATAATTCTTTGCAATTAGTAGTGTGGGTGCATTATGGTTACTGTTCGCACATAGCCTCGTTACGCAGAACACTCCGATAGATCGGCCCCTCAGATCTATCCCATGGTCCCGGCTGCTCTAGCAGATATTTTATTGACTGCCTCAGAGAGCAAATGGCCACGGCTAATTATACGATTCAATCTTCTGATAAATTGCCTTTACGCCTCAGCGGTTCCGCTTTCGGTTAGGATAGACCCCGCTCTGTACAGATAGGTCTCTCTGTATGTATACACTATTATCAGACATACATGTAGTTATGCATATAGATTAAACAATATTTATATAAATTATTTATTCTCTATTATTTTAAATTGATTTTTCATCGTTGTTCATGCATAAGCATCGTGAGGTGCTATTTCAAAAATAATGGTTTTTGAAAATAAATGTTTGCTGCAAAATTTGCAGATTCCTGATCAACCTCCTGACAAAGGACTTGTCAAGAAATCAAAAATATCTAAATAATAACTCCTTGTACTCTCCTCTTCATTCGGGAAATGATGCCTCCTCGTTGTACTAAATAATATTAATAATGCTAATATTAATTATCAAAAATGAAAATCTTTCTTAATTTTCTTATATTTATATTGAACTCTGAACTGAGTTTATTTCCCAAAACTCTGAAAAATTCAAAATATCTACAAAAATACTATATTTTTTTAGTTCATAAACTTGGACAGAATGACAAGAAAAAACTACTAAGCTTCATTACCGCGACTACATATATATACATAGATGTATATATAAATAAAACAAAACTTGACGGCTAACACCACAACACGCATAGGGTTTTTCCTGATGATTTCAAAATAAAATGAAGCCATCCGTATATGTTACAGAAAATGGTTGAACTTGAACAAGTTTTATAATTTTATAATTTTCGATAATATATCAATATAAAAATAAATCCAGCAGATGGACTGTTTAGATTTATTATAACTAGAAATGAAGTTATTGCGTCCAAAAATAATAATTGTAGATTAGGGAATTTAGGGATATAAATTATAACAGAATACTGGAATACATTGAAATTATCTCATTTCAGTTAATGAGAGTGTATCTTAAAAAAAGAATGTTCTATATTTCTCGTCACACCAGGGAAAAAAAAATATAAATAAATAAGAAAAATAAATAAATAAATTAAAAAAAAAAAAAAAAAAAAATTAAACTTGTTCTTTTACACTTTACGTTTTAAAAAATATTTCATAGATTCTCAGATTGTTTATATAATAGGTATAAATAATGATTTTGAGGTAAAAATCAAGCATAGAATTACAAAACCAGATATGTTCATTTTTTAAAAATGTTCACAGCTGGTCAATGAAGGTAAAGGTCAGATTGGATCAGGAAGGGGAATTACTTTTTTTATGGTCGTTTTCAATTTGATTTAACTACTTTTTTAATTTCATTTTTAAAAAGCATGAATTCAAAGCAATGAAATAATTGATGGTACATTTTTTTTTTAGAAATCTTTCACCTAAAGATAGTCTAGTAGAAAAAATATTCAATACTAGTTTTGGAATTCCACGCTTCAAATGTATGTAAACATTTAGAATTAATTTAATTTAGAACGTTTCGCTCGTATAATATTTAAAAATATATATATATTATTATTAGAGTGTCCCTTACTAAATCAGAAATCGATGGTTAATTTCTTTTTGGACGGAGTGAATATACCATATCTGCGCTTGAAATTCGATTTATACTGGCATGTAAGAAGAGTATACAAACACTAACCGATGTGCCTAGCTTGGCTTGTCGCAAGCATCGTGTATTGTTCGATTTCAACAGTCTGTTGTAAGCCATTGTGAAACGGAAAATAGGTCTAGTGTTATTCCATGTTTCTTTTAAACTATGAATTCTACATTTCATCAATTATAAAGTAAAACATTTACTATTATAGCTTGTAAATATTATTTTTCCAGATATTATAAACATACTTTCAATGAGGTCTAGAAGATAATTTACTGATTGTTAATCACTTTGATTGATAAGTGTGAATAAAGATTCAAAATTAAAAAAACAAAAAAAAAACAATTTATTCCTCACTGGGAAAGACATTAAAACATGGATGTGTCTATCTACAATCCACTGCTTTACCCAAGATCCATTTTAGAATTAAAAGAATCAAATTACTTCATTAATAATTAAATCAAATTAACAATTGGCAATTATTCGAAATAAACAAACATAAATATGAAATGTTGAGAAAAAGTAGGGGTTTTACATTCCTTAGCAGGGAACTGTAAGCAAATTTCTGATCGCATCAACAACAATTACAGCGTGTCACACCACGTCACAAAAGCCACAACACTTAAAACATGAAGTTACTAAGTGACTTTGTTCATTCTAACCTATATAGCTCCTAAACCGTTGGTTCTAATGGCAAATGTTATGCATCAAAAGTATCCTCCATTCAATTTCTGATTAGGAATTGTTAAAAACGTTTCGATCCGAGCAACACCAACATAACTAGAGAGTGGCAAAATCATTTTTGACTGAAAAAAATGTTACACCATAAAAGTTTTGATCCACTGCCAAAAGACATATCATGTTAAAAAATCGTAAATTCAAATTTCTATTCATTGTTAAAACCAAATGTTGCGGCCGATTTATGTTCTAAGTCGATCTACATCCAGTCAAACATTATAATATTTAATATTTTAGATCAATTCAGTTGACCGTCTTGAAATGTTTTTTTAAATCATGTTTAGTGTAGCTCTTTTACTACCCGAGAATCAAAAAAATTATGGATGAAGTTACGTCAGGATTCAGTGAGCCATAAACGAAACGGAGTTACAACAGAAAAAGATGGAAAGTTGAAAAAGGCCGAAAGAGGAGATTAATAAGACAAGGTGTCAGTAACGAGCTGTGTGGAAGGCCGTTTATTCAAATTCGAAAGGGTAAGTGGTCCGCCGGAATCGATATCCGACAGTCGAATCGATTCCCATACATCGAGTAACCGAACCGACAAAAAGGCGGGAGGAGATAAAATAAATAAAGAAAAGATAGAGAGAGAGAGAGAGAGAGAGAGTGAGAGAGAGGGAATAAGAAAAAGAGCTGGCCGGAGACACTTCCAAATATCTGAATAATTTCCTAGTAATGACTAATTAAGGTTTGGAAGAGGCCGGCTGCTTTACATCCGAATGGCCCTGTCTCTCGGGGTCGGAGTTATATGTTCCTTCGTTAGTTGGCGCGGAAGAATGTCCATCCTTCCTCCTCGCGGGGTGGGAAAGCCTCTTTTAAGATCAGCTAAAACTGCCCATTCCCAATTAAATTGGTTCATGACGGATCCGGGCGGCAGGTAGGAAAAAAAAGAAGAGAAAAGAAGCGAAATACGAGATCTTCTCTTATCTGGTACGCTAAGTGAAACTATTGGTATGAGATTTTCGGTACCGATACCTCGGTTTAATAATAATAATAAATTACTAGTGCAAAGCATAATTCAGTAATACAATCAAATCAATAGTATAGACAAAACAATAATTACGTATTCAAGAAATGAATTAGCTTATAGCAAATTGCATTTATTTTCTTCAACAGATAATACACAATTTAAGTTTCAGTCCAGAATTTGTAAAAAAAAAAAAAAAAATCATTTTACAAAGTCTTATTTGAGCTATTAATAATATTTGAGTTCATAATCTTAATTTTGAAGTAATAAAAATCCCATTACAAGTGAACAGTTGGCTGAAAAATAAGTTTGTTTCAAGGATTAAAAAATAGCCTTTGTAAAACATTTCTTTTTTATTACAGTGTAGAATCGGAGTATAATAATTAAATAAATAGCTATCACAAAACTATCAGCTCCTTTAGGCCATCGATTCTCGAAACCGATTCCCTAGACGAGAATTTTGACTGAAATGAAGATTAATAAGTTATGTGCTTCATAAATAATGAAGATCTTTCAAACAACTTTTCGTAATATTATTAAACATCCGTATGTACATCTTGGTAAAATAAAAAAATAAAATCTACTAAAATATTTTATCTACTTTTGTTTTATTTTTTTTGTTACATTAACAAATTTTACCTTATATTTATTAATATAAATACTTTAATTACTAGCTGTATGAGAGAATATTTATCCTTGCCGCAGTGTTTTCTTTTTTAAATTGCTTAATAAAGTTAATGTAATTAATTAATATCTATTATTTTAATGATCGAATCGTTATATTTAAAAGGATTGTATTGGTATTAGGGTAATGTATATTTCATGTGGAAAGACTGCTATGCCCTAGATTTTGTTGATTTGATCCTATAGAATTTGTTGTTTTTTTCATAACCCTTCATGGGCTACAATGTTTACACCTTTACGTATTTTGAAGAATGTTTTTTTGACAGAGCATAACAATATGGACCATCCAACTATGTCGGTCATTAATTTTTATTATTATTATTATTTTTTTTTTAATTTTTGTGATAAAATGTGGCTCTCGCAACTCCATGATAGATGGTCCAGATGTCTTGGTTAGGTGAACTATTATTATAGAAATTTGACGACATAGTATGTTGTCAAAAGTATTTTTTTGTTTTAGAAGATCTAGAGCTACATAAATTAAAGCAAATCACATAAAAAATTAATATTACCATGATAATTGTATTTTTTTTAATGAAATAATTTATGTAATATTAAGAGCAAAGTGGATTGAATTCCAAAATGTTCGGCTTGTATTTGATTGAGGTTTTTTTTTTTTATGTCGTTATAAAAAAAAAAATATTATCTCTTCTGGCCCCAATTGAACTCAAACAAGATGTAAACTTCAATGATGTAAAACATTTAGAATAAAAACACTTGTTCAGAAATAATTTATTACCAAATAATCAAAGTAGTACGTAGGACATATACACTTATCTATCCAAAGGATAAAACTGTTCTATTTTTGCAAAGATAGAGGTAACTAATGAAAAAGTATTTTCAAAAAATTAAGGCTCTGCCCCGTCTAACGTGCTCACCCTCTAAACCCGGTCATGACTATATAATACATTTCTAAAAAAATGAACAAATAATGATATAAATATTTCCATATAACAATTAAATTGAAATAGAAAGAAGAGATAAAAGAATAATCAAAATTAAGGGTAGCATAAATACTCATAAATGCATATAACAAATATTGGGCATGAATAGCCAAGCGATAGGGCAAAAGTCGCCCGGCACCTGACAGCTACTTCCCGGTAAATTTGACCTTCCCACTTTGACTGTTAAACTTTCATATCTTGTAGGATAACCCATACGGATCTAGTTGGAGACATGAAGCAGTTAAGCCGCAACAAACTACATATGTAGATGAATTTATGTGTAAGTATTTAACTGTAAGTATATGTATGTATTTTTTAACACAGCCAGTGGATCTCCGAACAAAACCTCCCCTCCACTTATGAGACAATTCAGATAGACCTCTAGAACAGAATTAAAAAATAAAAAAAATACATATTTAGAAATTAAGTCCATTCCATTTTTTTAATTCGCTAATTTTATACATGGTTACCTGAAATTTTAGTTCGATTATTATTTTATGTACATGGTTACAGCACTTATATTTAAAAAAAAAATTAATATAACTTTAATGATAGCATTTTACTGTTAGTTTAGCATAATAGCGCAGTAGTAATCCTATAGTAATAGCAAGTCAGATCTTCAGATATATGTTAATTAAAAAAACAAAAAAACTTTCTATTCAACTATCACTATTCCAGATACAATATAGAGTAGTTGGATCTTTATCGGGTATTTAGAGATAGCCTAGTTGCATAATTTATTTTCATCTTAGATCTCTGCTGCAATAAATCATCCGCAAATTTACATAAGCAGAGGTTGAACTAGTTATTTTTAATGTTCTCCAGCTAGTAATTACCTATATCAAAGTGGTAGTAAGGAATCGACTAAAATTATTTATTCTTGTTAATATTATTGATAACATTAATTTCTACTTTGGTACGATCGTGCAGAAGTTTCAATTATTGAGATATCTCACCTCAAAAAAGATTTAGTGACTTCTATTAAAGAAGCTAATAAATAGGTCATCTAATATTTTGAATTATTGATTTATCCCTCACATCTCTTGCAGATCTGCAACATTAATAATTAAATAATTAGTAATTATTAATAATTTAACAAGTGTAAATTGGCAAAGCAAACTAACCTGAAATGTTAAGTTACATGGATGAAAATTAAAAAAAAACAATTCATTATTTCAAGTGATTTATTTTAACTTTAATACATTTTTTTTTATATTACCACCATTCTATTTCTTCTTACAGTTTAGGATTTACTGAATGTTAAGTTTAATGTAATAAGTTGAAACGCTCAATTTCGTTTCTAAAGGGTAACACCTGATAACAGTTCTTTACTCTGTGTTCTTTACTCTTTACTACAAACTGTTACTGTAAGTCAAATTCCTGACGAAACTTCTTTCGATGACAGTTCGGAGACCATCTGTTGGAACTACCGATATATGTAGCTCAGAATAATAATGAAGATTCGACTAAAGTTATTTTGTTAATATTATTTATTTAGATTTTAAAAATAAATTAAATTAAATTATTTTCGTAGATGTGTTTTTAAAACACAAACAAAACATTTGTTTAAAAACGGTTTTTTGTTTTTCTTCTACTACCCATATATTTGAAACTTAGGATTAATGGCCCTGGAGGGGCTTATGATGGCTTCGTCTTTTGTCTGAGGCGTAGAAATTTAATCGGAGACACATCATTAATGAGTGAAAACAACGATAATGAAAGAATTTCAATGAAAGTTGTTATAAGTTACGTGTTTCTTGAACCTCCTGCCTAGGTATAGATAAACAAACTGTTAGACTTTAATGGAAGTTTCCTACTGCTAGGCTACGATGAACAGTCCACTTTATCTCCATAATCCCTTACCTCCTAGATCGATAAATATCGAAGCCGACAATCGATATAAATCGCCCCTGACCAGTCATTAAGGGACTTCAACATTTCACTGTAATTTCGTAAGCTCTTGGACTGGAGTGTAGGTAATTAATGTCGGCACTGGTAATCGGCGCAGAGACTTGCAGATCCCCGGGCTTGACTGCTTGCACTCAGCTGTCGATCTGCATTCCTCTCCTCAGCTGCGCTTATCCAGGCAGATCTTATGTGGTGCCCTCTGTGGGGCAATAGATCATTCAGTCCCTTCGAGATAGTGTTTGGTTTTTAATGATTGTTTTCCATTTAAAAGTTAATGGTACATTGATAGCATAAGTAGTAAAGTAGAAATATTCAAATATTATTTGATATTTCACATGTTTAACTCATAAGCATATCAATAATCACTTGTTAACGGCATTTTATTTATAGTTTCTGCAGAAGGATATTCGTTAATTCTAAATATACCACAAGAATCCCTCGGCCCAGAAAGATACCTGAGTGGCCATAAATTTCGACAACTCGACGAAACGTCAACTTCTAATGCGAAAACGCAACAGTCATTAGTAGTTAATATTTCTCGCAAAGGGTCGTATTTTAGACGCCTATTGCCGGCTGCTCTTCCCGCCATAAACAGCTGTGAGGTCGGCTTTTCGTTGCCACTAAAACCCTTTATTTTGCCTCCTAAATCACAAGGGCCTTATTGATTCCTCACTAATACAATTAGAACTGGTTCCTATTGTTGGTCATGAATCATGCTCAAGTACATATCTCATTAACCCGGTGAAGTAATGTATTGTGGCCGAGATAAGATATTGGATAAGACTGTCTCCTTCGCTATAGTTCTCTGCTAATTATTCTAATTCGTGACCTGGGACAATGAGAATTATATGTTTGTTTTTTTGTTTTTATTTTGTTTCGGTGGTATATGGCATCGCATGGAAACATGCATAGTTAATTAGATTATTAGTTCGATAGGGTAATACGGGGCACGGCTATTTAGTAAAGCAATAAGTACGGCATAACGGAATGCGGCCCTATCCCTGGATGCATATGGTGAAAGGTTTTCCGTTCTTTATCTCGACAACTGCGAGGAATTGTATCTGATCTAGCGGATAAATTAGTACCGAAGATTAATGGTCATATTGGGCAAGCAGACAACTAGAGAAGAATTTTCAACATCCAATACTAATTGAAGTTGATCGTCTGATGCAGCATGGCAAGTTGGCAGAAGGATTGTGCGTAAGATATGGAAACCGTTGCTTGTTGACAAAAAAAGTTAATTTTTTAGATCTTGATCATTTTTTTTATTATCTATTTATAGAAATTTACAACTGTATAAGTAAAAAAAAACACCTAGTGAATGTGATCACAAAATTCATAACAACGTGCGAATACTTGCAAAGCAACTACCCACTGGGTACTACTTAAATAAAAGTTCTATATTATAAGATACCGAGGCAATCTTCTCTTCAGAAGCCTCGAACTCGAGATACTAGTGGATTTGAATGGATATAGAGTTTATTATGGAAGGATCTGTTTTGGCCTAAATCAACAACATATGAGTCTTAATACTTAAAAATACTGTTCCATAGTTTTAATACTTATAACTTTTTTTTTTATTTAACCCAAGCCCAAGCTTGGTTTTGGGAAATGAAAGCTGAGACATGTTTGACTAATACTTACTTGGACCTATCTAATATCTTCTTGTGTGCAAGTTCGCATGCATGAAAGATTTTCAAGATGATGTTTTTATTTCAACTATAAATTACGAGACTTCCAATTCTTCTCGTATCCAACCCTCACAATCCTAAATCCTAAATCCTTCGTAAAATCCTCAATGCTTCATATTACGTCACTAACAAACTTATCTATAAAGATCTTAATGTTCCATATGTTCCTGGTTTGGCCCAAACAAGCTTTCATGAAAAGTTACATACCCACTCGATTCCACCAGTCTCCTAACTTTCAAAATTGAATTGCTTCTAATGAGTAGTTCTTCACAATATATTGACATGTCATTTTAACCATTTTACCGCACATTTAATTTTGTATATATTTTGTACAGCTGTAAATACCAATAAAGTATAAACAAAAAAAAAATCAATTAATTCATTTGTCAGTAGCAAGCCAAGTCCCATCCTTTTTTGTTATCCCTTGTCTATCATTATTATTATTATTTTCACCATAATTTTTAGGCGGAAAGCATACATTTAATAAATTAATAATAGAGAAAATACTAATTATATATTTAATTTTATATTCATTAATTACATATATATTTTCTTTATTTGATTATGAATAATTTTATTGGATACTATATTTTGGCTCCAATCTCACTTTCCACACTCTCTGCCCAGGTTCGACGCGGCGAAGTCGACAAAGGGGGCTAGCAAGCTCCGCCGGGACCTGATCAACGCCGAGATCGCCAACCTTCGGGACCTCCTCCCGCTGCCCCCTTCAACCAGGCAGAGGCTCTCCCAGCTACAGCTCATGGCTCTCGTCTGCGTCTACGTGAGGAAGGCCAACTACTTCCAACAAGGTGAGTACCTTCTCCATCTTCCTAATTCTTTTTACACATCTTTGGACTCTGGATAGGAGCATAAACAAAAAAAAAAAAAAAATTAACATTTCTTTTACATTAATCATGATGATTTGAAAACTCACAGATGAAGAAAAAAATATTTAAACTTCGATTTTTCTAAAAAGAAAAGTGATATAAATTACAATAGATTTTCGGATGGCGATAATATAATAAAACACATTAATAAAATATTACGTTCTTATTTTATATGAGTATTCAAAATCGAATATTATTTTGCATAAGTTAAACAGTTCAATTCTATATTGAAATTTTAAAAAACTCTCTTTTTGTTCTTATCGTTTTTGGTTATTGATTAAATGTTTTTTTAAAAATATAAATGTGATTATGAACTAGTAAAAAAATTCATCATAATACAATTATAACAAAAGGATTTTCCTTGAAATACTGTATACAACTGATAAAATAGTTACAATTGAAAACTTAAGATGGTTAAAATAAAATTGGAGATTGTTTAAATTTATAAGTGTCTGTTTTAATACCAGCGATCCATGTCCATATTTTCTGATTTATTTATTCTTTTCAACTAATTAACCCTAAAACTACCTTGAAGGGTCAAATGACTCTTTTCAGACTTTTTTAGCAGAAGTTCTTAGAAAAAAAAAATTCATTCCTCTGCTTTTTGACTTGACTACTTTTATTATTAAATATATCCAAAGTGTTTTTCCGATATCCACTCCTCTCTTATTATAGTTTTTTACCGAGATAATATGTACACATGAAATGTCGGTAGTTTTAGTATAAAAATCAAATTGACAATAAATAAAATGTATTAAAAAAAAAGAAAAAGAAAAACTGTTTGATACTATAGTTTAACTAGAAAGGCATCAAAGTACCAATGTAAATCAAAAATACGATAAATAAATTATACAGTTGCCATACGCTTTACAAACGATCTATAAAACCACACCGAGAACCTCAACCAATAATAATGAGGGGTACTCCAGTACCATTACCTGTTCTGGAGAGGGTTCGCCGTACCTCTTGAGTGGAGTCAGGTGTAGAAGGTACTTGTGAAGACATCAACCTGCCTTCCGATAGAAGAAAAAAAAAACAATAAACCAAAACCACTGCCCTTATATGAAAATCCATTAGTCCAGGCCAATTTAGAAATGGCTTTAATATGGTCCAATAGATCCTCGACTTCTTTCTTCTCTGATAATTACGCTAAGTATTACCTCTTGAACTGTTGGCAGTTCTTTTGGGCCCAGTGGTGTATTATCATGGAAAATATCATCGTATTCTTAACCGAGACTTAAATTCATCTAAAATATTAATAATTAAATCATTAAAGGGAAAAAGATAATTATTCTTACATCCAGAACTGAGAGGTCGCGCTTTCTGTCCTTTTTTGAGTAAAAAAAAAAAACAAATACGGGAATAACAAGGGAATTGAAAAAAACAAAAAAATTATATATGTATTTTTTTAGATTAGGTGATCAAATATAATGAGAAACCTTAAGTTTATTTAACTTGTAGGTGATGATTTTTGTTTTTGTTTGTAATGGGATAAAAAATGAAATAGAACTATTGAAAATATTGATATTGTGAAATTTGGATTGGCTGTTGACCAATATAATATGAATAATTATAATTATATTAGTTTCACTCCTAAGTTACACTATTTTTTTTTCTTTTCGCTTACCTTTTACTAGAGCAAGAAGAACGGGTAATCCTACGTTGGAATTTCTCGTTTTGTAAATCATGATATAGGGTTCACCCTATATTTTTTAACGACATCCGTATGGATGGATATTTCGACATATTACTAATTCAAATTGTTTTTTTATCAAAATATCCAAAAAATAGATCAAATTATAAATAAAAAGGATTCATAATTTTCTAATTTTATTAATCCTATGCATACCTCAAATAAGTACAAATTATCAAATAACTAATTCTGTGTTATATGATGAAGCGTTTTTTATCATTTACTTTAATGTTACATTTTCAGTTTTACATTAGAACAGAAAATTATGGTGATATAATTTCTAATAAATAAAAGAAATATGTACATTAAGAAATAAAACATTCTAATATTGTTATTAGTTCTGGGATTGATATGCCCTAACTAAACCCGACAGTATTATAATATATTATTTCGGTTTTGTCATTAAAAAATAAAATCACTTAAAATCAACCTTTTTTTAGTTTCTCATAAAACAGAAATAGTTAAATTAATATATTGTTAATTTTTATTAACTTATTATTAGTTCAGAACTTAACAATATCTCTATAATGTTGCGTTAAGTAAGAGAAAATAGGATGATAATAAAGATATTCATAGTATTGAATAATAATATTAAAAATAAATTTTCATAAATATTTGGGATATAATTTTTAAATTATAAATTACAAAAAAAAAAAAAATTAATTTACCCGTTTAAAATCAGTTATATATAAAAGAACTAGATATCCTTGAGGCGACCACTTTTTTATAAATTTTTTAAAAAGTTTTAAGAATTAATTATTGGAAGCTCCTGTACTATCTCTAATTAGCAGAATAGTTTTCTCTTAAATGGAATCTGAATTCTGAAATAACTGTTGGTTAATTAGGAAGGACCTATCGGGAAATGAAAGTTAGATTTTTTTCATTCAGGATGTTTCCATTAAATTTTAAGATTAAGAAATGCAATCGAGAACGAACTAGAATTGGTTAGAAAACAAAAAAACAAAACAAAAGAAAACTGCTATTTAGCAACATTCTTTAAATATTTTGCTAAACTCTTAAATATCCAAATTCTGAAGTCGTTTTAAAATGACATATTTTTATTTCAAACTGTATAAAAATCCTAAGATTTATGAAAAATCTAAAATTAATATCAGGTTTTGGTTAGAAAATATGTATATATTTTTTTTTAAATGGTCTTATTTGAAATTTATTGTGTAAAAACTAAATTAATAATAGAAGTAGGCCATTTTATAACGTCTTCTTTATATAATATAGGTGAGGAAAATTTTTAAACTAAAAACTGATATTATTTCCAGATTCCTCATCTCAAAAAACATGTAGAAATTTAATTTTGTCAAAATCAAAAATAATGTTTTTTTACCTTTAAAATTTTTTAGGATTTTAGTAGGCAAGGGCCTGTCAATTTCTGAAAAAATGTAAATAATTTGCGCTATCTCAACTATTTCGCCACCGATGAGACCAAATTTTAAGGTCATCTAGAAGCCTTAAAACTGCATAGTTTAGCTAAAATCCGGAGGTCGCAGGATTTCCCCTTATTGAAATATCTCAAGTTATAGCTGACCTTGGATTTTTTCATTCTCATCAGTTTTTATCCACTAAAATCAGGAGTAAATCCAATGTTATACGCATGTAGGGTTGCCATTTGTCCGGTTTTAGCCGAACATGTCCGGCTTTTTACGGCCGTGTCCGGCCAAATATTTGTGTGTCCGGCCTGTCCGGCATTTTTTAGGCTTTTTCGTCTTCTCGTTGAAAGTAGCTATCTTATGGCATGTCGGAAATGCGACTGTGTTCAGATCTTGGAAACTCCCATTCCTCTTACCTTTTTGACTAATTTAGTAAACTTTTTGAACAATGGCAGAAGTTCATAAAAGATTTTAAAAAACTTTCGGCACATAAAAATTGGAATGCTTATTTTATATCATTTCATAATGAAGAATTTAATTCTGAACTACTAAAATTGGAAGAATACTATTTTGCGATTCTATGTTATAACGTCAACGTTGAAAGAGTTTTCTCTTTGATTAATTCCCAGTGGACGAAGGAACGGAATAAATTGCAAACGGAAACAATTGAACAGATGATGTTCACATTATGCAATTTAAAATGTGCAGAATTTTATGATGTGATTTCTAAGGAAAACGACAGAAAGGAAAATACAACTAAGAATTTATGGATTTATGGTAACATTTTATGGTAACATTTCTTTATAAGATTTCTTTATAATTGGCTTTTTAATTTTAATCTTTTTGTTTTCTCCTTAGAATAGTGCATATATTTTTATATTTTTATAATCAAAACTATTAGTTTACTGCCAAAGTGGAGCTGTAATTTATTTATTTTTGTTTTTGTTTTATATAAGTAAAGTCTATAGAAGACTGAAAATGTTTCAGGTAGTTATTATTTTAATGTCATTCTTAAAATTCAAAAGATTAAGGATAGGACTACAAAAAAGTGGTTAATGTTATAACTAAAAACTTAAACCTTTAATATAAATTATGCAACATAGCTTTGATTAATTAAAAATTATATGTAACTTATCTTGACAGACCTTTTAATAATTGAAGTTAACTCCAACTTCAAAAACGTACATCCGGCTTTATATAAGATATGTTTGTCCGTATTGAGATTGTATTGAGATAATGTCCGGCTTTTTTGACAAATGTCCGGCTTAATACAGTGCCAAGTCCGGCTTTTGTATTTTAGAAGATGGCAACCCTATACGCATGGATAAAAAGCAGAATGTATCCTGATTCTATTGATGCTATTACTGTTGCAATCGGTTGAGCACAGCAGTTGTTACTGCCTTTAGAAATTGTTGATTAAATCTCAACTTCAAAATTTTAACCTCCTCCAAAAAATCAATATTTTTTTATTTTAATAAAATTTCACACATGAGGGTTTTATGGTGCGTTAAATCGAGATTTGAGGACAGTTGTTCATGATAAAAAGTTTCCACTGATTTACAGCGGATTTCCTTGAACTTTTGTCATTTTTGAGCATCCTAAAGCCGGATAGTGTGTTGAGCATAACAAAAGTATTTTTATACCTAATAACATAAATAACTGCAATTAAACGTAAATCATTTCTCTATCTTGACTGAGGGCTGAAAAAAAAATAAAACGTCATTTTCATATTTTATTTTTTTTTCTCGGCTCCTAGTGCACATTGGCGGCTATAACTCTGGTTTTGCACTATTATAGGTCCCTACTACTCACACAAAATTCGGCATTCAAATCTGTGTGTTACAACTGCAAACGTCCCCTTGTCAGATACTATTGACCTATTTATGTTTATTTCGATTTCAAATTTGTCTTTTGGACAAATTTTATTTTTCCTTCATTAAATAAATGACTTATTTCTGTTGTTAAAGATACAAATAACATTTCCCAGATAGGTTTTATAATTATGTAAAACTTCAAGTGTTTTACAACCTTGTGTTTCTTCTGTGATTTCCTTTCTAAGAAGGATCCTGAAAACACTAGTAGTTTTTATTTGCAGCGACGTCTGCATCAAAAATCTCCAGACTCTTGGAAGTCTCGGAACTCCAGTGCAAGAAAGGACCCGTCAAGAAGAGACTAGAAGCGCTGTTTTTGTTTAGGCAATAAATTCTATTAAAGGTTTCGAGAGCTGTACCGCTAATCCATTGTGTTAAATCGCTGCGTCACTTAAGAATGCTCAGTCATTGCTTGGCCCGTCGTTTGCTTTCAAACGACTGATGGCTCCAAAACAATTTTTCGATTCTATTCCGAATCGATCTCGTCCCCTGTGATATTACTGCTGCGAAATAACGGGTCCTTTCCAAGAGGTTGAAGACTACAAGCTAATGTCTTCGCTTACTTAGCATCTGATTTTGATCTGGAATGAATCAATCAATAAAAATTTGTTATTATTCTATAATATGTTACATTTAAATGTTTCAACTCCGAAATAAAAATCTTGGCGTGTCCAGGAAAATCTGTTGATAATATTTTGTGGTCATTCTCCTCAATGTTGTGATTTTGAGCCAAGTGGGAAATTACATGTGGTCCTTTGGCTTCAGGAATTTATCTTTATTTTCAGGAATCTTCGATAATTATCAGGGACTTAATGAATAAATAGAGTGAGAGTGAGTTTGAATGAGTACAGTGTTTATAACGAAAAGGTTTGGGACTTACGGACAACTGCGCAATATTAATGCTGTTACAAGGGTCATTGAGCGATTCCACTTCAACATTTTTAAATGATTTTATTTTTGTCAGTATTTTTAAATAATAATATTTCATATTACCAGATTCGTTTGTGTTGAGTTCAAGTACATAATCAAATTATTGGCGTATCAACTATTATTTTTGATCGTTACAATTTCTTCTTTTTTTTTTTCTTTTATGTTTTTGTGTATTTGTATATTTTTTCTGTTCCATAATCTACTGTTCGCTAATTTATTTTACGTAATTTAATTTACGTTATAAATTAACGCTCAGTTGGTTCATCATTATTGCAGCCCTAATAAGATCTGAATTATTTCTTCTGCAGACATGATATATTGTAGCCCTTGAAACACGTACTCCCCTAGGAGTTGACAGGCCTTGCACATTTATATTCAGGTAGCAGCAGTGACATTTATATAGTAACAAACTGATATATTATTAGATGTATACACTGCCAGATATATCTCAGCTGAAGGAGGCTGTGGTACTGAACTAGGTAGCCCTCAGTAACGAGCAGCTTAGTGGGTCACTATTAACATGTTATCCAGTAACGGATGAGGAACTAGTCGTTATCTGCTGCCTTTGTTGGGCATTCCGGTTACGGGTTGTTGAAAATGTAACAGCTATTGTAATCTATTCTTGTCTTCCTTCCGTTATCTGAGTCAACTGGTGTGGTCCCACTAACTTAACGCCCAACTGTTCTCAGGTGAAGATATATAGATGTTTAGTAAGGTTCTTGAGGTTCAGTCAATAAATAAAAACAACTATTATGGCGACGTTTCGAGACTATATTGTTCTCATAATCATGCCCTAAGGGGAAAAAAACAGGTTACAATAAAATTATATAAGTTATACAAGTTATTTCAAAACATAAAGTGTATATATTTTTATTTTTCTAACACATGTTGCTATATACTATATACTGTACTGTAGCTAACTTTATGTTTTGAAATAGCTTGTATAACTTATATAATTTTATTGTAACCTGTTTTTTCACTGTAGGGCATGATTATGAGAACAATATAGTCTCGAAACGTCGCCAAAATAGTTGTTTTTATTAATTGACTGAACCTCAAGAACCTTACTAAACATTTAATAGTAACAGTCAAGAAATTTATCCATATATATATATATATATATATATATTTGCCTATGCTTTTCCAGTATATGTACAAATTGTGGCAGTCATGAAATACGAATTGATATGAAATCTTTGAGGTAGTAGTGACATCAGTTAATTTTATTTTTCGAGTCATTGTACGTAATGCGATCAGGAATAGTTCGATAAATTATCAATATCAGTTCGATTAAATAGAAACCTGGGGCAAATACCATTACGAACAAATCAGTTTTAAAAAAAAATGTATATATACACATATTTTCTTGAAGAGATGTTTAATAAGGTTCTTGATATATTCCAAAACGAACGTTTTCTGTAGAAGATTTTAGTATAATCCTACTAGCTTCTTGATACGTCCTAATTACAACGTTACTACCATCCTTACTCTTAGGAACTAATAACAATAACAATAAATGATGAAAACAATAAAAAAGATCTTTCAAAGCTGGATTTATACTATTATTAAATACTCGTTCACCGGCAAAAATAATGTAAGTGAAAAATTTAAACATTTCCATTCAATCAGCGATTTTTTCTGATTGTCCATTTATTGTTATCTTTTGTGAACATGGTTTATTATTTTATTATTTTTTCAGTGTAAATGTAGCATACGGTAAACTTCTTGGTATTAGTTTTTTATATTGGATTACTTGTGGCCAGGAGAAACGTAATTGCACCTACACACATTAATTAAGCCATGACATCGGTACGGGAACGGTTCCATGTTGCCGTTCACTTCTTCCTATCCTCCAGGAACAACATATTACCGAACTATGTGCGCTCGCAACAGACCGATATCTCACCAAGCTCAAGCTGTCCATAAATATATCATCTGCATATGGTAACCAGGGCGACGGCTAAGGCAGCCAATAAGAAAGAGTTCCTCCTCGGATGCCTGGGCAACATGTAAATCTTTCCCCGCCCTGACCTACTATTGGCTCCTGGATCGTTATGCTCAACCAACTCTTGATACGCTCTCTATGATTAACAATATGGACGAATGGAATAGACCGAATGTTCTTATCTAGTATTAATTTTATAATACTTTAGGTTTTAATGATTAATACATTTTCTTTTTATTATTTGTGTTAAAAAATATTGCAAAAATAGACATCTATTATTATTAATTTGTTGGTCTATCCCCTTTATAATCTTTTCTATTACATTTTATTTTTAACTAAATAAAGATATTTTATGATATATATTTTCTATTAGAAAAAAATAATATTAAGTTACTAAAATATAGAATGAAGATAAATATTTTATTTTTCAAATAAAATCAAAACATATATTGTTCAAAAAAACTTTATTTTTAGAAGTAATTGATTTTATGCTTTAATGAATAAAAAGTATCATAAACTGAAGAATTAAAGTTGATAATAGTCTGTGATGTATACTTTATTATTTCGAGATTTTTAAATTAATTTATTACTTGTTACACCACGCCGGTCACATATTTTTCATTTCTACTTTATACATATGTTTTAAGATATTTTAAAAAAATATAATTTCAAGTTACAAGGTTTTAAAGAACTACCTTGGTTCTTTTAATATTTTTATCAATTTTGTAATCATGATTATTTTTTATAATTATGAGATTGGTGTGCATTGTTTTGAAAAAGTGATTAAATAGTTTTGATCACTCGGGACTCATCATCATATACGAATACGATAATTATCGACACCTATACTAATAATAATAATAATAAAGTTCTTTATTTATTCTGGGACCTTAAATCCCTTAATAATAAAAAATAATGTACAATCAAGGGTCTTCAGAGCATTAAAATAAAATAATATTTTCATAATAAAGTAGCAGATAATAATAATGAAAAAAGGGAAGAAATAAGATATTAATAAAAAGTAACAGAAAATTTATAATAATTTTTTACGAAAACAAGAAGATTTCTTGAATATAAACTGTTTATAATTGCAGTTTATAACAACTAAAAAGTGGCTATTGACAATTTTTGGAGGACAGGATCTGGGTGGATAGTAGGTGATTAAAGAAGTGGTATTTGAAAGTAGAAAGGTTAATTGAATGACGAATGTTGAGAGGGATGGAGTTCCAGAGAGAAGAGGATCGGATTACGAAAGATCTCTCGAAAGTGGCTGAGCAATGAGGAGGAGTATGCAAATCTGATTGACGGGATCAGGTTTGGCGGGTAAGAATTGAGGATTTGAGTTGAAGGAGTTCCGAAATGTAAGTTGAATGATGGGATTGAACGGTTTGTAAAAGAAAGGATGCCATGAAATACTGGTGACGGTAGGAAGGAATAAGCCACTTTAACTCCGCATAAAACTGCGAAATGTGATAACTAATGACAACAGAACTGAATATATTTATAATGAAATCACAATTATAAAAACTATAGTAGTATATATTATTTTGAATCAAAACATAATGTTACTTTTCAAATGAAAAGTTTAAAATTAAAGAAATTCGTTATCAGGAAATAATAATTTTTAAATAGTATACTAAAAATTACTAAACTGTAATTATAATTTTCAATTTTGGAAAAAAAAGAGCTGATTCAGCAGCTCAATTAGCAAGAATAACTGACGATGATATTGTTAAAAGCATCAACCTTATTTTTAAGGAAGACTGGGTGAGGCATGTGAGAAGCGAAGATTCAAGCTAAGTGGAAAGAGACATGGACAACAAATAGGTCTAAATTGTTTGATGTAAAGTCGAACTGCTCAGCAAAGTGGCAAACAAGTAGGATGTCCAGATAGGAGGAAATAATTTTGTGCCGCTTGAGAATTGGACACTGTAAATTCTACCATGGCTACCTTCTCCGCAGCTTTGAGCCCCCTACCTGCGTTCAATGTCAGGAACCAAGGACAGTAAAACACATTTTAGTAGATTGTCCACAGTTTTCATCTCTAAGGGAAACATTTAAAATTTCTGATACACTGAAAGAAAGCCTACAAGATGATGAAAAATCAGTGAAATCATTGTTGGAGTTTCCTATGGCTATCAGGTTTTATGGACGGATATAGGGAATAATAAATCGAAGACGAACTGCCAATGACCCTGAAAGATAGAGGCAAAACGAAAATAAATAAATAAAATAAAATAAATTTTCAATTTTTTTTCATTTACTGGTTTGTCTAGTCAAAGAAAATGGATTTTTTTTTTTTTTCTTTTTTCGGTTCTGTAAAATATTTAATTTCTACATTTCAATCAATAATTACAAATTGTGAGTTATTATATTAATGCTATATTTTAAATTATTTCTGAATCATCAGCTGACCACCCACGGCGTTGAGGCAAGAGACAGGCGTAACGCACACACATTACCCGGCCATTCCTGACACAGACCCAGGACCGGAGCTGATAAGGATATGCCTGAGTTCGTTGGAGCGGCAGATACAAAGAAATCTTGTTATGAATAGTCAAGTGCGGTAGCCTTCCCAGCCAAGGATTACATGCCTTTCCTTCACGGATCTACAGCCGTGGATGAGGTCCTTCGAGCTCTTCGTGGTAGGCGGTCATCAGTATGTCATAGAAAGATCATTAGTTGAGAAGTTAGTTGCTACTTATCAGTAGGAAGTAGAAACGAACCGTAGCATAGTCTGTATTGTTTTGATGAATGAGGATTCAACAAAATAAATTATTAGTTTCATTAGCATATATTTTTAACAACGAAGCTTTGACAAGATATAATCACTAGATATGTAGACATACAAAACAATATATTCTGAGACTAATTATTTTCTTGAAGCATGAAATTTATAAATAGATAACATTTACTAATTAATCAATTTGGTTTTTGGATGGAAGATAACTGCAAAGTACACTTCATTTCTGAATATTATCGTAATACATACTAAAATTACTCTGAAATTTTAGTGTGTAACGATTGTAAATTTTAATTGCAAAAATTCTTTTAGGAATTGAATTTATTTGTAATATTTATTTATTTTGTATAACTTTATTTAGTTTCACTATTTTTTTCAACCACAACTAGGAAATCTAATGGATAAGCAACCTCTACATTTACTTTTTTTAAAATTTTTTTGTTGTATTTTCGTTAATCTTTCATATATTTATAAAAAATTTAAATATTCTCTCATGTTTGAGATAAATTTTAAAAATTCCTCGAAGTGCTACTGATGAGTAGTTCTTTTCAAGTTTTGACATATTATTGTAATCGTTATCAACACATTAACTTGATATATTTATTTGTACAGCTGTAAAATTCAATAAATTAATATGAAAAATATATAAAACATTTTCCTCGAATTATTATGTTTATTAAAAACTTACAAGGTTTAGATGCTTCTAATACAAATAAAACAAATAAATAAATTTCCTCTTTATGAAAACGAAGACATTTGAGAATAATTTTTATCTGACATGACTGAAACTAAAAAGGTTTTCCTATACAAAGTAAAATCCGAATTATGACTATGTTATCTAAATTATGAAATCAAACAACATTTCTGGTGATCATTAGAAAAGAAATAATTCCAGAGGCTGCTTGGAGTGTGTAAGAAAATAAAATACTTAACACTGCAGTTTTGTGAGTTTGTTTTTTTATGCATGATTTTTTATTTTTTGTTGAAAAAAAAAATGGGAGTGATAATTCTTGGGCTACAGATTACGAAAAAAAAAAGTTTTTTACCCGAGGAATCATTTGAAACTTCAAGATTTCCCATCTATAAGAATTACATCAGAGCACCTACGTTTTTAATTTTGGATGTTCCTGTCATTTTATTCATTAAAAAATAAATAAAAAACAAAACGGTGATTTTTCTGCTAGAAAAAATTAATTTTTTTGTGAAAAAAATCTTTTTGACATCTTTAAGTGGTAACACAAGTTCAGTGTGCTGCCCTTGAAATAAGGACTTAAATTTAATATGTTAATTACAAACACTTTATGACAATCAACTGTTTATTATAGTTCAGAGGATTAGTTAGTCTAATATGGTATCATGCAAATATTGTTTAAAAAATAATACTGTTATTATAATATTTTATAGCTGATATTCTAATTTTTATGATCGGTAAGTTCTTCATTCAAACTATTATAGCATCGATAAATTCAAAAATATAATTACATAGCTTTAGAATGAATGAAATATTCATGAAAAGTTAGATTACATTTGGAGGTTAACTTAAGTATAGTCTTTATTTCTTGTTTTATAAGCAACAAAAAATATCAACCGTAGAAAGCAGAAATGCATTCTGCAAACTAAGTAATTCCTTCTTGCGCATCCTTAAACCAAAATTCATTATCACTTCTTTGTACCCTCGCTTACTTACTTTTATTCACAACCAAAGGAGCCGACAGGATTTTTTTGCACAACTTAAGTTGGCAGTGGAAAGGTCACACGTAGAAAATTGCCAACAACTATCTTTGAGGTTTTCTGTTGCCAAGTGTAAATTATCTTGGTGTGTTTCCCCTTAAACTGTATCAGTCATGGTTTTCGAATGTTGTGGGAATTTTATTTATAGGTGTTGACTAAACTTTTGGCTTCTGATAAATGTTTTACCTAATTCATTTATTAATGCGTGGCTTAACTTTAAAAAATATTGCTTTAATAATAACTCTACTTTAAGTGCAGTGTTCTTGAAACTGCTTACTGTAATTACATAAGTGGCACAACGAATCTTAAAATGTAGTTCATGTAATCACATAGTTTTCATTATTTGTACACAGAACCATTATAATCCGGACGAATTGTGAACAGGAGGTCGTTCGAACTATCAAAGTGACTTAAGTGTACTTAAAAATAAATTGAACTGTGAAAAGAGAGGTAAGTTTTTATTTATGTAAAATGGTTATCTATAAAAAACATAATGACATAATATGTATTTATGAACTCTTAAACAAAGAAATACTCTTAAACTCGCTAGAAAAAGTCAGTCATTTTGGATTGAATTGTATTCAGCTAATGGGATTCCCTCATACGTTGAGAAAGGTTGAAGGAGAAAAGTAAAAATATTGTAGGGGTGAATCAAGTTGAGTGAATCATCCGGATTACGGCGTCATCCGGATTGTAAAGTATCCATATTATTGAGTTCTCAGTGCATACATTCTTCAAATTATATAATTTTTTTTATTTATTAATATATTCTTAAGGTAATTGTTCGGATCGGCGACACCACCAAACTGGCTTGACCCGCGCTACACCGACCAGTTCGATCCTTACGCTTCACTTCATGTTTACATTTTTCGATAGTTCATCACTTCAACAATCACTTCTACAGTTTCAACTTGGATTGTGTTGTTTAGTTTGTTATATTGATATTTAGTCTTCTTAAATGTAAATAGGTGAAACAGAAGTTAACAACACGAGGATTAAGTGTTTTATCAATTCATGTTTTCTTATTTCATCTTATCTTATGTGTAAAAGTGTTACAAAACTTAAGAAGATTAATTTGTACATGGATTTTGTGTTTTACATATTTATATTTGTTCTATAAATTTAAGTGATAAAATTTAAAACTTGTAAAAAAGTTACAAAACTTAACAAGATTTATTTTTACATGGATTTGGTGTCTTAAAGTGAGACAGATTGTATAATTAATTCAATAAAACATATCAGTTTATAAATAAATGTGAGAAAGTATATCACAGGTTTCATGTTTTCTTATTTCCACTTCCCTTGAGAAAATATAGCAGAAATTAACATCATCTCTCTCAACTAGGATTCTGTCTTATATTATATAATGGCTTATAACATGGAGAATTGACAATGTGGAAATAATCACAGATTAAGAGGTAAATGACACATTACTATATAATTGTAGAACTATTGGTATAATGTTATAGATTAACATTGTGTTTTTAAAAAAAATTAGAAGCCTGATGATGGAACATTGTCTCCGAAACATGTAGCTACAAATGTTAAATAAATAGGAGTTATGCCAAATAAATACTTAAGGATTCTTTCTTTTTTATATTTATAATTTGTTATTTTCACTTCTCTGACAGAAAGTTCATCAGGAATTAACTTTACTGGTGGTTCAGTAGTATATTAATTCTTGATTAAATTAATATTAATTCAAAATTGATTTAGTATCTTATATTTCGAAATTTTCTTATTTCCACTTCATTATTTCCTTATTTCTCATTTTAATATTAGAAGGTAAACAGAAGTTAATATTATTTTGAACAGGGATTTAGAGTTTCTCAGTAAATGTAGGAGAATAACCTTTCCCCTCTAAAAGCAGCGACTAGAACATCGAAATAAATCGGAACAAGGTTAGAATCGATAAAAGGTATTCTCGGCGCGTGTAGGGGTTGGTGTTGCCGATCCGAACAATTACCATTCTTAAAAGCACCTGTTCTTACAGAAATAAATTATATTTTTAAATGCGAATCTGTATTTTTTGCATGCATGTATAAAAATGATAAATTTAACAAAATATTTTGTAGTATTTTATTAAAATTAGGATATTATTTTTTATGTTTTATCCTCCAGCATGAATATCTTGGAATGTTGTGCCTCCTCTCGCCATTCGATCTAGAAAATCACTGGAATTTTAAAGACATATAATCCCTTGAAATCGAAAATTAGGAGCGGATGGCCGAAGATTGCAGGCTCCATTGTTTACTAACTGGGTCAGTCTATTGTTTCTGACTCCAGAAGATAATTGGTAATTGACTGCGGTGGTTGTCATTGTGTACGCACGCGCTTGCGTAGATGTCTTCCATCTTCTTTGTTCCCACGATCGGCTATTGCTACTGTATTATCGATGTATTGATTACTGACATTCTTTGTGTTGTTGTAGAATAAAAAAAACTACCAGATTCATATGCGCAATTTATTAAGGAGTCTCAAGATATTTCATGACATTGCGTTCATATTAAATAATTGATTAAATAGACAGAGCTTATTGGAAATTGAAAAAATAAAACTGTTAAGCAATTATTATGAACAGTTTTGGATTCAATACTTAGATCGATTCAGTACGTACCGATTCTATATCAATGTTTGTAGAAGGAGTTCTCCCAATCAGGGATTTTCATTTTAGAGGCTGAGTGTGCCCCAGGAAAGAGTCCTGATCCCAGTTGCAGACAATGCATTTTCTGCGAATGTCATGGCTTAAATGCAACTCGAATTAATATTTTGCTTGAGAGAGGGGGCTGAAGCTTTCGTAAATAATTGATTGATATCTTATCTAGATTTTTGTTAAACATGTAGTTGTTTAAGGTGACTGCTATCCCTACAAATAATAAAAACAGTGTTTTATTCTTGTATTTAAACCTGGGCCATAGACATAAACTAAATGCGAACATACCTTGTAGTTCAAGGATATTCCATATGTTTTTTTTTATGCTATGGAATCGGTTTCCATGTTTTTTATTAATAACGTAAACCAGGTTGACCCAACACAGTGGCATCTAATAAATGGAATCATGAATCATCTTGACTTATATAATTATGCCTCATCGTTGTAATTATGAGTTAAATTATTTAATAATATTTCAAACGCACCATCGACACTATGGTGCGATACACCATTATAGTACGGTTCATCTGCATCGAAAGCTGCCTTGAAGCATTGGCGGCCAGTATTGCCAACTTGATGATATACCATGGTTTTGTCCTCGAGTTGCGATCTCTTTCCAGACTTCGATTTGTATGGTGCTGTTTCAGATGGTAGGTAATAAGGAGGTAAATAAGAGACGTAGAGTTAAAACAAACAGCTAACTTACCAAGTGCCGTTGGATTTGCATCTGTTCGAATACATTACCTGCCCGCAGAGGATAAATTTTCGATAACCGCTACTTTGGCCTTCGAAAGGAGGTATTGTAACTGGGATTGTCTTGAATGAGGCACAAATCTATCAGGGGAAGAGTTTCGTAAGAGAATTCTCCATTAACTCACATTAGCTAACCCCTACTCACTTCCAAGATCGAATACTGAGAAATTATTTGTTATAAATATTATTTTATTTTTAACGGACTGATAAGGAAATGCAAATTTTCAAAAAAATTTAATTGTGCTAATGATGATGATATCTTGAATATTTTGATTTAAAGAGTATTTTTCCATGATTAGTATGCAATTATTTTTTTATACATCTTATGCATTTTGTGGTGCATTGGCAGTTTGACTGAATAGCGAATCTTGAGTGACATCCGTGGAAATGTTCATAATTTTAATCACTGTCATTATTTTCTATTGTATTTTTTTCATTTCATATTCAGATCTGCGTGTTTATTTGATGGCAATAATTTTTTTTTCCATTTGTAAAATACAAATACAGGATCAACACACCAAAGACCATTTATTTATTTATAAAAATATTTTTTAGCTGTTGTGATGAGGGTTAAAATATTGAGGACTAAAATTATGGATGTACATTATTTAGTAACTGAATTAAATGACTTACAATCGAGAAGTTCTAATTTCACATATATTAGAATTTTGGAATATTTTACACACATTGGATTAGTGCTTCAATAGTACCTAAGCTAATAATAATAAAGAAAGTTGAATATTTACTTTTTAACAATCGCAGCTAATGTATATTTTATAAATGATTTGGAAGTTTAATATAATTTAAATGGTGATATCTTAATTGAAGAATAATTTTACTGCTTTTCCAAAGAACTAAACCGTTTCTCTTGTCATCCACAGTATGTTTTTTTGTTGTTGTTTTTTTTTTATTTTTTTTTTTTTTAACATAGAAGTAATTTAATGTTCATCGTGAATAATAACATCTAACTCGTCGAATGATCCCCATTGAAAGCATCTATGCTAGTTCCTAGCAATGCTTGTTCTATGCTGCTTCTCTGAGAAGATGCAAACCGCAGCAACTCCTTGCAGCAGAGAAGGACACGACCCAAGGACCTGGGTTAAACGGGACGATCTTGCACAGAGGGAGAGGAAGCCCAGGTCGTGATCTGGGTAGCTTGTTCATTAAACACGGCGGAGACCTGTGCAGTGGAATATATAATGGTCTCTTGTCTAAAGGTTAGTCCTGAATAATAGAATTGTTAGGGGAACTGTCACGAGCCCCGGCTCCCGCACAAAAAGTCCAATGACATTCCCTCTTCCAGGAGGTGCAATTCCTTCAGGGCTCTTGCTCGAGATGTGGAAGAACAAAAAAAACAGCTCACCCCGACGGTCCTCGTTAAGGGTAGATGAAGGTCATCTGGGTAACGGTGTGTACGCGGAGGATATGTTTCACGATCGCCTTCAATCCTGAAAATAATCATACTAAATAGATTGAATGGCATCAAACTATTTTAAGAGGCCGATACATTATTCGTGTTGATGTGCAACCACACAGTATTTTTTCTCAACTTCAAAAAGAACAAAACAAAAATACTCAAAGCATTGTGAGTCACTTTACATACCTTACATGAACATATAAAAAAAGAACTGAAACGTTTTCTTCGATATTTACAAAATATTTTATGCAAACTATCGATTTCGATTATCTAATATCCAAATTCTTATTCTTCAGCTGTCACATCATCCGAGGGTGTCACCCCTACCTGATGTAGGTAGGTATCAGCATCTACAAAAAAAAAAAAAAAAAAAAAAAAAAAAAAAAAAAAAAAAAAAAAAAAAAAAAAAAAAAAAAAAAAAAAAAAAATCACCTATACCTTGGTCTTATATAAAAAAAAAAATATTTTTTTCTGTTTCTGTCATCTAGGTGATGGATCGATTTTTCTGAGTCACCCTCCATGGATTCATTTGAATTTCTAAATTCTATTTATTCCCGCCGAATCTTAATTGAAGGTATATTTTTATCTAGAATGGTTTTTAAGTAAACCTTCTTAAATATATCTCATATTCTACCCATATTTTTTTCCATTTTTCCATTCCATATTTTTTCTACTCATATGATTTTAAACATATGGTCCATGGCTGTGTAAAGCGTTATTGTATTGTTGTATATAATTAACGTTTTTGAAAAATGTATGACATTGAAGTCTTTGGTGGATGCAGGGGTTATGTCTCATTTTAAAAAAAATGAAATTTAGCTATTTGGATAAAATATTTTTGTGCAAAAGTGTTACGTGGCAAAATATGAATATTTCAAAACTAGTTTACAAATCACTTATAATAATTTGCTAATACTTTATAGTACACTAATACTTATTAGTGTACAAACTATTTATAATTTGATATACCAAACTATAAATTATGTTCTTACTTGTGGTAGTTCTTTATTTATATTAGAATGAAGTGGATAAACACCGATGTTCTTATCATCACACAGTTCGCTAAGTCGGACCAGACTTTCAATCGTGTTCGTTCGACTGTATTCAAATTCTGTTTTTAATGTACATTCCATATGATAAACGAGTTATGTTTCCTGAAAAGCAAACACAATCATCCACCGCAATTGGATCGTTGACCCTAGTTTGCCAGAAATTACCCAAAAGCCTAACAGATGCCATAAAAGGTGGTAATAAATAAATCCTGCTCTACCACATCAATCTCAATACGTCAGCCCTCAATCGGAGGGATTAGCTGGACCAGGTCACGTGTTACCTAAACAGGTAATTAGTCGAGTCATCCTTCTTCATTAGTTCCTCCGGCAGGCTGCCCTAGCGCTCTGGAGATTCCAGCTGTGAGCACGTATATATTTGGACATTTCACATTAATTCTAATAGCTATTGAAATTATTATCATACCAGAAATGATTAAATCTTCTTTGCCAGTCCGTTCTTTTAACATTGAAAATGTTAAAATATTTTTGGAAGATTAAAAAAATATTCTATGAAGGAAGATTTGCAGTTTAGATTTGTCCTAGCAATACATATATAAAAACGTGATGTTAGCACTGCTTAAATTAGACAGACTACATATTAATTATAGTGACATTAATCGATAAATCGTAGGCTCCTATCTTAAAACGTTAATAGGTTCAGCAAATTTTCATGACGTTTTAAATTTATGTTTCATTTTAAACTGTAATATCTAGGTGGCTTTACTCTTTCTACCTACCCTATTTGTTGTACACGAGGATGTTTAGCCCCGAAAAAATAAAAACAATGCTTTATTTAAAATACAACTAGCACTTCTGCATTATGATTTTTAAAAATACCAACGCTTGTGAAAGGAGAAGATTCGGCCAGAATTCACACTCAACCTCACTGCTTTTTCCTGGCGGTTGAGCGTGAATTTTGGGGCTGGGTCAAGCTCCTCTTTTATCGCTGTGCGGTGTGTGGCTTCCTTTTATAGAGTCTGGACCAACTAGTAATACTAAGTGACACAGATATAAGCTCAGTGATAGTAATACAAATTTCCGAAGAGTAGATACTGATACAACCAGCATTCGCAACTTATACACCTTTCTATAACGAATAGAATGAAAACCCAAACCTCTCCGTCAATACTCAGATCACAAGGTCGCCCCTAACCACCCCACAGGTCTCTGTCCGATACTTTCTTATTAATAATTGGTTCTGCAATGATTTTCATCCTCGTTGATTATCAATACTAACAACTTAGCTCGTATATTTCAAAACATGCTATTGCATCAACAATGTTTACCGGATGCTTATCCTCCCATTTCGCATTATGTAATTTTCTTAATACATTTCTGTTGTGATTTTTTATGAATTTGGTTAAAATTTTATTTGTACTAACATTAGATGAATCAACGAAACATGTTTAAATTATTATTGTTTATCGACCTAGAAGGAAAGAAATTTTTAAAGATAAGTATGTCATCATGGGTTTATTCATATCCACTATAGTACATCCGGCAGGAGCCTCCCGAAAAATCTACGTATTACATTCCTCCTCGCATTTAGCGCCCGTTTTACTAATAATAGTGATCAAGATTAGCTCTCTTATCCCTCCCCTACCGCACCATACACACTCACACACAAAACGCTAACAACTTGATTGCACCTAGGGATCGAAAACTATAATTGCCGTGTATTTCCAGCTTAAACGTCGCATTCCTTTTGGTACTGGCCGAGAAGAGGGCGGTAATGGTGGCGTGTGTAAGAGGCTCACGAAGACCCCCACCACGGAGGAGAGCAGTATGGGAAACGAAGTCTCATCTGCATACCTGTCCATCCCCGATCTGGAGGAGTCCGATCATCTCTTGTCTCTCGGACCATCGAAGGCTCCTTCTTATTATTGGTCTATCGTCTTCGCTCATCTCTCCCCGCAAACTACCGGCTCCCTTCCTTGTTTACATAATCCTCGGCCTTAGGATAAGATCGGCTTTAATTAGTCGATGAAAGTAGGAGATTGTCCTAGCTCTTGGGATTTACATCGGAATGGCTCAATTCTGATGGGAACGGCTACTCCGATTACGATAAATTTTATGTCGTAAACCTTGGGTCTTATCTCGGCTAACTATCGGTTTTAAATCTGTTAGATAAAGTAGATTCAGGTCGTAAACAAACGTAACACTTAATTTTGCATATCTATATATTTATTATCTGTTAATTTATTTAAGGATCTATTATTACAAAAGATAATCATTTATTGTATAATATATTAGCAATTTATATTCATCCCTTTTTAGTGTTATTAAAACTTTAATATTTAAAAAAAAAATTGTCTTCTATTTACTTTGGTGTGTACAAACTTGATTTGGTTGTTTCATATTGATGTTCTAATAAAAGAAATTTGTTGATTTAATAAAATTACAATATAAAAATATCACTTTGTAAACACAACAATGCTATATCCAGATAATAAGAAATTTAAAATAGGATAACTTTTCGATCCTTATTTATTTTATTTTATTTTTTATTTTTTTATTATTTTTTTTTTTTTTTTTTTGTAAGCTTTGACTATATATTGTTCATTTGAAATGTATTTTAATTTTATAAATACTAAAAACTTAAATTTAACTTGGATATGCAAGCTCGGAACAACACGTCAGCCCCATCATCAAGTTATTGATTAGAAATTATTACAATAATAAGAAAACTTACAGAAAGAGAAAAGACTTTTATTAAGAACATAATGAGTTTAAAAAAGGAAAAAAAAAAAAAAAAAAAAGAAGCCATTTCAGGCATCGTGATGTGATTTTCCTGAACCTTGAGTAAATTCTCGGAATGTCGATCAAAGGACTGAAGTTTCGGAGAGCGTATAAGTCTGCTGACCCTTAACAAACATAATCCATGGATCTATTTCTGTTGCCGTCCTTGATCCTGAATGTTAGGACGTACGTCAGTCCCCCAAGTAATAAACATTTGTAAGAATACGATTACATGTAGCCGTAGATCTATATTGTCTCTATAACCAGCTAGAAACGTAGGTCATTAAAGGTATATAGATGTATTTTAAAGTTCGAATTTATATATAACATTCCCAAAAATATGATCAATGTCATTGGTTTGAAATCACACAATTTTTATGCACTTTAATTAACCTTTATCATATAACCTATATTTAGGTTATTTTGATTCAAAACGTTTGCCAATGCACTTTTTTGTTTATTTTTAATTTAAGTTCTATTTAAGCCAATTACAGAATATCTAATGCAAATACTAATTATAATTTAATTCTAAGTACCTTCCAGAACTATTTATACCAAAACAAGAACTGCTTATGCGGGTCCTTACAGAGAGTCCTTTGTTCTCCCCAGCCTTGGGATTGGTCATCAGTTTGCTATAGATTTAGCTCTATTAGTACAGCCGAAGTTCTCACGGCAATCTAAGGTTCAAGCATTGGTGTAGCGTTCATTTTACAATTATATTATTTTGTGTTTTAACAAACTTATAAATAAAACTATTCTAGAATGTAGTAATCTTATTAATTAGTTGCTCATTTCGAGGGTTAGTTAAAACAAATAATTTATCCGGATAAAAAATGATTGTCCCTAGCAATATTAGAAAATTTGGTGTACAATTAATTATATGAACAATTGAAATTAATATAATAAAGTAATTCTATTCCTTCTTACTAAAACTAGCCTAGAGTAGTATATATTTTTGTTTCCTGAAATTTAAAGCTGTTTTACAAAATACTGAAGTTTAAATGTACATAATAACGTGATATTAAAAACCACATCTTTGTAGTGGATCAATAACAGGTCCGAAGACCTCCATCTTTTAAGACATTTCTAAAGATTATCGGTAAATTGGGGCAAAAGCTATAAACAAATGTTTAATGACGAGCTATGATTTCAAATCAATTATCATTGGCTAAGATTTATTCAAGGAATAAAACTTTTCTAATAAAGCTAAATCATATTAATCAAACTTTTCAATATATTTTATATACACAAATATTATTTATTTTCCTAAAACGTTCAATAAGTATCATTCAATATTTCCTAAAAATTTTCATCAAATTAGTATTCTATAGTTTTGAATCCTTAGGCAATGAAGAAAGTATTAAATTGTTCTAGTAATGGATCTTAAAGAGATAATTGTACATATGTTTTCTGAAGGGAATATCATTTAGGTCTTGTGATAGAGTTATCCCTTGTTAAATATTCCATGAGGTTAGTGCCTCCAGCTCGAAAATAGAAGTTACTGAGCGTGTGAAAACTTCTCCTTCAGAAGAAATCATTACCAGGCATCAATCATTTCCGAATGAGTCAAACAGATTCGGCGGAATCCACTAATTGACCTGTCTTCGATAAAGCCGGACCACGCCCCTATGACATCATGGTGAAAAATTTTCACATGTTTCCGAAATATTTTCGTATAGTAGAATATGGTGATAGGAACGGATTCTAGAGTCTTAGCGGTATTTCTATGATAGTCCAATGCTTAAGGTATAATGTTTTTTAGGTATAATGTATAATTTTCTGAACTTACACTTCGATCCGTCTACTTATACTTTTTGTTATAGAAAGTAATTTTTTTTTTTATTTTACAGTAGAAATTGAAAGTCTCAAGTTTTCTAAATACAACCTTTTTTTTTTTTGTTTATAAAAAGTAAATTTTCTCTTACTACAGCAGGAAGGACATGTTACCAACCTATTATAGCCAAAGTAGGAAAGTTAAGATTCATTCTTTGGGTCTGCCAAGAAATAAATTTTAACCCGCCCGATTCGAGCCTACCTACTGTCGTGAGCGCGTTTAGACTCTCGCCTAAATCCTACTCGAGCATCCTCTGGGATATATTTATGGAGTTTTGATAACATACATTGACTATAAAAGGGTAGATTTTGATTGCAATAAAGTAACATTTCTTCCTTGATATATTACGTATACTTGGATATAAATATTTGAGAATAATATAAGTCCAGATTTATTTTCATATAAGATGTATATGTATGAGTGTGTTAAGCCAGATATTCCTTCTTCTCACTTGTCATACTATTTTAGTTAATCAAATTAATAATAATTACAATTATCATTATAAATTCATTATATATATATATATATATATATATATATATATATATATATATATATATATATATATATATATATATATATATATATATATATATATGAATATACAGAATTTTATTAATTAAAAGCTTCAATTTTTTTTTTTTAGTGTTTTCCTCTTGATAGTGATTTTATTATTCCTTTACACACCATACTTAAAAGTATTATTTCACGTATTCAAATGAATAATACATGTATTGTGAATTAAATATAAAGAATAGAGCAAGAAATAATAGAAAATAAGGAATAGGAAGTTATAAACTTTTAAAAATACAATAAAAACCAATCAACAAATTTATTTCATCATTATAAACAATTCATTATAATGTAAAAGAGAAAAAATAATGAAATATTTGAATTTTAAAGATGTTAAATGTATTAAAATTTATATCTTCAATTTTTGGAATGTAATTAAAAAAAAGACATTTTGTTTTTCAGGAATATTGCTCATCAAGTATTATCCATGCTCTGGCCAATGTCCTAGAATCTGTTTTTGTCTGTAGTATAGTCTGCATTCATATATGGGGTGGTGTATATTTTGTTATTGCGAGAAACCAAGAACTTTTTTAAACCAAGATTTTTATTTAATCTACAAAAATAATTATTAAAAAAATTATTTATTTCGAAAATAAAAGTAACCATGCACAGATGCAATATTGTAACCGACAAAGTTCTACTGAAGTGCTAATTGAAAAATGTCTTGATGTGATTTCAACTATATATATATATATATATATATATATATATATATATATATATATATATATATATATATATATAAAGTATTGTTTCTAAAGTTGAAATCTAACCTTTAATACTTTTACCCAGTGAAAGTTAATTCAATTTTAGAATGAAATATTTGTTTAATACCCATGTTGTATTTAAAGTACCATCGATGTATTTAAATCATTCCCTAAACTTTATAAAATTAACAGTATTTTACTATTTAAAGCTAAAAGGAAAAAAAAAAAAGTTCAGAACTGGGACAATAAATTTCCCCCTGGGAAAGACCATTTGTGAGTGGATTCCCTAATTCCCCGAGGAAGTCGTTCCAATTACTCTAATAAGCATAGATACTCGGACTTTATGCAGATGAGGCGAAGACGATTACTATTTAGATGCATAGGGACCCTGGCTGGCTGGCTGGCTCCATAAAGCACACAGCCTACGATCCTCATCAGTTAGTGTTTATTAGAACTGTGGCAGTTCAGTAATTGGTCGGCCTCTCTGAGCTCTCTCCCGAAGAGGTCCTCCCAGTTGGAAGCTCTTAGGGGACACAAGATATACCGACTCTTTTCTTCGTAATATGCATTCTCATCATTTCTTTTGTTTTACCTTAATATAGTTTTTATTTTTTTGTGTATTCGTTTTGAAAAAAAAAAATATATATATATATTAGTCCAGAATATAATACACGTTTCAGCTTTTTTTTCAATCACTAAATTTAGCTTAGGTTTGTTTTTATTGTCGACAAAATTAAACTTTTTTTTTTAAATTATACTTTATTGATATTTTCAACTATATTTGAAAACATTTCAATAACATGCCAAAAACGTTTAAAGAATTAGTCAAGTTAATAGTAGCACTTTAATACATGTTCTACTTCGGAAAGTGTCTAGGCCATCTTCTGTTCAGATGCCTCGGCGGATTGTCAGAAATCTAGAAAAAAGCATCTCAACTTGCTACTAAAAGATTCGAGTGGGTATGAAGCTTGTCATAGAAGGATAGGTATCTTGTTTGGGCCAAATCTTAAATATATGGGACATTTAAATCGATATGAATAAGTTTATCTGTGACATAATAAGGAGCATTGAGGATTTTACCAAGGATTTTGGCGTTTAAGGATTGGATACGAAATGAATTGTTTAGTGAAATCCCAAAGTCTTTTGTTATTAATTGTTAAATGTTGAATTAATCGAAAACGAAATCAAGTTTAATTATTATTGTTTTATAAGCAGTTACTTGAATAGTACAATAAACTGCAATTGGTATTTTCCATTTAGTGGTCTTTACTTTTTCTAGCATTTTAATATTATTTTTATTATAAACTGCATTAATATTCATTTATTACAATTTACAATAAAAATAATATAGAAATGCTGGACAATGTAAACCCCACAAAATTGGAAATGTAACAATTATTTTGCCGTTTAGTCTAAACCACTAAAAATGTAAAGGGAATTTTTCTATAATATGTGATGATATAAAAGAATTTTGATAACTATAAGAAATAAATTGTATGTTTTAGGGTTTGAATTTCCAATCATTTTTTAGACCTAAAAAATTTTGTTTGTGAGCTATCCAATTTAAAGTCTTCCATAGCATAGTTATTTCATTATACTTTTTACTATCATCATTGTAGTGATAGTTTTTATGAAAAATTATTTTGTTGGGAAAAAATATTTTGAAAATTCAATTTTATATATTCAAATGAATATAAATTAAATTTTAAAAAAAAAGAAAAGTTCCTTAACCTTTTAAGAGCATAAAATAATAATAAAAACATTGTAATAGATGATGTTTTTTAAATGATGATATCAAAACTTTCAAAAAAAATTCATTGTTGTTTGTTATCAGAGCAGAAATCACTAGTAAGATCATTTATAGATCTAAATTTAAATATATTTTTTACAATAGTAAGAAAGAACGATGTTCATACAGTTTGTTGATATATTACAATTTTTAAAAAAATTGGCTAGATTCGCTCCAAGAACTAATGAGAATATCCTGATGGTGTAATTAAGGACCCAGGGGAACCCAGTGTTAGAAGGATCTTCTTCTTCCTTTTCTTCTTAAGGGCGGTCCTTGAGGAACATGACGGCGGGGGGTTGAGTGACACGCAATTAAAGATCCCCGCCGCGCACCCCAACATCAGATTAGCCGCCGCCTAATCGGCCGACATGTGTTCCTGGGCGATATCGGTACTCCATCAGATCGGGGTGTCAGGTGCCCCGGATAATCCGGTGCTCGGAGGATATCGGTCACCTGATTAGCTACGTGTGCCTGGGAGCCGGGTTATTTTTTTGTTTGTCGTTCAAGGAGTATGGGAACTATTTGCATCCGGCTTTGGGTTCATTGATCTTTAAATTCAGGAGTTCTCGAAGAGTATTTTGCGATTTGTTCGTAAAAGGCATGGACAATGTTGACCGTAATTGAAGAGTTTGGTGGATGAAGGAGTTATGTAACAAAACAAAATGTTTGGTCATTTATGTTTAAATTTTTTTTTTTTTTTTTACATTTTCCTTTAGCAGGAACATTTTACATAGCCCCTTTATCTTCTGCATATCTCTTATTTTATTTGCTTTGAAATATTCAGATTTTGCTACCTTAAACTTCTGCACATTAATCCTTCATCCAAAGAACGAGATTGTATTTTTTTTTTAATTTGACATGGCCCCTTCATTCACCTAACTCTTTGTTATTGGTTTCTTAATTAAAATTTCATCTGTAATTACATGTTCCACTTCATTATAAAATAAATAAATAAATGAACTTTCAATAATGTTAAATGAGGTTCAGTTATATAACTCTTACATCCAGCATTATAATCCTTACATAAATTTATTTTATTTCACCTCATCATTCGGGAAAACACCTTTCCCATCCTCAAGTAAGAACCTATTTTACTGTTTCACCTTGTCAAACTATTTTAAATAGTTTGGAAAGGTGGAAACACAATTTATATAAAGAGTAAAATGCTAAACTTTAGAGTTCAATAAATGTACTGTTTAATGCTCCTTCAAAAACATTGACCTGTTTACAAACGGATTTTATAATTTTTTTAATACTATTTCTTTAATAATAATTATAAGTGGCTTGGAAATATTTTTTTTCTTTTAAGAAATAAATCATTTTATAAAGTTCTTATAATCTAAACGCATTTTTATTTGACTAAAAATAGTAACTTTTAAAATTGGAATATACAGGGTGTCCCGAATTAAAATGGCAAAACTTCAGGAACTTATAGGAGACCGAAAAACTAAGAAAAAAAGTCCTTTAGAGATTTGCTCGGTTTTGCTTAGTTTTAGAGAAAATAGCAAAAAAAGAAACAAAACAAGTTTTCATTTTTATACTTATTTATTTACATTCATATTTATGTCATGTTCTTTTTAATGTAAATATTGCTCAAAATGTTGTCCTCTTCCACCAATGCAAGCATTACATCTAGCACTCACTTGATAAATTGCAGCTAAACATTGTTCTGATGATATTTGGTGCACTGCATCTATGATTCGGTCTCTTAATTGCTCTCTTGAGTTGATTTACACCGAATAAACTTTCTGCTTCAAGGTTCCCCATACGAAAAAATCCATGGGTGTTATATCAGGTAATCTGGGTGGCCAAGGTACTACTCCTCTACGTCCAATCCATCGTTGTGGATAATTTATATCCAGCCAAGCTCGAGCAACTCTGCTATAATGAGCTGGACATCCATCGAGTTGGAACCACATTTCAATCCGCTGCTGTAAGGGAATGTCATCTAAATAATTAGAAAAGTCGTTCTCCAAAAAATGTGTAAATGTGATACCATTCAATCTTCCAGGTAAAAAATATGGTCCCACCAGTAATCCGTTCCAAATTCCAAGCCAAACGTTAATAGCAAATTCATGCTGAAACCTATTCTCTCTAATAGTTCTGGGATTTTCAAGAGCCCATACATGGTAATTTCTTTGATTAACAATCCTCTTCTTGTAAAGGTAGCTTCATCGGTCCATATAATTTTTAATGGAAATAAATTATCATCGCGAATTTTGCCAAGAAACCACTTACTAAAATTCAATCTCTTGACATAATCTTGAGGTAATAAATTGTGAACTTTTTGAAGATGGTATGGGTAGCGATTATCACCTTTCAGAGTTCGCCATATTGCTTGCCGCGATATCGCTAAAGCAGCAGATGCTCTTCGGATGCTAGTCTCAGGATTGTTATCGAAGTGGCGTTGGACACAATTTCTTCTCCGATAATCTGCTCTTATTGCTGCCTGGAATTGGTCGCCTTCATTAAGTATTAAGAATGACCCAGTCTCTCGTAGTCTATTTAAAGTCAACGAAAAGACTCATCGATTAGGCACTCTTCTATTTGGAAATTGGTGCGCATACTCCCGCACCGCTTCTAAAGCATTACCGTTACAGAAACCATACACAAAAATCATATCAGCGTATTCAACATTAGAATATGTATGCGGCATTGTGGCTAATGCTATTCACACCAAAATATCTGAGTAACTGACTGAAGACTGATTTAGGAACTATAATCCTAGAAGGAAGCCAAAATGTAAACAAATAAAAGAATGTTAAGGATAACATTAAGTGTTTACATATCTCACTGCCTAGCCTGACGAACTTTGAAAGGTGATAATCGCTACCTGTAAAATTTTTGTTTTGTTTCTTTTTTTTTGCGATTTTCTCTAAAACTAAGCAAAAACGAGCAAATCTATAAATGACTTTTTGTCTTAGTTTTTTGGCCCTCTATAAGTTCCTGAAGTTTTGCCATTTAAATTCGGGACACCCTGTACATATAATATACTTTTTTCATTTTCCCTTTCTTGCCCTTTCGCACAGGGAAACACGTGATTTTCCAGCCCAGGTGGTTGGGGGACACGTATCGTTCCTACAACTTGACAAACTATAACTACCAAAATTGAAGGATTTTTCATTCAAAATTAGTGATTTCCGAAATATAGGTACATTCCTTCGGTAATTGTTCTGAAATATTCTGAGGAAATAGATATTTATTCATTGAAAATAATTTTCGTTCTGGAGCTTATTCATAACATAACATTAAGTGTTTAAAAGGTGATAGTGTAGGCGTCTTCTAATTATTTGTGAAACGGTGCAGCTGCTGCAATTAAAGATCATTAAAACTGCAAAGGACATTTCTGAGAAAAATAATTTAATAAACTGATAATAACGATATATTATTACTATTTTTTTATGCAATAGTGGAGGCAAATAAAATTAATGACATGATTTTTTTTTTCTGGTAAATCTATAGTATTAAATTTAGTTTTGCGTAAATTTAGCCTCTTACTTAAGACTTTTGGTAGGTTGTAAGATATTACATATATGTCAGATATTACATACTTTCTTGTTAAAATTACATAAGAGTATTAAATTTAACCAATTACAAACAATGTTTAATAATCAAAGTTCTTAATCCAACATGTCTTCTCACCCCCAATCATTTGCAGTCTATATCATATTCTTTAATCAATATATCATCGTTTAATTCAAAAATTTTCTAGATACGTTAAATGTTAGAGATTATTATTTATTTTTCCTGATGAATAACAAAACTATATTATTGTTTCCCCCTCCCCTAGCATCATAACGTTCATTTGAACAAGTATCACAGGGTTTCTGACGGAACCCTTATCGACTTTGTCAGAGTTAATGCATTTCTATGTATGTACCTTTCTCTTCAATACTGAACCGTTTCGATATCTTAGAAGATAAGCCGCCGAAGGCTTATCCTTCAGGTCCATCCACTTCTTCATAAGGAGGACGACCCTCCCCCGAGGCTACGGCAGAAGTGTAGGTGTCCCCCCCTTGGGAGATTTATATTGTAGTCCAATTACCCTGGCCACAATATACCGCTCCCCGATATCTAGTGACTCCATCTATATCTGTTCCGTTCTCTCCTCATCTGGGTTAGTGAACGCCTGATAAATATTTAAACATCTCGGTAATAAATCCTTAACTCTTGCTGGCTATAAAAGTTTGCTCATCTTAATTGGAACCTTACCGGGAATAAATTAATTTTTTATCTTTCTAATTTTATCTTAAATATCCTTTTTAACGGTGTCTTCTATGCAAATCCTAATGCCGTCTTGGTCTTAAAATTTAAATTGTTCCTAAATTTCTGTCGTTTGAGTAAGGAAAACACGTAAAACAGAGTACTCGAAATTTTGAATGTTACTTTTATTCTTACTTTTAAAATATCTTTTTTATTGGTAGTATAATCATTATTATTTTTTAGTATTTATTTTTCTGAATTTTTTATTTGGAAAACTGAAGTTTAATAATACGAGCGATTTTCAATAAATCATTTTTTTTTTTAAATATCAAGTATAAAATAATGTATAGGTATTTAACTATTTATTAAACTAATTTTTTTAGAAAATACTTCTACTTCAAAATTACTTATTTCTTATATGTCAAATTGAAATGTGTTGGTACCAACATTGTGTCTGTAGAATACCATTATCCCGGTTTGTAAATTTTCTGAACTAGTCAGTGATTTGGACGGATACCTTGGGATGTCCTATTTGTACAATCAATTCTCGAAACTGATGCCTATGAAAAATTATATAGAAATTCGGAAAACATTATTCCCATTTGTGTCTTTTTAAATGTTTTTATTACCTCAGAAAAGGTTATAAATTGAGCAAATATATGCTACCTGTAAGTCCTGGTGTGAATTTGTTTTCATATTATAAAATTGGATTGTTTCTTGGGCAAACATATTATCGAAATACACTGAAGAAGTTATTATCAATTTTCACTAGAAATATTTTTCTTTTTATCCCCACAACTGGTTTTGTAATGAAATATTTAAAAGTGACTGTCATCTTTTTCAAATCCCGTCACTTAATAAATAAAAATATATTTAATAAATTTAATAATAACCCAGCAATAATAAAAAAAACAACTATTTAATGTTTTGTTTTTTTATCATTGATTTTTCAATCCTCACCTGCAACTCATTCCGTGACAATTAGCAGACGCGATAAAATAACAATACAATTGAACGAAATGTGATGGATGAGAGGGGGTACTTACTTCTAACTTGATCCAACTCCTTCTTTGGATATATATGTTTCTAGATTCCTTGTTTTAAATAAATTTGTTGGTACATATGTAGTTTGCCATCTTTTGTACCTTTTTTTACGCAGATGTTATATTTAATCACGGGTATGTCTTTACTGGTTCTAAATTCAAATTTATATATCGGGGAGGACACACTCATTCTCTCATTGATCTTGTTGGCAATTTTTTTGGAGGTTCCTGGTCAAAAAATATTAGACACGTATTTTGCCGTTCCGACCAATGGGCCCTAGAAGCCGAGAAAAAAAAAATAGCATTAAACTAATTTAGTTTATATATCTCGTTTAAAAAATGATATCGACATAATTCTTGCACCAAGATGTTTAGTTTTGATTGCGAATTTAAGGAAAAATACAGCCACTCCATAGATTTCGGTTTATGTTAATTAAATTCTAAAAAAATGATTAGATTTTCAAGCAAACTACCTCTATAGATTTTTTAACACAAAAATTGGCATCAGATTCTAATTCAGCATCCTAAAAAATATTGAAAAACGTTTATTCAACAAAATCAAAAAATATCATTTTTTCACGCTCTACGAGGAAAATGAAATTTTTAAACCTATTATTGGTTACATACCTTTAAATCGCCATTACTTTGTCACACAATTCACTGGTTGGTATCGCTGGAAAGAGGAGAGCCTCAGCTTTCTTTTAACACATATAAATGTAAAATTCGATGAACATAAACCTATTAAACAAATTGGAGAATCCAAAAAACATTTTGATTTTTAGCTTGAGTTTGAAACCAGATAGGATGATGAAACCAAAGACATTTCAAGCGTATTACCATCCTATATTTCGTATAAAAAACAAAGTTGATAAGTTTAACCGTCTAAACGTAATTCATGTTTTTGTCAATTTTATATTTTGTATTTACAATTTTTGTTTTATTTTGCAGTTGAACATGTTAAAATATGATTGTGATATTTGACATAAAGACATTATAGCAATAACTGCCTCACTTCCGTTGCTGACAGGATTTTGTTGAATATAATGATAATGAAATTGTAACCGTCTAAACGTAATTCACGTTTTTGTCAATTTAAACAAAAGTTGCCTACCAGGCAAATTTTGAAGCTTACGAATTTTTATTTTTCTATTTGGATGAAATTTCGTATTTAAGAGTTCTTTGGAATGCTGAATTCAAATCCGATGTCGGTTTTTTGGAAAAAAAATATATTGAATGCACTTCAATTGAAAAATTTTAGCTTTTACACTGTAAAATGAGATAGAAAATTGTTTTAGCCCTAGAATTCCATTTCAGCACCCTCAAAACTTAGGAAACGTAAATATATATAGATATCAATAAAGCAAATATATATATACTATTTAGGAGAAATAATTTATTACATTAATAATAAATATTAAAGTAATTATAATTATTTATTATTTATTGTAATAATAATTTATTACAAATTAATATTTACATGATACCCAGACAGAACCACATATTAGATCTGATTGTGAGGTATTTACAATTTTTGTTACTTTCTTCAAACCCAGAAAACATCTCTAATCCGTTGTGTAATCATTGTTGACTGGGTTGTTCTAATAACTGAAGCTTATTACCTTATAATTTCATTATCATTATATTCAACAAAATCCTGTCAGCAACGGAAGTGAGGCAGTTATTGCTATAATGTTTTTATGTCAAATATCACAATCATATTTTAACATATTCAACTGCAAAATAAAACAAAAATTGTAAATACAAAATATAAAATAGACAAAAACATGAATTACGTTTAGACGGTTAAACTTATCAACTTTATTTTTTTACACGAAATATAGGGTGGTAATACGCTTGAAATGTCTTTAGTTTCATCATCCTATCTGGTTTCAGTTAAAAATCAAAATCACTTGAGGTACGCATGATGATATAGAAGGATCAATACAATTAGGATTGATGAATTAAATGCCACTTCTATTGAGATTCTTCTATTCCACTTCTGAATTCAGTGTTTTAGTTACCTCGAAGGTGAGTGCCTATGCTTGATTTCTTGTCTTATCTTTTAAAAACCTTAGTATATTTAATCTATGTAACATAGTACTGATGTGTTGAAAAATTTTATTGTATGTTTTAGAACTGAAGATGAATGTTTAGCATTCGAAACTAGTTTTCAAATAAAATAATCTCAATAGAAGTGGCATTTAATTCATCAATCCTAAAAATCAAAATGTTTTTTGGATTCTCCAATTTATTTAATAGGTTTATGTTCATCGAATTTTACATTTATGTGTGTTAAAAGAAAGCTGAGGCTTTCCTCTTTCCAGCGATACCAACCAGTGGATTGTGTGACAAAGTAATGGCGATTTAAAGGTATGTAACCAATAATAGGTTTAAAAATTTCATTTTCCTTGAAGAGCGTGAAAAAATGATATTTTTTTATTTTGTTGAATAAGCGTTTTTCAATGTTTTTTAGAATGCTGAATTAGAATCTGACGTCAATTTTTGTGTTAAAAAATATATAGAGGTAGTTTGCTTGAAAATCTAATAATTTTTTTAGAATTTAATTAACCTAAACCAAAATCTATGGAGTGGCTGTATTTTTCCTTACATTGGGCCCATTGGTTGGAACAGCAAAATACGTGTCTAATATTTTTTGACCAGGAACCTTAAAAAAAATTGCCAACAAGATCAGTGATAGACTGAGTGTGTCCTCCCCTTGTAAGTGCAATTTTTTACAAATTCGATAAAAAATCATTGTGTTGATATTATCATTTCCTATAAGTATAAAAAGTCACCAAGTAAATATAACTGCTATATGTGCACATTAGAGAATGAGAAAATTCACTATGTAACTCTCTATGAAATTTTTAATGAGCATATTCCCGTTTGAATATTAGAACGCAACAAATTTGGTATTGTTAATAAAATAAAATAAATGGCATGCATAAGCATAAATATTTTCAAATCAAATTTTTCTCAAATATAATTCATAAAATTGAAATTACTTTTAAAATATTTCAAAACTGTAGACTACTTTTAATCCGAATTACCCAATAAGATCTTTATGTCCTACCACTGTATAATTAGTTGATAAAAAAATAATGATTTGGTCACGTGGAATGGATATATAGAGCATTCCTTTTTGTTGTACTTTTATATTATTTTTAGGGGACAAGGTGTCCCAGAATAAAGATTATTTTTCATTTCATTCATATAAATGCTACCAGGTAGTTAACATGAAATTTTAATGTCAGATTATTATTATCCACAAGTACTTTGATTTCTCAATTACCAAAATTTTTTGTTTTTAATTTAAAAAAAGAGTAGTGGTTTCTGCTTGAATTCGTCAAAAATATCTTTGTAAGATTAGATTTAATTCTAATTTGTATTTCTCACTCTTCATACCTTCTCAAATATAAAAATGTATTTAAAATAGTGTCAGCTGGAACGTCATACCTAAATATGTTTGGTAGTGTGAAAATTTTAATTTTTGTCTCCATTATGGTCAAAGATTTACACGATCTTAGAATAGCGGTTTTTCCAGGCGAAGACCTCTAAAATAAAAAATAGACACCGACAGTTTAAAAGGACAAAAAGAAGAGTTAAAAGACAGACAGACATGGAAGGCCCTGTCAGATGAGAGATGGATATCTGCAGTAGGAGTCGCAGTAATGAGACGACGGTAGCACCTAGCCGTAGCTACAAATCACTGCTACTCGGACAATCGCTATTTCCAAATAAATAATAAAGTCCTGGAAGAGGCTTAACGAGCTGCTTCTCCTGGACATAGCTGTCAGTGCCCGCTCCTCCTCCTCTGGCGTTCACGGCCATCGGAGGGTGTCTCTTTTCTGGGACCTCCGAGCATGCCTTTTGCAGGTTCTCCAACTAAGGGCAAAGTTTTATACTTTTCTTGTTATTTAGTTGGTTTTTAAATTAAAGCTGCACTACATTAATTACTTCAAACAGATGGAGAGGCCGAAGATATCGACGAATCTTGATAAGAATTCGGCTATCAAACATTTTTAGATACTGGTAGATCTGAAACTAATATTATTCAGTGGTTATGGTTGTACCGGAAAACTGTTATAGCTACTGAATAATACTAGTTTCAGATCTAGCCGATCGATTTGAGAATATTTGACCTCACCTTCCCGTCAAACTAATTTTCGTCCATTAGAAAATTGTTTCGTTTTATAAGAACACTGCACATTTAATCCTTTTTATATATCAGGATAATAGAACTGTAATATTTGAAGTTAACTTAGCTCTTCGTAAATCGAAATTCTTATGACGTCTGCTATTGAAAATGTTCATTCATGGTATGTTGACCAGTCTTGTAATTAGATTATATTATTTCTTAATTTAATTATTCGTTTTCTTAACTAAACTAAACAGTTTAATTGTATTGATGTTTTTATTGTCTTTACTTTGTGATACTTGAAGTACCGGTAGTGTCGGCAGTTATTAGTGCATCTTAATCTGTTGATAGATTTAAGTATTGAAAAATATTTTTTTCATCAATTCTGCTTTCTACTTTAAGACCAACAGTACTTTTGGATAAAGGAAAATTATTATACATATTGAGGAACCTTATTAAAAATATTAATGTTGATTTAATGCTATACAAAGGAAGAATGAATCCTTTTACTCAAATGCACCAGTTTTGGAAATTTCCACATGCTTATTTTTTGAAATTGTTGACTTTAGGCAAATACATATGCTACCAAGAGAGTTTTTTTAAATCATCATATATGAATCTATAGATTATACTATTATACTCTTATTGGTTATTATCCTATTGGCTTTTTTAACCAGAACACATAGACGTTCTTAATATTTAAGAATATATAATTTCCTGTTATGTCCAACTTTTTCGCTCTCATAACAACCTATAGGGACTAGAATTAAAACTTAAATATATCTTGCGCTTTTAATGAATAATTCTGATTTTTTAATAATCCAGTTTTAGTCTTTTTAAAGAAATATTTAGAATTGATCTCTGTAATTGTTCCTATACTAGTATCACCTTTCGCAGCTTTGTAGGGGTGAAATATGAATACTTGCTTTATTTTTGATTTCTTGATCGTGCAATTTTGCGTAAATTAGTGGAATATTGCCATGCTCAAAGGAGCCGACGCAACTAGTTATATAAATCACCGTCAAGGAGTCAGTTTCACAATGAGCCGACAGAATGTACCTTAATGCATCCCTAACCTTTCTATACTCACAGATTCCTCGTTTACAAAGATTCTCTTTAGTCCCTCGGACATGAAAAGAGCAAGCGACTGAGCAACACTATTTATACCGAATACTTTACTGTGTTTGTTAGGAAACTTTGTAAGTAGTACGTCTTCACAAAACCATTAATTGAGGTGTTACGCCAGGAAATACCTCCTGATTATGTTCGTTTGATACGAGAATACCAATAATTGAAATAGAAAATAGACATTTTTATGTATATGCATGTTCTGGTTGTAGTTCATGGTATCAATTGAATATATAGAGAAACTTCATATTTTTGCCATTGACTTTCTCATATAGAATTTAAGCGACTAAGCATATTGAAATCATCATTTATTTTTCATATCTAAAGATAACAGTTAGGTATGTATATTTTGTGGCAAGGTCGTAAAATTGATCATATTGTATCGTAAGTTATCTCCTCTTTCCGGCGATACCAACTAGTGAATTGTGTGACAAAGTAATGGCGATTTAAAGGTATGTAACCAATAATCGGTTTAAAACTTCATTTTCCTAGAAGAGCGTTAAAAAAATGATATTTTTTTATTTTGTTGAATAAGCGTATTTCAATAATCATGTCGATATCATTTTTTAAACTCGAGATATAAATTAGTTTAAAGCTGTTTTATTTTTTTCTCGGCTTCAAGTGCCCATTGGTCGGAACGGCAAAATACGTGTCTAATATTTTTTTACCAGAAACCTCAAAAAAAATTGCCAACAAGATCCGTGAGAGATTGAGTGTCCTCCCGTTGTGAGTTAAGTTTATAAGTGGAATATTCATTGCGCCTCTTATATGTATGCAAACATAGTAATCAAAGGAATAATAAATTGGTGCACTATAATTAATTTTTTATTTTTAAATTAAATACTCACCCATTTATTACCTCTTATTTATAATATTACTTGAGACTAGAATGCTTCAAAAATTAACAAATAAACTATATTTTTTATATTATGTGTAAGTAAAGGCCTTTGTCCCTGCATGGATTAAATAATCGCGGTCAGAAATGCCAACTAAGAATAAATTTTGCTTCATATAGAAATCTAGTTCTAAGACTCTTAATAATTTTTAAAATATTGTTTTGCTCAATACATTTTTATCGAAGAAAGTTAAATTTTTTAATATATTATAAGCATGTAAGTACCCTCTTGTTGAAAATAACTGTATCATAATGAGACTTGTATTCGTCTTAGAATGAGTAATATACGCGTAGGCTAATCGATCAGCTTGGATTCGATAGTACAAAGGAGCCACCGCCGATGTAGATCGATATCAGGTACCATTTGTGCTGTTGTTCGGTTTCGGATAGGAAAAGGCAAAAAGCAGAGCCGGGAGGATCACGTAGACGCTTTCTCTATTTTTCAATCCCTAGATCCAATTCCAGAACGCATCCTATTACCTGGATTGAACTATTGGTTCCCGGTTAGTATCACGTCAACCATTCGCCCCTCAGGTAATGACCTATTACCTTTCTATTATGACCAATACCTTCCTCCATTACCTGGTCAGATTTCGCTAAGACCAGGATAACCTCCCAGAATTCTCTGAACCTGACTGGAATATTGTCCTGGGGTACGTCTTGGAGATTTGAAATTTGTTGTTTTTCATAAGAGATCAAATATGTGGAGTAAAGGATTATCAATGGGTTAAAAGACTCCTTTGAAGATGATGAACAAGTTGTCATTAGAAAAAATATAGACAATTATGTTTCATAGAACCACTATGTACTTAAGAAATTAATTTCTTTCTTCTATTCGAGGTATTTATTAAGAAAAATATGAATTTTTTTTTGTTTCTGGGGACCGTAACATTCTAGATCATTTGTACAATATCATTACAATATTAGTGGAACCGAAATAATATTATTATCAGTCCAAGTTTCTGATTCTATAGGTAATTGCATTAATGTCATTCGCTAGGATTTTCTGTTCTGGAAGAAGTTTTCTGTATTCATTCTTATTCTATAAACAGTAGTAAACCATCAAAGTGCTCCTACGGTCTGATTTTACACTTAATAATGTAAAGTGCTTATTTTTAATTTTTTACTAAACAGATAACTAAAATGAATACTTTTTTTTTTTTTTGTCCTTTTCTTTGTTCTCCTCTTTCTTACAGTCACACACAAGGTTTCCTTTTACTTGTTTTTTAAAATGCGTTACCTTTGAGACAAGCCCCGCCCTAAAAATTTATACCCACCGTCAGTATCAGACTAGATTGACAAAACTGTTCGACCTGATAAATACATATAAAAACATATAAATTTTCATACAAAGGGTTCGAACTGATAGATACATAGGTTAGATTAAATTTCCTATGGACACTCAACATCGATCGTTTTTAGTGCCCATCCCGCAATCTGCTTCATATTCTTCTATTACGTCCTCCATAGATACATATCTGTGTATTATTAAAAATTATTAATAATTATTAAACTGACTTACAATGCAGTATTTTGTATTAGTGATATTATGAGATATAAAGAGATATATATTTTTTCTTCATTTTAGCTTGTTGCGCTGCTTGTCAAAATGTATTGGACAGGTGGCGGTTCAGTTATCCATGTAATATTTCCTTTGTTGTAATATATATTGGTGATATATTTTTATACCTTCTTCACTAGTAGCTCAACAATATAAATTTCACATCCCAATATCGATAATCGTTTCGATATCGGACAGTCTAACGGACCACATCGCACACATCTCAGGCGGAGATCGTTATCCGCCGCAGAGAAGGGCTCATATGGGAGCAGAGACTATGCAGATGAGCGTACTTTCGCCGCTACATTATGTTATCTGTTACATATCTTATCTGCCTAGCATTAACATAGATATGAGCTCGCAGTTAGCCAATAGAGCATCATGTAAATATCTCACCTGGGGACGTGGGAAAAGATTCTTCTCTTACAATCCCTCACTGTGTGCTATGGACATTTGTTCACTCTCTCTCTAAATTATTCGTAGTTTTGTTAGGCAACTTGTATAAATTTGTTATGCTAATATTATGTTAAAAATAATTTCAATGGCAAATTATTTATATTCAATAACTTAAAAGGAAACTATTTGTATTCCGGAATTAGCTAAAGTATTTGTATAATTATTAGAACTCATTTTTTTTTCTAGGTATGGACTTTATCATTAGTACTATTTACGTATCCATTATCGTTATCCATCCATAGCATTATACTATGACTATCAAATTCAACATATGTACATCACATGTGGTTTCCACTCCCAACTCCATAGAATTTGAACAAAAATTGATCCTCTATGGATCACATCGGACCCTGCCGTGCACATTCCCATAAACTTTACTAAGGATAGATCTACAAGGACTCTTCAACAAGCCTATTCTTTAGATGAAGAAGAAGAGCCTACAGAAGAGATACTAGCAGGCGGCAGCGACCATTGATGTATAGGAGAGAATTCCATAAGCTGTTTACTAAGTGATCATTCCTATGTCCCTGTACTGCATTATAGTTGAACAGTATACTTTCATAAAATAGAATTTTATTTCCTAAATATATTCCTTAATAACCGAAAATATTAATAAAAAATTTTATAAGATTGTTCAGCATTGTTCTAACTTAGTTTGGTTAGGAAAAGGATTTATTTAATCCCTTTTTGAAATGCCTCTTTAAAGAATTATAAATTATGAATCATATTGGCTCGTTTCAAATCAGAGATATGTAGATTAATTTCATATCTATTTTAATTTAAATTTAAAAATCCAATTTTTTCCTAGAAACATTGTCCTTTTTTATGTTACTTGTAAAATTTAGATTCACAGAATCTGAAAATTTTGAATATGCAGTAAGTTTAACAGCTAATGCTAATAACATTGATTTGCCCAGCGCTAGATCAGGTTCAATTCAATTGGGTCACATACTTCCGGAACTAGGGCGAACCGATGTGCAATAACTGATAAGCATCTGATTGCATTTCTTGTCAGTAATTTTTTTTTTCTTCAACGGACAACCGTGTTCCTGAGGAGCCGGCATGTAGTGATGAAGAGATACCGATGTTATCTGATGATCGCGGTGCTAGAAAAAGTCCATACAATGCAGCTCAGTTCTTTTAGTATTGTCTTCGCCGGCAGTTCTTAATAGCATTATACTTTCAATTAAAAATAAGAGCATCATAAACATCGAGTTATAGTTATTTTAACTAACATATATTTTGGACAGTGACTTAAACATTCACCGGAGAAACTTAATAGTTACAGTTATTGAACCGCTATTTCAAACTATTCTACATATTTACAATTTACTGTTTCTAATTTATCAAAATCATACAAAAATTCTTCAGTCGAGAATCAATTATCATTACTAAGACGATTAAATATAAATCGCGGTTGTAAAAAATGTCAATCCTATGTCCCTCAGTTCTTTTAATATGCTCTCCTAAGCTAATGTATCTCACTATACCCTTGAAAAAGTCTGAGAATTGTTGAGTTACCTCTGAATGCTGCTTTTAACATCAGTATCACTTAGATCAGCGTGTTTATAAACTTTTAAAAATACATTTAATACTAATTTTGATTAAAAAAATATCATTGAAGGTAGATTGAGTGTTATTGAAATTATATTTTCAAAAAAATATCCAAAATATATTGTAAATTAAATGCATACTGAATTCAATATAGTTCATTACATTATAATGATTTTAAGAAATCGTATCTAAAAGTAATAATAATTTAAGAAGGAGAATATAAATAATGATTTGTAATACAGAAGGAAGATAAAAAAAAGAATAGGACAAATAAAATTAATACCATATTAAAATTATGCCTATAATATGATATATATTCTTTTTTATTTCTAATGTATTAGTTTAAATAAAATAACCAATATTTGTTCTTTTAAAGACTCGTTGCTGTTTTGTACAGTAGCTGAGATGACCACACAGGAGTAAACAACGACTCTTAGTATTCCTCCCTCAGCTAACTCAGATAATCAATATTAATAAAGTTAGTTCCATTAGCCACGGGTGTGGCACGTGTCTGTCGGCGGCACCTGAGGGTCATCGAGATTCAGGTACATCGGCTCTTTACCGGCCGACGTGGCTGGAAACACTGATCGGTCGTTGCCTATAGAGGTGGATATTTATTGTCGTCAACGGGGAAATGATGAAAAGAGGTGGGCCTATGACAATGGGCTCTATTTAGGATTCCGGGACCATCTTCAAAGAGCTCTATCGAATACTCAAAGAACTATTGGATGAATAATAAATTAATTTTTAAAACCTCTTATTCTTAGAAATCATCGAGAACTTCTAGCGCCATCTCTTCTTTTGAATATAGAAAAGATATCTTGATAGTTATTTGTAAAAGTATATATTTAATAACGTTGTTACTTATACTAAGAACGGGAAAAAATAAAATAGATAAATATAACTTCAGATAAATTCATGAAATATCTTTATTTTATTTTATCTGAATATTTATACTAATGTACTCCATCTTTGAATATTATCCTCAATTATATTGCCTAAACTTTATAGTTCTTCTTGGTTTTAGTCATATCATATAATTAATAACCAATAATAATGGTAAACTAATGATTTTTACTAACAAAAAGTTTATCTGATTCATTACGATATTGTGGTCATATGTTGTGATATGGTTGGAAAGCTTTGTATCAATGCCTCAATAAGTATTATAATGCTTAACGTATTATTTAAAGACTCTTAGTCAAACGAATTTTCATTTCTAAAAACAAGGTTTCAAGTGAAAAAATGCAAATTCGTTTAAATTGCAGGTAAAATACTGGACATTTTAAGATAAAGGAAATCTATTCTTTACATTACTGTTCCTACTCACACATCACCGACAAAAAAAACGTTTACCACGGACTCCCGAATCGCCGACAATACAAACACACAGTGGGCAAGTAGATGTGGCATGCTTGTGTGGTAATGCTGATTGCTTGCAGTTACTTCTGCACTGGATTGGAGCTCTCAATGTTCTCTGTGCCCAGAGAATGAAATGTACGAACTACACCTCCTATTGTGCCAGGCATTGACTGATGTTCATTCTGACAGGCATGAAATGAATGATTCTATCTATTTGAATAGTACCAACATGGCAAGATTGTATTGGGTTGCCAGGAGCCGAATGGCCTTGTAAACGGCTTAGGCATTACATAAAAAAAAAATGGAATCTCTCCATAGCTTTAAAAAGAAACGGGTAATTATCCAACTAGAAAGTATAGAAAATAAATTGCGTACCACGCATCCTGGATGACTCAATAAACAATATTATAGACGGACAACATTGTTTAGTGAAAATCCACCTCTTAACTTCACAACAAACCGAAATCTAGTCGTAACTGATCCAGTATATCACTTAAATATGGTATTATTATTTTAATTTAGATTAAATTAGCGATTTTTGAATAGTTAGTAATGATTACAATTATGTTGTTTTTGTTTGTTGTTGTCTGAATTTATTAATTCATGTTTAGAAATAGATTTTTATTGTGTTTAAACCTAAATTATATAGAGTGACGAATACTATAATTATGCTTATGGATTAAAAGAGGAGGTAGATTTGTAGGTGATATTTTGAAAATGTATGAGGGATAAGTCAAACGGAAAAATAAGAAATGTTAAACTAGCAAATCAAATTATTTTTCCTTTTGAATGATCCCTCATACGTTTGCGAGGCATATTCTTTAGTCATTATTTTATAACAAACCGCCCGAATGAACTCGGTCTTCCCGGTCCTCTATTTTAATACATGGTTACCTTGGACTTTATACTGTCAACGCATTATATTTATATGATTATGAGATTATTGGTGTAAAAATGTAAATAAAAGAAGAAACAAATAGAGCACACAGACTAATATTAACAATCTATGAATCATCAGAAATAGTATCACGTAATTAAATAACAACAAAAAAAAATGACTATATTTATGAATTTGGAAGACAATTTATTAATATCCGTGTCGAATAACGAAGCTGACATTGTTCTTTGTACTATATTTTATTTCAAATAACTAAAAAAAATATATTTTTACCTGTGTAATCGAAAATCGTTTGATATATATATATATATATATATATATATATTATTTTTAAAAATTATAATAAAAAATCAAGTTTTTATGTCCATTACGGAAGGGATATGCATTTCAATATTTAATGGGAAGATAAGGCGCATCCTTAATCCTATGGTCCTTGGCATAATGGATTCCTCCTAACTTGTACCGGAATGATGAATATGTATGAGTATGTTATTTGTAATGCTCAATGAAGAGTCGATATTGATTCAATATTATTTCTAGATATGGATCTCTTCCTTACTCGGGCAAAATAAAACACAATACCTAAGATTAAATTTTATTTCTTTATCTTGGTTGTGCTGATTCCTATTTTTGGATCCTTTTTGGATGCTTCTTAAATAATTAAACAATTGGTAAGCTCTTTCAGAACTTGATTTATTTTTTCTGCTATCTCTTTCAAGTTATTAAAAAAAAAATCGATTTATGGAACTTTCTCATAAGAAACAAGTGGACATTAATTTGGATTTGATATTGCCACATTAATAATATCTTCTGTTTTGGCTAAATTTGGCATTTACAAAGTAAGAATTTTGTCTTATCTTAATCCTGTTTTTTCATACATATTACTCACAGTACGTTAGTAAACTGTTTATTCCAACATTAAGGCATTATTGGTAAAATTTTACTCTTATATTTTGACTAGGTTAGTTGAAAGTATGTATTTAAAGGTTCTTTTTTTTTAATTTTTTTTTTTATTATTCTTTTTTTATTTACAAAAACAAACAAAAATAAATAAAAAGATATTAAACCACTACAAAAGATAATGTATTCACTTTACTAGCACTCGATAATATTTGAATGGCCTTCGGTAAAATAGTCGCTGATTGTGACCACAATAACCAAACCTAATCCGTTCAATGTTAGGGCAGTCTTGAAGTCCGGGTCTTCAGTCCACCAGAAGAAAATCAGCAAAATTGGTTCTGTAATTATATAGATATAAAATATTTATGATTTGAGAATTCGTAAAAAAGCTTCATATCTATTATGTATATTTTATGCTTTTTATGCTTTATTTCTTGAATAATATAATGGATTGAATAAGCTTTGTTATATCTTATAAAATAAAATATAATAATCTCTAAACCTATTTACTTAATAATAATAATGATAATCTATCCTTCAGATAAGGTTGCAGTCAATCCAGCCCGTATCCTTCCTTAATAAATTAGGTTTTTCTTGAGTAAGCCTTAGAATAGAAAAGTAGGAAAATAAGCTTGTTCAAATTAGTCCTCGAAAATAAACTCCTTGTAAAAGTTTTAATTCTGACATTAGTCTAAAAATACTGAATTATAAGAATAAACAACTTTCTAAGATTTCTTATTTTTTAATCTAAAAAATAAAAAAATAAAAAAAAAACATATAAATAATATGTAACATTTCAACCAACTTATAATTCCGAATAGTAATTATATTATATAAAAAAAGGTGGTATGATATATGTGATTGTATTCTGAAATGTGTTTAGTTTTATTTTACCCAGTTCTTGTAGCATACCAAGGCACCAGATGATGGCTTGGACAGTTTTTGTGGAAACTTTGCCATAAATAATCTAACTAGGTATATATTGATATTTAAAACTATATACATTATATAAAACAATTGAATTTGAGGAAAATGATTACATATAAATGGCAATAACATGTTAAGAACTACTCACTAGTTGCTCTTCAATAATTCTACAATAGAAGGTCTCTTGGCTATTTTCTTTTCAGACGCCTTTGAGGATTATTGGGAATGGTGGGTGAGGCAAGTAGTGTGACTAGTGGATTCCAGTTGGCATGAAGTTTACAATGAACATATGGAACATTGAGATCTTAATGCATTAATGGATTCAACTTACGGGTTTTATGTATGCCGCTGCTGCCAATATAGCACATTAGTTAATCTCTCCATTGTACTAAGTATATCATACAGTACTTCAGTCAGTAAATATTTCTTTCTGTTCAAAGATAAAGAAAAGGATAGTTCAATCTCACCCCAACAACCCTCCCCCAGCCAGGACCCCCACGAGAACTACGAGCACTCACTGACCCAGATCCCGACGACAGAGCATTAGCAATGCAGATCCCTGCCCAAGCTATCTGGTCATCCTCTGCATTATATGCTAATACGCCCGGTCTCGGTATTGTTCCACAATTCTATTATTTCTGTCCCCCTCGGCCACTTGTTGCCCTCTGCCGATTCTGTTATTAATATCTCCCGTGACGAGGGACACCCACACCTTCTTGGCTCCATGGGTATTCATAGTATGGTAATGCTTGGGATCTTCCTGGCCTGTGGAGGAGGACATTCCTTTTGCGGGCTTACAGATTCTTGTTGGACCACATTCAAACTTTTGTAAACAGTATAATCGTTTGTTTGAAAATAAATCAGCAACATAGTATATCAAACCCATATCATTGAAATCATCATTATAACTGAAAAATAATTTTCCCAGTTTTGTACCAACTTTTAAGTATTTAAGGAGATTTCGCAGACCTCTAAAGTTACATTACATGGAAATAATTTCTTAAAACCTTTGTAAAATTATCAGTTCAAAAGATTTTTTTTTAATCAATATTTTCCCCAAAATCACTAGACTTTTAAGATATTTTTTAAAGGTATTTAAAACTGTGTACTTACTATGTATATACCTAGTAAATTTATGAAAATGTTAATAAAAATAATAACTTATAAAAATTCAATTACTTTTAAAGAAACTACCCATTAGTAACACTTCAATAAAATCTAAATTAAAAGGTACCTTCGCCATCTTCTTTTTAAGTGTCTAAAGGAGTTCCTGAATCGGGTGGGAATCATCCTATCTTGCTTCCCACTCGATTCAAGATTAGTGGTTTCAAGTGGGTATTTAGCTTGCCATGGAAGGACAGTTATCTTGTTTTGCCTACTTCTGTAACATATGGGTCATTTAGATCGTTATAGATAAGTTTACTTATAATATAGTCCGGATCATTGAGGATTTTACGAAAGATTTTGATTGTATGGATTGGCAGGTCTACGATTTTTTCATCTTTGAAATTCTTAATGACTAAACTAGAAGATTCCTCATCTAGTTAATTTCCAATCCTCACTTCCTACGTCTAATGTCCATCAGTTTTTTATAATTATAATTGGTGGCGAATGTATATCTGTGGCATCGGTGAATAGCTCAACATTCATTTTAATTAATAATTTTGCAAGTTCAAAGAAAAATTTACTTTTATGTTTTGTTAAAATAGTTACCAAAACATAAAATAAATAAAATTTGAGATACATTGCAAAGTGATATTATAAGCTTGTTCCTCAAGTAGAATTTTTTTAAATATAATTAAAATTTTCTTCGAACTTCAATTTTCAAAAGTTGGTATAATTTTCTTGAATACTGTTTTACTGAGGTTATAGATGTTTCGCTATTTTAAATTTAGATCCTCAAATTTGACAATATAATATGTTTCTTTTTCACATATTTACTAAATACACATTAGGAAAGTAAAATAAGTAGAGAAATGGCTAATTGAGAACTACTAGAAGAGACGGAGATAGGGCCTGAGAAAGGTCCTCTTTCCGTGCTTCTGGTCACGAGAACTATGGCAATTAGAGTTCTCGTGATTCTTCTAATTGTTTCCTGGATAGGATCAGCAGCCACGGACTCTTCTAGCCTACATACGTCGGCGGTATTTCGTTAACGGAATTCTATGGCCGTCTTTGGGGGTGATCTTTATGGCTTCGGTTGCTTTAGAAAATGGCAGCAGTAGGAGATCCATGAATCCGATTATATCAAATAACAATAATTTCCAGCGGAATAATGTGCAATTTAAAACATCTGATTACAATAGGACCTCCCTTATGTCGAGAGACCTGACCTGTTAAGACGAGGTTCCCTTGTAAAATTGATTCTTGTTTAAAGAAAGACTATTACTAGGTAAGATTATCAATCTAATAAATCTTCTAAACAACGATATAAGATGTTTTGGCCACTCATTTCATTATATGTACATATGTATAATGAAAGAGAGGGTTTGAATACACCCCATACCTAATTTTAAAAAACCAAAAACAAACAGCTAAATTTTGAAAATTTTCCTATTTTACAAAATAAGATAATGGTAAAATAGTAGTGTTAACAGTATAATATGATTCTATTTTTGTATGCTTTTATTTTTGGTCGTCATTTTTATGAATGTAGCAGTAATTATGCAATAATTAATGGATTCAAAGAACGCGGGCATAAATTAAAGAATGTGAGAATTAAGCATTTTTGCCAATTCCCTGTGAAAGAAAAAAAATACCCTTTATGATATAATTCTTTTTATTGAATATAAGATTTTAAATTCCCAGTAACTTCTGTTACTGTATCACTATGAATTTTTTTACTGGATTTTTTTAATATGAAAATGAGAACAATAATTTCTCTTTTTTTTTAGAAAAATACATATATCAGATATTGATTCGCAAGATAATTGAAAAGATCCATAACTTCCCACTAATTAATTGTCTTCCTATATTCTGATTGTCTATTCTCAACTATCTATTAGTTTTTCTGTGATTTCGACACGTGTTTTCCCTTTCAATTTTTCGACACAAATGGCTTTTATAGTTATTATATTAAATGTATTTTTATAGAGTACTACTATGTATGTTCGTAGAACACTTGAGCACAATCACCGCCGAAGGATAGAGCAGCACCGAAGAGGGCGTGGTGTATTTACTGCTCTCCGGTGACCATAATAAAAACTGTGACATGGAGCGAACAAGGCTAGACTGCACAGTGACAAATGTTCGGTCACTTCTTGTGCAAATGAAGCTGTCTGTTCTGTAGGTCATACGGTAGTCGCTGAGTCTCAAGGTAGGAGCCAAGCGTATTCTATATGACTTATGATGTTATCATATGGGTCGTAACTATAGTTACAGTATTTTATGTATGAATAAGTTACACATTTATGGCTCATATTTCACATGCAATATATGGTTCATAAAACAATTTATTATATTGTTAAAACCGGAAGAAATAAACAATTTTAAAACTGACCGTGCGCCATGTTTAGATGATGGTTAAACACAAAATAAAGCATGCAGTATGTAAAAAATGTAATGTTTGTTAACGTTTCGACAAACAATGTTATTTCTTCATTTAAGGAAATACTAAACGCAGATAAGCGAACAAAATTAAACTTTAAAAAAAAGTTGTCATATGGTTCGGTTGCAATGTGTCTACTTTATTTTTGTCACTAAAGATTGCTGTCTTAGTCTCTTATTTAGAGCAATATATAAATTTCGTATTTAATAAATTTAATAACCGTCAAGTACTGCCCAGACAAGAGGCGAAGACCTTGCAGACAGAGTGTGACGAATATAGTAGATAGAGACAGCACTGATAATTATTGGAGGTAAAACAATCTAACACAATACCCACATTGTTGTGGAATATATAAATATAATAACTTATTTTATTTACATTTGCTTTACTCACAATATAAATATTTATGTCATATGGTAGCTGACTTAAAACCTAATATCAATTTCTATTCATTGACATTGATATTCATCAATTGGGACTATAAAAATCAATAATTATATAAAATCGAGCAGTATTTAAAAAAAAAATTATAAATTATTTTATATTTAATGTATTATATAAATTATAATATTACAATTTTGAATTAGTTAGGCTAGTTGCACACACACCGACCGATATTTTGCCGGTGCTAGTGCTTGCACACTCACCGGTTTTTTACCGGTCAAACAATTAGTAAAATTATTATTTTATTTTATTCTTGACTTTTCGACCTAAAACTTTTAACAATTTATGATTAACAAATTGATATTGTTTCATTCGATTCAGTAACTCAAACAAGTAGTAGCTTTTGTAATTATAGTGCATAAAACAGTAATTATAATGCAGTGGCAGGCGCCGGCAACTCACTGGCATTTTGCCGGCCGGTATACGATATTTGACATATCGTTCACTATTGAAATTTGGACGACCGGTAAAACACCGGCCGTCCAAAACCGGTGTGTGTGCAACTAGCCTTAGAGCACATTCCATGTTTTCAAAACAACATTTGGCTTTTACCACATCAAATACACTGCTTGCTTTTATTTTTTAAATAATATTAATACATATTTAATTGATATACTTAATACATTTCATAACCTTTGGTTAAAGTGTATGTGTGTATGTATGCAAGGGACGGAAACCCTTAAATATAATGAAACATAGAGCCGAGAAAATGGAAATATTTATTGGTCATAATTTTTTGTCGGTCTGTTTATTTATTTGCTTAGAAAACTTTGGGTTGTATCAGAAAATACTTTGCTGATTTCCGTTTCCCACTGTAGAAACCTCATCCTATTCCATGATTTGAAATCTTAAACTAGATTTAGTCCTAACATTCTCCTTTATTTATATTAAGTTAAGTTAAACTTAATTATTATACCTAAATTCCATTAGGAAAAACTGATTCATTTTCATAGCCCTTTCGTATTTGCGAGTACAAGTAGAGTTGGAGCTGCCCTGCAAGATATTGGTGTGAAAAGATATGTGCCTGTAGTTTTAGTAGTACTCGTAGATGTAAAACACGGGCTGACAATTGAAAATTAATTATATATGGCGAACGGAAGGCATGTAAGGTCAAAGGCCATTGGTCGATAAATATCAAAGTGGGCGGAACAGATGTCAACCTATTGGCTATTGGTCGAACACTTTATGGTTACTGCCACTTTTAATTCAACTGCATTGGTTAACATTTAGTTGCATGCTCTATATGCAACATATGACGCATTGCTACCAATGCACTGACAGAGTTCTCGGCCAGCATTTACTCATTTTTATGTTCCTTCTTATTCATCAGTATGAATATTAACAATGGCTTTAACATAATTTATGTTTTATTGTGTATATCCAAAGGGATTATTTATAGACTTATTGGTTATTATTCAAATGGAGTCAACGTGTGTGCTGTTGGAGAAACTTCTTTCGACCCTTTATTATAATAACTAGTACTCTTAGTGGGGGTTGGTTATAACAAATCTGTAATTTTTATTTTTTTATTACTAATTAACAGATAAAATAATAGAAAAATATATTTAAAATGACAGGTTCACTCATGAAATGTGTGCTGTTGGAGAAACTTCTTTCGACCCTTTATTATAATAACTAGTACTCTTAGTGGGGGGATGGTTATAACAAATCTGTAATTTTTATTTTTTTTTTTAATTACTAATTAACAGATAAAATACTAAAAAAATATATTTAAAATGACAGGTTCACTCAGAGCTTTAAGTTTGAACTTAAAAGTGATAGGATCTGTGTTACTGAGATTAGCTTTATATAGATTTACCTAGCCAATTAACGTCACTAAAATATGAGTTTGATTTAACAAAACATATTTTCAAACCATTAATGTAACCATTTAATTAATATTAATTTATTTTTTCTATAAATGATTCCAAGTATAGTTTAAAATTATACAGAAAATTGGTGGGAGATAGCCTAGAAGCGGGAATGTCCAATAACCATAATTCCGAGTAAATCGCAAATGTAAATTACTGATCCTATAATCTTTCTCTCTGGGAACTTGTTCTCAAACTCCAAAACCTGTAAAAATCCTCTTTCTAGCCTCCTTCTAGAATCTCTTTCTAGAGACCACCTTAAGTGATAGCACATGGGACCTTCTAGCCTAACACCCTTCCATTGTTAAACTCTATAAAACTATAATTCATTATAAAAATAACTCTCATTATAATAAAATAGTTTAAATAATATAAATATCAATAATAAAAATAACAAATATTTGTAATAGAGACTGTATAGACTAGGCAAAATTCAGTACATTATAGCAATCTAAATATATGTAGCTCTCTAAATAACGGCCAAAGAAAAAAAAAATAACATATCATCCATTCAGTTAAGATATATAAGTATATAATTCATTATTATCTGTTAATTTATACATATGCAATATAACACACACACACACTTGTTTTATTAAATATTAAGACTTGTTTTGTTATTTTAAAACCAACAATCACTAAATCAAATAAAATGTAACTGGAAAAATTATGTATAAAAACATATTACACAAGACAATGCATAGAACTGTACTATAAAGAACCATTTTTTAATCAAATGTATAAGGTTTTAAAAACAAACAAGTATAAAGACCAATATTAAATATTAATTAAATCAGTGAGATAAAATTAATTTTTTTCATATTATATGTATATGAAAGGAATGCCATATTAAGCATTCCTATCACGTTATAATGATATCCCAGTTTATTTTATTGGTTTAGTTAATTTAGGTAACGATGTCCAACCTCTGCTCCATCAACTTTGTCATACCTGCATCACTCTTTTAGATCGCTTCCGATTATTCACATAGAGTTTCACATTTATCGATAGCTCTTTCCTTCACAGGTAAACTTCCATATCTATAGTCTTTAGTTGGATTCTATCGTTTAGTGTTTTAAATATTGATATTTTCTTATTCTAATGTGAGGGAATTCCCTTTCTTCCACTTTTTTTTCCAATCCTAATATGGGACTAAGAAAAATAAATTTTTACCTGTTGCCGAATTCCTTTGATGTTCCAGAACTATGATAAATGTCAAAAATTTTACTGACCCCATTGGATTCATACACGCATGATATTGCGGCAGGATTAAATAGTTTCCTTACAATTGTAAATTAATTTGTATTAGTATGAAAATTATCTTTTTAAATTTAATCAAATCAACAATTTTTTGGCACAAAGTTGTAGATACGTCACAGATTATAACTATGCATTTATATATAACATCCATGTTAGTAGATTGTGGTATATTAGGAAATATTTAATTAACTAAATTAGCTCTAGTTATTAATCGTTTTAAATTTGTAGTTTGTAAAATTAATTTTTGAAATTAAATTTTAAATTTTAAATTTGTAGTCCGTGCAATGAGCAGTTACACTCCTAGTCGACCATAGCCTGTACTCCTAGGAGGAGATATATAGCAATGAGCGAGCACAAGATATAATCTCTGCTAAGAAAAAGGATTTATCACTGGTTCCAAGGATAATTCCCGGATAAGGCTACACCTACATTGGATCCATGTCCCGACCGTCCCAGATATTCCGAGAACTCCTAATTCGCAGACCGGCGGATGGTCGCAAAACAAGTGCCTACATTGGTTCGGGTTCAGACGGCCGCGGCCGGCCGTCCTGAGACAATTTTAAATCATTTCAATCGAGTCGAAGCTGTTCCATGACAATACGAACGCATAAGGCATCAAAATTAATAATAATTACTGCTAATGTTAATAGTAGTTATTACGTTCATTATAATTTATTACTTTATTTATGAGTTTTTTTTTTTTTGTTTTGATACACGCCATCACAAATAAATATAAATATTCATTACCTTTTAAAAAAAAATTATTATAATCAACAAAAATTAACTTTTCTTTTATGTTAGAATATAAAGTTAATTTAACATATATAATAGCTGTTTCATGGCAATATTAAGGAACATAGCACTAACGTTAATAACTACTAGCATCCCCCGTCGCAGTTTCGCATAATTTAATATATAGTATATAATATATATAATTTTATATATAAAATACTAGCTTTCCCCGTAGCGACTTCGCCCGCTCTCATAATTAAAGAACTTTACTAATAGTTAATTAACTAAGAATAATTTGTTTATCTATAAAAGTCTTGTATTGAAGAATGCAATTGAGCATTGTTCCTTCAACATACATAGCCCACTATGCCCAGGTGCCACAGATATTATAAATATATAAAGGCAGAATCAATAAGAATTTATTTAACATAACTCCTATTTGTTTAACATTTGTAGCTACATGTTTCGCAGAAAATACTCCATCATCAGGCTTCTAAATTAAAAAAAAAAAAACATTAATCTATAAAATTACACCAATAGTTATTACCAACAGTACACCTCTTAATCTATGATTATTTTCACACTGTCCATTCTCCATGCTATAAGGAATTATATAATATAAGACAGAATCCATGTTGAAAGTTAGGATGTCAATTTCTGCTATATTTTCTGCTATATTATTTTTAAGGGAAGTGAAAATAAAAAAATATGAAACCTATGATATACTTTCTACGCAGTGAAGCGTAAGGATCAAACTTGGTAGTGGCTCGTAAGCCGACTATTACCTAAAGAATTATTATAGTAAACTATACTATTTAAAATCTTCCTAGAACTATGAAAATTTTGTAGTTAAAATTTGGCACAGATGGGTTTAATAATTTTACCATTGCAAACTCTGTTGCAGAATGGTGCTAACAACCTATCGTTCGATTATTAAACATCCCTAGTATCCACACGTCACACTAAATATTTATAGCTTTTTTTTTATAACAATTTATTTGAATTAAACCAATTTTATTATCAATTTCTAGCTCTATATAACATTGTACCGCTATAACCTCTCTTAAATGGCAATCGCCACATATCGGCCAATTTTCAAAATTTACTACGTACCACATTTTTATCTCTTTTTAGCAACAATTTAATTGATAATATGTAAATTTTCTTATTGCTAAACCTTCTTTCAACTAAGAAGATGATGTAGTTTAGATTTCGTAAAGATTGGTTCAATATTTTTTGCGGTTAGTTTTGTTTTATAAAAGTAAATTCTATGATTAAAAATTTAATTATTCAATTTATTCATGGTTAAACTCTTAAAAAATATTACTAATTAAATGTTATTTTAATAACATACCTACATATAAACCTGAAACATCAAAATGAATTTGAAATCGTTTTACGGAATTTTATTCTTCTTAAAACCTTCCTAAAAAACTAAGGAGATATAGATTAATTTAGAACATATGTTTTATTGGTAATTGTTTAATAACACCTGCACTAAAGTAATATTTATAAAAAATAAATATTATTTTGATATTTTTGGGATATTTCTTGAACCCCAACTCTGATTTAAATAAAAATTTACAAAAACCTTTCCGGGGATATACTTAATAACTTCCCAAATTTTCACGGCGATTGGATGTATGGTTTTTGAATCTATCGAGAACAGACAGACACACACACATTCATTTTTATATATATAGATATATATATCAAAATTATATTTTGTCGACCCTTAGAAATTATATAATTAACTGTTTTACAATAATAGGGTTTTTGGTCCTTTATATAAATAAAGGACCAATTTATATAAAGGACCAAAAACCCGATTATTGTAAAACAGTTAATTATATATATATATATATATATATATATATATATATATATATATATATATATATATATTATATTATATAATATAAATATACTATATATATAATTTTCACTAATTGATGATTTTAATTTTTTTTAAATTATAAATTTAACTAATTGAAGGTTTTTTGTTTATCGAAAAAAATCTTGTATTGAAGTATGCAAATCGGCATTATTTTTTCAAAGATATTTTCATGCATATTAGTAATTTTAACCTGGTTAAAATTGTATTCATTGGGAGTTCGAAGATTGCGTAAAATCGTAACTCGAAATACAATTTTTAATTTTAATGATTTCATCTTGTTAGTTTTTAATATCTATAAATTATCTATCCATAAAAGTTATATTAAATTAAACTTTTATTATTTTAAATTTAGCTATTGCTAAATCTTCTTATAACCAACAATGTGGGTTAAAATTTAGTATAATTAGTAATTTTAGTGGTTACTGATCTCAAACAAAAAATGCTTGTCCTTTTATATAATATTATAGATTACTGCTAATGTTATTAGTATTTATTATGATAATAATAATTTATTACGTTATTCATTTTTATTTTTTTAATGTATTTACACGGCAATAAATGTAAATATTCATTATGTAAAAAAGAATTATTATAATCACTTCTTTAATGTTACAATATTCTTGATCAGGTGATAATATCCATAATACGTTTATTGATAACAGCTAATATTCCCCCAGACAAGGCTAATTTCTTACTAGATCAATTAATATACCATTGTCTATTGCCATTTAAATGTCCTGACGGCCGAAAACTGGAATAAAACCAAACAGGTTTGGTTCTGAAATGGGAGACGGTCGCTGACTGACTGAGGATTAAGAGACGGTCGCTGACTGACTGGAGATTATCGGGCCCAATGTAGGCACTCCTTATATAAAGCTCGTGTTTGTTTCTATTTCCTCTGCTGGTTTGCGAATTAAGAGTTCTCGGAATAACTGCGACGGTCGGGACATGGATCCAATGTAGGTGTAGCCTAAATTGACAAATTATATAGAAGGTGGCGCTATTATGACAAGTGTATCCAGTTCTTTAATGCTCTCTACAACTCTCTGTATTTATCTCTTAATCCCTACACACGCGCTCTTATTGCTTCGATTATACAGAGTGATTATAATTACTTCTATTAATGACAATTAATATTTCAGCCTGGGCGCTGTATTAAATGGCTCTACTGCGTGTACTGATTAAACGAAGGTCAGGTCTCTGTGAAATAGTAGGTAATTTGAAATAGAATTCTTGTTAGATATTAATATAACTATAATATAAAAATACGTCTAAGGAAGTGAAATATGATTTTATTCTGTATTTTCTTATCGATTATATTCATTTAGAATATGAACATGTATTTAAATTTATGTACTTATATTAATCCTTGATAATATCATAATATAATAAGGTAAGTCCGCATTTTGAGACCAGGACAACTTGTGTGTGTATGTGTGCGTGTGCGTGTGTGCGCGCGCGATTTTTTTCCATAATATTTAATTAATATAAGATTAAAGTTAAAACATATGGAAAAAAATTAAGTGAAAATACAAATAAAATTTAGTATAAAACAATCATCGTAAATTTAGTCAGATTATATACTTCATGAATCCAGTCAGGCTAGATAAGTAAAACTGTTATAGTTAATTTTATACTCCTCTTATTATTTCTTAATATCAGATTGTTATATCTCATTAAAGTAATCTTTTTATTCTCATTAGAGTAAAAAAAAAAAAGTGTTTAAACATATACCTACTTTTAGCAATATAAATGAACATAAGCTCATACATATATATATATATAATATTATGCTCTTTGAGTACATGGAAACAGTGTTTCGAAAGTCGAAAAAGAAACAAACTAACAGGCTTTAACTTAATTGAGGAAATATACGAGTTTCTTGTCGCTTCTCTTTTAAATAAAATTATAGTTTTTCAAAATCTATTTGAAATATAAATAAAAAATAATCCGACTAATGATTAAGCATAGAGGGCAAATTTTACAATTTTTATACCAGTATTTAATTATGGTATCAATACTTTTTTAATTGTTGTAATTGTTTTCAAATGAGAAACAAATTGCATTCTCTCTTCTGCTCCAATCAATTCTCCGCTTCTTATACGATTTCCTGACATCGTCCTTCATGAATACGTTGGTTCTTTCTCAGGATTTCTTATCTTTCTAACGGATTGAATGAATAAATAAGAAATTAAATTAAATTAAAAACGAATACGACATGATTCTGCGACTATTCTTGGTTCAAGTAGAGTAGAAATAAAACCGGTAATAAAATTTAATCTGGGACTATGTATCCAATAAATAACACAATGATCGCAAAATAAATAAAATGAGTCTGGTTATCAAAAATAATAGAAATTAACAAATAAATAAAATTAAAATTAACAATCTGATCAAATATTTACAATTTTACGAATACAGAACGAAATCAAAAAGAAAAAACAGATGAAATAATATAAGTATTTGATAAGGTTGCACTGTAATACATTTCTGCAAGGAGAGGTAATTTGGTCAGAACCTCACAGTTTTTTATCTCTCGTTTTAAGATACCCACTTTACAGAGTGTACCACGATAGTGTCCCAGTCTCTGAGTCGATTCTCGGTTGATACAACAGAATAAATAATACTCAGCCTTTTAAGAGTTGAGATATTAATGGCATACTCTCTAAACTATAAAGCGCAAAATAGTATCTAGTTCATAATATCAAACTTTTCATTGATGATTACATTTTTAAATTTTTATCAGAAAATTCATATCAACGCTCTCCTTATCCTTCTGCTTAAATGTTACTTAAATTTAATTATTTATGTTAGTAGTAAATATATAAATATTGTAACGAAATTGGCGAGAGCAGCGATTGCTAGGGAACGTAGACTCCTCTAGAACGTATAGCTTCTCGTTGCTTTGCAAATGGTTTTGAATATAACGGTAAGGACAGTGTGAAACTTCGTACGAAAAGTCGTGTTTCGTGTGTAGTAATAAAATAGTGTATTATGTGTTATAGTTAGTTCCAGTGCTAGTCATTCTATTCTGTGTGTACGTAATTGTTATTCCGTATTATTTCTTTGTTAATAAATCTTGTGTTCAAAAACCTCCTGTTTATTACAATATATATTAAATAAATAGATAAATAATAGCTTCTTGTTTGTTCATGTTATAAAGATTAATTTAAACTAATCTATATTTGTCTTCATTTTGTGCCCAAATTTATGTTTCCACTTGAATAGAAGAATGGACTTTAATGAAGATATCTGGATATCTGTTGGCATAAGCAGTTAGCTCTTTCAAGCAGACTGCTATCCAGAGCTGCCGACAGAGCCAGCGAACTGGAAGAGTAGCGTAGTGTGGTGAAAGGATCCGGGTATCCTGCGAGGTGTCTCTGGCGACCACCCATTAAGATATTATTGGTCCTCCGGAGCAGGCCGGCCCAAATATCGGCTTAGCTTCTAATGAGTTAGTTGTGTTTGTCAGCGGCTGTCCCCAATCCTCTCTTAGATGTCTTCTTCAGGATCGATGGTTCTGTTATACCGCCCTGCTAGCAGGCGACCTAAAAGCATTCCTTTCCGGAGTTGGATATTATTCATTAAAAATAAATAATTAATTTAGGATTAATATAGGATAGGCTGATGATTCATGAAGAAAATCAGATTTTTGTACTGCTTCTCGATCTGCTGGAATCCTATTTATGTGCAAACATTAATGTTTAGTTAAATAGCTTACATAAAATTGAAATAAACCTAACGATATTTCTACAAACTTATTATTTCTTCTTTATTCGTTATAATAATAATAATATTTCTACAAACTGATTAATCCTGCTATATTCGTTTCTAAAGCAATTTGACCATACTGGAAATTCACATCTTGCAGTCCCCGTTGACAGTACCATTGGCAGTCAGTTCAGATAGTACCATATTAAAGGCTTGATTTGTTCTCTTTTCTTAGTTCCTTTCTTCTACTATTTTCCTGAACTGATTTCCGACGTCTTTTGGTATTCCGTAAATACTGTTTTTCCAACCTTCTTGGGAGACGTTTTAGCCACCATAACATGCTTAATTGACCTTTCTGCAGATCCCTTAGACTCGATCTGATATACTTTAAAATTATAAATTTGATTGCTTATTTTCTGCACTCATAAAAAGTTTCTGTCACACATAAGGGCCTCTAAAATTTAATGTCATTTATTTGAAATTCAATAATGTGACAATATCAAAGACATTATTATGTACTTTTAACATTATCAGGCATCATTTATTTCTTCTCGGAACTATATTTTCGTTACATAGCTTCTTAAGACAATCTTTCCAGCTCCAAACCTAATCTCCGCTATTCTATCTGGCTATTAACGAATAATTCTTCGGTAAATCCTAAATTGACCACAAGTGCAATTAATGCGGTAATAAAGATTGATGGCCTTCTATTCCTACTCCTGTAATCTCAGATTAGTGCCGCAAGAAACTTCACGGATTTAAGCTGAGTTCTTTACCGTTTTGAAATTAAACAGATTATTTTCGAAGATTATCAAATAAAAAATATATAAAGCTAACAACAGAAAACTAAAATGAAGTTAGAACCAGTTTATTGATATTCAACAAATTTTGTTCATAAATCATGTTTGCTAACTTATAGCACTGTTTAAACATCATTTCATCGAAAGATTCTCGACAATTACGTATTCGTAGCATGGTTGACATTAATCGGTTAATCGATTAGTTGATTTGAATAAATGAATCAATCACTAATCCATAATTTGATTAAGCAAATGATGATACTTTTAACAACAAGCCGAAGCTTTAAATAGTACACTTTATTTTATGCTAAAGTTTACGGTCTACTATGAGCAAATAAAAACAAGAAGCTCTAGAAGAGATAACTGGTTAACTTACCATATCATCTAAAATTTCAACTGAGCTGATTGCCTTATCGATTCTCTGAAAGGTCACTAAACTCGTATAATAACTCTTGAGGATGGTACAGCAGATAACAATATGTACCGTAGTACGGTGGCTTTTATGAAGCACCATATTGTGTTCCGGGCAGGTACAGGAGTACTGCAAGGGAACCATCTCTCATTATCATACATTAATATTCATCGCGATGGTTGATGTAGCAATAATAAGCCTTCGTTATTGTTAGAAATAGCTGACTACTTGCTCCTTGTAATGAATGCCTTGTACATTTTATTCTTGCCTAGTGATTTTTTAATTATATATCTTAATTTTAACTACGTTGGTTAATCATACATCCTTATTTTGTTTAGATCCTTTAATTTAGAGTTTTTAAGAATTTAAGTAATACATGTTTTGTTGTTTTTTTAAATTTTAAATCTTGAAAACGTTCGCTTATTATAAAAAGCGTTCTGACAGACAATTTTAGTACAAATCATCATACAGACAAATCAAAATAGCACTCAAGCTAAAATCCTTGTTTTGTTTTTTTTTAATTTTAAAGTCTTGAGCACATTTAAAGTTTCAATAATATATGTTCCGCTACGCAGTAAAAGACAATTGAAGTCCAATTAATTTTTAGGCTGTAAAATTAAAAAATCAAAAATATTCTAAAGCGTTAAAACTAGTAACATTTGTTTTAGTGTATATATATATCTTATACTACCACTTTTGGTGTTGTTGTTTTTTTAAATCTTGAAGACATCCACCCGAATAATCATTTCCACTTGTCCTTTCAATACAACATTTTCAGCTGTATACAGTCCTCCTGGCAATTCCCTTTCTTCTAATTATCTTGAGTCCTTCTTCCGACTCTCGGACCGCGCTTTATTGTTGGAGGAGCCTACAACAACAAACACAAGCAAAGGGGCTGTATAACACACCCAACTCCCTTGGCAGCATCTTATCCCTTATTTTATCCTCCATCTGTTATTCTGGTCTCTCTCCCTTAAATCCGACTTATTGGCCTACATCTCCCAAAAACGTACAGTTACCCTCAATATATTTATTTCTTTCCAAATTTCACCTCATCGGTGAAACCCCCAACGATAAGCTTTCATCTAATCACTTTGAATACCAAATATTTCAACTTGATGTTAGTGGCTACTTTTCACACTCTTTAGAATAGACAAAAAACATGTATTGCATATTCTAGTTTTTATGTATATATGTATATGCAGTTCCTAGTTTTAAGTTACTTCTTGTTTGATATACTACATAATGTTGTGCATCGAGTAATCTAAAACACCTCTGAGATCATAAAAAAAAAATGTTATACCTAATGGGAATATTTTAGGAACCATTCTATATCAAAGTATTTTTATGTACATTACAATGCGTGATGTAACGTCGAAAGAGAACCTGGAACCGATGACGTCACTCGATACTCCGCTAACATCGATGGATGTCCACTACGGCCCCAGGGAAGGCCCGAGGACAAAGCCACCCCCAAGGAAGAGAGCAGGGAAAGGACTTAAAGATTTATCTTCTGCCCTGTTTCGCTTTCTCCTGCGATCGAGTCCTAACGAGACGGTAGATCTCCTTTCACAGATCCTTATCCTTTGTCTGTCCGTCTGTCGTATTGTCTCACCTCTGGGTCACGAGTCTTTAAGCGCCTTATTGGCCCTCGTTATCCTAGAGCGGATTTTAATTTGACTCGAATTGCTTTTGAGGTGCAGATTTCGTAATTACTTCAGAATCACCTGCCTTTCAAGAAACAGCTGATTTATAGGTATGCTCTTGGATATCCAAGTCTTATTTTCATACGCGTATTCTATCCTAATTATTACTTTACTTCGCCTTAAAAAACATCATCCGACAAAGCTGTTGAGGTATAGTATCGAAACCTGGCCGCCATTACAAACAGAGCCGAAGGATGCCAGTAATGGACGGCCGACTATTATCCTGAGGACGTGTGTGAAGACGTATGAGTTTATAAATTCCTCCACGTCTTGCCCCGCCTCCCGCCTGCACCAGATCTTACGTAAGGCCCCGCTCTCTGGTCTCCGATCTAGGCTGTCCTCTGGAGCAACGGTTTTCTTTCTACTACATGTCACCTATTCCTCCAAAACTTTGGCCAAAGTAAGAGTACTTTGGGAGGTTGTTTGGAACTTGCTAATGTCAATATTTTCATTTCTAAAGCGGCTGTTTTGTTTTTGTAGGAGAGAAGACAATTAGTTTTAATGAATAATGGAAAAATATTTAGTAATTGCTTGAACTATTTTTTAATCTAGTTGTAATTTTCTTAAATACGGAAGTCTACTTTATAAGTTTATAAGGAATCTATCAGAGACTAATTCTGGTGTTGTGATGTGGATAATTCAAATTTCCTTGAAAACGAGTTAACTATGAATCTTCAAAGGATTTTTAATATCATAATAATATTTTATGACAAAATGCATAAATTGTACTATTTAATAAGGCCTTAAAGGGTCTATTTTGGCACAAATGATATTTTTAGAATAGTTATAGGATTAAAGAAAAAAATCAAATATGCCTTAGTGAAAAGAGCACCATTTTGACTTTCCACTTATTTACGACAGCCAGGGAATTCTAGTTAGTTATAGGAAGGGTACACAAAACTATCTGAGTTCTGATATATTTATATATATATATATATATATATATATATATATATATATATATATATATATATATATATATATATATATATATATATATATTTGGAGCAATAATTATTAGAAAATTGCTTTATTTAATCTTAAATTTTTTTTTTTTTTTTTATTTGTTATCTGAAATTAGTGTTACCCAAGTCGAAAAGTAATTACGTGAACGTCGGCAATAAACCAGAATTCTCGATAAACGGAGTAGCTTTGAATATTGCACAAGTAACGAATTAAATGGTCATTATCCTTTCTAAGTGAAGTTCCCAAATTGCATTTTTCTTATTAAGTGGTTAGTGGATAAGGTGCTATAAAGTTGTTATTGCACTTGGTACAGCGGTGGAGGTGGTGGAGGGAGGGGAGGGAGGGGAGGGATAAGGGGGATAGCCATTATCCTAATAGCTCATCTTGCAAAAGCGTATCCTTTCATTACCTGCTAGATCATGAAGTAAAATCATCATTTACCACAGTAATTTATGATGAACCGAACAGTTCTCAATCGAATTATATATTTATTATTTGCTATATTATGAATTATTAATACCAATAATAACATTCAAACATTTATAAAATTATTTTTTTTCATTTTTTTTTTTTTTTTTTTTTTACATTTTTTTCCTTTCGAAATAACCATTTATTTCTTTACAAAAATCCCTAAATAAATCTGATAAATATCTTTATGGTATGCTTGATATGAATATATTATTAATTTAATTAAAAAATTTAGTACGATAATGAAGCACTGACATTTCCAGTGTTTTTTTATGGTCATATTTTTTTAAAATACAATATAGTTCATAGGAAGAAGAATTTATGTGCAGAAGTGTTATGTAGTAAAATATGAAAAATTTCAAAACAACTAAAAAAAAAGTCATGAAGAAGAGGGAGCTATGTATTATAACATTTTTCTGTTAAAGGAAACTTTATACATAAATTACTTAAAATTGTGTTTTCTTACATAACCCCTTTATCCACCAAACTCTTCAATATGTTTCTCGAGATTGCATATACAAACCTCCAGTATTACAATTGAAAGCAACATGCAATATATTTTTCAACGTTGGGTTTGAGTTAAGTTAATCATATAAATACTATATTGATGACCACTTTTATAAATAAATAAAACATTATTTACGAAACATAAATTCCTTATCCTAAAATTCAAGCACTTTCTTTAAGACAAAAAACATTAATTGTTGTTCTTTTCTTTTAGAATAGTATATGATTGATATATTATGTAATATACATGGCAAGGCACTGTCGCAAAGATTACCTTCTTCCTTCTTTTTTTGTCACCTGGAACTGTATATATTCAAGTCCCAATATTGATTCTTAAAGTAGTCCTGTCATTATATAGATCACATATAATTACATAAAGAAAACAAAAAGTATATACAAAATGATCTATACGCTATCATCTTCTGAATCCGGCAAACGTAGAGATTTTATTACTTAGAATTTTATTTACATTGGATGGATTATCTGTGATACATGGTGCTCTCTCAGCCTCTTTAAAGTCGATACCTGGTCACTTTTTGTTTGAGTTCAATAACACCCTTCGTTTCTTCAATTTTGCAAGTTGTAGTTACAACTCGTTAAATTGAATTAATCAAGTCTAAATATTTTGTTTTCAAATTTAAAGATTTTTTTCTGATTTCATCCATAAGATTTTATTTGTTAATATTTTATTCCTATTACATAGTTTCACTTAAACACCACAAATGACACATAATAATATATTAAAGTTTACTTTTGTGAACTGCGTTGCACGTCAGAATCGATTTAATAATTCTATCTGATAACCAATTAAGATTTTGAAAGTAAACAAATCGGAGCACGTATTGTTTGAAAATAGATTTTATTTTATTTTAGTCAACAGCAATAATCAAAATACCAGAAAAATCAAAAATAGGATTTTGAGCAGAATTACTGATAAAAATGCCCCAGTGCGCGACGCTCTCCGCTCCGATTCTTCAATATTGTGCTTTAGAATTTACAGGAACGTTCTATATGTTCAGAAAATTCTGAAAAACATTGATACGATCAAATAACTTTATGACATAATTATTATACCACAGTTGTTGATATAATCAATTTTGCAAATTAATTGCGCTTATCACACCCTATTGCCTACGGAATGCACAGAATCGCTGAATATCTATGAATCTCTAACTTAAATAATCACTTGTAATTTAAATAGTTATGTTAAAATATATTTTTGAAGCTAAAAATATCATTTTAGGTAACTTTCCTACCATTTAATCCTGCTGTTCTTTCTCTGTTTCCTGGAGGTAGCCACTAGCGGTGCAAATAGAGGAAGAAGGGACAAGAAGTGGACAGAGGAGAGGAACAGGAGGAGGAGCTGCTAATTAGATATCGAACAGGAGGTAATTGGCCGCTCCTATTGTCTTCCCCTGACGGATCGTCGCTCCCTTGGCACCGCTCTTAATTGGCTCTTAATAGTGAGCAGGAGTCATAAAGAGTTCTTCTCTTCCCTCCTCTCTTTGTCCCTCTACTTTCTCTTAATTAGCTGTGAACACTACCGTTTTGGGGCTGATACCTGCAGTATACACTTCCTAAGAAAGGACAACAAATAGAGCATAAAACAAGGTTTATGTAACTAGATATTCCAAAACTTTAGTTTTTTAAAAACTATTTATTGATATTTACAACTGTAAATATTATAAACTAAAGAAATCTAAGTACGTGATTACAATGGTATATCAATAATATGTAAAGAACTACTCTCTAGTAGCACTTCAATATAAGTTCTACATTAGAACATCTATTGGCCATCATCTTTACAAACTCCTCGGAGGATTATCGGGAATTGAGTGTGAGGCAAGTTGGGAGACCAGCAGATTCAAGTGGGCATGAAGATTACTATGAAAGAATAGGTATCTGGTTTAGGCCAAATTAGCTACACATGGTACATTAAGATTTTTATGAGTAAGTTTGTTTGCGACATAGTAAGGAGCATTGAGGATTTTATGAAGGATTGCAGATTGAAAGAATTAGATTCGAGAAGGAATGGAAGGTTTAGTGGAGCACCAATCCTCAACTCCGTTTTCCGGATGGGTCCAATTATTGTCATATAAATAAGTGTTTGTAATCAATTAGGAGCATTGGAACAGCTGATCGAATTAGTGAAAGGTGATTGTTTTCAAATTGTGTCCGCCTAATATAACAGTTTTCAGTGGTAAAAACAGGTAATTTTTAGGCAAAAAGTGTTAATTTAAAACTGTAGAGTACCGTAGCGAAGAAGTTAGTTAAAATTTCGGGTATGGCTGAAGCATCCCGAGGTATGGAGATGCCAATTGATGATACGCCTACTGGTGCCCTTAACCATGATTCATGGGAAGTTGTCATCGGAAAAAAAAAGACCAGCAGCTACAGCAGACCCCAGAAAACAGGCTAAAAAGGTCAGTGATATAAAATTATCAAATCAGTTCGAAGTTTTGTTCTCATCAGAAAAACAAAATACTCAAGTACAGCAAACTAATATAACTCCTGTTAGTAAGAAGCCACCTCCAATATATGTACGTGGTATTGAAAACTATCCAGCCTTTGTCTCATTTCTAGAAAAAGAGGTAGGCATTAATAATTTAAATTTAAAAACAACAAAGAAGGCCATAGTAACATTACTTCCGAAAACAGCTGACAGCTACAGGAGTGGAGTCAGAAGCCTAAGACAAGTGAACGCAGACTTTCACACATTTCAGCTGGCAGAAGAAAAAAAAATGCCCGAATAGTTATAAAAGGTTTACACCACTCTACTCCTCCTTCCATTATAAAAGATGAGTTGTTGAGAAATGGATACGAAGCAATAAATATTACAAATGCTATTTCAACAAGAACAAAAACCCCACTACAAAATGTTTTTTCGTTGATATATCAAAAAATTCATACAATGAAAAAATTTATGAAATTGAATTTCTATATTATACTCATGTAAAGATAGAAGAACCGAGAAAAAAAAACGAGATATTCCACAATGTACAAGATGTCAGGGCTTTGGTCACACGAAAAGCTATTGTAACCATCAGGCTCGGTGCGTGCGATGTGGCCAAGCCCATGAGACATCAGTATGCCAAAAAACCAGAGAAACACCCGCAAAATGTGCAAATTGCGAAGGAGCTCATCCTGCTAACTACAGAGGATGTTAGACCTTCAGAGAATTACGAGCTCAACGCAGCAACAGAAATCGTCCTCAGACGGTGGTTGTAGAGCCTCCTGAGCCAAGGCAGTTTCCACCTTTGCAAAATCGTCCTCTACAACAGCAGCCCAGTGTTCCAGAACCGAACTATCAAGACCATGTTCATTCAAATATTATGGTACAGCCACAACAGACTTGGTCAGGCATGAATCATGTAAGTACAGTTCAAGCACCGCCTACTAATTTTGATCCATCAGAACTTATTTCTGCCCTAAATAATCTTAACAACCTTGTCCGACCTCTTATCAGCCTCATTACTAAATTAAACCAAATAACACAGACAGTATGCCCCCAATATGGCCCCTAATTCTCTGACTGTGGGCTCCTTATCAATCCTACTATGGAATGTAAACGGACTTATACAACGAAAGACTGAATTAGAAATACACCTCCATCACAAACGCACAGACATAGCCTTACTGACGGAAACACATCTGACACCTCGAAATAAACTTAGCATCTCTGGATATACTTTATACAGAACAGACCATCCTGACAACACTGCACACGGAGGTACTGCCATTGCAATCAAATCGACACTTCATCTTGACTCTACTCCTCAGATACAAATCACAGGAATACACTTACAGACCAAACACAAGAACGTGACGATAGCTGCAATTTATTGCCCCCCAAAGTACATAATTACAGAGCAAATGTTTACAAAAATCTTTGAAGCTCTTGGTAGTTCGTTTTTAGCTGGAGGGGACTATAATGCAAAACATCAGTACTGGGGTTCGCGACTGTGCACTCCAAGAGGTAGGAACCTTAGATCTGTTATTCATCGACTGTCATTAGACGTGCTTGGTCCAAACCAACCAACTTACTTACCAAATTCTAGACACAAGAAGCCTGACATATTAAACATATTTGTGACGAAAGGATTAAGGACCGTACCCTGTTCAGTGAAAACCGAAGCGGATCTTGGCTCTGATCATTCCCCTGTAAACCTGATAATGGGCGTCGAAACATTTCTTAAGGAAAAGAGGCCTTCATTAACAGGTGGTATTATGGATTGGGACCAATTTACAGAGCAACTAAATTCTAAACTATCCATCCCAACTGCTCTCAAAACAGAAAAAGAATTGGAAGAGGCAGTTGAACTCTTTACAACATCAGTACAAGAAGCTGCATGGTCTTCGCAAACACCAAGGTATAAAGAAACTATCCATTTACCTAACTACCCTCAACATATTAGGGATCTTATTAGAGCTAAGAGACAAGCCCGCAAAAAATGGCAAAAAGACCGATTCCCTTCTGACAGACAGACGTATAATAAACTCAATAATGACCTTAAACACCAAATACAAAAATTTAAACAAAATAACTATGACAATTATTTTTCAAACTTGACAACCGATGATAACAGTCTATGGAATCATACCAAACGCCTCTTGAAGCACCGTGAACCATCGGTCCCACTGAGAAAATATGATGGTTCCTGGGCTGTCTCGGACAGAGAAAAGTCAGAAATTTTTGCCGATTATCTTTCAACTGTATTTAGACCACATGATGACTTAACTGACGCACTCCAAGAGGAACATTTAGAGACAATCTTAGACTCACCCCTACCAATGTCACTTCCTCCCAAACCTTTCACTCCTACTGAGGTGCAAAACCATATCAAGCAATTACCAAAAAATAAAGCTCCTGGTTATGATCTCATCACAGCTGAGGTACTCCAAAAACTACCCAGAAAATCATTAGTTTTTCTTACAACCCTTTATAACGCCATTCTCAGAACAACGAAATTTCCCTTACAATGGAAACATTCCTTGATATTAATGATTAATAAGCCGAACAAAGACAAATACACACCCTTCTTCCTACAGACCTATTAGTCTTTTACCGCTCTGTTCTAAAATACTTGAAAAATTACTACTGGACCGTATTACTAAATTACTGACTGAGTTAAATACAATACCTGATCACCAATTTGGATTCCGCTCATATCATTCAACAACACAACAGTTACATAGAGTCACAGATTACATATCCGCTGCTTTAGAACTAAAACTTTACGTTTCTGGGGCGTTTTTGGACGTTTCCCAGGCTTTTGATAGAGTATGGCACCAGGGGTTACTAGTAAAATTGAAACCGTTACTACCACACACTTACTACCTTATCTTACAATCTTTTCTTTCAGACCGCTTTTTCTCTGTTCGCCAGGGCTCAGATATCTCCTCCATCAAACCTATTTTAGCAGGAGTCCCTCAAGGCTCAATTTTAGCACCTTTTCTGTACTTAGTATATACCTATGACATACCGACGAACAATAACTGCTACTTACGCAGATGACACTGCAATCATGACTAGAGACGCGGACCCTACACAAGCCACCTTAACACTTCAACACAACCTCAACGAGATTCAAACTTGGTGTAAGAAATGGAAAATAAAACTTAATTATGACAAATCCCTTCATATTACATTTACACTACGACGCAAAACCTGCCCGCCTGTTTACATTGACAACCAACCTTTACATCAAACTGAAAAAGTGACATACTTAGGACTTACACTTGATAGAAGACTGACATGGGGCCCACACGTCAAGACAAAAAAACAGACGTTACAGTTAAGACTGCGACTTCTATACTCTGTACTTCACAGACGCTCAAAACTACCTTTAAAACAAAAGCTTAACATCTACAGTTACTTGATTAAACCCATCTGGACGTATGCATCGCAAATTTATGGACCGGCCAAAAGAACACATATTCAGAAAATACAGACATTTCAATCTAAATTCCTAAGACTGATAACAGACTCCCCTCCTTATGTGTCAAACGATATACTACATACAGACTTACGTATTCCGACAGTTAAGAGCCATATTCATAAACTTTATCGACAATTTCATGAGAAACTACGTGGACACACTAACAAACAGATACATAATATGGCAACAGTACAGATACCAGACATAACTCAAGGAGGCTGAAAAGGAAGTGGATGAGGGATCTCCTAGTCTAATCGCTAATAATTTAGTTTCACGCCTGGAGATTGTACCACTGGGTGCTGACTCCCTCATGCCTGATCATGTCTGTTGTATCAATGTAATTTCACATTCACTGGTTGTCCATTGTGTACAGTTGTGAATAAAGTTATTATGTTAAAAAAAAAAAAAAAAAATTAGGAGCATTAAACGCTTTTCTAGTAAATGTTGGAATAGTTGGAAACGACGAGCAGTTTTTTTGTCTTTTCTACCTGGCAATTTCGAAACTATCTATTAATTTAGATATTGTCTATTTTTAAATAATTATTTATTTAGGTACAGTATAACTTGAAATAATTTGATGTCAAGTATATTAACTTGGTATATGAATACAATAAGTAAATGTATTCTCTGAATAAAAATATAATAGTCACTTGGTATCAGTCCAGCGAAAGAAGATCTATATGGTTTAATTTATTTTTAATTATGCTATACATACACTAAGGTTACTAACTTTATCTGACCCGATTTTTTTTATTTTAAAATATAAAACAATTCTTAACTATCTTAAATGGTCAAATATCAGTTATTTGAGAAATAACAATTTTTTAAATTAACATATAGATAATAATCTTTTAAATGTTCCTGATGTTATTCCCGAGAGGGGTGGGGGCTTACACCCGAGTATAGTATAATGTATACTATCTTAGTGAGAATAAAAATGTATACCCCAAAATAACCACTTATTGCATTATATTTCTCTTGATAACAATTAAATATATAATTTTAAAGATTCTTAACTTAAATTCATCATCAATCATGTAATTATATACTTTTTTACCATCATTATAATTATTTTAAAAACAATTAACTGCTATGTCATTAGCTATTTAACAATAAAGCATCGAGACGTGTGTCAGATATTTATTTTAGCTGGTACATTGTATATGAAGTAATCAAAAGTATTAAAAAGATTTATCACGTAACAAGAGTAATTGGAATATTTTGCAAAGTCCTTCGAAGTCAATCACCTGCTCAGATTGCGTGATAACTGATATATAATATATATATAAATGAAAATAGTTCGTCAGATTTAACATGTAGGGATATGACTAATACTGAATATGATAATTTGAATATATCTAGTTGGTATAAAGTTCATTCTCTTGCGTAAATGTCGAATAAACAAGGCATCTCTCATTACTTTGAGAAGGGCAGGGGTCATGGTATAAGGATGGTTTAAAAGATATGTCTCATGTAATCATATCTTTTATATTTATACTATGGTAAAAGATATATATATATATATATATATATATATATATATATATATATATATGTATATATACATATATATAAATATATATTTCACTAAACCTTCCAGCTCTTCTCGTATCGAATTCTTATAATTAAAAGTCCTTCGTTAAATTAAATTATGTCTTAAATAAACTTCTACAAAAAGATCTTAACGTTCCATGTGTTGCTGGCTTAGCTTAAACCAGATATTAGTCCTTTCATCATAAACTACATACTCAATCGAATCAACTAGTTTCCCAACTCCATTCCCGATAATTCTCCGTGGTGAAGAGATCTTCTAATGTAGACCTGTTATTAAAGTGCTACTAGTTATTCGTTCTTTACATGTCATTAAAATATTTTTTCAAATTTACTTATGAAATACTATGAAGTTTTTCTGAACCATATTATTATTCCCTTTTCTCCCTTTTTAGCGCTTCATCATCCGTCCCTCTTCCAAAAATCCATCACCAATGGTTATAGTTTTTTTCTTGTGTTTAGTATTGGGTCAAAGTTTCTAAACTTTAGAATAGCACACTGTTGATCTTTTTGGAGAAAATTAAGAATTGCTAATGGATTTATACTATTACAGCACTACTTACCAATATTGAACAATCGGGGCAAAACTGTTTTAATTTTTCAATGTTTGGATTGTTAACTTTATCCACATTTCGGCGCATTTAGAGATTTTTTTTTTCTTAACTTAGCTCCATTTTATTGATCTGCTTTTATAAACTAATTTGTTGTGTAACTTAATTTTATGCAATGATTACCTGGTTATCAGCAAATAATACGTGGAAGTCATAACAAGTCTTAGCAACTTTGAAAATTTTCAGATTATAAACTCTATTTTAATATCATGTTTTTGAATTATAAATTGACATTTTTATTTCATATTAATTTTTAAACTTTGACTTTTTTTTTTCTTTTTTTTTTTTCCAATTACATAAAATAGAGTTTATTACACTCAATGGTCACATTTCGATTTTCATTTCCAATATTCTTGCAATGTCTTCAACAGTTCGACTTCTAATATATCACGTAGCAGAGAATTTATAGAGCCTCTGACATCCGACCTACGGGACATCATAACTCAACCCGAAGCCGCCAAGAAATAACAAACATACAATTTTTGAGAAAATGCGCAATCGCTTCGAAAACTTTCTAAACCTTGTATTTCGGTTAGCGGCTAATTACGATTTTTCCTTATGATTTATAATTGCTTGAACCCCAAAATAATAGCAGTCATTTCTTCTTCATTTTCAAGAAGACTCGTCATGATTTATAGTCGTTGTGAGTTATGATTAAGTCAGATTGCTTTAGAGAATATATTGCCTCGGCTATAACAACCGGTAAGTACGTTTTTCTTGCTTGGTTTATTTAATGTGTAAAATTTTACGATCCTCATACAAGTAAATAAAAAATACAATATATCGTCATTGAATTAGTAATAATATTTGAAAGAATTTAATGAATACGTAATTATTTGTAATTAATTTTTTAAAAAGTAAAAAAAGTAAACAAATTTGAAATTATCTTGAACGGAAAATATGGCATTGCCGACATAGTTTGGAATAACGACCTTTACTTAACTTACAAACCATGAAGGTCTATCCTATTAAAAGATTTAAAAGCGGAAATTTGTGGTTCAGAAAAACACATAAATAAAATACAAACTGTTCAATTCCTAATATTTCAAAAACTAATGACGCAACATGATCCATTTTGAATCAAACCTCACAGAACGGCATGAACGAACCTTCGGTTAAAACATAATTTTTCCACATTGAAAAATACAAACAAAAATATACTTTATATCATTATCAAAATCAAAATAAGTATTATAAAGTATTTGAGATTCTGACACCTTTGCTTACCTCTTCTTAACTCCTGCATTAAAGTTGCACCAACGATAATGGCGCTGGTGCTAATCCGTCTTAAAATGTAACAAATAGGAGCTTGCTAATTTTGGTAACTATCTTACATCTCTAGGAGTATATTGGAATATTTATAAATTCCATTAAAGTTTCAATAATATTGTAGGTTCTATTGGGAAACGTGTTTACTTTTTTGCACCAGTTTACCTGATGACCTGTATGCCCCTAATAGGGGCTAAGTAAAAAAAGTTGAGATTTGTGTGCTGTAGGAACTTTCCAAAAACTACTGGAGCAATACGTTACATTTAGTTGACCCATATCAAATCTAATAAGTATTATTAGTTTGTCTGTTGTTGAAAAAAAAATATTGATATTATAAGAAATGCAACCTAAATTTTAAAATATTTTATATTGAAAGTTCCAGAATAAAATATCAATATGTAAAAATATATTTGTGTTTAGCGAACATCCAACTTAGCTCCTGCAACAACACGTTTATACAACACATTTGGCTCAAAATGGGCCTATTACAGTGATTTACGAGCTACATAAATCACATAGTTGTAATTAATTACTGGAAATGATTGCTGTGGACCAGCAAGCCGAGAACTCCTTCGTATAACTTACCGTCTTGCCTAGGACCCGTTGTCCTTGCGCTGAAGAAACTAACAAAATAATCAAGGAATAAGCCACAGCGTCCTTCCTTGGGAAATTTCGAAATTGGTTAAAATGACGTAGGCCCTCTGAAGATTGTATCTCAGAGTGACCTTATAGCCCGGACCGTGAAGGGCCGCCCTGAGGAAGAAATCCTACACCTGATGACCCCGTTTGTACTTGCACCTGTTTTTACCATCAGGCGCAATTCGTCCTTTCGCAAGAATGTAATTGACTTGAATGCCCGCTCCGGTGAGCCATTAGCCACTGATGAAGTTTTGATAAGTTAGAATGGTGTCAAATGTTTATTTTGAAATATTTCTTTACTTTATCTCATATTATTATTATTACATGAATATAATGATAGGTAGTGTTGATATTATTAAGGATAGCCTTCTTGTCTTACATTACCAATTATCTTATTATATTTTTTCTTAACGTTGCGAAATAGACAAAATTTACTTGGATCCAAATATCATAATGAGGAAATTTATCAAATTTGTATAAATATTTTTAAAACCTAATTTTTATATTTACTTTTTTAATTTTATTGTTTAATTCACACATTAATTTTATTGTTCAATATATTTTTTCGTGAGTTTTATTTTTGAATTTAATTTTTATTATTTTTTGTTTGTTTTTGTTTTACCTTTCTTATTTTATTCAGTTTTCAGATTAATAAAACGAGTAAATATTTACCTTATACTAGTACAACATGGCTATTAGAAAAGGAAAGATGATGATGGATATTTTCAAATCAAATGTATATAGGAAAGATAATGAATAAACAGGAAAATAATAAAAGAATAAATAAATGAACTTTTATGTTACATTAGAAACCAATAAACAACATAAATGCACGTCAATTATTTTAATAATTAGTTTTATTCAATGCTATCCTGTTAACATGTAGGAAAACCAAACATCTTTAGAAAAAGAGAATGAAAATCAGGGACATATATATATATATATATATATATATATATATATATATATATATATATATATATATATATATTATTTATGTTTTTTTTGGGGGGACTATTAGAGTTAACTTACCGGTTTTACTTATTTCCAGACAATACATATTGTTTATGCATTAATTTAGACATGTAGTACGGTAATTTATTGCGCACATTCCAGAATCGATTCCTGCAAAGAGCTCCCATGTTCCAGAATATGGTATTGAATACCTTCGCACGACTCTTCGACTTATGTCCTTCTGGAAGACAGTCATGCACAGGAGGGTCCGCATGTTAATGTTATCACATAATGTTAATAGCCAACAATAGAGACATAGATCCCAGCGTACAATCCATTGTCTTATGCTAATGGGAGTGGGTTTCTTCAACCGCACCGCATATGCTCGCTACGAAAATATTTTGAAATTCCTCGCTAGATGGCTATCTTCGGGTGTAGTCCACTGTCCGGAGGCTTATCTGTTAATATACCATCGTTGTACTCACGGACAATTCTATGAATTCATTTATCTTCCTCTGGAGGAGGGTGGATTGCTTGAGGGCCTCTTTGTTTTTATTTTGTAAGAGTTTCATTTTCCTTAACTTTCCTTAATTTTCCATAACAATTGATATTAAATGAAGACAATATTTCATTGGCTATTCCTTTATCACATTTTTTATTCATTAGATATATTTAATTTTTAAAACATAAGAAATATTTATTAGTTAAAACAAATGGCCATTTAAAAGGCAGAAAATAATTTAATAGAAGTTGTATGATTTGTATTTCATTACCTTAATAACACAGTTTAATAAATCAGATTAATAAATTCTATAATTATGAGAAGAACATTAAAAATAAAGAAAATTAGTATGCAAACAATTAAGAGTTAAATCTTAATATTAAATATTCAATGATATTAAACATACACTTGAAAAATATAAACATATATATGCTATTAGAAAAAATAAAGGTTGTTTCAAAAAAACCTTAACCTAATGATTATTAAAATATAAAGTCTATCAATAGAAATATATGCGCACATCAAGAAACTTAAAAGGAATAAAGCATCAAGGGAGGACGGAATTGTGGTGGAACTCTTGAAAAATTTAGGCCCAAAATCTCTCAATGAAATTACACAAATAATACAAAACATCTGGCAAACTGAAAAAATTCCGGATGACTGGAAGATTTCTTTGATTCACCCGCTAAAAGCGGTAATAAATCAGATGTTAACAACTATAGAGGGATCTCACTCTTACCAGTCCCGTACAAAATTCTATTAGCTTGTCTCTGGAATAGAACAAAACAGCAATTAGAACCCAAAGTAGCAGAATATCAAGCAGGATTCAGACCAAATAGATCATGTCTTGCAAATTTTTAACCTCAAAACCATACTCAAAATGCGAGCTCTTAGACAAAAACCTGTAGTATGCACATTTGTAGATTTCAAAAAAAGCATACGATTCAATAGACAGGCCCTCACTATTCCAAATTTTAGAAGAGAGGGGATTAGATCCGAAAATACTAGAAATCATAAAACAAACACTTACTGGTACAAAATCTAAAGTAAAATTTATGGGGGAAATTTCAGAACCGTTCGACATTCGTACAGGTGTAAGACAGGGTGATGGACTCTCTCCGATTTTATTCAACGTAGTTCTAGACAAAGTTATGGAAGAATGGGAGAAGGAACTCAGGAAATGTGGGGTTTGGAAACCAATTCGACTGGGCGTTGCTAAAAACAACCTCTACATACCATATCTTGCATTCGCAGACGACCTGGCGATATTAACGGGGGATGAGCAGGCTGCGGTCGACCAGCTGGAAGTACTCAAAGAATGTGCGGAAAAAGTAGGGTTACAAATTTCATTTGAGAAAACTAAATTATTTTGTTCAAAAACAGAGATTATAAGCTTAAAAACAAAATATGGTAAAATCAACAAGGTCCCATACTTTAAGTACCTTGGAGAATTCATCGAACCGACAGGTATTGAAAAAATCTCACAGCAACATCGCCTACAAAAAGTTAGAAGAGGATTAAGGTTAACACAAAACCTCTACAACAAAAAATCAATGTCAAGAGGAACAAAAATTCGACACTACAATACGGTCTTAAACCAACAATTCTCTACGCAAGTGAAACACTAACCCTTAACAGGAAACAACAACTTCAGGAAATCAAAAAAGAGGAGAGAAAGATCATCAGGAAAATTCTAGGAGGAAGACATACCCAGGACGGTTACAGGTTACAAAAGATTAAAACTACGGAAAATTATTCAAACATTGAAATTAATATTAAGAAAAGGAGAACGAAATTCTTCGGTCATCTCAGCCAACTACCAGATAATCGACTGACGAAAAAAAAATAGTAAATTATGTAACCTCACTTAAGAATACCACACCATGGTTAGATGAAATACGAGAAGGCCTCAAAAATACAAACATAAGACCAGCAGACATTTTAGAAAGAAACATTAGAAGTAGACAAATGGGAAGTTGTACCAGAGCAACCAAAACAAAAACAGTACAGACCAAAGTGGCCAGAAGAGCGTAAACAAGCCTTTTCTGAAAGAATGAAGGCCTACTGGAGGAATAGAAAGAACCCAAAGAAAAATCGATTGAGTTAATTGCTTAGCGTCTTCCATTTCTGAGGAGAATTCGCGGGAAAAAAAAATATAAATTCTAGCACAGACTATTTACGGAGCAGTGCACATCGGAGCATATTTTCGCTAATGTTAGTTAGAGAAGAATATGCACTCCGCTCTAAGGTTAGCCGACATAATGTTCATTGCCTCTATCTAACCTATGTAACCTATGGAACCTACTGTGTCTTACCTTGGTAAGTAAAGCAGTAAATAAGTTATAAATGAAATTATATATTTTTACAATAAAATTGTCTCATTTATGCTATAATATAGCATGAATTGCTATAATATAGCTACCTACCTTAGCCTGAGTTTGAAATTGAAATTAATTTTTATGACATGGATGTGTCTTTTGGTTGGGGTCTATAGTTTGTTTTTTTAACGTCAAGCGTTGTCCTGGCAACATGGAGTGTAACTTACTCTCAAAAATGTAACATTTTGACACGCTCTAGCTCTGCTGGTGTTGCTGGGATTTTCTGTCGGTTTCCTTATCAGAAGCAGTCGATATAAAAACACTAGATTATAGATAGAGATGTCCTATTGTTTTTCCTAGTCGAGGAGAAATTTATTTACTTTTTATTTTTTATTTTTTTATTTTATGCAGATGCCACAATTTTATGATCTTTAGAAATACGGATTTGAGCTTTTATGTAGATGTTTTTGAAATTTATACATGATCTTTTAAATTTTCTATGCCATTGTTTATTAAACTGCGTATATAATCTTTCCATCTATCAATCATACGAATCATCATATAAGTACAGTAGGTACATAGTTTCAGGTTACATTCTAAATAGTTCTTTTTTAATTCTCCCAGTAGAAATTTAGTTAAATATTAATAGAATACTCTCAACAACTAACAATAAACTATTTTGTTAGATATCACTGAAAAAGATCCACAGTATATTATAAAGTTTTACGGTGCTTATATTTTATACCCATAATATAAAACTACCAAAATTATTACTATGCAATTGTTCAGTCTACAAGGAAACCGAAACTCCAAATATAAGGTAACCGACGAAACACTTTAATCTAACCTTGAGAAAACCATACCTTTTTTATTCTTTTTTAGCAACTGCCTACAGAAGAGGAAATATCCAAAATGGGTGACGAAGAGCTTTTTTACGTATAATAATATGTACTACGTATTATTATTTTCTATAATGATATATAATACGTATAAGATTGCTTACCAAACCGAAATATCTTGTTGCTTTCGTATCCTTTTTTTGAGGATCTATCTTCAAGGATACCATTAAATTTAAACTTTTACGGGTATATCAACCATTTATTTATTTATCTATTGATGTAGTGTTTTAATAAATTTACTTTGCGTCGTAAAAATAGTTTTTTTATTCAACCTTACATAATTTATTTTAGTTTTACATTTTTCTTTCTTAAATACTTTAAATAAATATATTATAAGGTATTAATCCGAAAATTAATAATATAGGTATTCATTAAAAAATTAATACTGAAATTTAACCCAAAGTTCTAAATGATTTAGAAAAATCTTCTCTTTCGTTAGCCAGTCTAAATATTGTACAAAAGAAATATTCTTTTCACCTTTGTGTTAAATGTGGTGATATTTGTAAATCTGTTTTTTAAAGATTGTGGCTTTTTTAAGTTTATCCGTAATTAACGAACACACATCATGAATTATCGGAAAGTAATTTATGAATTTCGTGCACTAGCCCGCACACCACTGGAATCCGATGCCTGAGGAGTCATTTCCTATAAGCAAAAGACCCAGAGCTGGTTAGCCTATGATGGACGATGCCAAAGATATTTCTTCACCTAATAACTGAGATGCCAGCAATAAGAATAAATTCGTGTGGAGAGGGATCAGCCCGGGCATTGATGATATACGACCCACGATCCGCACTTTCGCTGTCGCAGGAGAGTCCGAGCGGTGGAATGGTGTCGCTTTATTGGATGCGGTCTGCCACAGGGTCAGGGGTTACATGTAGTAATAGCGTTATTTACTGGTTTTATGATTGGTTGTTATGGCTGTATGTATAGTTATATAATAATATGTTGTGACAATAATTATTATAAATAAAATATAAATTTATTTTAATCATAAAAATCAAAGTAAGTCATACCATACATAAATATGTATATATATTTTTTATAAATGAAAGGATATTTAAATGATTAAGTAGAAGGTGCAATTCTTCATATGGCTAATAGTTCATTTTCAAATTCTCAAAACTAGTCAAGAAAGAAACTGGTATGAATAAATAAAGATCCTGAAATATGGCAGGATGGAAATAGGAATGAAGAAGCGTAGTTATCTTATAGGTAGCGAGAGTTTCTTCACTTCTCGATTTGAAGTATTTAAGTACATTTTGCTGATCCATCACATAAGGAATAAGATTTAGATTTGTAGTCCCATGCTAAGCGACGTTTGTTTACCTCTGTGACACTAAATTTTAGTATTTACATAAATATATTCCTATATTCTGGATATATTTCCTATATTCTGTATAAAATATAAAAAAAATATGAATTTGTTTTTCCATAGAAAATATCACTGAATAACTAGTTCGAGTACACAAGAGGCTACTCCCTGCAAGGCAAAGCCCACAGGTTAGAGACTTATAAAGTATATATGTTTATAAACAGCGTTTCGAATCGTAATTTGTTGACTGGACTTCTTTCGCCTCAGATGTGGCAACAGGAATCCTTGAATAATACATTTATTCAAAGGAAAGTGAGACAACTCCTTGACTAACGTTCACACGAGACGTGCTGTTGGCTACCATTGCTTGAATCAATACCATGATTTGTCATGTTCGTTAGTTTTTCGTTTTAGACAGACCTTTTTTTTCTGAAGTGTAGCGTTAAATCTTGGCATTCATGAAATAATTACAATGTATTACAAAATAGTACCTAATAAATTTCTTATTTATTATTAATGAATTGACTATCTTTTTTTTTCAGTGTTTAAACGGCACGAGGGTCACCACGGACTGCATCACATCCCAACCCCAAACATCGGGTTCTCCAAGGTGAGTGATATTATATAAAATTGTAAATATCGTATTATATATGGGCATTTTTTCTCTTATGACCATTTTTAATGGAAACACTATCGTACAAAACATTTTGAAATTCTAGGAAAACATTAAATTATTAATTATGCTTTATATTAAAAAAAAATATGGGATATACAACCCATGTACATGTTCATTTCAGGGTATAATTAGTTAGTTAATCTTAATGCATTTGAGTTTATATATATTTTAATATGATATAATTAATATAATTCGTACCAAATTAGCAATATATGGGACATTAGGGTCATTTTTGGTTAGTGAATTCGTTAAATAATACAAATCTTCAATAATTTGATATATAGATTATATTTATGATATAACTTGTAAACGAACCAAATGTATTATTTATTATGACTAAAATACGTATATCGCATTGCAGATGTTTTAGAACTGAAGATGAATATTTAACATTTAGAACAGGTTATTCTAATAAACAAGATATTAAAAAAGTGGTAAGAATCTATCAATTAATAATTGTATTAATCTTTAGATATTCAACGTTAAATCTTATTACACTTATTGTTTTTTGTTAATGCGTTTCCTAAAAGTAGCGGTAAGAAATATAATTAATCAACTTTGTATCCTTCTAAAAGCTCAAGGAAGTTAAAAGATTAGCTCGAAGAAATGGCTTGGAAATACCTATGACGGAAGCGTCTATGATTGGATAATATTAATTCGTCCCATTTCCTCATAGGATTCAATAGGATTTGAACGGAAGAGAAATATTGTTAGTGTTGTTCGTACACGGCTTGAGCATCCAATCTTCCGAATCGTCCAGTAATTTGTGCCCGTATATGATAAATCTTAGCGATCCTCCGGGATGAATATTATAGCCAGTAAAGCAAGAATTACAGGCGCAGTAATGAGACGTTGCATAAGAGTAGAAATTTGCAAACCCCCTGGAGTTTACCAGAATCTCAAGATCCACGATTCCAAATAATGACGGAGTTGCCATTCAACTTTCTAAAAAATATAAGACCACTGTCAGTATTACCTTAAGTGCATATTCTTTCTTTCTCGTCTGTCTCCAAATGAAGCCAGTTATACCATAATTTTGTATAATTTAAACAAATATAACACGACAAAACATAATTTGAATTAGTTAGTTTGCTTTTTTGAACTTTTTGGTTTTCGTTTATTCATTCTTTTTTTTTTTAGCTTTCATATCGTGGTAATCGATATTATTTTTTCTATATTTATCAGTATTATGGTATGTACTGTTAAAGCTGTCATCATGTTTGAAAATATTATTTTTGTTAGAACGTAAATAATTATTTTTTGTAAAAGATTTGATTCATACAAAAGTATAATTAAAATTTTTAAGGATAACTAATCACCATTCGATTAATATATCGATAAAATTTAAGTATTACTTAAAAAAATAAAATTTCTTAATTAGATTTATTTTTTAATTAGAAAGTAAATTAAATTTGTGATAAAATAAACCCAGTTATTTAAAAATGATTTTCAGGTATCTACTTTGAACTACTTTTAAGACACTTTTCAAATAACAATAAAATAGTTTACTATACATTAAGTAATTTAAGGGTTTAGTTGATGAAAGGGTTATGTAACAACACACTAGTTTGAGTAATTTGTTTAAAGTTTTTTTTTTTTTTTTTTTTTTTTTTTTTTTTTTTTTTTTTTTTTTAAGCATGATGTTAATATGCTTAAAAAATGTTGCATAGCCTTTTAATAAACCTTCGTCGGGCACCTCTCAAATACTCCTTTCTTATGAGAGACTCATAAGATCTTTTCTATGCTATTTTATCTCACGAACCAAAATTTATAACCTTTTTAGAGATTTATTTATCAGAAAACATTTATTGTTCAGAACAAATCTATAACAATAACAATATAATAACAAATATTAACATTTCAAAATCAACGCAGAATAGGCTTACTTTTTTGTACGTAAGAATGATGCACGAATAAAATTGACGAAAAAAAAAAAGTATAATTAGACATTAAGATACTTCTCTTGTTCTTTGTCTTTCTCCTTGTGCCATAACTAGCTTAGAGAGGCCTCAAGCCAACGCTGTCAGGGCTCACGGTCCCTGCACAGCTGCTTCAGTTGATGGACATTTCTTCCTCCTATCCTCTAGATATACTCCTCAAATAAAATCCTAGGCCTTCCGCGTTGTCTCTTGCCAGTCGGTCGAGCTTCCATCACTTTTCTAGGCTCTCGGTCCTCATCCGTCCTACATACGTGACCAAACCACTTGAGCTATCGTTTCTCGTGGGTGGTTTTTAGTACGGGGATTTTTAATTCTTTTCTTTTCTAATGCGGTCTATTTTTGTTTTTCCAGCTACCCTAAGTAGGCATTTCATTTCAGCTCCACTTATTCTTCTGATCTGCTTGTTCAACATGATCCAGCTGTTGCTCCCGTAGGTAAGAGTAGGGAGGTATATTGATTGGTAAATGTGGAGCTTGGTTTCCTGCCCCACATCTCGGTGGCTAACAATACTGTTGCATATGCTGTAATAGATTTGGGTGGCTCGCGCAATCCTATTTCCAATTTCCAAATCTATCCTGCCTTGTCTGCTCATGTTAGCTCCCAAGTAGAGAAAGTTCTCTTTTACTTCAAGAACCTCACCATTACACACTACCTTCACTGTCTCCTTCATATCTCGGTACACGATCAGTATCTTACTCTTATAGGCGTTGAGAGACTTTTCTCTTAAATTCCTCTTCCCATTCCAGTAGAGCCCGCTGCAGCTTTCCTTCTGTTTCACAAATGAGAACGATATCATCTGCCTACAAGAGAGACTGGCTGAGTATTGTCCACGTGTACCATTCACCAATAACTGCACGGGCCTTTTACAAATTTTATGGATTTCATCCATAAATACAATAAATAAGAGTGGACTCAGACTATTTCCCTGATTAACTCCTCTATGAATGGAAAAAGAAATAGATTAAAGTCCATTAATCCTTACCACTCCTTCTGACTATGTATAAACGGATTTAATGGCATAAACTTGGATACTGTTTGAAGCAAATTCAGTCAGAATCACCAGTCTTATATTTATTTGGAGGATGTAGGCATTGCCAGACTGAGATGCAGGCCATATTTGCGTAGAAAATAAATTTTTTCATGTGAAATTGGACTACCTCCTACCGTGTTCAGATTGCAAGTGTTACTTTTTGATCCGTGAACACCTTCTGAAAACAATAATCCAATGAGACCTTTCAATTGGATTATATCTTATATCCTTTTCTCTAACATGTTTGTGATTGAAGGTATCAGTAGTAGTATGAGTAGGTGACAATCGTTTTCAGGATGTTATTAGTAAATAAATTTCACAAACATTCAATTGCCATTCTAGCATAGCAAACGTTCCCTTTTACTTCAGGAGGCTCAATGGCAATATTATGAGTAAAGTAATCTTCAATAAAATTATTTCTGCAGAATACAGATGATTACCAAATCATAATGTTGATCTTTGGTTTTTTACATTGTGTGTAAATATATGAATCATAAGCTTTTTGTTGTAAGCACGGATAATGAAGTCCATGATTCCTCTAGAGTCCCTAATCATTACCAATTCATAGACTGAAATTAAAAATTGGATGCCTAATAATGCTGTTATGCAGTCTTGATCCACCTAATAAGTAAAATTCCCGCAACGGGGAATGCTAGTCAAAATATAATTATGGAACGATCATGTGGCGAAATATTTATTTGAGAGAATATTTATTCTTTCAATAAACTTATTGTATAGTATGGGATTGATCTAGGATATTTTAGACAATTACATTCATGGTTAAACTGTTAAAATCTCTCATCTTCCACTTCATAATTTATTTACCTATTTCAATTGATTTTAAAGCTAGCCTGAATTAAAATTTACCATATTTTTTTAAGTGATAAAATTTCTAATTTATTTATTGCAATAGCAAATTTTTTTTTTATTTTAAATTTTTTTAAAAAAAAATTAAACTGGTTTTTATTGTTACTTGAATTATTTATTTACATTTCGGAGGAATGTAAATTGAACACCATTATGTAAATCGTTTATGCAACAAAATAAGGACAAAGCACAAATAAGAAAAATATGACATAAATATAAAAAAATCCCCTATTTATAGAATTCTTGTTTATAATATATAGATTATATATACGGTTGACATTTATTTTGTGGTTGTTCAACGGAATGTCCATCCTGCCCTTGTTGGAATACATAAAGTCGTTAAGTTTTACAAAACAAACAACTACCCGCTTTTTTTCCTTTATAATAAAATGCCAAAGTTAAACCACAAAGTTAATTTTTTATAAAAATCTCTTAACCAAATGATGATGATTAATGATATCAATAAAAATAAAACACATTGATGGGCCTATATTTAGTATATTGAATATAACATTAAGCAAGATAATCGATTTAATATCGATTTTGATTTCCCACGGCGGCCCTGATCTGGCCGACTGTGGAAATAAGTTTTAATTGTAGGCTTTGTCGACGATTGGCTACTGCATGTGCAAGTGCAGTCCGCTGATTGCAGCCCGCTCGCATATTCCCACGATCTTTGGGCCCTGAGGGCTTGTTACTTCTGGTCTGTCGAGGAGTGGTACCGCTAAGAAGTCCGTGGGAGTGTCTGGAATCAAAACAAATGAGGTGTAGAGAATCACGTTATTAACTTAGGCGGAATTTAAAAAGTATGCGGTCGATAATTCTGTAAATTATAAAATTCCATACAATGTTCTTTATACAATTATTAAATATGTTCTTATACTCGTTTTTAAATGAATATATACCTAAATGTGTAGAAAGCACGCTAGAGAGATACAAAGAAAGAATTACTGAGTGATATACAGTTAGGCTTATTTTTTATGGCTTAAATAAATAAATTGTAATTATAATTGTTTAGCTTATTCAAGTGTATATGATTGTTTACGATTCATTTGAAGATAATTAGGTGACATTGTTAATAAATTATGTATCCAAAGCAGTAGTTTTTGGAGGAAACTATATCATACATCATTCATTAATTGTATATTAAATTGAACCCTTTTCACTATCATACACACGTCAACTGATAAATGATTTCAGAGGAGTTAAAGCAGTTGCTCCATTCGAATATAGTGAAAGAATTAGATAATATAAAGTTTGAAGGACTTCAGTTCTTGGAGCATCCACTATACCTGAGGGTTAATTTCATCAAAATTGTTTTATGGTGATAACTTTATTAAAACTGTTTAATCAGTTAGCGATCTGTATTGACATGATGCGGTTCAATGTTGGTATCTCTTCTACATTATATTACTGAACGTCTGCATTAGAAATAAAATTATAAAGTTTCAGTTTTTCTATAAAATTAACATATTTCCAAATGTAAATTTAAGCGTTTTATTTTTTAAGTAAGGCAATTTATATTTAAAATATAACAACATGCGTTATGACGTAACTTTAAAAATTTAAATCTCAAGATTTAAATATTTTTTAAATTTTAATATAGATTAAATAGAAACCTTAAGCAATTTGTTGTACATTTATAATTCGGGCTAAACAGGGGTAACTGAAGTGGCTTTGGAAGAAACCGTCATTCTTTAGGACGCTTGAGCGTTGATTTATTGTTTATGACGATACTATTTGTTTTTGCTGCTTGATTTTTTAAAAATATTTATTTTGATTTTTTTTTTTATATAAACAAATAATTGATATTTCTCTAAATTAAGTTTATTCGATCCAGTTGTTATTCTACGTTTCGCACATTCGATCCGCTGGCCAAAGCTGTCTTAGCATAAAAATATAACTTTCATGTATCTCTCTTAGTTTCTTTCAGAGTGAGGGTGCATCCAGCCAGGACTTTTTGACTCCTCTATTTTTCGTAAGATTTTTTATTAATTTAGTTAGATTTTTTATTAATTTAATTTTCCTTTCAGTATCTATAATTTCTAGACAAGTCGTCGATTAAGCGCTCTGAACGAGTTTAAGTTCGCTAAATTCGCTAGTTCAATCACTATTGTTTTGTACAGTATTTTCACGACGACGAAACTTACCGACATCCGGTAGTTACACGCGGGTATAGGTAATTTATTTCTATTTATTCTTTAAGATAGCTGTCAAACCGTGTTGAACCACGTTGATTCGAAGGGGCTCTGGTGTTGTCACTTCTAGATGCCAATAATTTGGCTCGACGGTACATATCTGAACAAAATAAAGGCAAACGCGTGCTCATTCACGGTGAATGCTCAAGTGTATACGCACCTTAAGGGTTTGTCGCGTAGCTGTCGCGGGCCGGATTTGGCCCGCGGGCCGTAGTTTGGAAACCTCTGCATTAGATGATTGAAGTATAACCTTAGGTTATACAGCCGATGCCTGTTGTAAGTTGGGTGATAGTCCAATTTAATAATTCCTTTATCCCGCAGATACATCATCTCAACTCGCTCTTCCCTATATTTTTCTAGATGGGATATACCTAGTTACCCCCTGATCCTATCATTCATACCCTGAACTATAGTTTTGCTGACAATTCTTCTGATTTCTGCAGCTTTAATTTAAGTGTCTATCTGCCTGGACCTAGATGGGAGCTGAGGCACAATACAAGAGTGTCCGAAGGTGAATTAAGATAAGGATTTGATTCATCGATGCAGGTGGTCACTATATTAATATTTTTAGTTGACCCACTGAAATAGCCCGTTTGTCGGCCTCATTATTACCTTTTATAAGAACCTGAAGGGGCTGGATATCATCACATCCTCTAAGGTGGCCAAAGGTGATCCCATTACCATAGCGAGGACTCCAGGGGAACCTAGTCTAAGACCCTCGGGGGTCAAGGGTCGCCCCTGATGGAAGAGCTGTCATGTCAGCGTTGTTCCTCAAGCCCTCGGGGTAACCGGTCTATATTAATTGTCTGTAGCACATCTCATAGTCTCTTGTCGGCAACTTTCTCTCCGCCCAGGAACACTATGGTTCTTCACCCGAATATGTATCAACCCCGAATATCGTGACCTAAAATTAGTACATTAAGTTTGTGACAAAGCCACTTGTTCACTTTTACTATTCTAAACAATCGAAATTATTCTAGTGGGGAAATAGCATTCTTATAACACTAAGTACTATATACAGTTATAAATAAATGAAAAGAAAAAATAACAGACAAAATAAAGTTTTTTAAAAGATAATGCATAAAGTAATATATTTTTAAAAACCTTATACGATAAGTAGGTTTCACAAATAATCTTAGAAAAGTATTAAAAAATTTAATGAACCAATAACTATACAATAACATTCATTAAAATAATTTCCATTACAATTAATAAATTTATCCCACCGTGATGCAAGATCCCAAATACATTTTTTTTTTTTTTAATGATTGATCTTTGCTGGTAAAAAAACTGATTTAATTACAATTCTATATAATGTGGTTCCGAGGGCATCTTCATTCCTAACACCTCGGAGAGTTGTTTAGAATAGCATGGGAAGCAAGTTGAGATACTAATGGATTTGAAGTTTTCCATCCATGGTTATGGAGTTTTCTATGAAAGGGTAGGTATCAGGAAGCTACGAAATATAATTAAAAATTCCTTAGGTTATTTTTTGAGCTACCTGAAATATCTAAATCATAAAAGAAAACAATCTTAAAATTACAATGAAATATTTTAAAATCATAGTGAACATATTTAGCAAAGTTTTTCTGATATATTAATCAGTTTTCTTTTTAAAGGATCTAAAAAGACATTGCAAGAGCTAACAATGTGTTTTAGGAAGCAGAAATAAAGGACTTGCCTGATATTTTTTCATTTAAAATTTTATCTGAAAAATTGTGGCTGCTATTATTTTGGCTCATTAGTAGTAATTACTAATTATAATGGGGATTGCGGACGAGAATAGAACGTAGGCTTGTGCCGTTAATGAAGGCAGTGATTTACTGCGGAAAGATTAAGGCTGACAATAGAGCTATAATTAAATCAGTAATAAAACGAAAAGGGTGATTCCATGTCTTCCTCGCTGGCAGGACCCACCGATCCTATCTGGAGTGTCTTCGCTCAATGGGCAGTCCGTCAGGCCTAATGGTATCTCCTTACAATTCATAGGGGCTGTGTGCTATCAACCCGCCTACTTCTTGCTCCTCTGCTTAATAAACGGCTATAAATGACGCGTCAGACCTGACAGACAACGCTACATGGGACAAAAGACAATTATTTAAATTGACCTCTTCCAATATTCAGCTGGTGGCGGACTAATGCAGTTTATGCCAGGAGTGCTCACCAGTGGTCAGACACTTTCCCTGTTTCCTTAGAACTTCAGGTGCTTCTTGTAACGAATTCAGGATGTTATCCATTCCACAAGAAATCTTGAAACCTTGCGATCGGTGATCTATAAAAGTAAATATAGGCTTAAAGAGTATTATGCATTGACTAGTTCACTGTCAATAATAATAATTAAACAAAAATAATTATTTCATGCTTGTATATATTGCAAAATAATTAATTATTGTTTATAGTTATTATTAATTGTATTATTATTATGCAGAATAGTAATACAATTAATTTTTTTTCTTTTGTAATATTCATAATAATGCATCTTTATAATAAAAAATAAATCTTTGAAAAATCAATAAGAGGGAATCGTTTTTGTTGTTTTGTTTTTTTTTGTTTTTTTTTTAATATACATTTATTGAAATTTACAACTGTACGAAATATATAAATCAAGTAAAGGTATTGACAACGATTATAATAACATATCAAAACTTGTTAAGAACTACTCATCAGTAGCACTTTTCTACTAGCAAGGTCTGTAGGCCATCTTCGTTTCGGACGCCTCGGAGGATTATCAGGAATGGAGTGGGAAGCAAATTGAGAAACTAAGGGATTTGAGTGGTTATGGAGCTTACTATGAAAGGATAGGTATCTGGTGTGGTCTAAATTAGCAACATATGGAATATTAAGATCTTTATAGATAAGTTTATTGGTGACAAAGTATGGAGCATTGAGGATTTTGGATTGTAAGGATTGGATACGAGATGAATTGAATGGTTTAGCTTTACTCCGTACGTCCAAATAGGTCTAATCACAGTCATGTATATGAGTCTTTTGTAATTATTGGGAAGCATCAAACTTTTGTCTAGTAAATATTGAAGTAGTCTGTAACGACGGGCAGTTTCTTGTCGTTTTAGTCTTGTATGTGGATTCCAAGTTAGACGTTTGTCCAAGTGGGGTCCTAGGTAGCGGATCTGTTCAACAGGGATTAGTGGAATATCATTAGAGGATACTGTAGGACAGGAAGTCTTAGATTTACGACGTAGGGTAAACGTTATTTGGAGGGATTTGTTAGGATTTATTTTGATTCTCCATTTTTAACACTATTCTTGAAGGTTTAGTATGTGGGATTGGAGTGTTTGAGAGGCAATGAAGGGATCATTGTTTACTGATAACACACATGTGTCATCAGCGTAAGTGGTGAGAACAGTGGTAGGATGAGTTGGGATGTCAGCTGTATACAGCGTGTAGAGGATAGGACCTAGGATACTACCTTGAAGAACACCGGCAGATTAGGTAAAGCGAGAAGAATAGGAAAATTTACGGTTTACTTTGAAAGTTCTATCACAAAGATAGGAACGGATAATTAGGAAGTATGTTGAAGGAAGGAATCTACGGAGCTTGTAAAGTAGTCCTGGGTGCCAGACTCGGTCAAAAGCTTGTTTCACGTAGAGAAGGCTCCCGTGCAGTACATTCGGCGCTCCAAGGCAGAAGAGACATTGTCTACCTCACGATGACATTGCTGGATTGAGAAGTATGATGTTCGGAACCCAAACTGGTGATCTGAGATAACATGATGGGAATCTAGGATAGGATACAAGCGTTTTAAAATTAGTTTTTCAAGGATTTTACCCATTATTGTCAAAAGTGAAATAGGACGGTATGAGGATAGGAACTCGGGTGGCTTTTTAGGTTTTGGAATCATCTTAACTATAGATAATTTCCAAGCGTCAGGAAAATATGTGGTAAAGAGGACAGCATTAAATATATGAAAGGGAATTGTAAAACATTTTATCATCTTTTCTGGATTCTAACTTACTGGCAGTTGACATATCTTGAAACAACATCATGAATACAGATCCCATAAAATTCTATGATCCAGGCTACCTGAATAACACTCATCTTCTTCTCCTTTCGCTGCTTCCAAATAGCCATTTAGTGGGAAGGAATAGCCCCTTTTCATCTTGCCCACTGGTCTCTGTCCTTCGCTCTCCTCATCTATGTCACTGCGTTCTCTCTAGCTCATCCTAATTTCTCTATGTACTCACTATACGTAAGCCTTGGGCTTCCTCTAGGTCGAATATTCTTATTGTATAACAATATATCTAATCAACAATATTTTACGGGAAGATGATGAATTACTTAATCAATGGTGTATATCGTCATTAATTTTTACCATTATTATTTCAACGTTTTTTTTTATTTTAGTGTTTATTTCATTTTATGTGTACTTTTATTGTTTTTATTTTTGAAATAAAAATTAAATCATCTTGAAGAAATTAATTTAATCTGTTTATCGAAGTAAAAATAAAATTCGACTAATATTTCAGTATTCTTCAATTTCCCGATATCAAAAAATATGGATTTAGCAATTTTATAGTATTTAAATTATAAGATGGTTTTTTTTTTACACACTTTTTCTTTATATGTATAGTTCTTTGAGGTTTATAACTATATTATTGAATTGCAGAAATTACAACTAAAACGATTAAGAATGAATAGCTTTATGAGGGTGACATTTATTTCTAAGTACTTTGTTTCTTTTTTTGACCAAACTACGATATAAAATTGTTTTTTATGTTCTAATGACGTATGATAAGGCTTAATGTAATTTCTGCTTCACAATCTATCTATCTAATACTAAATACGAGTACGTTATGTATATGTGTGTGTGTGTATACTAGCATCCCCGTCGCGGCTTCGCCCGCCCTCCATTAGTAAAGATAATTTCAACTAAAAATTAATGTTTTATTTTTTTATCGATAAGATTCTTGTATTTTAGCATGTGGTTCAGCATTATTTATTCAATGATTTTTTCACGCATAGCAGTAATTATTAATCTAGTTATTATCGCACTGATTAGGCGGTTGAAGATAACGTAAAAGCACCATTAGACATAAAATTTTTAAATTCAATGTATGAATTGGTAATCAAGATGGATAAATACTATTAAGATCCTCTTGCGAAAAATAAACTGCATTATCAGTGCTTACGACCGAAGGCCCGTGGATCATATTTTTACACACAATATAAAAAAGCAAGGATCGACATTTTCATTTAGTAATAATTTGTATTCGGCAGAGATAACTTTATTGATTTGATCTGGTTGGATGTTGATTTCGAACTATAAAATTATATGACAGTGTGGCAAACCTCGTTCCTGCCTCTCAACGTTGTACATTTAAACTTTAGTTATTGTAAATTTTACTATTGCAAAACCTTCCTAGAATTATAAAAATTATTTAATTAGATGTCGGAACAGATAGGTTTAGTTTACCATTGTTAACACTATTGTGGGATGGACACAATCGGTCGATTTTCAAGCTTCACTGGGAACCACATATCGCACACCATATTTAAATCTTTTTTAATAATTTTCTTTATAGTTTAATAAGTAAATTTTATCATCGATTTCAAGCTCTTTTCTAACCTCTCGCGTAGAATGGCACTCCCCACCTATCGGTAAATTTTCAAACTTCACTGTTGTCCACATATTTTCTTTGTTTAATAAAAAATAAATTAAAAATCAGTAGATTTTAATATTGCTAAACCTTCTTGGAACTATGAAGACGATGTAGTTAATATTTAGTACAGATTGGTTCAGTAGTATTCGTGGTTAGTGATCACAAACGTATAATGGCTTGTCCTTTTATATAATAGTATAAATTATTATTATAGTAAACTTTCTAATTGAAAATCTTTCAAGAACCATGAAGATGATGTAGTTAAAATTTGGTTCAGATAGGTTCATTAGTTTTACTAAAAACACTAACATAAATTGTCGCTTGCCACATATTTATAGCTTTTTGGATAACAATTTAATTGAATTAAGTAACTTTATTATCAATTTCTAGCTATATTTAACACCGGATCATTGTAACCTCTCTTGAATGGCGCTCGCTTTACTGCACACCACATATTTATCACTTTTTAAACAGTAATTTAATAGAAAATATGTAAATTTTATTATTGCTAAACCTTCCTTGAACTATGAAGATGGTATAGTTATATTTGGTACAGAATAGTTCTATAGTATTCGCTGTTAGTGATCACGATTAAAAATGGCTTGTCCTTTTATATATAACTTCATCATCCCCCGTCGAGGCTTCCTCTCTCTCATAAGTGAAGATCTTAGATAATTTTAACTAATAATTGATTTTATCGATGAAAATCTTGTATTAAAGTGAACAATTGAAAATTATATTTTTAATGATATTTTCACGCATAGCAGTCATTATTAACTTGGTTAAATTTAGATTGATTAGGTGTTTGAAGATAACATAAAGCATGATTAGACATCCAATTTTCAATTTTAATATATGAGTTGGTATTCCAGATGGACAGAGACTATTAAGATACTGCAGCATAAGAAACTGCATTATCAGTGCTTACAACTAAAGGTTCAAAATTCATATTTTTACGCACAATATTAAACAGCTGAGGATCGGCATTTTGATTTGTAATAATTTTCTCTCAACAGAAATAATGTTATTAATTTGATCAGGTTGGATTTTAATTTCTAGCCATAAAAGTATGTGATAGTGTGGCAAAACCCGTTTCTAATACTCAACATTGTACATTTAAATTTTTATTGTTGCTAAACCTAGAACTAATGTTAAAATTTGGTATATTTCACTCCATATAGCTGTTTTTATAACAATTTAATTGAAATTAAGTTAATTTTATTATCAATGTCAAGCTCTATGTGACACTGTACCTTTTAACCTTTCATGTAGATGGCAATTGCCGCCATTTTTGAACTTCACTGTTATCTACTTATTATTCATTTTTCAATAAAGAATTAGTTGAAAATCATTACATTTTACTAATGCTAAACCATCCTATAAAGATGATGTAGTCAAAATTTGTAGAGATTGGTTCAGTTGTTTTTGGCGGTTAGTGATCACAAACGAAAAATGGCTTGTCCTTTTATATAATAGTATAACCTTATACCGCCATATGGTAGAATCATATAGAGCTAACAGATAATTGTTACTTGCAGATAATATACATATAATATTGCGACTATAAATTAAGATATAAGCTATCCTATCCTTTTTGTTGGATCAAACTGCACACGGTGTGCAAATTTGATTAAAATCGGTTTAAGTAGTTTAAGTGTCAGCCTGCCCCAAGGAAGCGACACATAGTTTATATATATAATAAGATATATATATAATCGTGCAAATATACATTATAGATTGTGCCGATCTATCTTGCTCCGAACTGTAAAATTATTGAACATATTCAGACAACTAGCAAATAATTATAGTAGAAATGTGAAGTTGTTATCTGTATAAGGAACCTTCTCGGGCAGAACTTCTGCCAGTCTCGGGATCGGTTCCGCCTTGGCTGGAAGAAGGATGGCTCACATCCTTGAAGCGACCTCATGAGTCATTACTTTGCTACAAGATGAACAGGATGTGGGTCAGAGGTGAAATTTAATCACCGCTTGAATTATCTTTGATCGAAATTAACCGCAGGTCGAAATAAAACTACGAACGTATGTAAGCTAGTTGTTTCTTAATGTTTTTAAATAAATTGCTAACAAATACACATTCATATATATGAGCCAGGTAGGGTCCTTAAATTATTTTCACAGATTATTACTTTACTAGAACTTGTTGAAAAAACATGTAAGACAAATATAAAAATTAAATATAACCATATTAAAATTCATTAAATATTACTGTGCATTCATTATATATTTCTATTTTTGGAGTAAATTCTTAATTAGTTATTCCAAAGTCAACTTTTAATATTTTAATTTATTAGTACCTAATTTGTTTTATATTGTGACATTTTTAAAATTCATTTACTGAAAAGAAACATTAAGAATGAAATTTAATTGAGATATTTTTTAGAAACATAGATATTCATTTCGAATTCATTTATTGCTGAAATAACTATTCGTAGAATAATGCAAACTTGGCGGACGTAGGATAAGACCACGTGAAGACAACACTAGCCAGTCAGGCTACAACACAAGACAGGTTCCTCCAGCAATAACTCCATACGGTGGCTTTCTGGTATTTTTATATCCTATCGTAAAGCCACCTTCCAGTGGTCTTTATTGAAGCCAACTACCTTGTTTATTGTATCAGCTGTCTTTGTATCACTGCTTCTTTTACAGCATAACCAAATGTTATCTTCTGATTGCTACGGTATAATACAGACGATTTCGAGACAGCTGCTTCTATGACAAATGAGTTTTAAAGAAATTTGCGACGGATTGATTCCCGTTATGAACAGTAGTTTTTATAAACTGCTATATCGAATTTATATTAAAATCTAACTCACCTGAGGACCATTAGTAATGTATGAATCTATTCATTCTATATATGTAATGGGTACATCTGTTAATTTCAAGAAAATATACAGAGAACCTTTAGAGGATCATACATATGGACTTAAGTAAAACAAATTAAAAAAAAATTAAATATAATAATCGAAGCATGATCATACTATATGTAATATGCGGGTGTTCAATATTCGATGGCCACCCCCTTGTTTTACCATGAAATTATTTATTGAAAGAGCATTACGCTTGTTACAATAGAGCTTGGCCAATCTAGTAACATATAGACAGCAAAATACACATATATACGTACATATATACAAGAAAATAAAATATAGATCCATTTGATTTTAGACATATAAAACAAAAATTCAAAGCATTTTTTGATATAAAATAATTTCTTACTTAATTTAGTGGTTTGTTTATGTACAAGTAAACAATTTAAATTACACCAACAAATCGAAACTAAAATAAAAACAAAAAATTACAACTTGTTTTTGTTACTCATCCTCTTGTGCCCTTTTTTAACCACAGTTTTTGAAATTTTGAAACAAAACTCTCAGGGTCTTAATTGTGTCAAATAAAGTTTTTTTTCAGGTTATAGTCTGCTCTCCAACCTTTTCCAGTTCTTCTCCAGCGACCTTAACTGTGGAATTCCCAATGGGATGTGGTATTTTTTACGACGGATTTCGATAGAAAATCAAATTTTGAATCGATTTTATAACAGTGAATTTATTTATTCGGGGCACCGTTTCGCCGCAAATTGCGAAAGATCATATAAGGAAAATAAGCAGTATATAACTGGGATTACAAAAATAAAATAAACCTTGAATAAAAATATGAAATTAAGGCCTTCCTGCGACTGGTACGACGAGAACAGATCGACTGGAGAAGGTTGGAGAGCAGGCTATAATCTGAAAAGAAACTTTATTTGACACAATTAAGACCCCGAGAGTTTCGTTTCAAAATTTCAAAAACTGTGGAAAAATAATGGGGTGGCCATCGAATATTGAACACCGTGTATATATATATATATATATATATATATATATATATATATATATATATATATACACACAAACACTGCCTGGGAAACCCCGAAAGAAATTTGTTCCCCATTTCCTGAAGGAAAATCTAGATCCAAAGAGATCCCAGCACTGCTCTTTAAGCTATGTCTCCGTTGAACCCAGTCCGGTAGTAGGAAGTTCTCCGTTTACTAAACAATTTTCCCAACTTTTGAATATTGTTCATCAATTTTTTTTTTTTTTTTTTTTTTTTTATGTATTATAAAAATGTCTTTAACAAAACAACTACTTTTGATTGGTCTTCCTTTTTACCAAACGTTACATTTAACCGAAAATAGTTTTTACGCCTCAACTAAATTTTCAGAGTTATAAGTCTTTTAAACTGTCTAGATTTCTATACTTTAACAAACCTGTAACGTTTGAGATAAGAAAGATATTTAATCGGATATTGAGATTGGAAAATTACAGCTTAGGGATTTATGAATTCTAAGTATTGTCATATTTAGAGGAATTTTAAGTCAGATTTTTAAAACGATGAATTGATTTCAGAACAGTGAAATAATCCACTATTTTATAAAAAGTAATGAATTGTTCTTCATTGGAGCACTGCTTAGTGTAATAAATACTAACGATGATTCCCTTATAGATTTCACTGTAAGTATGAAAAGGAAAGGAGTTTATTTGCTGACTGAAGGTTTTCCATGACCTCTGGCACTTGCCGGCGAGTTGGTGAGAACATCGATGAGTGGCCTATGTTCTTCAAAGGATTTACGTAATAGGCTCAACTTGCCTAAGCGATATATTCAATTCAACTTATTCTATGAAAGTCAAAGAGGTTCGTTCTAATGTGATTCATGTCATGGAATATATTAAGCTCACTTATTAGTGATACTGTACATATCGTAAGGTTCTCAACTTTGGAGAGGGGTACAAACTAGTGAAACGTGACTGGTCCGATTTCCTATACTCAATCTTCAGCATCATTTTTTTTTTCTGATTCATTCATAGTATAGATCGTTGTTTTTAGAAACTTTGCCGATAAGCATGAACGGTCTTGCAGTTTTTTTTATCTTCAGTCGACGGCGTAAAGAGCCCAAAATCGATTCTGTTTTCCAATAAACCTATAGAAAGTTCAATAATTAGAATTGCTGAAGAAATTAAATAAATAAATAACCAGTTTGAACCTGGTTAATCAACAGTGGGCACCATATTTAATATACACCTTACTAATTACTTAGAATATTACATATAGAAGAAATATAGGAATCTAATTAAAAGTTGTTTTTAACCCTAAAATATACTTTTAATTATTAAAACTGTTTACATTTATTTTGGATTATCTGTGTAGCGGGCTGAGCGTACAAACATATCTTATATGCCTTTTGGCTAAACTTTTAAAAAATATTACTTCATAACAGATTGAGACTTCATGAATTATTCTTGTTGAATTACCTTCTCTAAAGAACATTAATCTGATTAAATTCTCATTGAATATGTTGAATTTTTTTCTCATGATTGTTATTAATCAATCTGCAAACAACTAGATTCTGAGATTATTAAATAAAATATTTCTAGTGAATCATGATGATAGATTGTTTTGTTTTTTTATTCTTCCAAGAAAAAAATTAGTTTTGTAGCTATTGAAGGAAAAAAAAGTAAATCTTTATGCTGGTCATCTACGACCTTCCTACATTTTGAAACCTAAGTTGTTAGTTGTAAAACTCTTTTCCTGTTTTTTATTGAAACTAATAAAGAAATAGTGATTTTACCCAAAACAGTTATTTTTTTTAGTGTACTCATAGATAATACTATGATATAACATGACGTATTCTTATTACATGAATCCGTCAAGTTAAAATTTTGCAAAATGTATCTTATTTTCCCTATTTCTAAACCAAGACCGCGTATGAGAACATAAAGTTGCAAAAACTATTTGGACATATGAAACTGACTAACACTTCTTATCTCATTTAATTTTTTTTTTTATGCAGTTTTTGTTTTTTCTTCTAGGCCTGATAAAGGCTTACCATGTAAATCGAATTGTCGTTACAGTAAATAAATTCAATTGTAGTGTTTTCTTGGCTTTCCCAACTATTTACTTACTCCTATATTTCTGCAATCAACGAATTTACATTAACATGTCATAACATATATGTACATTTGAAATACATTAATAATAAATCACAATCGAAGAAACTGACTAAAAATAAATCATTTCATAAATATATTTGTTTTTAAACCTGTCCTGCCTTAGCTCCCTTTACACTCGGAGGCTTCTTGAGCCCTGTTCGGAGTACGGGCGCACTATCGGGGAATGATATCGGCCTAGGAGGACAAGACCTGGAATACATCGGCTACCGGGCCTTGAACTTTACCCGAAAGGAGCAAGTGAGATATGGAGAGTGTACTCCTCATTGGGATCTTATCGGAAGGTACACGGTAGTCCACTCGGCCCCCTCTGTCGTCTCCACTCTGCCATTAAATCAGCCTCTTCCAGCTCCAGACAGTTTGGCGACGTCTCATTCCGGAAGGTCTCCAGTAGTCACGCCTTGGGATCACTATTACTCTCCTGTCGGTCGTTCACAGCCCATTATAGATGTGCTCCCGCCGTCACTCCTCCCAGTTATTTTTATAGTACAAGCTGAATCGATTATTGGACCGTTATTACTCTTAGATATTCCAACTGCATTATATTGCCATCAAAATTAACAATTATGTAGGTTTTTTATATCAGTTTTAACTTAATCCACTTGAGGACTTTAAAAATAAAGTTAGCTTTTAGAAAAAAAATAAAACTGATTTCATGATTAAACCTACATTTACAAACTTGAACTATAAAAGCAAAAAATAATATTTTAATTTTTTCAAAATAAATAACAATAGAGAACAATCAACGAAATTATCGATACTTCTATACCTGTTCACAATTTGAGACCAGTTATTTTAGGAGTCGGTGCCAGCTAAGAAGGACAGTTTAATCCTACCTTTGCTACTAACTTTACGCACTTCTTTACAATTATCAGTTTTCTTTCGATTTCTATTTATTTTGGTTGGCACCGACTCCAAAAATAACTGATTGTAAATTGTGAATAGTTATCTAAGCATCGATAATTTTGTTTATTGTCCTTTAAAGCTCTTTGTTTTGAAGTAATTAAAATATTATTTTTTAGTTCTTAGATAAAACTTGCACATGTAGGTTTAATATAGAAGTCGTTTTTTTTTGTTTTTGTTTTTTTTTCCTAAAAATTACAAAAATTACAAAATTTACATAATGTTTCAATTTTTAGTGGTAAGTGAGTGTATTTTGTTTTTGTTTACTTTTAGTTCAAGTTTGTACATGTAGGTTTAATATTGAAGTCGGTTTTGTTTTTTCTTAAAAAAAGTTGATTTCTATAAAATTATTACGGGATCACCTCTGAAGTATACCAACGAATCAAAATAGGAATCATGAAAATCGATTCATAATTAAATCGCGTAACAAACATTCAAAAATTACAATCCAATTGAGAACCTCCTCCTTTATGAAGGCAGTTAAAAATTTTTAAAAAAATCATTCAAATCTTTATAATAATAATAAACTGAAATGCTCTGTTTCCCAGCTGAGAATAGCTCTCAACAACCAACAGGGCCATGTGGGTGTGAGGTGGCCCAGAGGAAGAGCGGTAAAAAACCCATACTGTTGTTATTTTATCACGAGGACAGTGGCAACTGCTCCATAAATCTCATTGTTTCGGCGAGGAGCATTGTTGCAGAGAGTGCACGCCCTAGCTACAATGCACAGCATGACCTGCATAGTGATTAATGCAACTCTTCATTGACCTTCCAACCTTATTGGTCAGCTAGGTTTCCCATCTCATCTCTAGTTACATTGAGAAAATAGAAATATTTTATTTTTTCATGATTAAAAACTTTTATTTTGTAAATATTGCCGTCAAAATAAAATTTGGTACAAAAACACACGTGCTCATAGATGTACGTTATGTCCTTGTGGTCGAACGCAAAATCGTTTGTATTGGGTTGTTTCACATGAAATGTCCGTTTTCAAGGTATAGGGATTTTAGTAAAAATACAATATGAAAACAATATAATTTTATTCGAAGTATTTACCTTCTTTTTCTACACATTTTTCCCAACGTGACAACAACTTTTTTATCCCGGATTTGAAAAACTCTGAGCTTTGAAGTGAAACAAAATCTGAAAACGCACTTTTGATTTCAGCATCATTTGCAAAAATGTTTCCTCTGCAGACGTTGTCTAAATTCCTGAAAAGGTGATAATCTGTTGGAGACAAGTCGGGAGAATATGGTGGGTGCGGAAGAACTTCGTACCCCAGCTCTTTCAATTTATGCATGGTAAGTTTTGAAACGTGGGGTTTAGCGTTGTCGTGTAGGAGTATAGGGCCCTTCCGATTTACCAATCCAGGTTGTTTTTTTCAATAATTTTTCGTGCATTTGGCCAATTTCATTGCAGTAGGTTGTAGAGGTAATGGTCTCACCTCTAGGCAAAAAGGAATAATGTATGATTCCAGCCATGGACCACCATACTGTAACCATCAATTTTTTCGGGTGCAAATTTGGTTTCGGCATTTGTCCTGGGCTTTCGTCGATGTATAACCACTGCCCTGACCGACGCTGATTGTCATAAGCAATCCATTTTTCGTCGCAAGTTATTATTCTTTCAAGGAAAGGGTCGGTTTTTTGCCTAGCAAGCAACGAAACGCAGGTCTCAAGACGTTTCAATTGCTGTCGCTCAGTGAGATCGTGAGGTACCCATGTATCGAGCTTTTTCAACAACAGAGACTCGCAAAATCCTCTATGTATTTCAAATATTATAAAATCGGACATTTCATGTGAAACAACCCAATAATAACAGAGGATGTATTCGGAAACAGTCGTTATACCTCAGAAGTCAATATGTAAATTTGTATTACCATCATCAAATGAAACTTTTGTAATAAGTCTATGGATTTTGAATTGAAAAGTCTAAAGCCGTTCGTTGTGTGTCTTTTTTGCTGTAGCAAAATTCTAAAAAGCCTCAGTTCTAAATATAAATAAAAATAATTATTGTAAATATAAATATAAATGTTAAGTAACTATAGTTCAGAAATAATGGAAAATGTAAATTACTAAGTCAATATTTTTATTATTGGGAATGGGTTCTTTAAACATGTAACAATCCTTTTTCTAGCCTTCATGAGACCACCTTAAGTGAACATCTGACGAGCTAAGAGGTGGCACTAAACATCTCAAACATCTCAACTTCGATATTTTATTTTTTATTTATTTTTATTATTATTATTATTTTTTTTTTTTTTGCATTCAAAACCTTACATCCTTCATGTATTTTTGATTAAATGGTGTATAGAAATAAAATAAATTTGATGATATTTACAATTGTATTAGCTCTATAGATGTTGAGTTTAATATTAATGGTTATTATTATTTTTTACAATATGGATATTTAATAGCTAGTTATTACTAACACTATTTTTAAAATAGTATTTAGAAAGTCATAAAATATAGACAATTTTATGATTGGAATCCTTTAATTTTCTCGACGGCCTAGATAAAAGATTTCTGGTGAGCTATACAAGACAGTTCTTTTAATTTTTGTTTTCCGTAATGGTTGAATAAAAAACATATGTTCAATCTTCATGGAAATTCCTCATTTCCATAATCGTAATACCTCCAACAAATTTATAAATATCTTTTTGAATGGACATGTGATGACGCAACTTTCCAGGAATAATTCATAACAAATATTTATTCAGCCTTGATGATAGTAATGTAACCTTCCCAAGAACCCGGTAATCATTGCGTCCAGATCTGTTTTGGAGTAATGTCAGTGTTAACCATGGACTAACGTAGGTGCCAAGATGTCTTGTATGGTATGGGTGATTTAAATATGATATATGTGATTGGTGTACATTTGTTTTTTATATACTCATTTGTTTCTTTTGGTATTTGAAAATTTGCCATTACAATATTTTAATATAGTAAAATACTTGCTGGAAGTAGTCTATCAGTTTGATTGGAAAAATCAAATTACATTACATTTCAAAGGTTCTGTTTTTTAACTTCTGGTGATTTGGTCCGCTGAACTTAAATGGCCTTAGTTTAGTTCCATTAGGTCGGAACTTTTCAGTTTGTCAAATATGGTACAAGATGTAAAATATCACAAATTGAGACTCAATGACATTCGTTATTTCATGATAAGTTCTTTTATTTAAAAATGAATTATTTTGTGGCTTATAATATAATATATTAGAATATTGAATAAATAATAGAAAATTACATATATCTGCTTAGTGTATAAATATTATATATATTATAATTATAACTTGAAAATCAATCATTAAATAAAATCATTAGATGCAAAAATATTTAAGACAGAAAATAGTTTAAAAAAGGAAATTATTGTTTAATTTTCTAAATAATTAAACCAGCATTCAATAATTAAACCTTTTATTAATTTAAAAAAGAATATCGTTTTTGATTAACAATATTTAATTTAATTATCAGTTACTCAAAAAATATGATTTAAAGAACAAAAAAAAAATTGAGAGGAACATATTAAAATTATATTGAATCATTTAATATTAAAATATTCAGTCATAGTTGCAATGGTTACATTTCTTGATTAATAAATGTTGGCTTATTTTAATGATATGACCATCATCAAATCTGTTTGTTTTATAATATACTATAATAATAATGAATTGAAAACTTAAACGATTATAAGCTTTATTCAGTAGTATCTGTAACAAGATTTTTTTTTTTCTTCTGAAGAATAAATACAATCTTTAAATATATCACAGACATATGTTTAAAAACATAAATATTTAAATCAGAAACTAATAACAAAACCTGTTTAATAAAATATAGTCATTGAAAATAATTGAAAGAAGCAATAAATTATTTAATGGTTAAAAAAGCAGATATTATATAAATTTTGAAAGATTTTTTAATATATATTCCCTCAAACTCCGACGTTTTACACAAAGCATAGTCTGAGATCCTTCTTTATTATTTAAAAAAAAAAATCCTTGAATTATAAAAGCTGGCCACTAACGAGCTCCCACTACCTTGCTATTAACCACCGCCGGCAAAGCCTCCTTCAAGTCGCATTTGTTTTTACTATACTGTAATTATATATATGGCAGATTAAAAATATAAACAAAAAATAAAAACAAGTGGACCCCCCTTTCCGAATTTCCCATTATCACAAACTCCCGTTAAGGGAAAATAATAGGGTTTGCAGTGGGAGCAGGTAAAGCCCGTCCTGCGCAGAGATTAATCAATTATCTTAGAGGGTGTGAGAGAATTGGGAGAAGAGGCCGAAAAAAACGGGAGGATAATAATATGGCCGGCGGAGCTGGCAACCCCCTCTAGTCCTGTTTACAATGTACAATAATTTATAAGTTAAATACTGTCTTTCTGTTGGCAGCCTTTTACTGTGGGTCACCGCATTAGGCCACCTTCCAAGTAAAACAGACCATCCTTTAGTGATATTTTGCTGTAGAAGCTCTGTGTTTAAATTTTGTATTTTGCCTGAAAATATAACTTTTTTTTTATTCATTATATAATTTTAATTATAAAAGATATATAAAACTTTAAATTTTCCATTGTTAATTAATATTTAATAAAAAAAGTATAATACTATAATAATATTATGACAATAATTTAAAGATTAAAGAACTGAGATTTTCTCACGGCAGGTGCTTAATCAACCCTAGCTACAAACTGGTCGTAAATCAAGTTTGAACACCTTCTGAGGTTGGGGCAAACAAAAAAAAAAAAAGTGCTCTTCCTATGGTATACTCTCTAAGATCGATTACTTATATTTGAGGCGTTAACTCAGAAAATAGATTTATTATCTAAAATAATCTTATATAAAAAATAATTTGAGGTATCATAAAAAACAATTCTAAATCATCAGTGTCTATTGAATTATTTACTTTTACCAATTACATTCTTATTTATCGCTTTATGTTATTTTAGTTTTTTTGGGGGGATTTCTTATGATTATATCAAAAAATAAAAAGTGTGTAATGTATCTTAGCGTTAATTGGGCGCAGAAAGTCTACCTTAAACCATATTTGAGCTGATTGCCTGATTTAAAAACTTGTTTGAAGATGGGGATCTCCCCCTATCAGCCCCTATGATTCAAAATATGTAAACTGTATGTTAGCAATAGATTATTGAAATGTGGACCTCAGCTGCACCCAAGCTCCTATTTACGTGATACATGATACCCAAATAATTGTGGGATCAAGTAGCATTTTGAATCCTTGTTGCAAAATCAAATATATTACATATAAATATTTAAATAATGAGGCTTGGTGATAAAAACGTTTGTTTTATATTTAAATCGAAAATAAACTCATTAATATTGGTTTTTGTAAACTCAAAGGCCTAGTTTTTGATTATCTTTCTTCCATTTTTTTTTATTTGGAAACTTCTTTTTCTTTAGACTGAATATTAGATGCACATATGCCCTAAATTGTTGTATTAAATTAGTTTAAACTTAAATTTTTTCTTTATAAATTGATTCTCAAATTCTAGAATTAAAAAAAAAAAAAAAAAATATGAAGATTTTTCCTTAGAGAGATTACATGATAAAGGACAGAAAAAGAACAAAATAAATAAATTAAAATATAATAACCATAATAAATAAAAATATAATAACTCAAACTGCTGATCGAGTCTTTATTTGTGCTTAGTCTTTATTAGAAAGCGATTTTTACTGAAAACTGTTGAATTGATGAAACTATCTCACTTTTATTTTTTGACATTTCATCTTGAAAACCTTTCTAACTTAAAATTAGGTACATGTATATTAGCGATTTTTCAGATTAAATTATATTAATTTATATAAAAATCAGTGCATTGTTAGTATAGACCTAATGAATGAGGTGTATAAATTCCTAAATATGGCAAAACAAATTATTAATTAAGCTCTGTTACCAAAAATTTCATGTTCGAGATAATAAACAAAGTTAGAATTTAAGTTAGGAAATCGTTCTAAGGAAAAATAAGAGTTTGTCACAGTTGTGGCTCGAGCTGTAATATCTGAGATAGAGAATAAGTAAAGCTTCAATATATTCATTGCTAGATAAGATAGGCCACTATCCGGCCTTCCTCAGGAGTACAAAAGGAAGAGGGGCCGCTTACCGTCACAGGCCTTACAAGGCATATTAAACACTTACTATCGATTAATTTAATCCCCCTATCGCTAATGGATACATCGATATAGAGAAATCGAACAGAGGAGTATGTTAATGCGAGCTGTTCCCACAGGTCGGGGTCCTTACTATCTAATCTTGAGCAATTTTTATTTGAGCTAATGAAAAGCCATATTAATTGTTAATAAAGTCCAACATCGTTTTCTCTAACTACCAATGCCGAAAACAAATAATAAGAGATAATTATAATTTTGTATTTTGATATACATCTTCATTGCAGTGTTTTGAACAATATAATCAATTTCCCGCCACCCCGCCCGGGGCGAGAAGAAGGACGTAAGATTTTATTTCAATATATCTTGTTAGATATTTCTGAAATGTTTACTTCAGAATAGCTATACGTCATGTATAAAATTAAATAAATAAGGGTAGCTTTATTTCTTTTCATAGTTAGTAGTTTGAGAGATATATAGTGTTCAATTGCGCGTATGAAATTCAAGATATTATTTTGTAATCTTATAAATAATAAATCCAAAGATTCCAAGCTCGGCGTGGAACAAATTGCAATCTCCTTCTCTATTCCCAAAATACTGATTATACGAAAAAAATGTTTTTTAAAGAATGTTTCATGTACTTAAATTTAGTACATATAAATTTTTCTGATGTTAAAACTTGTCAAAATATTTGAGAAAAACCTAAAAAAGTGACTGAATCCTCCATCCCCCTCTCAAACTTTCCGAGAGTTATGTTCAACAGAACAGTCAAACAACTTTATCGAAATCCATAACTATGTTATTTCTTTTTAATTTCTGTTTGCAGAATATTTTATATCTATATTCATGCATCTAACTTTGGATTAAAAGTTTGATTCTAAACTTTTGTAAAGCAGCCAAATCATTATATTTTATTTTAAATATAGTTGATATGAGAGTCTTGTGGTAATTGTCCAAATTTTAAGAGCCCTTTAAACAAAATTTTATATCTGAGTGGACTTCATTTTATTCTATCAGAATTAATAAGTATTTGTTCGACAAAATAAATAGCAATTCTACTTTTAACAAATAAATCGTGAACTCATTAAAAGTAATGAGCCACAGATATATATATATATATATATATATATATATATATATATATATATATATATATATATATATACACATATATACCTACTAATCCAATACGAAGGATTTTAATGCTTGAAAGTACTGCAGTCACGAAGGATTAATTAGTGGATTATGAACTCTTTTTGCTACTTATAAATATATTTAATTAAAATTTAATAAATAAACTTGTATTTTTCACACATTTTTTAGTACTGACGACCAGCATATTACGTATTATGTTTAACAAAATAAAGGCAAATATTTAAATAATTATTAACGTCACTGATTCTGTTACTGAAAAAAAAACAACACTCAAGTAATTGTTTGATTTTTTTTTGTTTCTTGATAAAACAACTTAATTTTATTTTCGTAAGATATCGGTATATTTTTTGGTAGAGCTTTAAAATAAATTACTATTTTATAAATAAATTAAATAGTTCCATCTCAAGCCAAATGAGCACTATGTAGAATGATACAGACATGTTATAATCTGTTATGTTGTTATTTTAAACATCTTTCAGTCTTATTTGAATATATGATATTGATAGAACTTCAATAGATAAAACAAAACAAAACAATAGATAAAACTTCACGTTGTCTTCACGTTGGGTGCTCGTTAACCGGACGTCTGTTAGTCATTTTGAAAATATGATATGAGAGATGGCTGTTGTGTATCCTGGATGTCAATCAAGGATGTAAATTATTGACCTCTATTGACTAATCATTTGATCAGTGACATGACAATAAGAAATACATGCTTCGGTATTCCGCCGGGTGATCACTGGAAGGCAGGAAGTCATCTCATCCGATGAAGCTATTGGCACAATGTTCCTTAAATGTAAAATTTCTTTGATCTTAAACCGACACTCGTCTTCGACCCTAGACTGTTACAGACAGCCTAAGACCTTGATAGTGCCTGCTACCATCATGTTATTCATCTAATGATTCATAAAGGATGTAAAGAGGATTAAATCGATCCATGACCTTTTAGGCGTTGTATATTCATGTTCACGAAATGCCCGATCCAATGTTCAAATAAACAATAAAGAACTGATATTATTGTGTATATTTTGCCTGCCAAGGATCATGGATATATTGAATGAATCATATTATGTATATCATGATATATGCATGATGCGTTTTATATATTCACATAACCTCGTATAAAAAGACCTATTGAAAATTTCTGTGCCTCTATGATTGCTATTATTATTGTCCTTATTGACGGTTCAGTCCCAATTGGGAATAAACCAAAAATTGTTTAAAATTTTAGTTATAAAATAGTGTATATTCAGTTTCTTGTGAAAAATACTAAAACGATATTACTTCATGAGAAATCACTAATAATAACAATACCACTAACATAGGCTAGTTCTCATAACCTTATTATGATTTTGAAGCTGTAAACCTAATATAATTTGCACTTTCCTGCTAAGACCCTGAATGAAGTTTAATATTCCAGGGTATAATAGATATGTTTGTATCCAGCAGATACTTTTGTACCTATTAATAAGGAAAATATGTATTAGTTATTTTAATAGAATGATCTACAGTATTTCTTGGTGGAAGTTGAAGCTCGTGATTTTCAAGTAAATAGTCTTTAAAAAAAAAAAAGAATTCTATTTTAATTTAGGCTATTGATTTATTGCTTATCATGAATATTCAAAGTGTTCCTTGTTACAAAACTCCCCATCGAACTTCGAATGATCCGGTTATTACCATTCGTTTTACAGACCACTAGAAATTTTCAAAAAGAAAAAGAAATCGAATTTTCAAAACGAGCAGTTAAGCCAGAAATGAAGCCATACATCGCGAGGAAGGCACTATTAGGACAGCGAGTTTTTTTTTGTCCATATGTCTCAGGAGTGGAGTGGTCTTTAAGCCCATGAGCCTACTTAAAATTTATGGTTTCCAATATAGTAGTTTGTGGGTAATTACTCGGGATATACGAGCGACCCCTTCGGCGTTCCGTCTTCTGGGAGGTAGCTTCGGTCAACTCCAGCGGGTTGTGAGTTCTCTCTTTCTGACAGCTCTGATAACAGGGTATTTGCCTTAGTATTTCAATAACAAATTTTTACTTTAAGTATTTCATTTCTCGAAAAAATATTTAATCATTGAAACACTAATTATGATGATGCTTGGTCCAATCTCCATCAATAACCCCGCACTGCGCAGCGTTAGAGGAGACTAGAATATAATAATGAGAAAACAATTGTCTTAATTTCAGAAATCTCTTTTAGCCTCCGTTTTTCTGACAGGTTTAAATGTAAAAACAATCATGATAAACAAAACTATTGCGCAACATGACTAAGTTTTTCTATTCCTTCGTTCACTTTATAAATGATTTTCAACCTTTCAATAGGAGCTTGATTAATATGAAATGTGCTGACAATTCTAGAGGGTCAGTACACCACTTCGCTTCAAACATGTTTCTCAGAAAAATATCTTGCCTTTTTGGCTCAGAATAGTCAGTGTTAAGATTAATAAAAGCGTCAGTGCCTCAGAAGCGTTCCGATATTTGTGAGCTCCTACGATTATTTGCAGATGGGTTTTAGTAAATGCCCATAAGTTGTACATTACTGTTTTTTTTTTTGTTTTTTTTTTTTAATGTAGATAGTTATATAAATAGATTTTTCTTATTTTCGATGGGACAATTACATGGTTCGCATTGTCCTATAAAAAACGCTTGTTATTGGATTTGAGACTGAAACAAATGTCTAGCCTTCTAAAATATAGATTAATCTTTGTCTCTTTAATGGGAAAAATGTTAATTAATACATTAATTTCTTTTAAATACTTAACAGATTACAGATGGATATATTTCTTTTAAATTAAGGAGTATTTGTTTAAAAACCGACTCTAAGACTCTTTATTTTTATATTAATTTATTTTTTTTTTTAGATATGACAGCGCAATCATTCATATTATTAGTATTTATTTGTTCGTTGATAACTCCTTGGAAATTGTTCAGTAAGTCTCATATACTATTTAAAAGTATGTATGACGTGCTAACTGAAGATTTATTTTCTGTGTAAACTTGATATAGAGATTTTAATCCATTTTTATTTTTAAAATTGTATGTATATCATATTTGAATGCATTTTTTGTTCTGGGTATGATGAATTTATATTGAAAATATTATATATATCCATCTAAGATATAAATAGAACTGGTCATAAAAGAGAAGAAAATGAACTTTATTCTGGGACTACTTGTTCCCTAAGAATAAAATATTATTACAGTACATAGGACAATAAAAAAATAAGAGTTGTATAGTAAAAAAATATTTAGAACACCGATTACATTTTTTTGTAATTGTTATTTTAATCACTCTACAACAAATACACTGATTGACATGAGCAATTAAAGTAAATTAACCGATGTTAAGTTACAAGAACATATATTGGCCTACAAGGCAAAGTGTCGCCACAAAATCAAAGCTAATGTACGTGTTTAATAGCGTAGGATCTAAGGCTGAGGACAGTGGGTATGATGGACGTTGTTCTTCCTCGCCTTCTCAATATCTTCCGCCCTGATTTAATGTTTATTCTCCTCTATCTCTCTCACCTCTCGTCGTCCTCCACCACTTCCTCATCCTCCTTCGATTAATGGCTTTTTTTTTTCTTTTTTTTTTTTTGTTTGTTTGGGATTCATTGCTGCTCATTGTAAATTTACCTGATAATGCTGTCCACTGCTTGTTGATAATCTTGCGAGATAATTATGTTTTAAATACTTTTTTTTTTACTTAAAATCTTTTACTTAAAAAATCTACTGTGATATATATATATATATATGATATATATATATATATAAATATATATATATATATATATATATATATATATATATATATATATATATATATATATCCTTTCAATAAAATTATGTTACCACAGTTGGCGGACGGACGACGGTTGCTCTCTTGAAACCGAGTTAGTCTCCGTACAAATATGTAGCATGTTAAAATATATATATTTTTTGACTCAAATAACACCGAACACAGCTAAGTATTTATTTTTAAAATAAATCTTTTATGAAACAGTCAACTATTAAACTTTAATTCAGTATATATTTATCAGTTTATGAACTTAAAAAAAAAAAATTATACAACCTTCTTTATATTGTTTCCCTCTACTGATTACCTAAGGGTTCACCTCAGTCCTATAAATTAAATTTCGCTATACTCATTTTCTCCTAATTTATTTTTCTTAATTTCTCCAATCTTCAATAATTCTTATTATTATTCAGCTTAAATTAGTTAAATAATTACTTATTAATATTGACTCGGCCGAAAGTTATCGATCTATGACCATACTATTCATATTCTATTCACCTAGCATTATCTAATTTATAATTATATTTAAGAAATTACGTATAATTTTAAAGTTTATTTTAACCCTTTTCTTAATTTAAAAGTTCAGAAACATTTGCTGATTCGGAAGATTTTCTAATTTTATATAAAGTTTATACGTTTTGTTATTCAACTTGTTATTCGAAAAAAATTTAAATAGATTAAATCTAAAACTGCTTGCTTTAGTAAAGCTTTATTAATAATAAAAAAATATCCCTTTGAAAATAAAATACCATCTTTTATGTTTTCTTTAACAAAAATGAATATAGTTGACTAATTATTATTTTTCTTTTAAAGAGATACAATAAATCATATCTATTGAGGTTTAAGTAATACTATTGGTACTGAATGAATAAATGAATTTATATGGATTTGAATTATTTCGTATTTTTGTTTAAGTTAAAATAAAAAGAAAGAAAGACGTAACTGATAAATGCAGTTACACTATTTTCAAGGTGCTATTTGATGATAAAATTTCTTTATTCAATCCAAGACCTGAGCTCTTTTAGGATAACAGTAAAATAAACGAAAGATAGGATTTATTATTCATATGGCGGTTTATTGAAAGAGGTGAGAAGTCAAACAATATTTAGTAAAGTTAACTAGAAGTAATTAATTTTATTTACGTAATATATATAAATAACGTATTATATATATATATATATATATATATATATATATATATATATATATACAGTACCCTGGTGTCTGAGCTGGCAAGCACTTGCTGCAGGAGTCGGTGGGCTTACTGGCCTGGAGTTTCGGGGTACCCAGTTTTTGTTCTGATGAGGACCCTATTAAATAAGGGGTCGAAACGTCAAAAGGAAAGGAAAGAGGAGAAGGAAGAAATAAAATATGTATATGGATAATTAATATTTATTGATAAATACAAAGGACCAAAAACCCGATTATTGTTAAACAGTTAATTATATAGTTTCTAAGGGTCGACAAAATATAATTTATATATATATATATAGCGGTAAAGTTAAATAACGATGTGGAATTTGCTATTAAATAAATTTTGAATTTATTTAATATTTCAATAAATTTAATTAATTATAGCTAATTATAGATCAGAATTAAAAATTCTTTTTACGCTTTTTGGGTAAATTGAGTTTATATTAAGTGAAGGATTGAAAAGTAGAAAGCGTGGGTATTGGGTTGATGGATGGAGGAAGAATTGGAATGATCTATCAAATGTTGTGTTTAAATATGAAAGAGGTAATGTGGTTTTGAATGAAACAGACAGAGAAATAAAACTGTAGATGTTCGGAAATATTTGATGAAATGAAAAATCCTTAAATGTACAAATCATAAAAACCATTTAAGTGCAAGATGATAAGACTTTCGTTTCTCTTGAAATATGGTCTATATTTCTAGCTTAAAATTGTTCTTCAAAACCCACAATTCAAATCCAAATTCAAAAATGATGATCTAGTTTCATGCTAATGGAGTGATTATAGCTTTGAAGCTCTTTTTGTTTCGTCTCAGACGTAGCTCTATCTAGTACTTGAGAGGTACCGACGAATGACCCTCTACCCTAAGATTACTGTTTTTTCGACAACTCCCTCCAGCCGCCGGCACCGAAACATCTTCCCCTCGGTGATTGATATTGTCCAGAGACCTCATCGAAGAAGTGGATGGTAGCAGAGGCCGCCCGAGGCTTCCACTATTAGTGAACAGTTAGCCGACAGACTAACGAGGTGTTACCCAGCGTGAGTGATGTTGCGGTGTCACTTAGCCCCAGTAGCTACCGCAATCCATCAACATCTTCCTTAATTAATTCACTCTCATTACAGATCCGATACGCTACCGGGCACTGCTATCATCAATAACCGCTACCCGATCATTGACGTACTCTGTCGTAATTAACCTGATGAAGAATGGTTTCAATATCTTATAAATTCCTTTTTGAGAGTTTTTGTTTTCAAGTTTCGGTTTTCCTGTTCTTCCGTCCTGCACGATCATCGAAGTCTCTTCACCATTAGCAATAAATCTGAAACCTTAGGACTTTCTCTTTTTCGGCTTCAGTGTCGGATACCTCTTTGGCGCCAGGTACATTAATCTCATCTCCGCTCACGAATTGAAACAGATATTTTCTGTTAAAAACAAATCTCGCAATTAAGGTTTTATTTGGGGGGGGGAGTTCCTGTTCCCTTTATTCCCTAATGATAGTGAGTCATATTGCAGACTCTCTAGCAATTGTTGTTGGGTTACAACAACCGTTTTCAATTTAAAAAGTATAAAAATGGTTTATAAATTACTTGGATTTTTGAATTACTGTTTCTTAAAAGTTATGGTTAAGAATTTCTACTGTCCCAAATGGTACAGTTCTATACGGATCAGGAGCATGGAATCGATTTAGATGACCATTTTCTGAACTAGAGAGCCGTACCATCATCTCTAACTTTTAAAACGGCTGCCTGAGAGTTGCAAGGGAATAGACGGATAATTAATTATGTCCGCTTTCTGAATCCTTAAATATTCTGGAAGCGCGGCCGATCTGTGAGAAGGATTACGCATCGCTAATTCGACAGAACATTGAAGTTTCGGCGGCTGCTAATACTCACTGAGACCGAACTCTCTCAGTCTTATCTCATCTGGCCATCTCTCCCGTTCTTCGGTTCATCCATTTCCCGTGAAAATGGGGGAACACATTCCTGAAGAAATTCGGCGCCTGGTAGAGAACGGATGACGTAGCCATGTGAATTATCGTGAGCGTCCATTATTTGACGTGCAATGATAGATCAAACAACAATATTCCTATATTTTATAATGTATTTTTAGTACCACCAAGTTTGTCTTTTAAGTTTATATCCACATACCAGATTTAAAGCACAAAACTGTTTGTCGTTTCCAACTACTCTATACTTATTTACTATACTAGCGTTCAAATAGCTCAAAAAAATACAAAACCTTATTTACACGACAGTTATTAGACCCATTTCGACATACGGAGTTGGTCTTTGGGGCCAATCCCAACTCCATACCTACTCGAATCCACTAGTCTACGAACCTGCTTCATACTCTATTCCCGATAATTCTCCGGGGTGACTAAAAAAAAGATGGTCAACAGACATTTTAATGTTCAACTACTGAAGGGCTAAGTATGTATTTCTTCACCTGTAACCGGAATTGACCTCATACTTATTCAGTACGACCACAAACCTCGTATAAATATAAATATATATATATATATATATATATATATAAATAATTTAAGTTATAGGTGATTGTATTTAAAACGTCTTAATAAATATTTTAAAAGCATTTTGTATTTTATTACTTAGGTAGTAACTATTTGAATAATTTGGACGGCAATATAGATTGATAATGATAATGTATTACAAACCTAATATATATAAAACCTCATTTTGGGCCACACAATTATGCAGACATAGAGACCTAAAGACCAGCACTTACCATACCTTCCCCAGCTAGAGCTCCAGAAGATTATAGGCCGACCGGGGGGTTGAGCGACCTCCGACCAATACCAGAATCCAGCCAGATCGAAGATAAGGAGAATTACCGATAAAAGAGCATTAACCACTCCTGAAGCCATTAGTTCCAGCAATCACCGACCTATAGATATATCCTCCCCAGCCCCTGGACCAATAATAGTTTGACATCATAACGAGGGGCCTCTTAGCTCTGCGCCTGCGCCGTCTTTTTTCAATTTTCATTCTTTTATTTTCATTAAGTCATCGATTGAAGGCGCCGATCGGACAATTTGAAAGTCCAGAACCAGCTGAGAAGCTGAGTTAACAACAATACAAATACTGTTTAAATGATTGTTGCCAAATTTATATTGTGTGTTTACATCGACAGTTTAAAATAACTACAGTGTTATATAAAAAATGTATCAAATTTGTGTGTTTTGTAAATCCAAAGGAAGATTACAAAAATAATTTGTATAGTACTATCCTTCATAACCTTCTTTCTGTCGAAGTTCGCGGTATAGTATAAAAGTATCAATACATTATTAGACATGATTACATTATTAGAAAATGATTTGACGCTTCTACGATATACCATACATGTGACTAATTATTGATCAATTACTAGTCATAGAGCTATCGGGGTACGCCTAATGATACTGCAGGATCAATACAATCAGGGATTTATGAATTATTTTGTCATATTTATCATCAGACATGAGAAAGCAAAACGGGTGGGCTTCTTGAAGATGTTGGGCTATATAGCGTAAACTGCAGATTTTTTTGCTATTATATATTAAACTTAATTTATAAAATTGGTTTCTCCTTGTTAGAAAACAACAAAATATCGACTATCTATTGAATGATAATCGAAATGAGTGTAGAATATTCGAATCAAAATATATATATTTTTAATTATAATAAGAATTGCTACATTTTAGAATTTATTTATCTTCATACCATTTATATTAAAGTTTTGTGATGATTTTGCTTAACAGATTTCCTTCAGTCGAGAAACATACTTGCGAGCTTATCTGAATGAAAATTTAGAATTATATTATATTTTTTGAAAGTTCCTATTCATGGAAATAATGTCATTGAAATTGGATTAGGCTTCCAACCGAGTTTTTAATCTTTAGGTTCCACCAGTTATATTCTCTAATTTGGGAATCTCATACCATACCGTCTTATTATTGATATATCCTATCCCATAGAGTTATATCAAGAACCTTACTGATATAATAGTAAAAGTCAAGAAATTTATCCATATATACATATATATATATATATATATATATATATATATATATATATATATATATATATATATATATATATATATATATTTTCTTCACTATTACTATTAGAAGATGTTTATCAAGGTTCTTGAGGTTCAATCAATAAATAAAAACACCTATTTTGGCAACGTTTCGAGACTATATTATTATCATAATTATGCCCAACAGTGAAAAAATCAGGTTGCAATAAAATTTTATAAGTTACACAAGCTATTTCAAAACATTAAGTTAGCTACAATATAATTATACAAAAACATGCGTTAGGAAAATTGGTTACCAATATCTCATCCAACAGTAACATTGTAAGTAGTTTCTTACTCCTCCACATTTAGTAATTATATATAGTTAATTATTCTAACGCATGTTTTTATATTTATATTGTGGTTAATTTTATGTTTTGAATTAACTTGTGTAACTTATATAATTTTATTGTAACCTGTTTTTTCACTGTAATGCATGATTATAACGTCCTTAAACGTCGCGCATAATAGTTGTTTTTATTTATTGTCTGAACCTCAAGTACCTTATTAAACATATATATATATATGTATGTATATATATATATATATATATATATATGAATGAATGAATGAATGCTCTTTATTTGTTAAAGACAGAGTCTTGTACAAATAATAATATTATTAATAATATACATTTGAGCCATAGCACGAGTCTAGTGCTCTTAAGCAAATCCTTACATAACAATATTTTGTTTAAATTATACAAATGAATATTTATTGTAACAAAAATATATGATCTAAATTCTTTATCTTTATAATAGATATCAACGTTTCACATAATTGATATTTACATATGCACTTATCATCTACACACAAACACACACCTTCGTCCACCCACAACAATATACAATATACCTGTGCATAAAATTACTATTAATAATTAATTACACAATTAAATAAATAAATATATGCCCACACACACACTTACCTATATATGCATACACCCATACAAACGCAATGTATAAATAAATGCAATATTATATATATATATATATATATATATATATATATATATATATATATATATATATATATATATATATATTGCATATATATAATATAATACATACATACATACAAAAAAAAAATAATGTAGCAAACTTTAGACATTTGAATTCATAAGGTATAGTTGACTCTGAGGTATAGGAGATGTAGATAGTTAGGGTAGGCAGTCATACTCAGCAGATCTAAATCAAATTGTTTTTTATTTTAATTGTTAAAGGCAACATTAGACATTTAATCTTAGTAGAGAGTTTAGATTATTCTTTGCCAGATATACGAGCTAAGGACTACTGCTGGCTATAAACTGGCCGAATACTGCTACTAAACACAGGCCTTAGTGCATTAGCATTCAAGGGATCTGTAAAACGATTAATGTTTGCTAACCCACCAAATTATGGCATATCAAACAGACGCTAGATTCGGTGGTAGTCGTGACGGGATCAAAAATGATTGACCTTAGCATTCCTTAATTTCGTCTGTGACTGTTATTTTCTATCGTATAGTATTATAATAAGCATTTTTTCCTGATATTAGAGTACAATTAACACGACCCGATATAGGAAAAACATCCATTGTTCGAGAGCTTATAAAACAAAATACCTCCCCACTACAACCTCCGAAGCCCTAGGTTTTATGAACTTAATCAAGTGCAATAGTTCCCAAAGTTAATAATAAGAAAACCGAAAATCATCTAAAATATTTGAGTTAAAAAAAATAAGGAGTTTTCGGATGTAAGAACGGTTTAAGTTTTCGATAACTTAAAACATTTTGAACCCTCTTCACAGCAAATTTCACCCGCAAGAACCCCAGAACGGTGGCAGATATTAATTTAAATTTTAGATCATAGATTTAGGTTATTTTAGTGTTTAAGGCGTATACAAATAAAAAAAAAAAAAAAAAAATACCTCACTTAAGGGACCATAAGTCTTAAGGCGGGTACACACCTATAGGTACAACTACAGGTTAAACTGAGATGAACCACAGCTGTCAGTGTTTGCATAAAATTTCAATAACAAAAAATAATAAGAATTAAATACAACCAAAACTGACAGCTTCTAATAACATGTTTTTTTTATTTGTTGTTCGTTTGCCAGGTTCCAAATAAATTGTACTGCATAGGTTTTCAACAAAATTTTTAGATGCTAAAGAAGTTCGTTTGGCGGAATGATTGAGCAGTAAATTAAAAGTATGAATATGTAAAAATATTAATGATTACCTGAGTACATAACCAATCAACATCTAATAGTCTACTGATAACTTAAAATTTCTATTTCATTTATTTATAGTAAACTATGAACCACGACAGGTATCAGCAACTAAACATTTCTGAATAGGAAGGAAGACCTACCGAATCGGTTTCTTCTTTCTTTATTTAGAAATTTCTAAATAGTCATTCATTTAATAGTAGAGAAATGGCAAGAGATGTAGTTAGCTAAAATTAACACAATTACTTTTTAATTAAAATACTTTTTGTAACTTATAAACTTAATTTTACCTGACTGCATCCCTAACCATTTCTCTACTATTATATCATACAATCAACATTAGGTTTTTCTTCAGTTATTCATTTACTTTAACATTCTGAAACCTTTTCTGTTTTAAACATTTATTTCCTCAACCACATATTCTTATTTATAGGCAAATATAATTATCCCTATATTCTTCAAACTATAATTTTATAACACATTAAATGTAACGGTCTTTTTTTAATTATAAAAATAAATATAAATTTTAGTTTTATTGCTGTACATATATTATTACTTATTTTATCGAACTAAAAATAAAATCATCCATATTTTTAAAGAAGCAAAGAGCTATGCAAGGGCAATACTTAAAACAAAACACGACCAGAAGTAAAACACAGCTTGTAAAACAGGAGAGCGGGTTTAAGAGCTGGGACATTAATTCCGAACGATAAAGTTGTTGATAGGAGCAAATGGAGGCAGCTACAGTCCTCTACCAACATTTATCCTTCCTGAGAAAAAAAAGACGAAAACGGGATAATGTGAAGTTCTGACGACATTGGAACATGTTCATCTTGCAGGGGGGAATGAAATTTTAGAAATATATTGCTACACCTAGTGCTAATTGAAAATAAGTATGAAATTAATTTATTTTATGTTAATTTGTGAGTAGACCCAAAACATTATGTTGTTTTTTTCACATTCGTGTTAAAAAAAATAAAATTTTGAAAGAATTTTACTAAGGTTTTTATAAGAAGTAGATATTTGATTATTTTCCTCTCATTAGTTTTTATAGTCCTACTGTCAATGGTCGATATTCAGTCACAAATACAGTTTAGAAGCTAAAAGAACACTGGTATTATCTTCTTTTCATTGTTGATACTGTCTACGTCGCAAATCGGATTTCAACTTAAATAATTATAATAAGGCTTAAATACCATCTGGAGTACCATTGAAACAACCTACCTTTTGAATAGAAGAAAACAAGCCAATATATCATATCGTCTAAATCTTTTATTGAAGTAAATAATCTAGTTGTAATAAGATGAACATAATTAATCAGCAGTAAGCAATCGTTTTATAAACTTTTGTAATTGTATTTATTATTTGAAGTGCTTATTCAAATTAATTTTTTTTTATAACCACCTAATAGTTATATTCCTGGGAACCTCCAAATTATCGTGGTTAAGCTTAATCTATTAGACACCTGATAGCCCTGGCAGCGCTAGGTAATATTAGACAGATAATAACCTTATGAACAAGGTGCCGTTTCCTCTCTCCACCGATGGGTTCCAACAGATCGAAATTATAAGAAGTATCGAGGTGATAATAACTTAATTGTCAGCAATAATCTAGAAATCACTTAAGTAGTTCCGAAATCACCATCTCTGCCGATGGGATTTTTCGAACTCGAATGTAATGGCCGAACCTTTAAGGACCTAATAGGGCGGAATATAATTTTGCATTAATCCAATTAGGTTTTTCTTGTGCGTTCCCATAGCGCACAGTATCCCATTACGCAATTTGCCTCCCATTTTGGAGCGGGCTCTGAAATGGCCTTTCCAAATTAATCGGCGCATTTGGACCGGCTTGATATAATTTAGTTAGTGTGTGATGATGACTTTGGATATTAAACGCGCGCCTTTCATTACGTTTATGCCCGGTGCGCACGCTCCAACCAAATATCGGCCCTTGTGTTTATACCTTCGGACCAATTAGCGAGTGAGTTATGTAGGGCTGGCTGTCTGTTGGTCGGACGAGAGAAAGCAACATTTATTAGGTATCGTGTATGATATTCCCGATTTAAAATACCCTCAGAATCGTATATAAACATAAAATAAATACACACATTTAGACATTTGCATTTATTTATTATATATTTTTATTTTTATTTATTATATATATAAATAAAATTGCATATATAAATATATGCAATATGTATATATATATATATATATATATATATTGCATATATTTATATACACACACTATCCTTTATTTATATATATATATATATATATATATATATATATATATATATATATATATATATATCAGATATTTATATCATTTATATATATGATATATTTATATCATGTTCTATCCTTACCATTCAGCTGAAAAAAATGGTCAGATTCTTCTAGAAAGTATTTTATTTGCCAGATCGACTTGAAACTTAACAGTAAAAAAATGAATATTTTTACTGTGGAAAAGGTGAGGATTTGTCTCATGAAGGAGATGCACATAGCAGGTCATGTGACTTATAATTTTAGAAAAAATTAAAAGCTATTTAGGTTGTATTCACAACTCATCGGCACTAAATTGAGTATATTAACCCAGTACCCCGTCGATGAGGCCACCCACTCCTGAGTTGACCGAAGCTAGTTATTTAGCGGCCCCGGGCGGCCCTTTCAAAATATTTACTCGCCTTATTCTATTTTTGCCGTTCTTTGTGGTCTTCTTCTTTTTGCCGAGTCTGTGCCGTACTGCGCCTCATCAAGGCCTCCGGCGCTGGTATTGCTCTATCCGGATGCTTACCTTTTCTTTCCGCCCGTTCTAGTCGCCGATCATTAGACTTATTATACACATATTGTTTTCTTTTTTGATCTGTTAAGAATGTATATATTCTAAAAATAAGTTAAGACAATAATTTTTATTTAAAAAAATAAATAACAAAATAATAAAGCTATGTTATCTTCTTTTAATTTCAAAATTCATTGTGCATAATTAATTTTCTGGCTTACCTCTAAAGAGCTAATTATTTACGGTTAAAATTAAACATTAATACTGTAAGTTTAATCATCTATCAAATGGAAGGAATCCAACATCTCGAAAAAATATTTACTGTACTGCTTGTCTTGGCTCTCTTCCATACCAGTTCTGGACAAACCATTCACATCTCAACAGGTCTCGAGTGATTAGTCTTATTTATAGGATATTGTAATGAGAGGCGTTGAACTTCAGCTTCTTGGACGAGGCAGGACTTCTTTTTAAAAAGCAAAAACCAGGACATTTTTGGCTCTGTCCTCAACAGTTCTTTCACCGGCCACCACTCAGCTGTCAGAGTCCTTATTGGGCGTCAGAAGAAGGCAGGTATGAAGACCTCTGCAAGGATGTCTTTGTAAGGATGAGTTGGAAAAAACCTTTAGAAGAAATTCCTCTTACAGGCTACCCCCTCAAGAGGATATAATTGATCATGGGCTTTAATGCTTATTCAATTCATTAAGGAATCATTTCCTTAAACATCAAGTTAGGTAAAACTAAATATTGTTCTTCCAATATAAAATTTATTTGATCTTCACTAAAGATATTTTATCTCTGTATTCATACTGCTGTCAACATTATTTGTTTTATCAATATCCATCTCATGTTATATTTATTGAGGTATTAAAACAAAAAATAAATAGCGAACATTAATATGATCCTTAAAAAAGTGAATCAACTATATACATCGAAAAAGACGATGAAAAAAATTTTGCGCGTTCAAATAAAAAAAATATGATACGTATAAAAATATAATCAATTTGATAGGATATCGAGATAATGCAATAAAGTGTGACAGTCATACATGTTTTAAAATTCTTATACTATTCTAAGAAACTGGCGTACTAGGCTGCGTTGATCTATGTTGATTATTAGACAAAGTTTTTAAAAAACATATTTTATCAAGAATTAGGTAAATTTAATTTCAAGTTTATGTATGTGTGTATATATATATATATATATATATATATATATATATATATATATATATGTATCAGTTAAATATTGTTTAGTTATTACACTTTGAACTTAACCAATGTTGCCAACCTTGGCAAAAAGCAGCGCGGTTTACCGATCCGTTGATAAAAGATTTTTTTCAGGAATGATCATGTGAATTTAGAGAGAGATGGGGATAATGGAGATTATGAAAGATTTTTTTCAATCGGCATCGGATCTTTGGATAAGCCTTTCTTTATTTTTTTATATTACTTACAATATTTATGTTGGAAGATAAAAAATCCATTGTTCAAATCATAGTTCAAAACTTTTCCACCTACAATAATAAATGATTCTGTCTGCCAATAACTGCGTACGTAACAGGCTTATAAGACGAAAGGTGACCGACTATTAGTGTTTTCATTCTTGAGATGTGCCCAAAAAGGCTTCCTATTAAAGAAAATAAAACAAGAAGCCCCGTGAAAACAGAGATAAGAAAGCCATTAAAGGATCAGACAAAGAAACTGACGGATTATCGAAGACCAGGTCCTGCGTAACCTTTCCCTGGATTTGTACTCTTTCTTCACTTCTTAATTTAATTTATTATTTTACTGCAGTAGTCTCGAATATATATATATATATTTTTTTTTTAATTCGGAAAATTTTATAAATGTATATAGGTAACGTACGGTTATAGGTATTCTGTTTTTAGGTCTATTCTATTTGTTGGTAAAGACTGTTTGATTGTTTTTCTTTTTCCCTACCTAAGTTCATTAGATTATTATAATTCCTTTCTGTTGTTAAAGTTCCATTGCTAATGTAACAACAACATTTTTAAACCAAAGGAGAATTGGTTGAAATATAATTGTATCTGAAATGAGAAACTTCAGAACCAATAAAAATGGTTGAATTATCAATATCAATATTTACATTATTACGAATAATTTATGGGCTAGAATATTAAGGAAGTTATTAAATCAATGATATATCATTTAAGACTTCAAGTAAAACATTAAAGTTTTTTTCCAGATTGTCAAAAAGGTAGCATATTGGAAAAAATGAATTTATGTTTAGTTGGACCATTGAGGTCTTATAAAAAAACTCAACAATTAAACAATTAGATACTTAAAACTCTAAGTATTGTACCAATAGATTTTTTTTTTTAATTTTATGTATTATTTGTAGAATGTTCTCTTATTTTCTTTTCTGTATATGTAACTAACATCTATGTAGGTATATATTATCATTTTTATATTTTTATTTTTATTTTTTTTTTTTATTTCATTATATCTCTAACCAGATGTAACTGTATTTATTTTTTATTTTAAAGCGAATTACAAAATTTTACATAATGGTAAATATAATTCTTGAAAATGCTCTTCCCTCCTTCAAAATTTGAATACTGTCAAACACCAACTCGTTTTAAGATTTATATCAATCCACCGTGAGTAATTGAATCCAGGCCGTATCCTCTAGCAGTTAGCAAGACAGATGGCGCTGGGAGCGGCGGAAACTCAAAGCGGAGCCATATTGTTCCAGTCTTGCCAACATTTGATAGATCCGGAAACATAAATTTCATTCCTCTCTGGTAATTAGAGGACGTGATGAATTGCCCTAATCTCTCAGGGCTGTCACAGCCTCCATTTGTCAATGGCCGCTGTTAACAATTGCTGCCCTAGCCGCGGAACCATATCTCCCGGTGTACCTCGAGGAGAGCGATTTTTTCGATAGTATCGAGGTTCTTATCGAGTTAAGTGTAATCTCGAACGGTTGACCTCTCAGGAGCATTTACAATCTGTATAAATGTCTTTTACTAAAAATATATTAACTTTTAGTTTAATAGGAAAACTAAAATATACAAAATGTACACACATTCCTTTGTATAATATAGTGATCGTGTATGGTATGATATAATTTAATCTTGTTCAAATTCATCCTTCATATTAATTATTATGAACTTTTATTTACATATAAAAGTATTTATAAAAAAATGCATCCAAACTATTTTACAATATAGGTAAGCAAGTAAATGTTGAGTATCCCAATGACTAACCTTTAAAAATCATAATTGGAGGAATAGCTAAATAGGTGATGGAGTATTGTCTAAAGAAGAAAGTATGATTAAAAAAAATAGCTAATGAAAAAAAGAGCAATAGATTAGGAAGAAATGGAAGAAAATGAGGGGATAAACCTATTTAATGTTTTTCAATAAGAAAATAATTAGTAGCTATTCATAGTTTTGCCTGCAGATATAGTTTTATTATTTTGTAATTCGTTTTTCAAAAATAAAGAATAAACAAAGTAAGATGTTAGTTTCTGTTTTTTTTTTAAATTTCTTTAGTGACAATGAGTATAAAATCGAATATTTAATTACTATCTGAGTTCAATAAATTGTACAATTATAAAAAACATATAGTTTTCTCCTCTAAACTAATAAAATAGACCTATTTGGACTTAGCTAGTTGATCTTTGGGGCTTCACTAAACCTTCCAATTCTTATCGTGTGAAAGGATTGGACTCTCCAAAATCCTTTGTAAAATACTCAATGTTCCTTATTCTGTCACATTTACTAGTTCTATATAATGTATACAGTCATAAATATCAAGAAAAGTCAAGAAAAAAAGCTAATTAAATACCAATTAAAACGTATATTCAATGCATACAAGATCCCGTCTTTCTGATCTATATACCCCATCCTATGGAATTCCATCCCTTCTCATAATAGACAAGCGAAATCTCTGCAAACATTCAAATTCCTCTGTTTTCAGTACCTCCTTCTTATCCAAGGTGACGCTTGCTAACAATCATCTTTCTCATTTAAATGATATCTAACTCTTTCTGAAACACTTTCGTTACTATTTGCTCAACATAGATACTAATCAAAATAATTTTTTCTCTCTCTGAATATAACATTTAGGTTCTTCTAAATTATACAATAAGCATTGTATTAAAATAATCAAATTATTATTTCATTTGTAGAATGTTTTCTTATTTTCCTGTTTATGTATTTAATTAGTATCTATGTATACATTATCATTGTTATATTATTATTTCTTCTTTATTTATTATAAGTTGTTATTTTTAAGGATCTTGGTCCCAGAATAAAATTAATTTTCTATTCTATTCTATTAGTATGTAAAAAATGAATACATGGCCGCAAAATGCTTCGGTCTCGTCAGGTGCAAATGTTCAATAAAATTATATTCATGCATGATAAACACAATCTCTTCGAGCAAGGGTTTGTAACAGATTTTTTTTTCTATATTTATATATGAAACTTAGTAAAATGTAGTTAAATAGACCAAGTCAATGTGAGAGTTTTTTTATTTTTTATAATGACGTGTATATGACATTATGTTTTTGCTCATTGAGCATAATGCTATAACCAACACTAAATTAAAATTATAACGTCATTTAGAACATGTATACATATAGATATATGTCAATCTTTGTCATCCACAATCAATATAACGATTTGTCAACAATCAACTGGAACCAAATATTTTTAATGTTTGATAAGTTACTGTTATATTTTTTCTTCCCTAATGGCTATCAGTATTCCGGGGGAAATTTAGAGATCTGAATGCATTTATCTTGAAATAATATTTATAAGATCCTTCTTAAATCAACAATTCCACTACGAAATCTAAATTAAAAACAGTACCACTTCAATTGTAGTAACTTAAATATATTTTACAGACCTAGGAATGAAAATGAATGGATTCTCAAATAATTTAAAGAAATACAAACCAATTTAAAGATGTATTATAATTTATCAGTATTAAGAAACAGTAATTAACGTTTCTCGATACTGATACTATAATTATGTTTCAATTGGAATTAAGTGATTGGGGTTCACTGTTTATATTTCATTGCGCAATATATTTTGCATGATATTTCCGTCTAAGTTTTATTATTCAATTTATTTTACCCAATATTTCAGAATTTTATGAAAAAGTAGTACTCAATAATTCATTTTTAAGTTTATTCTTCCTGACTACGAGAAGAATCGACCTAAGGCCAGACATTGGATCAGCCAAATCGTAGACTGGCGCCTAAGCCGGTTATCGTAACCCAGCTCTCAAAGCAATCATCAGCTCTCAAAGTTATTCGTGTTCTCAGCCAGAGAAAACGTGTTCAAGAAGCATAAGGAAATGTTTATATTTACACTAATGACATATTTTTATTGAACTATTTTGGGATACATTTATTTTATTTTATTTGTTTATCTTTTCATGTTTATTCTCACTTATCAATAAAAATACTCACAACACGTGAAATAAATTCGTGAGGGCATGTATCAGAACAGAACCGGGCGGTATCTCCTCCTATCTTACATATCTACATTTTTTATCTTCGTCAAGGAGGTTCCTCATCCTTCTCCTTTTCGGCCTTCTTCAGCTTTCAATCACGTTTTCTTACAGATAATTGCTAACGTGAAACGATGATCATTTATATGATTAAAAAGAAAAAGATCTGCTACTTACAAAAAGCTAAGACATTTCGTGATTGGACAAATTGAGTAAAAGATATAAAATCTCAAAATAAATTTATGTTGTCAAACTTTAAATCTTCTATGGAAAAAAAAAAGATACAAAGTGTGGTCATGATTTAAACCTACAATTTTTGGTTTCTCGAATCAAAACCAGACATTTTTGTAGGCTAGTTTACTTGAAAATTTAAGACTTTTTTATTAATTTTTTGACTGAACACTAATGATTTTTAATATTTACATTTTTCATTTGATCTGCTCTTTCAACTGGAAATATTTTAGTGAAACGACTATGTCTATATCATTTTTTAAAATTATACTCTAAATGTAAGATAAAAGTTTCAAAAAGTTCCAATTTTTTCTCAGCTTCTACGGGCCACTATATAAAAAAAAACAATATATGATTAGATTTTTTATCGATGCGGAACCACTAAAAAAGTTTCGATCATAATCGGCGACGGAAAGTACGAACTTACGAAGTACATAAGTGGTAATTACCAGTTACCTGGTAAGTGTTAAAGTTAAATGTTTTGAGATAACTGATTTTAGTGTTTAATTACTTTTATTTAATTCAGCTATGAAATATATCGATTCCAAAATAGGGCTTTTCGCCATATTTTACATAACTTGTAAGGTATTAACGTATATTTTAGTTGCGTTGGTTTTATCGTAACTACGTGTTGTCAGCGTATTTACAGTCTGAGTTCGATAGCCAATATTTATTTCTTTTAACGATGAATAAATTCCACCATATTTAAAATACATTACTTGCAACGAAGCATGTATTTCTGAAAGCTAAAGGACAACGTAGTATTGCTCAAAAAATATTTTTTCATAGTTTTAAAGTATTTTTTAAAAACCGTATAGTTTTAAGTGAATAGAAGGAAAGATATATTATATATATACGGAGTTGTGCTTTGGGGCTCTGCTGAACCTTCCAATTCTTCTTGCATCCAATACTAACAATCCAAAATCCTTCGTAAAATCCTCAACGCTCCTTATTATGTCACAAGTAAATTTATCGATAAAGATCTTAATGTTCCATATATTGCTGATTTGGCCCAAACCAGACATCTATCCTTTCATAGTAAACTCTATACCACTCGAATCCACTAGTCTCCCAACTTGCCTCATACTCCATTCCCGATAATCCTCCGAGGTGTCTGAAAAGAGGTATCATTGTTCGATCATACGATAGTATAGATCTGTCATAGGTTGGTTTTTAAGTAAATTACTCATACACATCCCAGTATTCCTAGAGAATGGGTTTTCTGCTGGTCTTCTGCGATCATTGAAACCCTAGTTCAATTGACAGTAGCCAATTACAGTTAATCAACTTACTCAACACGGGTTAGGGTTGAATCGTCGTCACGAAGGCTACTTACCCGCCATTTTGGGACTTGTTACTCGTAGCCACCCCCGATGAGCCAATGAGAGGCGACGAACAAGATAAGAGAACTAAATAGGCGCTGCTAAAGGTCAGGTCCTGCCGTAGTGATGTATACCTCCTCCCTCCTGCCTCCTCACTCCTACCTCCCAGCTCTCCGGTCTAACGAACCTCCTCAGGATTTATCCTCCTTAGCTCGCTACGACCCTGGCTAATTGATGTCCTATCTCATAGCTCCTCAAATTGGTTCGTCCTCCGGGCACCTAATGGCCTGTCAGTACCTGCCATAGTCCACTTAGGCTTAAAACTTTCTATATAGTAATTCACTTATACCATTAGTGTAGATTCACTTGTTTTAAATTTATTTCATCCGTATCCGCCAAAATTTAGTTGCACTCAATTTTTATTCCTTTAAAATCAAGTGTGATTTTTTTTTTTTTTTTTTTTTTTTTAGCATTGTTTTCATTCACATCTGCAATGAATTTGTAAACAACCAGCGAATATGATGTTACATTAAAAACAACAGACATGGTTAAGCATGAGGGAATTATAACCCAGTACTACAATCTCCAGGCGTCATATTATCTTTGGGATCAGACAAGGAGGCACTTTAGCCATCTCCTATTCACCCTCCGTTGGATTATATCTGGAATTTGTAATTTCCATGTAATTGGTCATAAAAATTTCAGTAATATTTATCAATATTGTTCTGTTGGAATAAATAAGTCATTGTATCGATTCGTTTGTCATGCTTCCAATGATCAGTCTTAAGAATTTAGATTGGAAGATTTGTATTTTTGAACAGTATTTTTTGGCTGGTCCATAAATTTACGAAGCCTAAGTCCAGACGGTTTTTAAGAAGTAACTGTAAACGTTAAGTTTCCGTTTTAAGCGCAATCTTCAATAGTCTGAAGTAAAGGTATCAGTCTCTGTCATAGCTGTAATGTCTGATTTTTTTCTTGATATGTGGGCCCATGTTAGTCTTCTATCAAACCTAAGTCGTATGCAGTGAATTTTATGAGAGTATTCTCCTTTATTTTCTTTTAAAATTAAAAGAAAAAAAATGCTTTTGAACAATATATGACTCATTAGTGCGTAATAAGGAAGTATGTAGGTACCCCTAACCACCATTGAATAAGGATTTAACGTGCTTTGCCTCCATTTTCAACAGCCGCATTTTGCACTGAATTTTTTTTTCTTTCTTGTTCTCCCTTTTACAGTAACCCTGTAATAGCGCCCCTCTTACAGAAATTTAATTATTTTTACATGCATCATGCATCTATGCATCTAGCATATTACATCTATCTATTATGTTTTATGCATTTTATGAAACATCATCAGCATTACTGGTAATATCCAGTGGAGGCTGAGTGGGAGCGCTATAGCCACATGTGCTCAGGACCTGAGTACAGAAGCTGGTCATTACCAGGACTCCAGCATATCATTATCTTACAAAAGGTCTTGGGGCCATTGCCGTTTCAACCTGGGAGGGTTATAGGGATGGTTAAGACTGGATAGCGATGGAGCAAGAGGATTGGGATGATTAGGTAGATTTTGATGAAATTTTGAAGGAATAAAATCAAGGACAAAAAGTATTTTTAGGTCATCGTGTAGCTAACAACAAAACTAAAGACATAAAAGCTTTCATGTCTACATCATTAACCTTTTTATCTTCAAGAAGTTCTAGATCCCTTTCTAGAATTAGTTTCATAGAAGGATAAATGCAAATGGCTAATAAAATGTTATGGATTATAAAAATAAAATCAACTTTCAGCCAAAGTTTGAACTCAGAACTCACAAGTTTTGTGCCTCATCTTCTTTTCTTCTTATTGACCCTTCTCTTCTTTTCCTTAAAATGATTTAAATCTCATTATTTCAGGAAGTTTTCAAATTATATGCACCAAATTTGTCTAGTGAAAGCTTATATTTTAATGGACGATATTCCCCCCTCTCACTTCAGCATTAAAGTATAATCTGGTGAAAAACACTCCTGTTTAATCGTAAAGTTTTAATGAAAATACGAAAATAGTAAAACATGTAAAGTATTTATATTTTTGCATTATATTAATATATTTGACAGATACATAAAGTAACTAAATAAATCAATCGCTTCCTTCAACTTGCCGTTATTCGATAGACATTTCTTTAGGAGATATGTTTAACCTAAGTGGACAGCTATGGAAGATTGATGATCATAAAACCAACATTGTTATTATGGTTGGTTCTGTACTCATTGTTTCTTACTATAAAATAAAATTTAAATCCATTGTGTAACACATTCCATGTAACTTTGTAAATAATTTATTGTGTTCATACTTCATTTGATCTCATTTTTAGAAAAACTTTGAACAATTTTCATTCTTTGTTCTTTTTTTTTTTTATAATTTGTCTATAGTTCATCCTTTCAACTTTAACCTTATTACAATGGCGAAATCCTTCGCCGGGGAATTCGAACTATGAAGAGCAGACCTTTAGCTCTTTATAAATAGCTAATGCCAGTGTCTTCGTGAGAGGGCTTTGCATACACTTATTTCCTGGAGGGACCACTCTCTTGCACTCAATCATAGTACGGCCAGATCGGAGTTGCAGCCAGCTAGGACGGTAGGTACGATGATAACATAACAAGGAGCTCACTTTCACCTGATGCATTATGCACTCCTGGCCACTCTGTAGGTCGAAGTAGCATCCACCTGGTAGTTATCTCAAGTAGCGGTAGTGGACTGCAACCGTCGGTAACTCGAACATGGATATTTTTAAATTGTCTCCTGTTTCTGAATAAAAATAGAAAGAATACGAAAACATAGGGTGTTTAATTATAACAAAAAATAGTATAGGTACAAAGAATGATGTGAAATTTATTCATAATCAAAAGGGTTATTACCATCAAGTACAAATCACTTGTTTATCTCGAAGTCTGATATATTATTTTAAAGAATTATTACATTATCCCATAATTAATACATTTTCCCAAAAATATTTTGTTTGGTGTGATGTTTAATATCCTTGAAATTTAAGTAATTTTGAATTAAATGCATTATATTATCTGTTTAAAAATATTTAATTTTTTTATATTTATTTAAAAGAAAAAAATAGATGAATTAAAAATTATCAATATAATTATATTTTTTGGCTAATTCAGCTATTAGATCAAGAAGTAGTTTGTTACGATTCAAATTAAACATTTTAACCTAGTAAATTTTAAAAATTTATTTACTAGAATTGACAACACTATTTAAAAGCACAAGTAAATGTGTCATCTCATAATTATGATTATATTTCATATTTAAATAATTATAGTAAATATAATTATATTTAATATTTAATTTATAAATATGATTCTTTTTGTGTGAGAATGGTTTCAGTTGGTTAGAAGCCATGAAAATTATTGAAATCAACAGTATTATGATACAATACTTAATTTTCTTCTTCTCCAAGTGGCATAGGAATAATTTATTTCTGTTATTATTGAATTTAAGTATCTATGTTCATATAGAAGCTGGATACAATACGATCCATAATAAAAACGAGAAGAAGACAAATTAATTATAAAGATTTTCTTGTTTGATAAAAAATAAGAAAATTTTAGATATGATTTTTTTTTTAATGTTACGAAACGTACGAATTAAAACTTAAAACTGTTTTCCTGGACTACCATTACAGGTTCCTGACAACTAGTTCACCCATTTGTTAACCCTCAGCGAGGCCCAGAATATTTCTGTTTCTTAAGAACACAATACATAAATAACTTTTTTATATAATCGAATAATTTTTTTTTTTTATTAAAAAAATATATACTACATACTTCGGAACAAATATTTCATATCTGTATTCAATGTTTGAACAATATATAAATTAATACTTTTAAACTCTTTTGCATCTGTAACAAAAGAATGATTCTCCAGGGTCTGGTCAGAAGTGCGTTTAGGTAGTAGGTAATTGCTCAAAATGTTTTTCCTTATGATTTTTTTTAGTGGGGCTTAGGGTCGTTTTGTACTCCAACTAAGGCAGAAAATTGGCCAACCTATTGTAGCCTGGGTGGGGGGAAGATAAAGATTGATCCAACGTGGATAAATGAATTTTAACCCACCTAGGTGGAATTCGAACCCACGACTGCTCCGACGTTTACTGAACGGTTAATATATAAAAAAGAAAAATTACCATTTTGGTATATAGGTATACAGTGGAATTGCTAATCCGAATACTCCAGTTATTCAAAATAGCGAGTAAGCAGAATTTTTTTTTTATTTTACGTATTAACATATAAAAAAAAAAAAAAAAAAAAAAAACCTGTACCACTTACAACCCATGAAGGGTCTCGGGTTCAGTACTTAGGTAGGCTGTACTGTTTCTAAGCCAACGGTTGTGAAAGGAGGTGATTTGGCCAGAATTCACGCTCAACCACCAGGTTTTTCCCCAATTAAGGGTACCCGCTTTTTAAGAGGCTGGGTGGGCCCCAGGAGGGTCCCCCGACCTCGAATTCGATCCACGACTGAACTAACAGAATATAAATATTCTGCCTTCAGTCGGACTCGAACTCGGGCCCGGGAGCATGGTAGTCAAGCGCCTTACCCACTGAGCTACCGCGCCTCCTAATTAACATATAATGTTTTTTTAAAAATCTATTTTATTAGCCGTTATAAAATTATTTACAAATATATAAATGATTAATTAGAACAAAGCAAAATAAAAATGGATTCATGAGATTGAAGAAAATGAGTTAACTTTGAAAACAGATAAGAAAATCGTAATAGGTGTTTTACAAAACCCAAATGAATAAAAAGAAAAAGAAGAACGAAACATATAGCCAAACCCTTAAGCTACAGTGAAACATGAAGACCTTATTGGACCTGTACATTACAAAAAAAAAGTAAAATAAATTAAAACTAACATCTATATCAGGTTATATATATATATATATATATATATATATATATATATTATATATATATATATATATATATATATATATATATATAAAAATTATTATATAAATATATTACTTAAATATTTTATATGTTACATACAATAAAAAAAAAAAAACATTTATTCTGTTTGTTTATTTATATTTCCCCAACCTCTATAATCCATTTGTTTTCGCTAATCCGAGCACCTACTGGCAACAATAGGTTCTGATTAGCGAATTGCCAATTTATTAGAAAACTAAAAGTAAAATTTAGAAATGTCAGACTTCGATGTTTCATACATGTCATTAAAAAAAAAATCAAGTTAGGAAAACATTCATCTGGAGACATGTTTAAGCAGTTAAACTAGGAATTAAAAAATATTAAATACGGCATGAGGTGACCACCCATTGCCAGCCGCTATGATGGAAACCCTTATTAGGGTCGATATGGGCCTTGGAAATTGGCTGAGTAACAAACAAATCCTCCGGTATCTGTTACCGGGAAAGATGTTTCTCACAGTGGTTCTGCACGACTTCACCCCGTCTCCGGCTCTGTCGGCTCTTTTGAGTCCAGTACCATTTCGGAACCTGGCCCCCCCAAAAAATAAATCTTGAGCAGTGATAAGGGCATTAATTGTCGGGCAGGCCTATCGGAACCTGATAGCTCGGCCGGGTGGCACCAATAATTCCTACTCTAGACGTTTTTCGTTTTTTATTTTAACATTTTTGCCACTTAATAGAATTTATTATGCATTAATTAATTAATGCGAGGAGGGGTTATGCCCTTAAACATCGTTCAAAATTCACTGCTCCTCATATCCCTACAATATCTGATCCGGTCTACTTCACGTTTAGTTGTCACCACCTAAATTTATTCTAATTATTTTAAGTTATTATTTATTGTTTCTTTAAGATGCAGTTACCAACGACATTAGAAGACGCTAAACAAACCCAGAAAACTAAACTTTTTTTTTTTATAATGGACTTATATAAATGTAGATAAATATAGATGACTTATAAAAAAATATTTTATACTGCTCTAGGTATGAATGTACTTTTTTTATTCACCCTTTCTATTCTTCTAAAGTAACATAGAAGATAATCTTAATAAATTGAATACATTTGTTAACTGTTAAACATTCTATTTTTTAAAACAACAGTATACATATATATTGGATTCTCTAACATAAAAGAAAACCCGTTAATAGAAAAAGAAAATAAAGTAACGAACAAATCAAATATATTTTATACAAAATATTTACCATCTTTTTCAACAATCTTCTAACGATATTCTAAATTTTCAATGCCTGATTTGAAAGATTTTGTCTTGTTATAAATCGAAATAATAAAAGCAGTTTTTATCTGAATTTGTTAACTATTTTCCTTGCATAATGTTATATATGTATATATATATATATATATATATATATGTATTATTATCCAAGCTCAGAAATATGTGATAGTCTGTAGATAATAGGTTAGGAATATATGATGGATTTGGTAGGACATCATAACCCACATCCTTAATTTTTTTATTTTATGTCTTTTCATGCTCACGAGTACAGGCTATTGTTTGGTAAATTTTTGGCAGTAAGTAAAATGAGTAATGAATGGCAGCAGCTATTGACTACTGATGAATATCCATTATTTTTTTCGAATGATTCTATTAATAACTAATGAGACACTTAATGTAGAACAACCCATCATAAAACATAGAAATGATTAACTATATATTTTAAACAATTTACAGTAGTAATAAAATTTGTATCTTAATGATATTTACAATGAGCAACCAATTAATTATTTAAGGAGAAAGAGGAATGGGATAAAGTGATGGAGGAGGCTATGGTCCTCCGAGGACAACAGTGCCAATACAATAAATAAAAACCAATGAATAATATTAACAAGAAGTAAAGTTTATCGACCTGCAGTCAACTTATTGAGATATATTTTATTGATAAATTCAGAAAAGACAGTATTGGATATGTTAGTAATTTATATTTAGTTCTAGGCCAAGTCATTTGTGTGTTACATCTTTTATGTTAAGTGAACTATAGAATAGTGAAGTGTGCGACCGAAAGATACGAGTATGAATTATATTTTATTATTAAATATTCTGAGTGTTCGGTGCTGCATACTGATACTAAATTACATGAGAAATTGGCTGAAATATGTCTATTTATCTGTAGTTTTTCAAAGTAAGTTTTTGTATGTATCGATTTAGGTTCTATCTCGTCCATGAAATTTATGAATATTTAGTGGATGATCAATTGTGCAAATTTATGATTTTATTTATTCACTTAAACCTTTATAGTTTTAAGTGTATATTCATGTTTTCAATAGTTATAAACTGAAGTATCGCGTGTAATCTCTGTGACAAGAAAGTAAAATAACGTGGCATTTCGTGTCGGTTGCGTACACGCGAAGTATAGGCCGATAATTTATTGAGGTGACGACACCCAACAAGTAGTTACGATTTTGAAACATTGTCGGAGAAACTAATGAATGGATAAAATGTAAACATCGTTATTTTTAGTTTTAAGAATCACTGTTGTTTAAATTGTTAAAGGACCCAAATAGACTAAACTAGGAATTCTCAAATAATTTCTATACAATCAAGTAAATTACTAACTTATTGTCGTTCTTCTTCTGCTGTAATATTGTGACGGTATAAATTTAGTGTTTCTTTGGAGTTGTTTCTTGTTGAATACTATCTGGCTACACATTTTTTTATTTATCTTTCCTGCAGGTTGGTTATTGCTGCTAGCATCTTGTGTTTATTTTTAAATAATGATGTAAGAACACATTATTAAATTCAGTAATCGAATGATTTCCAAGAAAAATTTTTTTTTTTGTCTTCAATAACTAATCAGACGTCTTGATGTTTTAACTGCCTAGGATCGTATAAACAGTTTTAGACGTCTGATGACTCAGCACTGCTATTTATTATTCCAATCGTATACACTAAGGATAATTAATTACCATAAACTATAATTAAATTTTATTAAATAGCCTTGGGATTGGGCACATCACAGTTTACAGCAGCAATGACGCCTGTTTTCTCTTCCCCAAGGACTACCACTTGCTGCGGACGGGTGTCATAAGGCACGTACCTTTTTCTCAATGAGTCGGTATCCGCTGAAGGAAAATAACAATCATCATGATTACTTATATGAAATTACTATAATTCTGTGAACTTTTCAGACAAAAATCGTAAAATAATCTCAAGACGATGATTGTTTCAAGTTCAAAATAAACATTTTTGTTAATGATTAACATTGCCTAATCATTTTTAGGATATTATCTTGGATGCAGTAGGGAGTAAGAAAAATCACGTTTTAGTAAAAAAAAATTATAGAAAGCCGTATAGATTGAAATACTGCATTGCTCCCGTCCCCTTATAACAGGATTGTTTCAACGATTTTTTATTACATATTATGTCATATTGGGAGGCGAGGTAGCCCAGTAAGGTCTCTTAACTCTCGGGACCAAGTTCGATTCCGGCTAAAGGCAGAAGGTTTATATTCTATTATTTCAAACGTGACTCAACTTTGGTGTCTCGAGATCCTCCTCGGTCATATCCAGTCTCTATAAAATGGGTACCGTTAAATGGGGAAAACCCTTGCGGTTGAGTGGAATTCTGGCCATAACTTACTTCCTTACACAATCTATGGCCAAGAAACCGTACAACCTTATCAAGTATTTACCCCAAGACCCTTCAAGGGTTTTAGTAGTACAGGTTTTAATTTTAATTATTTATATATTTCATTTGTTTTTCTATCGTTCGTTCTATTTATTAATTTTTTTGCTTTATGTTTATTTTTACTTTATTATATATATATATATATAATCATTAGTGGATTAATCACGGACAAAAAAACGATTGTCATTCCAAAACTGTTCCATGCTGGTGGATGGTACTTTCCATTTTACTAATAATCAGTTTAAATATACCAGCTCTCAGATATTCGGCTTCTTGTTCGTCAAAAATTACTATTCATGATTTGTAATGTTATCATTATTTATGTGTAGAATATTTAGGCTTATATTAGATAAATTAGTTTTCTATTATAGTGCAAAAGTCTTTTGACAGTTTTCATTTATTACATATACTTCTTTTTCTTCGATTGCGCTTCAACTCCTGAAGAGCCTGGGCCTCCCGTAGTCTGAACCGCCAGTCTTATCTGTTCTGTGCTCCTGCTCTCCAATTTCTGATTCCAGCAATATTAGCACATCTAAAGCCTCACAATCCTCCCACTCCAGGCGAGGTCAACCCACTTTTCTGCGTCCAAAAATCTTTTAATCGAAGAGCCTTTTAGGGATTTTATTATCACTCATTCTTGCAATATGCCCTGTGCATCTCAGACGTCCGGATTTTCAAATTTATTACATATTACTTAAGAATTTTGTTTAAAATCATTTACACATAAAAACGAAATATACAGTAGGGTCAGTGTTTAGGTTTCTGAAACTAAGTTTTCAAATTATATATTTTTACTTCGTTAATATTAGGTAAATATTTATTGTAAAAATATTTAAATTTAACTTATCTCTGTCTGTTTTATCAGTCTCGATTTAGCTGCTGTGATAGCACTCATATCTTTTTTGGCATTGCTAAGAAATCAACATGCATTTTTGTTGTAATTTCTTTTGAAACTCTATTAGTTATATGTATTTCTTTTATCAACCTCGCGCGTTACTGACAATTTATCAGTAATAATTGTAATGTGTTTGACATCTCTTCCATCACTAATTCCCCGTCCCCCAACCGCCCGAAGCAGAGCGAGCGGAGTACAGCGATCTGTTATGATCCTTTCCCACGGTCGGTTGTTAATTACCCCCTAAGTGCTCAACTACTACTATATATTCCGATGCCGTCGTCCACTCCCTCGCATAATGTATCCTCCCGCTGTTTTTTGTCATCTCCCCGGCAGGTAATTAATAGCATCCTATTACCTTGCTAGAGATATCCCCGTGCTACAGGTGAATATAATCCTCAGGCTGATATATACAGCTCATCTAGGGCGGCTCTCTATCACTCGGGCTCCATGTTCTTTTGTTGCTCATATCTCATGTAGTTGTCATCACTTAGTTACCAGATGTCTTGATGAAGATTATCTATTGGAAAGATTATTGTAGGGCTTTATTTTTTATCTATTTAAAGTCCTATAATTAAAACATTTTAGTTATATAATGATAAAAAAATCTTTACATCATAGTTTAATTTCTTTTTACTAATTGTTTTATATTTTGCTCAATCCAGGACAATAAGTAATATGAATAATAATAAATCCATTAATACAATGCATACAATCAAATATTTTTTTCTAGTAAGCTATTAATTGATACATTCAACTGTAGAATTAACTAAATAAAATATTGGATTCTATTGCGATTACTGCTACAACTTCTGGATTGAGCAAGAAGGTTGGGAAAATTGGAAAGGTTTTGATGAAATTCGAGAATTTATTTCTATGATTGTTGAGAACGGAAGATATAATGCAATCATTATATAGAGTTTTAGAATTTAGACTAGTTCGAAGGAATTAGAACTGGAAAGAATAGGTACGATTGATATTCCACTCTACAGTTTACATTATTTCTTTTTAATTTTTAATATTTATTACTGTATATAACAAAGTATATTAGGCATATGCAGAGTTGGGCGAAATTAAATCATAGCTATTTATTCATAAAAAGCTATTTGACAACTGATTTACTAATGATAAGGTAAATTTTTTATTCAAATAATCATTAGTTTACTAAACAATGACTAAATGATATAATCATTATTAAATTAGATGATTGAATCAAGGAAATTGGTAGGCAAATAGCTATGATTAAATTTAACTATCATTCAAATCTGCCAAACTCTTTGTGTTGAGAATTATAAATATAATGTTATGGTAATGTTTTGGGAAAACAACTTACTTATTGGGTTCCCTGCACTTTTTTTTCTTTCAAAACGGTGAAAAAAGTAACAACTTAATATTACGATGTTAGTTCAGAAAGATTCTTGAACATAAGAATCGGATGGCAGAGATTACTAAATCACTACTACATTTTGTCACTATTAAAACTTTAAGCAAAATGTGATTTGATGAAGATAAATTAAAATAAGTTTGCGATGTTGGAAATAACACAAATTAATATAAAAGTTTACTTTAAGGAAAAAGGATATCTTGTTATAATAATAAAAACAAAATTACAAATCGACATAAGACATATGTCAGGATATATTTTAGACGATGCTGGGTTAAAAGGGTTTTACAATTTACTAGAAGAATAAAGCACCTGCGTCTTGACATGGCTATTATTTAATGTTTGATTAAAACAATTTATTAAACTAAATGTCGGACAGACATAGCATTATAGGGGCTATATATTAAGCATCGGTTACAGTTTATGCAAGAGGTTGAAGGCGACGTAAAAGGAGAGTTCAGGGATGGACTGAGGACATGTTGATGTGGTCAGGTCCGCCAAGGACTGCCTCAGTGAAAGCAGGAAACTGGAACCTGATGGTCGTTAGTTCTTAGTTTGTGAAAATTATCATCTAATATCTTGGCATATTTATTAGGTATCGGTATACCAATCACTTTTTATCTAATTTTTTCCAAATAAAATATCATATTCACCTATTCCTAAACTAATATTTTGTATTTCTCAAGAAACAAATAGGATATCACTTTTACAATCAAAAACTATACTGAACTTCTTTTCGCCAGACATGACATCGATTTATCATTGTAATGCTGATTTCAGAAGAAATCGTGGATTAACTTAACAAAAAGAAAAACTATACCTTGCGACGATGTAATAATGCATGTATGTAGGGTGAGGCACAGATTATGAAATAAACAAAGTACACTATTTCATTCTACAAATAGAGTCCTTTCTTCGTGTCGTGCTCTAAATAAGTGCCTGCAAAATGAACCGAAACTTGGCTTAAATGAATTGTAAATCTATGTATCGTTCTTACAATTATCAATTATCCCCTCTTCCTTATCTACCTCTTCTAATTTCTTTTTATAAAATTATTTTTATACCATTATCATTGAAAATCATGGGACGGTCATTGGACTGCATGAAAGAGGGATTCCTAGCCCTGGAGGTAAATGAGTGGAAGACTAAGCTTGTCACAGAAGAAGTACCCCGACCTGGCGAGACCATCGATATTGGCCCCTTTAATTTCGATATAGTAGCCCAATTCACCTATTTGGTTTCAATGGTGACCGAAGATGGATGCACCTGAGGTGGAAGTAAAGAAAAGTATATGAATAGCTAAAAGGTGATATTTTAGCCTACGCAAGGAACTCTCCTCTCGCCTTCTATCACGACAGACCAAGATCCATTTGTACAAAACATTAATCCGCCCAGTTTTGTTGTATGGATCGGAGATATGGACTACATCCAAATTGATCGAGTATGACCTCCTTGTCTTAGAGAGAAGAATCTTGGGTTAAGTTTTTGTCGATGGAACCTGGCGGAGAACAAATAACGACGTCTACTCAAAATACAACGAAGCAGATTTAGTTTAGTCATTAAAGATTAGAAGGCTACTATGGGGTGGTCAAGTGGCTAGAATGGAGGATGAGGCCATTCCTAAAAGGCTGTTAGTGGAACCTCTGTATGGCATGAGAAGAATGGGAAGACCGAACCTAAGGGGTCGGATAGTGTAGCCGGAGAAGCGGAAAATATCCTGGGACTGAGGAACTGGATGACGGCTGCAAAAAACATAAAAAGCTAGTGGAGCAGGCCAGGACTCGCCACCGAGACAGTGCCATAAAGTAATAATAATATCATTGAAAAGAAAACTACTCTTAATTTCTTATAGTGGCATCTATTAATTCATTAAAAAACCAAACAAAAAGTACAGTAATAGTAAGCAATAAACCTCTAACGGAAGACATGTCCATGTCAGAAAAACGTAACTTCGCCCTGAGTGGGGAAAACAATAGACCATGGATATGTCCGTCTATAATCTACTATTTTCCACAAATTATATTTTAGAAATATAGGAACAAATACATAAATAATTAATTTAATTACATCTACAATTAATGATTATTCGAAGTAAACCAAAAATTAAAAAAAAATAGGCATTTCAAACTTGAACGTTTTATTCAAACCAATTTAGCTTCTAAACGGTAGGTCCTAGCGACAAATTTATAACAAAAAGTATTCTTCACTTAGTTTCTGATTATTAATGATAATACCAACAGCACTATTAAAGATAAAACTTACAGTCTGTAAAAAGTTATTTGATGAAACTCATACCCTGTATAAAACTAAAATATATATATAAATATTTTAAATGCAGATAAATAAATACATCTTCATAGATATAAAAATTCACCGATTTTAATAATTATAATTGTTATTTTAATTCTCAATCTTTTTATTAATTTTTCATACATGTTCGTAGTAAATTCAAACTTTTTTAGGGATTTTCAATCATACCCCTTAAAGTTTATGACAATACCCTAAATAGTATCTATTTTTTGGAATTTAAACAATCTAGCTCTCACCACTTAGTTATCCCCAACAGCACATTTTATGTCTTTTCTTAATCCCATTTCTTTTTAAATTTCTTTCACATGATGAACACTCTTGTATGACAGTTTTGAATGTCAAAATGTTTTACTACATCACAGCAAGTAAATTACGCTTAACGTATACGCGTGTAAACATGACCAATGCGTTATGATTACATTTATTGAACCCGTTTCTTCCTTTATTGAGCTTTGGCAACTTGCTGCCCACATTCATTATCTATTAACTTATATATATATATATATATATATATATATATATATATATATATATATATATATATATGTGTGTTATACAACATAACTACATTTTATTTTGATTGATCCTTGCAGTGGGCTGTTTTTATTAAAGTAGATAATAAATATTAATCTACACTTGCATTGCATACTTCAATACAAGATTTTTATCGATAAGCAAATAAAAACTCAATTATTAGTTAAAATTTATCTAAGTTCTTTATTTATGAGGGCGAACGAAACCACGACGGAGGATGGCGGTTAAGATAATATTTTTGCATTTATTTTCATTGAAATGGTAATACATTCAGTATAAATAAATTCAAACACTCTCAGTACGTTTTTCTTCTAACGAAGATAAAAAAAAAAGATCCAGAGGAGGCAATTGGGATAATGCAAATCCAGCTCTGAAACATATGCAATTTAAGTAAGGGGTCGATTAATTGCCATGCCGCAAGTAGGAATTACGTCCTAAGAGAGTTCTAGTCCCTGAGAATTGAGAATTAAAGAGAGACGAAGATGAAAGAAGTTCGAGGATATCGGTTACAGTAGTTTGCATGTCAAGGTAACTGGCTCATCGGTCCCCGTCCTCCACAGCCGAATTTCTATTGGAGACTTTAACGGGCGGGTTATTTACATTGGCAGAGATGTCGGCACAGATAGCGACAGTTTCTGATTGAGATAGGGCCTCAAATAGTGGGAGGAACTTCAGGCTAAAGTTTTGACTTAGTAATGAGATATATCAAAGGAAATTTAAATAAGTTGATCTATAAAATTAAATTATGGGTGAATAAGTGATATTTTTTATAAACGTTAAAAACAAATTTTATGAAACAGAATGAATACTATAAAAATTTAATTCAATATAAATTTTAACTTTAACAGGCCGAATTAGAACTGCCGCAACACATAATCTACACAAAACCAAACATCAATTCTATAAAATAATGCAGCTTCAACAACTTTGCTCCTAACTCCAAAATAACTTGGTTTATTCAATTAATAATTAACAGGAAAAAAAATTAATATATAAAATGTGGCACCAAAACATCTCTCTATAGTGACCTTAGAAAGAATTCTTTGAAGTAGACGATATTGACTGCCTAAAGATTCACGATGAACAACTTCACGTTTTACCTGCATTAAATATATTTTATTTTTATGTCAAAAATAATAACATATACTTGCCTCAACGAGACTATTCTTAACTATACTAAATAAAAAAAATAAAATAAAATGAACAACTGGAGGCGAAGGCAATAATGGTGAGACGGGACTAAAGTGTAGCATTAACATTATGGACAGCCTATTTGCCGTGAGATGAGTGGAGTGGATATGGTTGGAGGGGGCGAGGTGTGTGCCATACTTGAGATTCCGTTGCCAGCTCCGCGTTTATCAGATTAATAGCTCAACTCCTTCGGCTCTCTAATTATACACCGAGCCACTTATGTATTTTATTTATTATGTATTTGGGAACTATCCTACCTGTATCTTCCGAAGGGGGAGATTATTAGTAGTATCGGATATTGGTTGAATTTTATTTTTTGCGGATGTTGATTTATCTTATTGTACATATTTTTATTTGTTTCATTATCTAGAAGGCGCCTTGAGGCATTAGAGGAATATAATATTTGGATGTTAGTTTAAAAATATATATATTCAAGGGTATTTTTCCTTCCATTTTAACGATTCCGTTTAAGTAGAGATGGACTGGCTAGTCGGCAAAAAGCGTCAACTAGTCGGCCATTTTATTCATTTATATTTGTACCCATAAAAATAGGTTAATTGAAATGAAACCATGGCCTTAATTGATTATGATTTTTATTTCAAATTCATCTTCACAGTTTGTTATTCATTGTAGGAATACGATTTTTTAAATCAATTATCGAACTTCGAAAAAAAAAGCATTTCACTGTTAGATACAGGTCAGGTTGCAAAAAACATATGAAAATATATAAGATAAACAAAACCCATTAGCTACATGCATTCACGGCTACAAAGCTATTAACGAAGTGCCTCGAACTTAGCCGATGTCAGCCGAAATCTAACCGAAGCAATGATCGGCTTGCCCGACTAATCGACCTTTTTGCCAACCGACTAGTTGACCAGTGACTAGTAACCTATGTGATTGTTGATCCCACTCTAATTAAAAGACTTTATTCGTTCGATTATGCTAAAATATACAATAGGCTAAAAAAATTGTGTGCATAATAGCAGACACTATTTTATATATTATTATTAACTATTTGTTATGCAGAAAGGTAACAAATAATTAATAAGAAAAACTAAGCAAACAAAAAATATTGTTTATTTTCATGGGAAAAAAAAAAAAAAAAAAAAAAAAAAAAACTCTTAGGAGTTAGTTTTAATTTCTAAGTAAAAAATAAAAATGCGTTAAAAAGATCTAAAACATAAAATACAAAGTTTCTTCTTTTACTTTCTTATTTCTGTTTGGTCCTTCAAATATGATAGCCATGTAAATTTAAGATTTGGCTTAAAATAATTCGTTACAAGGCGAAATTTCCGAGACTAGTTTCACTTTAGATATAGAACAAAGTTATAAAAGTTCCTTTATTTTCCATTTAAGTTTCCATCTAGAATGGTGGTTAAATGGTGTGTTTTTAATTATAATTTTATAATTAGTTTGAAATTTACCTGGTTTTAAATCTTTTTCGTTTGATGCTATTTAAAACAAAAAAAAACAACAACAAAGAAACGTAATAAATGTTTCGCTAGTTTTAGTCCTAAGTAAGCATAATGTTTTTCAAAAGGTGTTTGTAAATTAACTGAAAAACAGTTGAAATATTTGGTATTTCCTAAAATTATCGCGGTATAAAAGTTGAATATTTCGGATAGTTATCGGGATTGTTGGTTACCATGATCCTTTTATATGTTGATCCTAACTTATGTTTTTATATTATAACATTTATTAAGATAGCTTTTTATGCTACACTGCTAAACAAATTCTAAAAAGTAATTGGCGCCAAACTTTTATTCTCCATTTTGAATAGAAGCTTGCAGGTGAGATCTAATAAATTTAAAGAAAGGAAGAAATTCTAAATATTTCAGCCTGTTATGGATTATTTTTATATAAACACAGTTCATATTAACGCTCTAAATTCACAATGAATACCATTTTGAAGACGTTTTCTTATTATTTGAAGATAAGGATTTAAGGTAAATGTTTTATTTGATACTTGAAAAAAGGACTTTTTTTTTTAATCTTAACGATTGAATAGTGGATTTTTTAAATTCTCTAAATAGTGAAAATTTAGAAAACCCGAAAACAGAAAATGTTTCTTTCTTTTTTCCAGGAAAAACCAAGAATACTCCAGTTTGGAGTTTAGTCCCTCAAAACTGCGAAATTTTTAAAACTTTTCAGTCTTAATGATGCCTGAATTTTACTATACAGAAATTCGTTGTAGCACTGTCTTTTCAAATCTAAAAACTATGTATCCATTCTGTTTGATTACTCTCCATACAATCATGTTTATTATTATTATTTTTTTTTTTTAATTTATGTTTTAATTTTATTTGTATAATTTTATTTTGCCTTTTCATTTTAATGGCATCAACACAAGCCATCTTCACTGAGCCCTCAATCCCGAGATATAAAATCTCATACAATGGCTGATATTGTCCAAGGAATAAACATTCCCTGTTTTCTAAGACAGGAATATCTGCTCCTCAGAGTCGATAAATAACGAGCCTCCATTCCTGTATCAGCTCGACTAATTGTTAGTGGATGTCCTCACCTATGAGCCATCCCTCTTTAATATTATAAAAATACTCGTATATAATTTTGAATGTGTGTATATATATTTTTTTTTTTTATTGCTCTAAATTGTTTTTTTTTCCCAACAAAACCCATTTCTTCTAAGAAACACGATTCTTGCATTCAGGCATTCCAATATGGTCCTACCCAAAATTACAAAAAATGAACTTACTGAGTGATGAAGCACTTTAAAAGTAGTATAAGTCTTATATATTCTATAAATGTTTTGAGATCGATTTAAAAAATAAATTGTTGTACTTCACTGTGTTTTCTCTGAAAACTTCTACAATTTGGTGGCAGCAACTGCAATTGTAAACAATTGTATTACATATTTAGAACCAGAGGACTTGACCCATTTAGCACTCTTGATTTCCGTTCTTTACATAACTAATTCTTTTACTCTTTTTTTTTTGCAGGCTCTCAGCGGCTTCCTGATGATGATGACCCAGAACGGGAAGCTTCTGTACATCTCGGACAACGCTGCGGAGTACCTGGGACATTCGATGGTAAGTAAAAATCAGTAAATAAGCTACAAGTTAACGACTTATTCTAGCAAGAGTCAAATGTTAAAATTTGTTTTGTCGTTTTGAGATGAAATCGTACAAGGATGGATTCTAACCAGTACCCGATATTTACTGAAATAAAACGACCCGCCTTTCCTTCTGGAATTTATCTATAAACTATAGATGCATCAATGGCTATTTCTACCCTAACGCTTATTTAAACGATTCATAGAGAAAAGTGATAAAAGTTGCTTAGAAGGTTTTTAAAAGGATTCTTAAGGTGGCCTTGCTTAATGAAACGTTCATGGATTGAATTCATTAATACATTAATGGTTTTACAATTACTTCATATTTTGAAATCTACTCAGCATCTTTTAGGTTTCTTTAATTAATTAAATAGCCAATGCTAGATAATAAATTCATTTCAGTAGCGATTTCGTTTTGTAGGTTAAGCACTCAATAAACCTACTTAATCTCGATTTATGGTATCAGTTTATAACCTAGGCTGTTAACAGTTACTGCTGGGTAGTAATCAACTTTTGCAAGTCTCCAGCATCTAGTCTGCTTCTTCATATTACTGCTATTTATCTGTCATTTGAAGGGAGATTCGAACCATAACAGATCAGAACTTAGATACGCAGCAGCGGACTGCACATAAATCAGCGCATAGAGATTCTGTTATTATCCATAATGATGACTGCATGGAGATTTCGACAGTAATCATCGCTCCAGCACTTTTCTAAAGGTTATCTCAATCTTGTATTTCTTCAGTACCGAACAGTCAAAATGATATTTATTAAATATGCTTTAATTTTCAAAATATTTTTAGATAGTGAAAAAATAAAATAATTTTCTCTAGTCTATGATTAAGAATATTTGTCTTGTACGGACTCTATTGGCTTTAAGTACAACACCTCTTAGAGCTCTGGTTTATACCCGCCTCGTGGGGTTAGGAGCGAGTTTAAGAATCGGCCAGTATAATGTAAATATTGCAAACACGTATGAATATGTTATCTGATTTTACTTTCATAATTAAGTTTTCGTTTTATTTATTATATGAATACACTCTAGTAGAACCCTGTTGCATATCCTTCTAACTTGATTTTTATTTCCTAACTTACCTCAGGAGATCCCTCATTCGGCCCTTTTCAGCCTTTTCTGTGTTTCCATGTAATTTTTCATGAAATCGTTTGTGTAGAGTCCGTATGTTCATTAATAGTTGGCAAGCGAAGTTTAGTATAAGAGTGTACCTTACGTACCAAGGTGCTTTCGTGATTGTCCTGAAAAATTTGGAGTTTGTTAATATGTGTCTTTTTAGCTTTTCCGTATATCTGTGATGAGTAAATCCAAATAGTTTTCGGTAATTCAGTCATTTAATGAATATGACCTTCAAATCTTCGAGACATCTCGTAAGCATCAGGACATGGATAACATCAACCATTTGGCAGTGAAGAATAAGTTACGCCGGAATCCAAAGAAAACTAAGGCTATCCTCATTGGTTCAAAACCAATCCTTAATGCCCTTCATGACCATGCATTGCTTTACCTTAATAACCTTCTCATTCAGTTCCAAAACTCTATTAAAAGCTTAGGAGTTACCTTTCATCAACACCTATCCTGGAACAATCATATCACTAAAATGTCTCCAAAATCCATCGTTAAACAACTGTAGATTTCCCCAAAATAGCCTCTTCTAGTGTCCCCTCTTATTTTCCCTTTCTTTGATTAAGGATGCTTGGTTTATGGGGGACTGTCTGGTGACATCGAGATGAATCTGAGGAGACTGATTAACTGTGTCATTAGATTTACGGTCACATGTTACTTGCCTATAATCTGAGCTTGGGTGGAATTTTTCTAAAATCCGATAGCAATACTTTCTGGGTACTTTCCTATTCCATTCTCTAAAAACTAATAACCATTCCTATATTCTTGACCTATTAAATCTGCGTTTTTCTACCCACATCCTAAACACTAGATCCCAACCATTTAACATGCGTACCTCTTCATATAAAACTGCTTCCTTTGAGAAATCCTTCATTATTCGTGCCATCTCCTTCTGGAATTCCTTACCCACTCCTAATCGTAAAGCTGCTTCCCTTACTTCCCTTAAAATAATTTACTTTAGAACCTTTTAAACAATTAATCATCCACAAATATGTAAATATTTAGAATTATTGTATTGTATAAAATATTGTATTTCATGTTATTATTTTTTTCATTTTAATTATTTTTTTCCTATCGACAATATATACCGTAATTACTAAAGCATTTAATTTGTAAATAATACGACCAGACAATTGTACCTGTAATTGTGCATTATTAATATTCTTAGGGGACAGAAAGTCCCATAATATAGTCTTTTTTGATTTAATTTCATTTTAATTCTCTCGTCTACATTTACATTATTTTCTTTCTTTATTTATTTATTTATTTTTTATTTTTTTTTTTTTTGCACAATTGAATTACAATGCGAGGGTTCAAGTATAGTAATGGAAGTACCATTTGAAAGAATGTTTAAAATGTTCTAATGAATTTTTATAAAAGCTAATAGACTGCAATTTTTAAAAAAAATCAAATAAACAATTATAAAGGAATAAAGGTCTTGTTTTGTCCTTTCGGCATTTGAAGATCTGTCTTCCTCACCATTCCTGGAAGTTCTATGTCGTCTGTAGGTTTTCCTTCTGCATAACAATTGTGGAGGGAACACTGTCGGCGGTTCGAAAAAAAAAATACAAAATGTTTAAAAAAAAAAAAAAATTGAAACGATTTTTGTGATTTGATGATTTACTTAATTATCAGTAACTTGGATGTTGCTGTGACGTAGGGCATATATTTAAATATTTTTAATCTACAAGTATCCTTCTTCTATTTCAAATTACGGTTTTTAAAAAATAGGAGGAAAACGATAGTTCTATCTTTGTGAATATTAGGATTTTTTGAGATTTCTCTGAAGATATCCTTGGACACAATCATTCCGCATTAGCATGTGCAGAACAGAGACGTAAATTAAGGCAACTACTGGCAGGAATCCGAAGAGCTATCCGCGTACAAGATGTCTTTAAATAGTTTAACTGCGGCGACAGGGACAGTTAAAAAGTTCCTTTTTACAAGAATCCTGGATTAGATAATGGAGGGGCTGGAATCCGCTACAAATGAATGCGTTAATAGATCAGTCCCCAGTGGGAATGCCGCGCCACATTGTCCCGCCACTCTTCGAGATTGACGGTCCTGCTTCCATTCTAACTGAAATTAATTGACAGTCTTCCCTTAACAAGTATATTGTCCTCTGCCCTTACTTCCAGGCTCTTCCTCACCTCTTCTTTCTCATAAATCTTGCTCTTCTTATCTTTTATATAATTTGAATTATTTTAAACATACTTGTTAAATAATGAAATAAATGAGAATAAAGGATCAGGTTAGTCTAACTTCATGCATTTTCTTACTATGACTACAGAAAAAATGTATAGGAAAAGGTAGTCAATCAGTTTAGATGACCTATTTGGAGTAGCTACCATAATATATTTAAACTTTATGAGTTACTATTTATTCTTCATTGATATTCTGGTAGTAATGTAACAGTAACGTAATTTGAAACGTGCTTAGGAAATGCAATTATTTAAATACTTATAATACCAGAATAAAACGATAAGAAACTGCTCATCGTTTTATACTACTTCAACATTTACTAAACAAACGTTCAAACCTCCCAGTTAATTTCAAAGGACCCATTTACATGACAGTAATTCGAATTATTTGGAAATATGGATTTGAGCTTTGGGGCAATACTATACCTTCCATTTCTTCTCGTATTTGAACCTTGAAGTCCTAAAAGTTTCTCAAACTGCTTTTCTCTCGATTACTGATAATCCACCGAGTCATCTGAAAAAAAGCCTCGGAAACTTTAGATAGTTTCATTTGAAGTTATTCACAAAATATTGTAATAATTTTCCTTAAATTTACTAAACCTATATACATTATACGGTTATAAATATCAATAAATAAATAACTTTAAAAAAAATGTGTATGTATGTTATACACATACATACACATACACACACACACACACACACACACAGATTCATTTATATATATATATATATATATATATATATATATATATATATATATATATATATATATGTGTGTGTGTATATATATATAAATGAATCTGTTTCAAAAGTATTAATTTAAATTCTTATTATGCTCAAGGATTTTCGTAAGATCATCTTGTTCCCTATACCAATAGAATATAATAAAAAAAAAGTGAAAAATATATATTTTTAAAACCACATATTAAATTATGTTCCTAACAGTTTGTTAGTTTTCTAACATATTTAACAAATAGAATATTGACGGAAATATAAGTCTGAACGACAGTTTTGCGCAATGATGATTCGCTCAAGGTTCAGAACATTTAAACTACAAATATTATAGCTCTTCACGTAAAATTCCTCAAGGATATCGTTTCGCATTCGGTAACGGATAAATTCGTTAATCTATGTTTATTAGTTCATTTGTAATGGCTTCGAACAATTTGTCATTTAACGACTGACTCTACAGAGCGAGAAGGTCATTTTATAGGGAGAAGTTGTTGCCAATTCCGAGTCCTTGATGACGTCTCGAGGATGTAGCAGGAGTCGTAAACCATTCTTCTGGGGGTCCTTACCTTTAATTGTTATTAACTTTTTTTTACCCAAGATAATATATTTAAATTTATTAGAAATCAATATATCAGTTAATTGATCGTTAACATTGACGTTTCCTCATCAATTCTAAATATAATCGATTTTTTTTATTTTCAATTGAATATTATATTCTATAGTACCTTCAAGATAGATAGATTGAGGTTTTTATTCGGGCGATCAACTTCCAGGTTATTACGCCCCTTTCATTTAAATGTTGGAAATTTATTTTTCTTTGTCCTGTATCATCATTTTCGTATTATATTTTATTGAAAAGTGAATGTTCTTTAAATATATTTATAATTTTGTTAGTAGAATTTCTTCTATTCTGTTCCCTTAAATATCTTCAATACTTATGGTTAATATATTCTAATTGTATTTTAAGTTCAATGCAATATCTTCAATAGATATATCAATGCATTTAGTATATCGTTTCGAGTTAATCGTTTTCTTTACAGAATGCTTCAGTGCTTTGAGGTCGGTTTAATAGACCCAGATATTCAGATAAAAAACCAATTAAAAAATGACTCTTCTTTTCGCAGTTTTTTTAAATCAAAGGTTTTAATAAATTAATACTCTAGGTTTTGGTATTTAAAATTGATTCTACTAAATGTAAATTCAACCTTTTAAGTCCCTGGGGGAAACGGGAGCTGTAGTTTCATCTACCATGATGTAAATATAATTTTTGTCTATTCGTTTACGTATTTCCTTTAGAGAATGATTACAACACTGTTTCAGATAATTTTTTCTTAGGGTGCTCTTGTCAAGAATTTTTTATTTTGAGTATTTGGGCAAAAAAAAAACTTAAAGAGCCTGGACTACAGTTGGTTGAATAAAATATTGAAAGTGACCATAAGATAAATCGGTAAAGAAATTTTTTTAAGTGTGAATGAAAAGCAGCTTCGTTTGAGTAACTGTTGAACTGGTAGAACTCACTTGAACTTTTGTGCTGCAGTTAATTGTGTGTGCCCACCTATTAAAATATAAAGATATTGCGAAGAGTCAAATGCTATCGTGTGCTACTTATGAAAAGATAGAATGTACTTACTTGAGTTGCACTGAGCATCTACCTGAGATTTTATATTGGAACCGATCGATTTATTTCATGAAGAGCAAAACTATTACATGTACTTGTTTACCTAACTAAACTCTACAGTAGAATGAAATGGAAACAAAAGAGTGGATTTAAAACTGGGGGGAATCTGAAATTCTACGAATGTTAAAATAAAGAAAACTTTGTTAAAGATTATACCATTTCTTTAACAAGATCATAGAAATAATTGAAGAACATGGGTTTATTTCCTTTCTTGGAAAATTATTCCTCTTTAATTTAAAAAAAACAAAAAAACTTTGTAATATCAAAAAGTGTGCAGCAATCCCCAAAACGTCCAATTCTGTGCCACAGGAATCCGGTCTCTACAGATAACAATGTTATTTCCACTTGTTATAAAATATTCCAAATCCGCCCCTCAATTCGCTGAAAATCTCTCTCAACATTTTTTCATGGTGCCTTTTAAAATATTTTCTAATACCTTCCTGTTGTACCTTGTGCTCCGTTTTGCGTTAGGTAACAGGTGATTTTATAAACTATTTTTAATCCCACATAGGCAAGAACAATGTGAAATCTCTGAATTTATAAAGTTTCAGTTAAACCCCCTAATCTACTGGTAATAACTATTAAGGAAATAAAACCCCTTCGATTAAGTGTAGCTTCTCACAGCATCGCTGAGGACATAAAATTAAATTAAATTTAGATTAGAAAATGTTTATTTTAAAATGGTTTCGAATCTAAAATTGCTTAGCTTAAAAGATTTTTTTTTTTAATAACAATTTATTGAAATTTACAACTGTACAAAATTTATACATCAAGTAAATGTTCTGTTAACTATTACAATAAAGTGACAAAACATGAAAAGTACTACCCATCCGTAGCACTTTAATAAAAATTCTTCACTAGAAGGTCTCTGGGCCATCTTCTTTTCGGACACCTCGGAGGATTATCAGGAATGGTGTGGGAAGCAAGTTGAGAAATTAGGGGATTTGAGTGGTTATGAAGCTTACTATGAAAGGATAGATATCTGGTTTGATCTTAAAAGATAAGTCATTAGATGTATTAATTTTGCCCACGTGCGATATGTACATTCATTCTTTTTTTCAGAATTTTTCTTTTGTTTATATTTTATATACTTACATTTGTTCATTTGTTTAACACACGTAATGTGAGAGTGCATAGTCATTATTAGAGGAGGCAAATCCTAGAAAAATTATATCTTTCGTTTCAATCCACTTCTATAAAAACAACTTTTACCATCTTCAGGTCTAAATCTTACTCATAACCCTGAATAAACGCATTTCTAATTATTTAATTAAAGATATAAACTTAAATTTCTTGGCATTGCCTCCAGATTAGAATGTAGTTGTGAGGATAGTATCCTGGATGGAGTGTCCTTCCGCTTTGAGAGAGGACTATTCAAATTAAGGACGAGGTCAATTATTTTTTTTCTACTTTCTTGATGAGCCCGCTATTATGCAGATCGTTGTAATCCTAAACAGTGTCAATACGAGATGATTACTGTTCACATTAGCCGTAGATGTCTTACGTAACTTATGTTATCATTTCCTATCTTACTGTTAACATGACCTCTATTTTTTATAGGTTATAGTATAAGGTTGTGTACTGTCAAAATTTATAGGTGGCTTGATTATTGCAAGCAAACATTTAAAATAAAGAAACTTTGTAAATTAAAACAGAACTAGAGCTGAAGCTACCAAATCAAAGTATATATTTAAGATTAGCAACACATCAGTTAACACTGTCATTATCAACACTGAAGATTTTAATGTTTATCTAGTGACGTTGCTCTTTAATAAAGGTTATTTGACTAACTATGAAGTAAAATCAACATGTCTATTAGTAGGACAGTAATGGCTATTCATAGACAGCATTTGTTGACCATATCTTGGTTTCTGTGGTTTAACCTCCAAAAATTGGATATAAAACGCGAAATAATTTATTAATATCGATAAATGTAAACCATTACGGTATAAGCAAGCTACAAAAACATCATTAATGATTATGACAGAATAGATTGATATAAATACTTTTATTTTTAGTTTTCTGCAATCATGAAATAATTATTAAAGACAAAATGGCGAAACCCAAACATCGTTATTGTTAAATGTTGTGCGATTTATAAATTTATATAATATAAGATAAATATATTCATATATTTATATAAGATATTATATATTTTTTCTATATGATAATTTTTTCTATATAAATTATTGAAGCGAGGTGTAAATATATGTGTGTGTGTGTGTGTGTGTGTGTGTGTGTGTGTGTGTGTGTGTGTGTGTGTGTGTGTGTGTGTGTGTGTATTACATCAAAAGTAATTTATCAATATTCAAGGATATCAATATCAGTTAAGGTATTTTACAATACCGTGTCAAAATAAGTTTTAAAGGAATTAAAAGAATTTAAAAATGTAGGATTAAATCACTCTTTTAAAATAGAAAATCCCTTCAATTAAAGATAAAACAGATTCATTCTAAAAAAAACTTTAATTTCAGGCATACAATAAAGAATTTCAACATCACGATACATTTATATGGAAATAGGTTCAATAAAGACTAAAATTAAATTTTTAAGAATCAATAGAAATAATTATATCGTTTAACGCAATCCATGTTGCTTAAATGAGAAAATAAATATTTTCAATAGTCCTATCTTATATTGTATACAAGTAGGGCCAGAAAAACCAACTATTAATAGGGAAAATCTAAAGGATTGTTTATTTACCTGATTATTTAGTTGACAACACTCCCTTCTTCTTCAATCATTATACAGCTTACGCTTTAAACCATTAGCTTCAAGAAGACTTATTTCCATCAGATATAATTATGGATGTGTGTGGATTTATATTAAAATTGGTGGAAAATGATATACTTTTCTAAATATATGAGTAGTCTCAATTAGCACTAGACTATTCCTTTGTCGTATTATTGTAACACAGAATTTATTGTGTTAACCTGATCATTTACTTTTATAATAATCTTATAGAGCTAAACTTCTAAAGCCACGTTTGTATCAATATATTTATTTGTTTCTAGTTTTGAATGAGATTAATTTCATTTAAATGATACAACTTCAACCCCTTTCAAGGTAGATATCTCTAGTTCGTTTGCTCAACACGAACCCCAGCCTGGTTCCTGATTCACCTTTTCTTGTAGAAGATTTACGAGTTCCGTTTGAAAAATGAATTATTGCCGATCAAATGCAGTCTATGTTTCTTCTGACGGATCCAGATCTGTATTTCTTTCTTTCTTTTTTTTTTTTTTTAGGCAAGGTCGTTCGTTATCGTGATAGTTAAGTCGTATTTCAAAAGCACGTATAATTATGAGTTTGCTTAATTTATGGAACAAATATTGGACTAGGAATATATTGGTCCATAACTGCTTCATTTTTCGGTTATGTATCCAATAGATTCATATTTATACTGTGAAATTATTGATGGAATGCTCCTTGATTTCGTGATATTGTAGAATGTTTTCAGGTTGAATTTTATATTTTATTGTTATCAGTGCTTTACAAATTATTATTCAACGTTTAATAATCTTCTATAGAATTAAGAAGAGCAATTACGAACAAAGCGTAGACCAAGATGACTCAATCCGAAGACTTTTGGTAAGATCTTAATAGCTCTGAAGAGGAATGGACGAGAAGTGATTTAAGAAGGGACCTAACTCTTCCCCTAAAAGCCTATCTCATAAAGAGCAGGAGATATCTAGGGTACATTAGCCCAGTCAGATAGTCGGCAGTTGGGGCCTCATCTCTCGATAACTCCCTTTTGTGTGTACTCCGCTTTCTTGTATTTAAAAAACAACAGGAACCTGTTTCTATATAAATATGAACTGTTATTGATGCTCCATGCCTGTAATTAAAAAAGTATCTAGCAAGAATGGAGAACCTCTTCAGGACAAAAAATGTAGCAGCTGATATAATTTAAACATCTAAATCGAATTAAATAGTTTGGCAATTATAACTAAAAGATCCAAAAAACCAAACCATAGATAACAGAATTCCTCTAAAAACACTTTAGATTATTTATTTATGTAAATGAATGAATAATTGTTCATAGGTATGTGATACAAGGCCTTTGATATGGACTTAAAAACAAGGAAGGCAAAAGACGTATGTCAAAGTTGAATGACGGCAATTCGAAAAACTTTGATTTCTTCTGCTCACGGCAAATATGAAATATTTTACATAGCTTTTCCAGGATTTAATATTCGATTGTAAATGTAAATGTTCAACTAGCTCAGTTAAATGAGTTGAATGGTAGTCAAAATCAGAAAAAGAACTCTTCCCTTCTTTTAAGGAATCGTTATGATCCGTTTTTCCTGCCTTATTTTTCTTTCTATTTTTTTTTATTCTTCCAACAAGAGACCTTTAATGGGGTAAAAAATATTTAATCTGTTAGAATAAAAAACCAAACGGAATCAAAGAAAAATTAAAACTTTATTTTTTATTTTTTTTTTTATAGTGCTTCTTTTTAATGAGGCGAATATAGATTCTGTTGTATTACGTTGGTATAAAATACTCCTTTAATTTAGGAATTAGTAATAAATTCGAAATCTTCTCACTGTGGCTATTTAATTCGGAAATATTGAATTAATTATGTGTGTGTATATATAATATATTTTCCAAAAGAAATTTATATTTTGTAGCTTTTAAACTTCTTCCCTAGGTATTTATATCTGGATTTGTACCATCTTATCAAAACAGGTTTGAATCATTTTGATATTTGAGTCTATGAAGAAGTGCTCTGAAAGATGGTACGAAATATAAGGTGTGAATATTGAACCCCCTCCCTTTAAAGATTAACTTGTGCAATCCAAAAAACATATTTACTTGTTTAGCAAACTCAGGTGATTTTTAGATGGCAGCCAAAAACAATAAATAGTTTCTGTTTCTTTTAATTATTTACTAATATTATCAATTTTATACATTAGGTATATATAACAAGTAAATTTTAGAATAACTTCACCAACTTCTTTTCAGACACCTCGGAGGATTATCAAGTGTAGCAAGTTGGGCGACTTGTGGCTTCGAGTGGGTATAGAGTCTACTATGAAAGGATAGGTATCTAGTTTCGACCAAATCTTATAACAGGATATTATAATTTATGGATATTTCTGTTTATGATATAATAAGCATTGAAGATTTTACCAATGATTTTGGATTGTAAGTATTGGATACGAGAAGAACTGGAAGATTTAGTAGAGCCCCAAAGTTCAACTCCGTATGTTCAAATAGATCCAATCATTGTCATTTAAATTAGTCGCTTGTAATTTATTGGGAGCTTTATTGAACGCTTGTCTAGTAAATGTTGGAGTAGTCAGAAACAACGAGCATTGTCTCGTATTTGGATTCCAAGTCAATCGTTTATCCAGACGTAGGTCCTTGGTATCGGATCTGTTCAACAGGGATCAGTGAAATATTATTAAAGGATTCTGTAGGACAGAAAGTCGTAGGTGTACAATGTGGGGTAGGTCATTTGATGAGATATGTTTGGATTTATTATTAATTTATTAATTGTGATTTTTTTTCTTGTTTTTTTATGCTTAGTAATTTACTTTTTCTGCTTGTAATGAAACTGAGGTACATATTAAGAAATTTATAAGTGATAAATTTAGATTTGTAAATTTTTAATTTCATTTATTTATTATTAGATGATGAGGGTTCATCTTTTCTTTAAGCTGGCCTAACCTAAGAACTAAAACTAAAAACTTAAATTTATTCACACAGGGTTACATATTTCTGCCAACGTTGGGGAACTGGACTTCCTATAATTTTATTGAACAAGTTATAGATTTATAATTTATTTTATTTTCAAAAATCGAAGCTCTTCATTTATTAATTTCGACTTTTTCTTTTCTAATTCCGCTCCCTTTTCTATTTTTCTAATAATTCCATTTTGGAATGATTTGAAACGTTTTGTCATAGTCTTTGAAATGTGAAGAAACATCGGTGCTCCATAGAGTAATGCCGGCCTCAAAACGCATTTATAACTTATTAGCTTGAGCCGTAGTGAAAGATCCCTTGATAGTAATAGGTGATAGGGTTTGTATGATTTTGTCCGTACGGTTGTTAATTTCTTTTCAAAATGGGCCGAAAATGTCATATGTCTGTCAAAGTAAATGCCAAGATATAGTAATTTATTAGAAATATTGTTTGCATGTACGCTTATTTAAAACTAACTGGAAGTTTATTCTTTCCTTTTTGAAATGAAAATATTACACATTTAGTTTTATTAACCCTTTAACAGGCGAAGTATCCTGTAGGATACTCATATTTAATGCATTTGGCTCAATAAATGACGTAATGTCCGACTCATTATTCAACTCATTATCATTTAACCCTATAGTGCATAGTGTAGCATATCTGCAACGTAACATTTATACTTATGGCAGCGAACTCTCTTTGCGTTTTCTGGAACTAAATCTTGTATTAGAGATGCTACATCATCCCTCCAGGTATGAGAGGACTTTGCATGCCCTAACTGGACCAGGCTTGTCTCTAATTGTCATTTACATCTTCAAGTCCCCAGTTGTGGAGACTCCTCCTTTCTAACAGTGAAGTGTTCCTATTTTTTTTTATAACATCCATTGTGTTTTTATCTATCAAATAAAATTTCTGTGACTTTTCCCAAGATATGAAGTCTGTAAAATATCAATAAGGATAAAATTCTTGTTTTTTATTATCGAGATAAATCACTTTTTAGTTATGTGCAACATAATGTATATTATTAATTAAAATGGTTTGTAGGTAAAGAATATTTTTTCAGTAAAAAATATAACCTGACCAAAACATATTAAAAAAAAATTATTAGAATGAAGAAGAAAAAATCATGCACTAAAGGGTTAATATCTTTTATTAAACCTTGAATTTCATGATACATATGGGGTTAGCGTGGCTATAGCCATTCAAAGGAAAAAAAAGAAGGAATGTATTCAAAAATTTCCGGCTTGCCCGTTAAAGGGTTAACATTCAAGTCAATATGAAGTTCTTCAGCCGTCCACAATCTTTTGTCAGCATGTTAGTAGCCTTCGGCTTGACCGAGGGCCCTTGTGGCTTTGAGACTACTACTTGTGATAGCTAAGTCATCAGCAAAAGTGGTTATACTGGCTTTGTGGTATTTATCTCCAACGATGTTTGCTGTATATATAGAAAAACACCTTGTCGGAGACCACAACTAAGAGGTACTTCTTTTGAAGCGGCTTCTCCAGCTTTTACCACGATGTATCGTTGGCTAAGAAACGACTTAATAATCGAAAATAGTTGCTCTGGGCATTCATTGTCAATTAATTGTTGGAAGGCTATGCAGTGCGAGACAGCATCAAATGCCTTTGAACAATCCAGTTCCTATTGAAATTTTGAGACACTTCATTTTGTAGTTTCAACAGTTCAGTAGATAGGTGTGTCTGAAATTCTGCCTGTGCGTGGGATAATCTCTTTATCCTTGCAGGATTTCTTCAAGTATTCTAGGATAATTTTCTCAAATACTTTTGCTATATGTAGAAGCAAACTTATTGGTCGGTAGTAAGCAGGTTCGTTTCTATTTTTTCCCGGTTTGAGTAATGGAAATAACGTGGCACAATTCCATGCTTTAGGGAAATATCTCAGCCTAATCCAGGTAAACTAAACGGACTATTCCCCTTCTGGGAAGTTGTTTCTGTAGTATCGTCTGTATACCATCGTATCCAGGTGCTCGGTTTCCATTTGATCGACGAATATCGCTTTTAGCTTTTTAGGTAATATGAACATGTAATTATCCTCTGTATAGGCTGTTAGCAATGAAGTTAAATCTCCAGTCCGCCTAGTGATGTCTTCATCGAAATATTTCGCTAACTTTTCGGCCTGTTGCTCTGCTGTTAGTAGTGTAATCTTACCAACTTACCAGTCCTTGTATTATTTTTCAGAATTTACCAAAATTTTCGATAGTCACCGTGAGTAGCTTTAAGGTTTTCTTCATATATATTCGTTTTCCATATTTTCAACAGATTACGGATCTGTGTCGTTAGAGAGTTCGGGGTTTTCTTTATGCTATTGTGTCTTTTTCGGTACCATTGATTTTTCCACCAGTTGCGCTGCTTTATAAGCTGTGAAATAAGCCCTGGAGGAAACCTTTAGCAAATTGGTACTGGGGTGAACTTAGAAATCGCTATGTCAGCGGCTGACTTTATGGTTTTATTGAAAAATATCAATCCCTGGTCCCTGGTCTGGAGACAATATTTTCTAGTTTATTTATTGTCTAATAAACTGTTTATTTATTGTCTAATAACTATTTAATAAACTAGAAAATATTGTCTCCTCCGGCCAACATCACCGATAATAGGATCATGTCACAATACAGGTGCAATTACGGCAATCAATTCGCATAACCGCCTTATACAAACGCTCGCGAAGCTCTCTCCTAGAATACCAGAATCACATCAATAGATTATTCAAAGGCATTTGATGCTGTCTCGCACTGCTTAGTCTTCCAATAATTAATTGATAATGAATGCCCAGAGCAACTATTTTCGATTATTAAGTCGTTTCTTAGCCAACGATACATCGTGGTAAAAGCTGGAGAAGCCGCTTCAAATGAAGTACCTCTTAATTGTGGTGTCCCACAAGAAACGGTTTTGTTTTTCTATATATACAGCAAACATCGTTGGAGATAAATACCACAAAGCCAGTATAACCACTTTTGCTGATGACTTAGCTATCACAAGTAGTAGTCTCAATGCCACAAGGGCCCTCGGGCAAGCCGAATATATTATAAATACTTATATATATATATATATATATATATATATATATATATATATATATATATATATATACATATAAAGAAACCAATGCCTCCATACTGCACCATACTCGGCAGTGGGTCCTGACCGGTGTACAATTACAATTAACAGGACATCTCATGCCTAACCCATGACTGCGGGGGAATAATGCAGCAGCTGTAGAACAAACGACCCCGAGGAGAAGAAATAGAAGAAGAAGCGGTTACTTAGGGCTACAGGTTTCCCCTTATTCAGTGTAAATCGGGGCCTTTAACAGATTGACAAGTTTTTTCTTCTGAGGTAATCAGCAGGTTCAAGGGCGGTCTCTAGCTCTTTGCGCTCCTGAAGAAGTGGTGTTTGTCCTGTCCGACATGTTACTCTCCCTCCTACACCTTCCGGCCGAAGCCACCTTTGTTTTCTATCTATCTATCTATCTATCTATAGAAACTGACAATGGTCAACAGATTACTTGTCTGTTCTCCACAAGAAGATAAAAAAAAAAAAATCAGATATGAAAATATAGATATTTTTATATTAACCCTTCGACCTCGAGGAACGAGGTTGTTAACACCTTGGCGGATTACCTCAATTTCTTTTTGAGGTGCTCATTAAATGATTGCAGGCTTTCGACACCAAACTATCTTCTTAGCTGCTCTTCTCAATACTTTCAGTTTTAATGCCAAGGCTTCTAGGTGATTTCCAAGCAGATATATCGAATATTAGAATAAAAAAATTTAAATCAAAATTGTAAGTCGTTGTGAAATTATAACAATGAAAATTAATAATATCATTTAACCAATGATAACATTATGAGAGAAATATTGATTCACTGATTTTTATGTACTTTTTTTTTTAAATACAACATTTTTGAACCATAAGTGTAACTAAAACAGTCCTGATACAATTTTAGTTTAAATGATATTCATGTAGGTAAAATTAATCCTTACATAAATATTCTTACCCCAGTACAATAGGAAAATAACTCAGGGTCGCAAATTAATACTTAATATTTTTACTCTCAGACCAATATTGACGGTCTGAGCTATTTTTATATAAGACTGTATCTCTTAAATAAGTTATAAGATTTAATAAATATCTACCTAAAATTGCTACGTGATCTTAACCTTGAGGTTTACGATTTTACACTTTTGAAATACGATTTTCAAAGTAGTACTTGCGTTAAACACGTCTTACTCATAAAATACTGAAACAATTTGTCTTCTGCAAAAATGCATTTACAATATGTACCTATAATAGTAAATAAATAACCACTAACTATACTGTATGTTAAAAAAAAAAAGAAATTTTAATAATAAAAATACAGATTCAACTATTTTATCCATATTTATTAAAATAAAAATGCTATATGGTGTTGGTTTAGTAATTTCGGTTATTGTAAATTACTATAGATTAATTTTTTTTTTCATTAGTATCTCAAATAAATTAGTTTGTGATAAAACATATAAAAATAAATCTTAGTCTAATAAAGTCCAAAAAAATTGGATAACCTCTTATTACTGTTGAATTGTTCGTTAAATTTATCCTTTGAATATTTAATTTCAAATAATTCATATAACTATAATGCTATTACAATATTTAATTTATAATTAAAACAAGCAGAGAGTGATGATCACACTCTATAATAGTATCGATGGTTTTCTAGGTTTCTGACAAATCAGTGATGTATTAACAACTTCTAACACATATTTTCCACTTGGTGAATTCAAATTCCATGCCTTATATGAAACTTGGTATCGCTAAGCCTTATCAACCAATTATGGGCTTGTTTAGTCATCGTTCGCTACAAGAACATATTACGTACAACACTTGCCTCAGAATACATGGAAGAATTTCCTCAACAGTTAGTGAGTAATTAAAGGGACATGAGGCCGTTGTAATCATGATGGCCTTGAAATTTTCAACCACGTACCCTTCTTCCAGTGTCTCGGTGTCGATGAAACCATTGGTAAAGGAATTCACCTCCCATGGTGGCAGACAAGTATATATCTACACGTGTGGTTATTACCGGCGACGATCAGGTTATTCTCTTTATGAGAACTCTTAAAGTCGACATTAGCTATCCAAAATTTCAAGCAATTCTGTTGCGATATATTTATAAGATATTGAAATAAATATTTTATCTTTAAGCCACTCACTTATTCATATGAGATTCAATAGTTTCTCAATAGTTTACGAGTAATTTCTGAAGTAATCCTTCAATAATTGTCTAACAGTGACAATAACCTCTACCCTACAAACGCACTTAGGTAATAATCTATACACTAAAGTTCAATGCTCAGTGTTAACTTTTGCATAATTATAGTTAGGCAGCATTGACGAATAATGAACTCCACGATTCAGAATATCTGATAAATAATCCGATAACACCGAAACGACGAGTAATGTTCATAGTAATCAAGCCTCAATCCGATTCTGGGACAACACAGAAGGAGACTAGTAGACAAAAAGAATGAAAGAAAAGAAAAGAGAAGATAAAGAAAAGAAAGAAGAAATGAAAAAAAGGGACGGTATTTATCGATGGTTAGTGGCGTAGCTTAGTCATGGCTTGTGATGGTCAGTCGAATCGTATGAATTATAATAACATGACGAAGGTCGGAGATGGCCGAATAATAGCGAAAGCTGGCTCACTGTTATGTAAATCTTGAGGGCAGCTGATTTGTATGCCCGCGCGCGGGAGATTGTTACTGCCTAACAAAGGGCACAAAGACCCTTCCTTTGACATCTTCTTAGGACCTTCTGTATTGGCTGTCTTCGCGGGCGTCTTCACTGATAGCTGGTATCTGCATGGGAGGATGGGTCGTTATAGCGGATCACTATCTGTCTCTGGCATTCGATTCTTTGGTTGAGTTGTTTCGACCAACATGATGTGCGAAGAAAAACTTCAAAAAGTATATGTTGTGCATTTCATTTTAAACGTTGACTATCTGAAGATATTATTTGTATGATCTTGTGCAATGCCTCACTCCTTATCATCAATATTTTTTTTTCTTTTTTTTATATATATACGTTTTTACTTTTGAGTAAATAAACCAAATTAAATTTATGTTTACCGTATATATAAATAATGCAATTTATAAAATAGTGGTCCTACCAAAACCACCCCAATCAGTTACTACTCTCAGAGTAGATATGGCCTTACATCGTTAGATAAAACTAAAACAGCCTCTTTCTCGTACTCGATCCAGAAGTCCGAACAATGGTATCTGTTGTTAACAGTAGTGGCTCACCCATCGCAGGTATTTCGAACACGTCGATCTGTAAAATCTACGAGAGAATTCCCACAATCGAAGTAACTTCTCTGGACTTTATATTCATCTCCGGACTGAAGCTACATATATTTCAACTCACCAACTTCAACCAAAAGCCGTCTTTTTATTCTATAATTATTCACCCAAAAGTGCAAAACCGATGCATGAGAATAATAAATGACTACCCCAGATACACAAAAATAACCGACATGCTACTCGAATTAGATTTTCAGACTATTAAACAATTTATTCACACACAGACCAGAAACTTTTTCAACTCTACAAACAATTCAGGAAATCCTATAATTCAAACAATAGGCAATTATAACAAGCAATCCTTAAGAAGATACATACACAAACGTACAAACCACATACTATAACAATATTTTGCTAACAAGACATCCAAAAATTTATTGTCTCGGCTTGAAATGAAATTATTGGAACACAAATAATATATAAGTTAATTATCCAAAATGTTGATTAACTTAATGTACAAAAAGTTAATAAATTATGCATTATAGTTTAGTAAATTTTATTATGTAGGTATTTGCTTTTATCAATCTTTTTTTTCTTCTTATTTTGTAGGTTTTTTAGTATTTTTCCTACTGTTAAAATAAATGCATTCCAAATTATACCCATACCTATATACCTTATACCTAAGCGCAGCTGTCAATGTAGTGTAAATTGTTTTATTACCAAAACATGTAACAATATTTAATATGTGCAATTTTAAACTGTTTAATCATTTTAATAAAACTTTAATTTATTTATTATATATATTTCACCCAAAATATTCTAGTTAAATAAATCTTTTGTTAACTCAATAGGAATTAACAGATAAAGTTCATTTATGAATTAATTTATTAATGATGTTGATCCAATGTTTTTTAAAAATTAACTTAAAGCATTAATTGAGCACGGGTAATGTTAACCATCGATTCGTTGAAAAAAAATGAAAAAATATTGATATATAAAAAATAAAAAGCCACGATTTGACAATTAACAGCTTGCAAAGCAGTAAATGAAAGAATTTGTTCTTTAAGAATCAAAGAAAAATTCATTAACATATCATTGATAAGCGTACAGGCACCAACTGAGGATAAATCAAAACAAATAAATGACGAATTTTTTGACCTTTTTGGAGCAGACTTATGATAATCTACCGTCATACGATGTAAAATATTGTTTTAGAAAATTTTATTAGTAAAATTGCAAATGGGATGAACCAAGGCTCAGGAGCCGGAAAATTCAGCTTGCACGACTTATCTAACGACAACGGTAGAAGAGCAGAAGACTTTGCTGTTAGCAAAAATTTAAAGATCGCTAGCACGACCTTTAAACACAAGAGAATCCACCTGGAAACATGGGTATCCCCAGACGGGAAAACGAAAAATCAAATAGACCATGTGATGATTGAGGATAGGCACCAAACATTGCGAGTGTACGTAGTAGTAGAGCTGCAGATTTGTCCAGTGATCACCACCTTGTAAGGATAAAATATAGGCAGCGAGCGGTCAGGCAGAGAGATACAATCCAAGGTATGCTGAATAAATTCTAAATAGATAAACTTAGAACTCCCTCAAAGCAACCAGATTATCACAAGAAAATAGAGGAAAACTGAAAAATGAAAACAAAGATGGGATAAGCAATGAAACAGAAGAAAATATAAATTCTGTGGCAAAGAATAAAAAATGTGGTCACCAAAACAACAGAAGAAGTGGTAGATTTGTGAACTGGTGTTAGCAATTTGGGAAAAGGAAGAGATGCCAAAAAAAAACGTGCAAGGCATTGATTATTCCAATCCATAAGAAAGGCGACTAAATAGACTGTTGAAACTACCGAGGTGTAGCCCTATTATGCTCCACGTATAAGATATCATCAATGTTAATAATGAATTGATGAGTGAAAAGAGTAGAACAGGAGATTACCAAAGTGGTTTTAGACCTGAGAGACCAACAGTAAATCATATATTCTCCATTAGGATGATGCTTGAAAAATGCTGGGTGGAATATAAAACTGGCGTATGACGATAGGAGAAAATTATATAAAAGCCTTAGGTTTTCCCTTAAAGCTAATTGGACTAGTTCCTGGGTAGCGTCATTACTTCAAGAAATGAAGTGGATGAAGAAATAAGAGAAAGAATAAAGGCTGGTAATAGGTGTTATTGAGCCCTCAGTAAAATAATAGGTAAAAAGTCTCTCTAAAAATCTAAAATTAAGAGTCTACCAAATCATACTTGAACCAGTCGTATTATATGGGAGTGAAACCTGGACGCTCACTGCGTAGATTGAAGGCATTATAAATAGATGGGTGAGGAAAATTTTGAGAAGGATATATGGCCCAACTAGAGATGGAGAGGTATGGAGGATAAAAAGCAACCAGAAACTTAAGAGATCTGTACAAGGCTCCAGATTTGGCACTGGAGGGAAGATGTTGAAGCGGACCTAAAAACCCTTAGTGTAAGGTATTGGAGGAGAGCTGCTGGTGACCGGAATAAATGGAGGGGAATCTTGGAAGTTGCCAAGGTTCTGCATGGACCGTAGCACCATTGTTGTTGTTGACAATTAACTTTATTTCATTTTGCTGCGTTTTTATGGTTTTAAAATTTTAAAGCCTACTTGAGTTTATTAGGGTTTATTAACAGTCTTTCCTATCATTATTAAGTACCTTCCATTATGTATAGAGTTAATTCGCTTATCTTATTTTTTTTTAATTTACTGTAGTATTACCATATATTTGAACAGTGTGGATGCCAACCGCTATGTTTTCTTCGATTTCAATATGACTTATGTTACTGATGAATGCTTAAAAGGACCTTGATAACTATAAATAACTAGGATTTTCACATTTCGAAATCACCGCCCGAACCTGCTATTATTCTTGTTTGTCAACAAACGCTCAGAATCAGTAATGATGGACTCTGAAGAAAATAATTTGAAAAAGGATTGCGACAGAATTCAGTGACAACCTCGCCGAAGGTAGATATATTTCATTAATTTGATGGATCGCGTATAATTCCTTGTTCGGGTCATGGACGGCGACCTCTGTCTGGACCCGGGGGAGATTTATGTCTGGAGAGACGTTTGCCCTTCTCGACGTTGAGGATATCGGCTTGGAGCTGTCTCGGCTGACAGCCGCTGCTACGTGGGAACCGCTGTTGTCCACGAGATATGGATCGAGTTCTACGCAGGACAGGCTATTTCAAAGTAATAATTTATCAAGGATAAATTAAATAGCTTGGAAAAACATTGTATTTAATAATTTCGAGAAACCTTTGGCAATAAAAAAAATTAATTTATCCCTGACTGGAAAAAACAGATCATGGATGTCTTTCTGTAGTGCTTTTCCCAATTTACATTTTATAATTAAAAGGATCAAATTACTTCAATTAATAACTAAATTAAATTAACAAATAATTATTATTAGAAATAAACAAAGTTTAGAGAAAGCAAGAGTTTCAATCGTGACTTTTTTGATTCAAACCAATATTGCTCCTTTGTTGTATAACATTTAACGGTAGGACCTTTGCAATATAAATTTTGCATATAATATCTGATCAGGCAACTGTCGGCAGATTTTTAATCTGAGAAATAACAGAGCTAGGGCGTGTCATAATATTACATTTTTGATTGAAAATAAAATAAAATTGTCAAAAATAAATTATCCTGTAAATAGGCAATATTTGATGCCTCATCGAAAGATGTATGAGACACAGATATACATTACTGTTAAAATAAATTATTAACAATTATACATATGTTTAGCTCGTTCCATTGACTCTTTAAGGAATATAAGATACCTGCTTAATCCAATTAAAAGGTTTAAAAATGTAAAAGATAAATAAATTAATCACTTTATGGATTAAAGAGCAGTCACTATTAATTATAAAATATATTATTTGTAATTTATTAATAAAATTAGGTGTGATTGACTATAGTCTATTGGTCTGTAGATTTATCCTAAGTACCGTCAAATCTTCAATGTTGTAATATGATCATTGCCCTTTTATTTCCTTATTAAAACCAAATTTCGGAGGCCTCTATATTTAATGTTTCTGAAATATACTTCTGGGGCAATAAAAATTAATGGTTTTGTTCCTGATATTATCTAAGCAATAATAATTACAATAACTGCAAATATAAATTTACCTGTTCTAATATTACAAACAATATACATTTAAACTTCATTACCAAAATTTTACTCTCATGATCATAAAAAACCGATAGCAGAGCTATTAAAGTGGTTTTTAGGAATTATAATAATCTTTTAAACCCAAACAATTCAACATCGATATTTTCCCTCTAGGATAGTTTAGTTAATATAAATAGTTTTAAATCGAAAAAGAATCTCCGCGTATCTGCTAGACGAAGAAAACCTGAAACTGAAAAGAAGAGCTGATAATGAAAAAGGGTTCGTACCCATATAATATTTTACTGTGATGTAATTTGAAACATAGTGTGTTTCGCTGAGTTGTTCAAATTCAACTTTGAAAATCAATAATTTTACATTAGTTGACTGTAAAAATCTTAAATAAAATTAAATAATGGCTGATAACTAAATCAGTTTTATAACTGGCTCCTTGGGAATGTTTTTAAAATATATTAAAAACAAAACCAAACAACTTTTTACTATAATGTGTAAAAGTAAATTAATTACAATTTCATTGTTCCAAGTCTCGTGGATATGTAATTTTTCCATAGCGTATACCATAATAATTAAAACATAACCTGGGAAAAGTAATTTTAAAATGTAATTTCCTACTATATAGTTTGGATATAGGTGCCCCACAAAACGGTTTTTTCTTTTAGATTTGTATGTTAAATATTATTTTTATCGTTCGAAATATCTTTTTATCATTAACAATTCCATTATTTTAAAAACCTACTGTATGTATTATGTGTGTTCCAATAAGTTAGAGAATCTGCTTGGTGCAGCGGCCACCCAAGATGTCTGTCTGCCAGTAGGCTTGTCATCCCTTTTTTGTATTACAGCTGAAGAATGCCTTCTCTATCAATCAGCGTCCTTAAATACAGCTGATGGTTGACAGTTATTTCCTTCCTTCCAATATGATTTGAAACCACTATACATCTATATAAGCTTCAAGTGGTCTAAAATAAAAATTATTTTGAAATACTTCATTGACTTATAAAAACGTGTTGTTAATTATTAAACGTGTTATATTACTTTTCTAAAGTTGTAAAACGGCATTTTTATGAATAGGCATCCATATACCAGATTCGTAAAACTGCAACTTTAATTGTAAATGGACCCAAAATTCATAAATATTTAATTATAACTTCTGAATTTATTATTTCGTTTAAATTTTTCCTAATGCAATTAAAATTCTGTTTATAATCATATATACACTAATCACACGCACACAAACACAGAGACATAAATGTATACAATAATATACGTATTAAACATTCCAAAACAGTGTTGTTGTTTTTTATTATACGTATTCTTGGTCAGCTTAAACGCAGTTTACATTTTTTAGTATTCTGGATTGAATGGTTTTTTTCTTTCCTGGATTCTAACTTATACATTCTCCTAGATATTTAAATTGGTCCACTCTCTCAATTCTCTGATGATTAATTGCCACAAGTTGTTGGTTTTTTAATGTTTATAAAAATTCTAGTTTTGTCAAAAGAAATGTTGAGTCCAACTTTTGCTGCTTGTTTTGCTAATTCTTTAAATTGCATTTCTGCTACAGCGAATGCTATGCAATAATAATAATAGTAAAATTGCGCAATATTATTATATATTTCATTTATAACGGTATAGATTATATTATTTATGTATCGTATAGTACTTTTCTGTGATATATTTTTTTTATTCTTCTTTTTTATTTATTTCTTATTTTTGTTTAATGTGTAAATATAATCATAAAGACATCCGTATTACTTATATTCCACATTTGTTGCAGATTTCTATATTACTCAATAAAAGTTTTTATTTAAAAAAATAACCCAGAGCACAGATATAAATAAATGATTTTGAAATTAATTTTATCGTAACAGAATAATTAAACTAAGTTAATTTAAACTAAGTTCTGAAAATATTATTTTGGATTAAACAACTAATACCTGATTTTTGTGGGAAACCGTTTCCTCTCGGGAACTCGCCTTTCGCAATCGGTGCGATAAAAAGCGCGTTTAGTTCCTGTAGCCGCCAACAGAGATCGGTGGGGAGCCGGCGCCGAGCTGTCTGCTCTGTCCGGTCATCAGACGGCGGGCAACTTGAGATGCAATATGTGAATGCTTCAACATTATATTGTCATTCCTTTTTTCTTTTTTTTAATAATTCTTTTACATAGTCTCAAATGGAGCTATCTTTATTTACTCACTGCTCGGAAATATCTGGTCTAAACGTTAATCCTCCGTTCCTGAAAGCAGCTACTTCCAAACATTCCATACTTTTTGTTAGTAATAGTATGTACAGTGTATGGATTCCACGATGATTCTGCAAAAGTATATCTACTCAAATAATCTTTTTCTCTGGACACTCAATGATTTATTCTTGAGGTTGAATGCAAATAAAATTGCAAACTACACAAGAATTTATTTGCATAAAAGTAAACAAATAAAGAAGCTCTCATCAAATGTAAGGTCCTGCACTGACTTCTATCAGTCTAATCACATGTAAAATAAATCTACTTGTTGACTGTTAATTTGTTTCAAGGACTGACTGGCAACTTACGTTCTGTATTACTGTAGTCAAATGAAGTTGCATGTACAATTCACATTTAAAACTCCCCATTTAAACTAATTTTCTGCAATAAAACTTCATTGTGTTTACTGCTCACATTAAGATATGGTATTAGCAGGTATATTACTGACATTGAGTTTCTATATTCTCTTAACATGTAAGCGACACCTCACGAGAGAGGTATATGTCACAAGAAACCCGCCGATTTTAGACATTTTGGAATGGGTAAGTAATGTCGAAAAAAAGAAAGAAATGGAAGAACATTATGCAAACTAGACAGAAGGTAGGGTTGGCCGAGGCACAATGCCTTGTCCCAGCTGCTATTAACATACAGGTAGGTGCCAGTGCCTTGCTGAGGCCCACTGTAAATAAGCTGACTACAGAGGCTCATTATACAATTACACCTTCTTCTGCTTCTTGGCCATTGTTCGCTCTATGCTGCCCAGATGGTATCTTCTCTCGTCCTTCACTTCTGCGCTCTCCGTGGTGTGGGAGCCGACGCCAGGAGTGAGCTTGCGGTAGTGCTCTCGGAACAGGAAGGGAAGGTGCTTGGAAGAAGGTAGTATTATACACATGATACTAGAGAGAAAGAGAGAAAGTAAGGAAAACTAAATACAAAAACTGGCTTTACGGAATGATCCAAAGATCTTTCCATGATGAATAGGCTCCAACAAGCGAAACTAAAATCTATACTAATTTTTTGATTCCATAACCAAACCCGGAAGCTCTAAATTAAAACATGCATGTCTTGTCAGGGATGAGTATTTTCATGACTCTCCATTCTGGAGAATGGTTATTAGATACTTATAGTTTTCTTTGTATTACCAATTTCTTGGCACTACGTCATTCCAAGTTTCACTACTTGGAATGACGTAAGCTATGCTATAATTAACATCAGTGCTCATACACGCATCAAACCTGCTCTGGCTTCTGAATAAAATCTAAACCAACTTTGTAGATTACCTTAATCAAATTAAATGTTAAAAAAGAGTATAAACCCCTGAAATTTTTCGACAATCTCTCTTTAATTTGTACTAATTGTATTATATTAGACTGATATGACTGAAATTTCAGTAATTCAAATTTTATCCATAGATGTATCTATACGTCAATGTTTTTTATACATTTTCCTTCATAATTTTACTTAAATATTGTGTTTAAGTAGTATAGAATAAATTAACAAGATATAATCGTGTTAATTAAATAGTAATATAATGGAAAGAAGCTTAAATTTGTAAGGACTTTAATGCATCTATGGTTATCCTGGTAACAATCATTCCTAAGGCGTGTTCAGTTTACATTCCAAATATTCTGAAAATTAGCGGAAAAAAGAAAAGAAAAGAACTCTCCGAATTTCTGCCGTCAACAGTGGAACGCTACGACCGCCCGGAATCCTAGTTTTGTTTGATCCTATCAATAAACACCAAGTCCAATTTGGGTAATTTAAAAGCTGGCTATAAGTGCGGTTTTGGAATTCCTCAGGCTCAGGAGTAAAGTGTCAGGTCACGGAATCAAGAGTGTCTCTTGGCAAGTTCAGGTCGCATCGGTTTTTTTAGGTCTAATATGTAAGTATAATATTTATTTACACTGTCTTGGCATAGAAAAATCTATATAAAAAAAAAAATATATATATATATATATATATATATATATATATATATATATATATATATATACATATAGATAGGTAGGTAGATAGATACATAGATTTCCAATCTATTAACATTATTCTGACTTCACAATAATATATCTACATAAAAATTGGAAATCTATGTACAGATTGGAAATCAATGTATCTATCTACCTACCTATCTATATGTATATATATATATATATATATATATATATACATATAGATAGGTAGGTAGATAGATACATAGATTTCCAATCTATTAACATTATATGTATATATAATATACATGTATATATATATATATATGTATATATATATATATATATATATATATATATATATATATATATATATATATAATACATATATATATATATATATATGTATATATAGTATATATATATATATATATATATATGTATATATATATATACATATAGATAGGTAGGTAGATAGATACATAGATTTCCAATCTATTAACATTATTCTGACTTCACAATAATATATCTACATAAAAATTGGAAATCTATGTACAGATTGGAAATCTATGTATCTATCTACCTACCTATCTATATGCATATATATATATATATATATATATATATATATATATATATATATATATATATATATACATATAGATAGGTAGGTAGATAGATACATAGATTTCCAATCTATTAACATTATTCTGACTTCACAATAATATATCTACATAAAAATTAGTTCGTGATAATAACAAGAAATTTCATAATGATATTTTCAGTTTCTTAGAATAATATAAAAGTTTTTTTTTTTTGAGGTAATACATCATTTATGAAATTTAGAGGTTAGTATATAAAATATTAAAAACAAGATTTTCTAAAAAAAATAAAATAAATAAAATCGTACACAAACATTAATTTATTGTTACAAATAAAAGAGAGTTCGGGAATGAGAGGGACACACAGTTAAGTATAGTTCAAGAAACGAGTTTGGATTTTGTGATGCATAAAAAATAAATAAATTTCCCATGTATGCATGAGAATCGTTTACATGATATAAAATAGTGAATTATCATCTAGATTACCCTATCCACTCTCCCGACCATCACATTAAAAAAAATCTTCAAAACGTTTATTGAAATATTACAATCTGTCCTACTGAAGGTAAAACATAATAGAGATAATGATGAATCCAATCATGCAATATTTACACACAAAAAACTGAATCAATAGTATCATAGTGAAGTAAAATAGTGAAGTAATCAATAAAAATAATATAAATAATAAAAAAAAAAATACAAATACCAATTATAATATATATACAATTTAAACTAGACGCTCTACTTGGGGGACCCTGAGCTTCTCCCTCTCTCTCCCTATGAGATCCTAGCGTAATTGGTATCACAGTATCCAGAGTAGGCTGAGAGAATACTTTATTGATAAATTGGGTAAATCAATATATAGTTAGTTATATTAGCAATGATAATTATATATCTTGTTTATTTCGTAAAATAATAGGATCGCCTTATTATATGACCTTGAAAAGATTTTAACTAGCTTTCAAAATCATGACGAATGGAACAGCTAGATGTTGGATAGATGAATGAATCAAAATTGCTGCCAAAAGAACTCAAAGGTCCAACATCTTCAACCTTAAGATCAAGATTACTGCAGGAGATGCCGTGAATAAATTCATGTCTTGAAGGGTAAAGCTCAGAGCTGTAAGATTAAGTCCTCAATCCCGACCAGACAGGCTAATCGTCGTTATATACGACAGGAACACAATATGCCGATAAATCTGCAATGCGCGCCTTCCAACACCAACACATGCTCGCGCCTCATTATAATTGCTGGAACGCATCAATTTGAACCAAATAGCAATTTAATACCCGTTCCTAGCTCCGCTGGGTAATAACATCCTCATGAGATATATCACGGGGGAGGAAAAAACGACAAGCAGTCGTTGCTATCTCACGGCAACGGACGTGTTTGTTTACGACCCGGACGTACCATTTGAAATATGGAGCGCTATCTGATGAAGAGGCTACGATAGAGCAGACCGTCCAAGCACTTCGGTTCGGAAGATCAGTCAACCAAGAGATCTCTGACTAACGTAATGTATATTAGTCTGGACATTATTCATCATTTATGCGCTGAATATAAAATAAATCTAATTTAATTTAGATAGCTGTCTTCTGTGGAAATTTGTGAATATTTACAATTTATTAATTAACATAGATATTGCTCATAATGTATAATTTTATTTGCAGCAAATTTTACGAAAGAAAATTTAATTTCTCCAACTTATAAAATTCTGAATATAAATCTGTCACCTTTTGAAGGAGTTACACTAATATAAAGTACTGATTAAAAGATTAACACAATGAAAGTGTAAAAACGGATTATAAAAAGAATTAAGAAACCTTCTTCAGCAATATTTTAAGTTCGAAATCAAGAAAATATAACTGGTAGACAAGAGAAGTCTTATTATGCCTCACTTTGGCAGGGGTCTTCTTTTTACTTTAATTTTCCTGGTTTAGCTTGGCATTGATTAATAATAATAACAATATTAACAATTAATAAAACAAAATCTGTAATTATCTTAATCATTGCAGCTAGGGATGGGATCCTAGACTAAAATTTAGTGACACTTGTTGGAGATCATTGATATTAAAAGTCTGTTATTAAATCTCCCTTAATGTTGTTAATTATTCAGTCATCTTATTCCTTAGCATTATGGTGGAGAGTATTTCTGATGCGAATTTAGAAGGACATATTCTATCTTAGGTCAATAATACCTGACAATCATAGGTATGACATTCTTCAACAGCTCTATTGTTTAAGGTGTTCTTATTGTTGGAAAATGATCTCGAGACCAGTTTCTAAGGAAGGTAAAAAATGATCTATTAATTTTACCCTTCAAGTTTTTGATTTTATTACAAATCCTATTAAGACTTTCCACGATCCTGAATCTGCTCAGTATCGCCAACACCCCCTCATCAAAGACTGCCTTCCCGTCAGATTCTCCTGCTCTTGGAACACATGGATCCCAAATATTTACACTAACAAACGAACTCTGGTCTAATATCTATCATTATCCAGAGCCAAAAGATCCCTCGACTATGAAGAGGTCCAGCCCTGGCACTCTAATTACAACGTCCAGAGCGCGGCGGGTGGGCGCTCACTCCCAGCGGGATGTGGGAACTTTAACGGGGGGTCAGCAAGGAGGGCGTCCCAGCTCCTCGGACTCCAGGGTATCCAGTTCACCAATCGAGCTCTCTAAGGATAACACTGGACTGAACTTTTAGAATTAGTTGAAGAATGTGTTAATCATTATGTGCTAAATGACCTGTAATTCTTACTGAACATTTTACTAACATTGCCAACAATTCACTTGTATCTATTTTTAATCTTTGACACAAATATCTTCAAAAAAGCTTAAAACAATAAATAATTAAATAAATCATTTTTTTTATTGACCAATCTCTTTTTTTATCTCACACCTACTCTATATTTCCGTTACACTGAAATTTATTAATTAACTAATTAATCAGCAAGTCTTTTATTTAATCTGGAAGTAAAGTTTTTAAAAACCGTGGACCAGTAGACAAAATCTGGGCAAGACACATTTTTTTTTTTTTCTTTTTTCTTTTGTATCTTTTGTAGTGAAATAATTACAATCTGCCGCGAAGTGGGCATTAAGTAATACGTAATGAATCTATTCACACAATATGAAATAAAGAAAATCATTAGAAAAAATAAATAAAGAACCTCATATTATACAATACAATAAATAAAGTTCCCTTTCATTCTGAAATAAAATTTGAATGTACTATGCTTTTAAGGGTCATTTTTTTATCTTACTTTTCTAGCTACTAATTACATTTCCACATCTTCTTCTTTAGTATATAATAACCAATAAGTCTACTTGTTGACATTAATAGTTCCAATGTTGTTATTAATCACTATTGATCGAGTTCACACCTTCTCAATCAATCGTTGGAATGTAATCCGAATACAAGTGGGGGGAACTTATGAGTAGCAATAAAAGAACGTACCGTTAGCAAACTAATGGCCGAGGGCAAGAAGAAACAAAAACCCGGGCAGGAGGCAGGTGTGTAAGTACGTGCCAAGGAATCCGATCGCGGGGAGCATCCATCAGGAGCTTATGACAGCAAAAACTATTAAGACGAGATGTAATGGAGACATAAATATACGAATTTGGTCCGAGCGGCCATTTTAGATATAATCGCCAATAAGAACCTCACATCACTATCTCATCTCTGGCGCCGTAAATCAAAGATTAAAGCTCTCCGAGTAATGTCTGTTATTCGGACCTCGTTAGTTGAATTTATTTAAAGCCGTTTCCGAGGTTCTTTGACAGGACGGGGATGACAAAAAGGCTATCCGTCATAAAGGACAGCTTGTTTAATATTCTTTGTCGTATCGAGTCCCTGCTTCTCTCGGAGATAAAACGCTGTGTCATCCGGCTTGTCTGTCTGTCAACACTCCACGGCTCTCGACACATACTACAAATATAAGGGAAAAAACTTTATTGTGCATTCCCAAATCGAATTCTGTGTGTCCAGGACTTAATGTTGACTGTTGACTTTTATATGATCTACAGATTTTCTGAAATGTATGTATCTCATTTTACTGCTTGTGGTTCATCAGATCTTACTTGATCAGGACTAGTACATGCTTTTGCAGATTATTATTATTATTTTCAGGTACATTTTAAAAATAATTAAAAATGAAGCAAATACAAAAATAAATAACAACTCTTGTTCCTCATGACAGTTATATCGTCTTAATCATATTTTTTGTACATTCACATAAAATCTAAAACAATCTTGCCAGGATAAGGAATTCTAAAGTTATGTTTTTTATCAATATTTTTTCAAAACAACTAGCCTACTATTTTCTCTAATCTTACACACTCTTGAATATTAATATTCTTTGTTTACACTGGTCATCTCCAAAAAATAAAACTCTATAACATTTTCGCATTACTAATGACATCTAATTTAACTATTAACGCTATTATCATTACAATACGTTTCTAAAAATATTTTTTATTTACATTATAAAATATGAGAGTCATTGCTTTATTCTTATCTCCCTTTTTTATTATGGTCTAGTCTTTCTTCTTTATTTAAACCAAACAAACATAAAGAGACATAGAACATAAATATTATTTTTTAAATTATTCATTAAGAGAAACTATAAACTTCTTAAAAACTAAATTTATAAGATATAAGAATAGCAGCACCTTTTGAATTGACTACGTATTAATAATCAATAAATCAGTGATCGATCTGCAAAACATTAACATAAAATCAACCAAGTCGCCCATAGATGAACTTGTTAGAAGCTACTCTCTCAAATACAGTTTATAATTATTTCATGTCTAGTAAATTAGTCCCCGGTTTTGATTTTCAGCAAATGTTTACTTAAAGCATTTCCAACAATAGTAGTATCTATAATTTATTATAAATTATAATTCTATAGTGTTGGTTCCGTAGCATTGTTTACTCCCCTCTCGAAAAGTACTTCATAATAACCACTGATATCACCAATAACCACCAGCTTTGTCAAACAATGTAAATGTTCTACTCTACTCGAAGTGTTTCGACATTCGACATTCTCCGAGATAGATTTCAGGAGACGCCCTCCATTTCCACCCTGTAGAATCAGCGGCGCCAACTGGAACCCCTATATTTGTCAGGTAATGAGCTTCTCACACACTGGACCTTCTTACACTGACCATCGTTGTTAGATACCGTTCGTCCAATCAGACTCCGTGGGCCTAAGTACCACCTTCTGCAGATCGTTACCGTGGGATATGGCAGAGCTTGCCGATCGCCTGTCACTCCCTTTTATGTCCAGATATCTAATTGATTATCAGAATCATATGACATTCATTATTTACCCCAATTCGGGTTTAATTTCTTGTAATCGAAAGGTCTAGAACCCTATAATAATTTTACATGACGTACAATTAAGTTCTTGTATCCCATATATTTTAACTGAAATAATTATTTTGTAAAATCGACAATGGTAACAAGCCACACAATTTTATTACAGATATCACGCTAAATAAATGCAACAAACCTAAAGGAATACATAAGAAGCAGACTCACTGCGTTATTGATAATGGACAAAGCAAAAGCCATTTGAAACGGTTTCATCTCACAAGCTCTGCTACATGCCACTGCCACAAACATACCATTTACTACATTAGTTTCAGCTACTCTATCTCCACAGGTAGAAGAATGGCCTCTTCCTGAATACGATATGTTCATATCTTAGAAATTGACTCGTAAATAATTAAAACTCCACTGAAAAGCCCTACACTTTGATGTTTTAACTTTTGCTTTTGTTTAATATCTAATTTTACATGTGGAATTTTCATCTATTATTCATAGTTAGTTCTATTTATCATTATAGTTTAATTTTGTATTTTTAAATTTATTTTATTAATAAATATAAATAATTCTTGATTTATTGAAAAATTTTATAAAATTTAAGAATACAAACAATGTAACCATAGCAGAGTTATAAAATATTCAAATAAACGACACCCTTAACTGGTTAATAGTTTCTCATGTTCGTTGATATCTGAGCTGAGGTTTTCGGTTATTTTATTATTTATTGAGGTTAAATGATTTATCAATGATAAAAGTGATAAAGGTCTTTTAAATGGTTTCCATTACACTGTTGTATGGCGTGAACGTTACATACAAGCACAGTGGCATTGATTCATAAGGTAGTACCAATTTGATAATGTAATGATCTTCCTCGCGCCTAAGATGCCAATTGCGTAAACTAGTTTCTGTTTTAAAAAGATTAATGATTTCAGTGACTATCTGTTATTAATTATTATAACAATTTTTATTTCTTCCCGAATACTTTATTCGAGTGTATAGCAATATTTTGATAATATATAAGAGCTTCTTTTCTTCTAAGTTCTAAGTTCTATGCACTATGTGTTGTACTCGTAAAGAGCAAAGCTAATTGGAGTAGAAGTATTATAACTATATTAAAAGGAAAAGGTTTCATGATCTCAAACATACTTAAATAAATGTATACGAATGAATTTTGTAGTTTTCCATTCCTCAAAGATTGTTTTTATTGGCTTATCACGTCGTAATTTACTCCACTCCTAATGTTTATGACCAATCTTTATATTTTATCCTTGAATGGTAACAATAAAATAAATATTCTACTTAAGATTATGAATGAAATTATGTTGAGATGATTACAAATTCATTTGGTGACGCGGAGCCCATGAGGATGGACCAGGATGTAGGACCGTGGGATGCTCCTTACATTAGTGGCAATTCGCATACACGGGGCGGCCGCCAGCTGATGGCGCGTCTTATCTACCTTCTAGTTCCGTGTCTGTCGGTCAGGCTTCTGTCGAGTGTATGACCTCTTGCCCCAACATATCCTCGGCTCTTTATTTATATTTATACATATCAATGGTGAAACTGATGACTATAAAAACCTATCGAACCAGAAAAACATTTTTTACGAATAAAAAAAATAGTAAGTTACACGAATCGAAAATGAAAAATTAAAACAGGAAAATGATTTAATCAAAATATCCCTATTATATAACGATTAAACTTTTATATTATTCCTTTAACATTTTCATTTAAATATAAGTCGAAGGAATTAAGGTTAATTACGAAAGCATCTAGGTACTAATGATAATACTTTTTACTGGCACAAAAATTTTCTGGAAATGACAAAGTATTGTACAAAATATGACTAAATCTGGAATAATATTTTTGTTATTCAGTTTTCCATTATTACTTGTCACGAAATGCGACAAGAATTGAAATTGGGATTCATGAATTATTTGCCACTATTATTGGGATTTTTTATTTAAAGACTAGTTTCGAATGTTAAACTCATCTACCGTATCACGTTCATCATTAGTTCCAAAAACATGAAATATCTGCACATTTGATGATAGATCTGCTAACCAAATTTCTTTTGAATTTTTGAATGCTTATAAAATTTATGATGAATGATTAACATTTAAAACAAGTCATTAAATAAACAATTCCAATAAAAATAGTAAAAACATCATCAATCCTATTTATATTGATATTTTTTTACCGCCATACGTATCTTAGGAGATTAGCGACTTTGTTGACAGTTAAAGTGTTACTCGGCTTGATAGGCACAAGAGAGATCCAATAGTACCTCCCCCTAGCATGATAATATGGAATAATGATAATATGGAACAAAATAGTTATAAAAAAATATATATATAGAAATGATTTAAGTATGTCTCTCGTCCAGCTTCTTTTCATCCTTCTGAGCGTATTTCCGGGATAAGATTTGCCCATCTCTTATATGGGTATATTATGGTCTCAATCGAAATAAATGAATAAAATCGAAAATAGTTACTAAAGCTTATAGGCTACTTTATATATATATATATATATTTTTAGAGGAAAGGGGAGTGATGGAAAATATTTTAAGATAAGATTTGGTTTGAATAGGTTAAGTGAGACAAAAGTAGGAGATTGTGACCTCACAGATTCGTGACACTCAATGAACACAAATGGATGTGCAAAGATTTACAGTTGAATCAAATCCTTATAAATTATATTAAATGGCTAATTCTCTTATACTCGAGAGTATTTATAAAAGGCTGGAAAGAACTTGGTTGAAAGATCCACTTAAATAAACGTGTTAGTGCACCTATGTTTTATCAGGGGTGCCTTTGGGTACTTTTTTCCTCGTCCCTAACTAGTTATTTTCATAGCTTAGTGATTACTTCAACATATCTAGCGGGTGGTAATAGTTTGGTAACTAGCTAGCATGTATTTAAAAACATAAGTGAAAAAAAATTTCTGGAATATTTTTTTTTACACATAATTTCAATTTTTACCTGGATTTCAACCGTTCAATAGGTGAAGTTAATATAATTTTATAAATTGTAGCACAAATAAAATTTTAACAAGGAAGTGAATACCAACTATTAAAATCAGCAGTTTTTACACTAGATGTCTTCTGTTTCTCTTATTTCCATGAATCCCTCAGATTTACTGGTGCTTCACTGATGACGTGACAATGTACCAGACAATGGTAAAATAGGAACGAGTTTTAAGTTAGTAAACCTACAAACATGTGTTCATTTGTTTATTACTTCACGACCCTTTCCTTCTTGATTTAAATACGTTTGAAATGTTTACTATCTATGAACCTAATTAACTGAAAAAACTAATGCTTCTTCGGTAACGACTAATTTTGTCACAATTAAGTATATTCATTCTGACGAATAATCCAAATGTATTTATACAAATAAACATATTAATTCACGCTTAACCTATTTTACACATGAATTTATATTTCAATGGATTTATTAACACAATGCTCTGGTTATATATATAAAGTTTTTGATAGAACTGGGAAAACTCGTTAAAATGTTTCAAAATAATGATGTATTTCTGAGCATGGCCAATAATCAATTGAAGGTCTTCCAGGATGAAAATCCCTTTGTTTAGCAAACAATGGATTTAATCTTTTAGTAATATATACAGAGTTGACCGTGACACCCGAGGGTCAATATCGATTCCCTCCTTAATCAAATCTCATCTATCGATTGCAAAAAGGTTATCCGCATCCCTCAGCCTTGCGCATCTTCTTAAAGCTTTGGATAATTCTCATTGGGCAACATCTCATGTCACGATTCCTACTGCATATGACTCCAAGATTGTATTAATTTTAGGATTTGATGTGTGACCCTATACTTAAAATTTAAAACTACTAAGAAATCATTCAGTTAATAATAATAATAATAATAAAGCTTTATTGGCATCATTTTTATGACAAAAGCCTCTCCCTTGGAAGGTTCAATTAATAGCTTCCTGTAATTAAAAAGTACTATGTATAATATCAATGAGAAAAATATAGTTTACTGTTAACTATGAAATAAGAAGAAAATGATCAGGGCGTATCACACAGAAGACCTGCAAGACAGGTAGAAACGTTAAAACGTTGCAACGCGTTGGCGTTTGATTTTAGGATTTTTACTTGGACGTGTTGTTTCTTTTTAACTGCATCTCTGATCATCTTCTTCATTATTGTAATATTGTTATTATAAATATAATTAGGGGATGATATGATGGAATTTATAAGAAAGGGAGAAAATAAAATAAAAGACATATCTTCAATAAAATATATGCATCGCTACGGTTCATTTTTCAAGTCATCATCAAGGCAACATTGTTTTGAACTATAGAAAAAATAATATTAAATACCACTAAACTATAATTAGAAGTAAAATATAATCAATACTACTACAATAAACAAATATTTGTATGAAAGCAATTACAATTCTATGTTAATCAAATGCAAGATGTACATTTTGCAAAATAAAATTCTTACTAAAATTTCAAAATTCATTTATCATCTGATTTAAAAGTGAAAGTGTGTTAATTCTTCCTTTTCATATGTTTGCGTCGTAAATCTATTCAATACAAAGATAGTCAAAACATTTATTTTTGGTCCGTTTAATTTTTTGTTTGATACACTGCCCACTATGCCTAGGCTGGATAGTTTGACAATATAAAGTGGGTGTTTCACAAGGTTCTTTAATTTTAATCCAAAATAAGGGCCTTAAATGGTAAGACTTCAACTTATTTACTGTCTCATAATGAATTAGATATTCAATTTGCAGAAAACGCAAGTTCTTTTTTCTTACTTGAATTACATCTTCAGTAAACAAGGATGAACTTTTGATCCAACTAAATTTAACTTCTTGGAAACTAAGTTCTTAAATATTAAAAAATCTTGTTTTTTCTATCCCCTGACAGCATATCTCCTATCGCTGAGATATCTGCTTGAGTAGTGAGTAGGGATGTGTTTTGCAACTCTGGGAGCCGTTATCTCAAATAGTATACATATAGAAAGATCGTTTCCAGGATATAAAAGCTAAGAGATTCCTGACGACGTATATAATTAAGGATGGGCTGCTATCATTACAGAAGAGGCTTGCTATTATCTCTCACTATCTGAGAGTGCTCTCCGGAAGATAGTGACGCAGCCACCTCGCGTATTTCTTTGCTAATTGTCAGTAGGGACAATAGAGCAGCCTCAGTTCGGTCATTGTTCCCTCTTCTCAGCTTCAATCAATTAGTGTCATTATTGTCCAATCAATTGTTGATAGCCGATTTATCCTCCCGTCTACTGCACGGCCCTTGTCAGCCTTGATGCCGCCGACACAAACTACTCCTCCATCTCTACTCCCTGTTTAAATACTTCACTCGTAGTAAGCTGGTTAATGCTCGCAATTACCTAACTATTGTTGAGAAAATTAAGTACTTAAATTTGTTGGTCTTTCCTAAAGTTTCCTTAAATTCTGCATATAATTAATCTGCTTGTTCTTCAAGGGATGTCGAAGGGTTTGGATTCACAGGAAGATAGTTTTAGATGTATTCATATATTTTGCGATCTGTCAATTCCTGAGTAACAATTCTCTTTCATCAAAAGGCTTTTGGTATCGATATTTCAACTTTATAGCCCATGTGATTAAAACATCAATAACAATAAACTTTAACCCTAGAATACTTACCTTAATTGGTAGTTGTGTATTACTAACTATACGTAAATTTTACTCCTTGGCTGAATGGATTGGAAATAGATCCCTAGACTTGGCGGAATACATTGGAAATTGATCACTAGACTTGTTTTTATAATCTCAGTTTATTTTATTTGGTGCTCACTACATATGGATTTAGAATATTTTACGCAGTAAATAGTTGTATCCCTCCTCTTTTTGTATGAACAAAATGAAAAATATTTCTTTGAACCTTAGGTGGTTTGTAATTGGCCTTCATTTGGTGACTGCGTAGGTGTTTCGCCACTTCTTCCAACTTCAATTTCTTTCATTGGTATTAGAACACCTTCAATTTTCGATCGCAGGGGTCTTGTTATAGTTTTGATAGACAATCTATAAATCTACAAACTTTTATAACCTGAAACTTCAACATAAAGCCAAGCCTTTTGAGTGAGATCCCTTCCAATGTCTTTGTCTGCTTTGTCTTTTCCTTTGTGGAACTTTTCCCCCTTTTTGGTGGAGAAGTAGAAATAATTCCTCGATTCTCACAATCTATTATAGAATCTGTTCTTCAATAGCAATTTTATTAAGAACTATAAAGAACATATCATGCGACTCCAAAATATGATGCTAAAATTGTTTTGGGAGATCTAAATGCACAGATTGGAACTGAAAGTTTCACTCAGACTGTTGCAAGTCCTTTCTCTCTACATAGCGAAACCAAAGACATTGGTAAATTTCTCTGTCAATTTGCAGAAGAGAGTAATATGATAATAAGAAGTACATTCTTCCAACGGAAAGATATATACAAAGGCACATGGAAAGCACCCAATGGCGCAGTAACCCAGATAGATCACATTTTGATAAATAGAAGGCATGCATCATCAATTATTGATGTAAAGACTGCCTGTGGTCCGAACTGCGATTCGGACCACTTTTTAGTTAAAATGAAATTTAGAGAAGATTAGCGTGGGTAAAATTTGGGGAGCGACATTGTAGGAAGAAATGGGACGTGGAAAAATTTAAAGAGGAAGATGTCGTTGAAAGGTTTAAAGACTCTGTGCATAGTAAACTAACAGAGAACTTAAAAGAGACTGAGGATGGCGAAGTTGAAGAGAGACGGAATAAGATAAAGGTGGATTTTGAGAAACCTGCAGAAGAAGTAATAGGAGAGAGGAGATTAAAGAGGAATAAAGAATGGTTTGATGAGGAGTGTGCAGAAGCAATAAAAATTAGAAACAAACATAGATTAATTGTACTGAAGCGCTCTACTAGGCAAGCTACAGCTGTGTATAATGAAAGTAGGAGACAAGCGAAAAGGATAATAAGAAAGAAAAAAAAGGCAATTTTTAAAAGAAAAGATTGAGCAAATAGAGGAGCTGAGGGGAAATAATGAAAGTAAAAAATTTTATGGAGCTGTTAGATATATAAGTCAAGGATTCCATCCTAGGTTAGATACCTGTAAAGATAAAAATGGAAAAATTGTCGAGAAACAAAATGTAATCAAACTATGGGAGGAGCACTTTACTGATCTACTTAATGTGGGCAGCGAGAATCTTAACCTGGTCCCGGAACTAGAAGATATTAATGACTTAGAACCATTGTCCATTGAGGAAGTAGTAGAATCAATCGATAAGTTGAAGAATAATAAATCACCCGGAGCAGACATGTTGATTACGGATTTTTTTAAAAAGATGGCGAGACGCTTACAAATCAAATGTATCTACTAATAGAGGATATCTGGTGCAAGGAGTACATGCCAACAGAACGGAAAACGAGTCTGATATATTCTATACATAAAAAAGGAGATATACTGTTATGTGAAAATTATAGAGGCATCTCACTTTTAGGAGTTGCATATAAAATATTTTCCAATATATTGGTTAATAGGCTCAATGGATTTGCAGAAAATGTCCTACAGGAATATCAGTGTGGTTTCCGTAAAGGAAGAGGAACGGTTGATCAGATTTTCGTTATGAGGCAGATAATGGAAAATGTTGGGAGTTTAACACTGACCTCCATTTATTATTTATAGATTACTGCCGTGCCTTTGATAGTGTTGTTAGGAACAAAATGTTAAATACACTACGAGAATTCAATATCCCGAACAAACTAGTTCGTCTCATATAAATATCTATGAAAGGTAGCAATGCTAAAGTGTATATTAATGGCCACCTCAGTCGCAGTTTTCCAGTTACAGCTGGAGTTAGACAAGGGGATGCGTTATCTGCTACATTATTTAATCTTGAACTGCACAGTGTTGTAAAAAAGCTAAATATCAATAAAGATATACTGTTCACGTCTAATCAACTTTGTGCATATGCGGATGATATTTGTTTGGTATCGAGGAGCAAGCAAGCCTTGCTAGACGTGTTTGGTTTGTTGAAGGCTGAAGGTAAGGTAGTTGATTTGAAAATAAATGAGGCTAAAACCCAATATATGTACGTCAGTCCAAACAGTAATTCAAGAATTAGAGAAAATCTAATCGCATACGGATACTCCTTTAAAAATGTGAAAACATTTACCTATCTTGGTGCTGAGCTCAACTGTGAAAATAAGATATCAACAGAGGTGCAAAAACGGATTATGGCAGGTAACCGAGCCTATTTCGCGAACATCAAACTTTTCCGATCATCACTCTTGTCACGGACAACGAAGGTAAGGTTATATAAAACCTTAATAAGGCCTATCGTGACATACTCTGCTGAAACATGGACACTGTGTACCTCCACAATAAACGCACTGAAAATTTTCGAAAGAAAAATTCTTAGGAAAATATATGGACCTGTGATGGCAAAAAGCAGAGAGTTATTTGAGATGTACGGTTCCTGTGACATGGTTCAGTTTATAAAAGCGAAAAGAATTGGATGGTTGGGCCATGTTCTGAGAATGGAAGATAGCAGAGCTCCAAAAAAGCTACTACTGGGGACAATGTTTGGTACCAGGAAGAGAGGACGCCCAAGAAGAAGATGGCTGCAAGATGTTGAAGGAGACCTCCGGACCCTTGGTGTAAGGAACTGGAAATTGAGGGCATTGTGTAGAGACGAGTGGTGTAGTATTGTTGGAAAAGCCAAGGTCCACCCGGGACTGTAGAGGTACAGAAGTAAGTAATCTGTTCTTCAATATCCTCCTCATGCATGTATCCTCATCTCCAGTAAAGTAATCAGGGTCTGCGTTGCTGTCATCTGATATATACGTTAAATTGATCTCCAGTAAATCTTTGTCTTCTTCATCAATGGCATCTTCATTATAAACTCTCCAAAATTCTTCATTGCTGGTAATTCTATCCTCCTCCATTATCAGAATAATGGTCAGTCTGAAAAAGATAAAAATAATAATAGTAATTACCGAAAAATTTCACCACTATGATTATATCCATTTATAAAAATCACTTGTTTTTATTGATAACTATGAGTAAATATTACGTACGTAATATTCTCTTATTGATAACTATGCGTAAGTTTTACTTACCGGGTTTACTATGATCACATACTGCTTCGAACTGGGCTAATAAACACAATCGACCTTTACAGTGTCTTGAACACTATTAAATGGAGCAAGAATACCTGGCTCCAGGTGGCGCTGGCGACAGTTCTAAAATGGCGACATGCGTTTCTCTATACTCGATGAGTAAAATGTACGTAGGTTTGTATTCTAAGGTTATTGATGAAATATAGTTGACTGTTATGATGAATGAAGAAGAAGATGATCTGGGATGCAGTAAAGAAGAACACCACGTTTAAGACAATTGACAATACAATGGACTTTATATAAATATTTTATTGCAATAATGACAAATTTACAGATCATTCGAGTATGTTCTCCAGTTTAAGATACGGTACACGACATATTATAATATTAGGGCTATATTATTAGTCAGTAACGTTATATTCCTTACTGGCATCCCCCGTCGCGGCTTTGCCCGCTCTCATAAGTGAACAACTAAAATAATTTTAATTAATAATTGAAGTTTTATTTTAATATCGATAAATCTTTTATTGTAAAAAATGAACCAGAAATGTACTCTCAGTTCAAAATTAAATGTTCATATATTATTACAATATTATGAAATAATTACTGCTTCAGAAAAAAAAACTTTATCATAGTAAAAGAAGAGATGAAATAAAATGTGGTGACAGGTATTGACAAAGTGGTTTTTTAGTGACTGAGTTTATTGGCCTTCAAAGAGGTAGCTGTGTGTTTTATAGTCGAGCAGTGGGTCATAAACTATACCGAGACGTAGGCGAGATTAAAACATACTCAGCGGGTGTCTCTATGATGAGGGTGGTCTGCCGCGTTCGTGCTGTTCTGTCTGAGTGGCGTTAGTGCGTGTTGTTGTCCGTTTATCTTTGAGATGTGTTATACCGTAGTGCTTAAAATATAATCTGGAAGGAAGGGATGAAATCGGTACATGCTATTAAAAAAATATTTGTAAGTGTAAATCTTAACATAGATTCTGTTAAAAGAAAATTTGCAGCCGGGATTTATGACATACACTTTATGTTTTATTTTTTTCTTAAATCTACATCTAAGATCTACTAAATATAATATATATTTTTAATTAGTATCAAAGGTTTGAAATATAGTCCTTTTAAGTTAATGTTTAGTAATTTGTTAAATGTATGTGTTATTTTCTTTAAACCTCATATTTTCAAACATTTTTTTTCCGTTGTTCCTGTCTTTTGAACTTTAAGTGTGATTAACGCGAGAACAAAGCTTATCATTTTTATTTCAACTTTAATCCGAAATATGCTTTGCATTAAAAGATATGAAAAAAGAAAACCAAAACACTAATACAAAATTGTGAGTGAGTATCTGAGACATTGAAATCGCTTTGTGTTGCATGTTCTTGCTCTTTACTGAGCATAATTATTGAACAAGTAGTCCTTTTATGGAGTCTCCATAAATATATAAAGTAGAACTTCACTAATTCGACCTCTAAAGAATCAAGGGGTAGGGCGGAACGGCTTGCAATGTAAACCTCAGGTCGGACTAATATAAAGCAAATGTATTTCATAGTTAAATGTGTAATATAATTATATTAGAAGTTATATATTAACTTTTTTAAAAAGCATATGAAATATAAATTTACGTTATATGCACCAATGGACCATTTGTTTTGACCAGCTATATAGACAAGAATAAACTTTTTTTATTAGAGTGGGAAAATCTTGACGCTACTCTAAATTCACAAGGAAAAACCCTTACCGAATTTATAGAGCTGAATTCGTTTGGAATTTTGAATGATCGTTCAATTGGTGATCTGAAGGGGGTTTTCACATTCGTAAGTAGTCTAAGTAAAAGCACGATTGATCATGTTTGGTGTGATACAAAAGCCTTAGTAATTGTCAAAGGTTTTGAAGTAATGCAGGACGTTACTTTTTCGGATCATTTCCTCCTCATTGTTAAACTTAAAACGTTTATACGTAATAGAGAAAAAAATAAAGAAGCACCAGCTAAAATCAATTGGAAACAGGAAAAGTCTGGAATCTTTAAAAATATTTTGTTGCACTCACCATTAATTGAAATCAACTTTGAAAAAGAAAATGCAGACACAATATCAGAAAATTTAAATCACGCTATAATGAACGTTTCTCTGATAATAGGAATAAAACATAAATTTATAAATAATGGCTTTACCAAAATAAATTCTAATTAGCCATGGTATGACGATGAATGTAAACAATTGAAAAGTGATTTGAAAAATAGTCTTTTTTGTTTTAAGAATAAACCAGATCGCGAAAACAGTACACCCAGATAATTAAATTCATTAACAAATTTTACAATGTTCCCTTTAATTATTATTCTTTTTTCCTTTTTTGGTCTACCATCGGAAAACTGTATCATCCTGGCTACCACACATGCTGCCTCATAGGATACAGTTCTAAATGCACTAATAAGGACGCTTCGGCGGTACACAGAGATCATAGGTCTTCCGTACGCATGTATATCTAAAGTATCCCTCCAAAACACCGCAGCGTAAAGGACAATGGATGTTACGACACTTGACAGCAGTAGTCTTCGGGTCTGTCGGAGACCTCCTATGTTAGGCATCTGTCTAGACAGTGCAGTGTTCTCTCCAGCTGCTTTCTCTGACACCTTTATTACGTGCTCTTTGAAGGTCAGGCGTTCATCAATTTTCAAGGAGGATTTAGATAGAATCGCTTCTCTACCAACCGTTATTCTGATTTGTTCCATTTTTTTCCTGCTGCTAATTAGGAGCTCCTCAGTCTTACTATCAGCTAGTTGCAGACCCACTGATGTCAGCCAGTTGCGGATTAGGGCTACACTCCGGTTGGGTCTTACAGTTACCTCCTCTAATTATTTCGCAACTACCACCACTGCGATGTCATCAGCATATCCGACTATTTTGAGGTCTCCTGGACAGCTCAGTACGAGAACATCGTACATTATATTCCACAGCAAGGGCCCCAGCACTGATCCCTGGGGCACTTCCCCAATTATTCCATAATTCTTTTGCCTATCGTCAGTTATAATTATCAGGACCCTGTCCTTGAAATAATCCGCGATTATCTTCCTGAAGTACAAAGGGATTCCCATCTCTTAGAGCATCGAGAATACAGTACCATCTCGCTGAGTTAAAGGCATTTTTCACATCCAACGTAATGATGGCACAGTACTTCTTCGCACCTCTCCTCCATCTCTTTCCAGCAATGGCATCGCGTGCCGTGTCTACAACGAGGTTTATTGCTTCCACTGTAGATCTCGCTTTCCGGAAGCCGTATTGGTTAGTAGAAAGGCCTCCTAAACCTTCGGTAGTCTCTTGCAACCTTGTTCCGATTATCTTTTCTAAAGCCTTTCCCATCGAACCCAAAAGGCACAGTGGTCTATAGGCCGAAGGGTCCGATGGTGTTCCCTTGCCCTTTGGAATCAGGACCAAGCGCTGCCTTTTCCATTTCCGAGGGAAGGAACCTTCACGTAAAAAGGAATCAAATAGTTCAAGGAACAAGTCTGGTCTTGTTGCCATCGCCACTTTGAGTGCTATATTCGGGATGCCATCCAGGCCTGGGGCTTTGCCCCCCTTGAGGCTCCTGCAGACCTCGCTTAGTTCCTCACTAGACACTGGTGGTGCTTCAGATGGCCTCAACAGTTCTATATCCCGGTGTACATCCGCCTGCTCTGGGAACAAAGTGGCAACAATCCTTTGCACAGTTACTGGACAGGTGGGGGACTGCTTGTTACTACTCAACAACTTTTTCATAACGATCTTGTTGGGTCTTCCCCATGGGTCTTTATCAACTTCTTCACAAAGTTCCTTCCAGCACTGGCGTTTACTCTCCCTAATTGCCTTTCGGATTCCACGTTTCTCATTCCTATATGTTTCCAATAACACCTCAAACTCTGGGCGGCCTCTTGCTCGCTGGCTCCGTCTCCTCGCTGTATGACACCTTTTACGACCATCAGCGATTCGTTTATTCCACCAGTATACTGGTTTCCAATCACTATTTGCGTGATGATGAGTGCGAACCATAGCTGCATCGCACGCCTTCATAACAAGTTTCGTAACCTGTTCGGCCTTATCCTCTGCTGTACCTGACAGATCGTAATGCTCTTCCATTATGAATTGGAACGTCTCTCGATCAAATGTCTTAGTTTTCCATAGGACCGTACCCTTCTGAAGCTTTACAGGATTGTTTAAATTCCTCTCACCTATTACAATTATAATTGCCTGGTGGTCACTGTGGGTGTGTAAGTCGCACACTTTCCAAGTGGTGGTAGGTCGTAGATTATCACTTATGAAAGTCAGATCGATGATGGATGACCGCGTTCCTTTTAGAAATGTTGGCTCCGTTCCTGTATTAGCTAGACCCAGTTCATCCAATTGGGCAAAAGCTTCCAACAGAATTTCTCCTCGTCTGTTTGTCAGACGACTCCCCCATTCAACTGCCCAAGCATTAAAATCACCAGCAATTATTAAAGGTCTTCTGCCTCTTGCATCTTGTATTATTCTATCTAAGAGCCCAGCATATTCTTCTATTGATGTATTGGGTTGGGCATAACAGCTATAGATACATACCATACATGCGCTATCTTAGCCCAAACAAAACCAGATGTAGGGGGTTGTGGTATTTCTTCTATGATACTTCGATTACAAGCCCAAATCGCAGCTTTTCCAGAGGCATCATATACCCAAGAACCATTGTTAGGATTTCTATACTGCTCACTCAGAATGGCCACATCAACCCTTAGGTCCCGCACAGTCTGCCAGAGGAGATCCTGCGCGGCTGCACAGTGATTAATGTTAAGCTGAAGGATCCTCATGAAGGATTTTTTGGCCTTCGTTGTAATTGTAGTGCGCCGGGCATTTGTTACCTCCGCAAGAATGATCAGTGTCACCTTTTCCTATGCATAAAGCACAGCTAGGAGGCTGTCTACAGGCGGATGCTAAATGACCATCTTCACCACATTTCCGGCAGAGTTTGGATCTGTCAACACCCACGCACCTTTTTCCCGAGTAGGGCTAACTACCAACCCTACTCGAATTTTTTCCTTGCCGATAACCTTCCGAGCCAGCTTAACTAGCAAGGAAATAACCGCCGTCTGTGTTCCACCATATGCTGGACGGATCGACCGAATAGCGGTGGTCGCCAGTTCTCTTTCTTCCAATAAAGTAGTAAGAGCCTTCGCAACTTTTTCTGGTGTTGTAAGGGCGTCTAGATTCCTGATTTCAATTAATGATTCTTCTGTCCATGCCGTGATTTCTGCTTCTTCTCCTAGCGCTCCTTCCAGGGTGCGCTTCATGTCCTTTAGAACTACTCCCGACTTGCGGTCCATTTGGAACAGTAGGTCCCCAGTCTCATTTTTCCGAACTTTTACTATGTTTTGTCCCAGGTCTTTCAACAATGGGTCATCACGGACCTTGCGAAGAATGTCTGCATAGGTGCTCGTTCCCAAAACTTTTACTGTTAGGGCATCTGGCTTCGGTGGTCTAGTACGCGATTTCCTAGTATTGTTCCTTTTCTTCTTAGCAACCGTTTGCCATTTGTTCCCAGTAAGTACATTTCTGGTTTCTTCCTGTTGCAATCCTCGTTCCGCTCGTTCCCGGAGTTCTTTCGCCTGTTGTCTAGGCGCGACCACCTCTGTTTGATCTTTATTACGAGTAGAGGTTGATGGTAATTCAACCTTCTTCTTCCTTGGTACCATTGTGTCCCATGATGTTTGAACTCCTTGTGAATTTATTTCCAAGACTCCTTCTAAACTCTCCTGATGCTCCGTCAGTTTAGCAAGAAAGCATCAAGACCAAGTTGAGCATCGTAGATCAGCGTTTTTATTTCTCCATGGACATTCTGCTTATCCAAGATGTATTCCTGCATCTTACCAATAGTATTGGAAAGCACCATCCACTCTTTCTGACAGTGTTTTAAACTGGAAATGTTAGATACCTCAGCGGCCAAGTTAACCACCACTGCGGCACTGCGGTCGTATGATGACGACACCTGGGAGCCTGCTTTCTCGCTCTCTGCAGACGCCGGTATTGGGGTATCCCGGGATGTCGTTTCGTGACTCACCATTATTAGTTTATAATTCTGGGTTCCTTCCCCTAGTCTGTTTGGTCCGCGGGAGGTATTTTATTTCCCTCCTACCCTCTATATCTAGTGAGCATTCCCCTATCCGCCACGTATGGGTCACAGACTCCCACCGCAGCGGCCTTGTGTGTGTGTGTGTGTAAATAAGGAAAACTCTCATACTTTAATACAGAGGACCTGTAGGAAAGCGAAAGGGCTGTTGCACAAGAGTGTGTGCCCTACCTGCTAAACAAGTGTTGACCCCACGTGTTGTGATCTCCCACGTGATAGCTACACGAGCCTCTTAAGATAGTTAGAATACTCCCTCTATCGAAACCGTATCAGATCAGTCACAAGTACTATTATCATACAAACATGTACACTGTTTACGCAAATATATAAGTTCTAACTTGATTCTGAATTTTGCCATTATTTAGTCTTACAAGCTGGCAAATAATTTTTTTTTCTTTTTTTTTTTTTGTCTTACGCCTTGATGTATTTTATGTTTTTTGAGTTTCTACATTAAAAAGTTGTATTTCTAGTTCAAGATGTTCACATGCCGTGTGCTCCCTTGACGTGTGTGAATAGAATCAGTGTCGATTAAAACTTTTAAATCTTCAAGTTTACTTTTATTTTTATTTTTATTTTTTAAAACAGTATTTCTCGTTTCGTTATCGTTATCACAAATAGCTATTATCTCAAAGTGCCCCAGAGAAGGAGGGCCGCGGGAAATATGGATGTACCTACACCAAGTACCTCAACTGCAGACTAACCTTCGAAAAGAAAAAGAGGTGAGGAAATTAAATTAAATATAATATAGATGTAGGGCATAGCTAAGATATTTTTTTGAATCTCCACGAAGAGGAGATTTCCGATATTTCCAATAATTTAAATAGCACTAAAAAACCGAACCAATATCCCCCTGTAATAGTAAATAGTTCATATAATGACATCAATGAAACAATTAAAATACTGAAATTAACATTAACTGAAACACTGAAGTCAAAGAAATTAACATCAAGTATCAAGGAAATAGAACCACATATTACACCTACAACAAGAAAGATTTCAGTTTTATCAAAAATGAATTTAAAAAAAGAAACACCGGCTTCCACTCGTAAACTCCGAAAAATGAGATAAAACCCAAAGTCGTATTAAAACGGATGCCCCCGAAAATATCAACAGAAGATATCACAGCCGACTTACTAAGTCAAAGATTTCAGCCATATAAAATTTACCAAATGGAGAAAAAAACAGAAACTGGACCTATAAAACTACCTATATCAGTATTTATACTTGCAAATTAAGAGCAATTAGCAAAATTAACCTGAATTCATTATTGCTGCAGTGTGTTGATAACATGGGAAAAATATAAATCAAATAAAGTAGTTGTTAAAATGTTACATCTGCCAAGAATTTAATCACGTGGCCCGGAATTTTTACAATAACCCTAAATGCTTAAAATGCTCTGAAAACCATTTGTCTAAAGATTGCCCAAATGTACTAATAGATAATATCATTCCCAAATGTAGCAACTGCTCCTAGAACACTTCTCAAATTCACCCCAATGTCCAAAATATCGAAGAAATATTGAAATACAACTGAGTAAGAAAAAACCTGTTCTAAAAGGTACACCCAGAAATACTTTCAACCCTACAGACCAAGCACTTCCGAATGTACCAAATCCAAAATCTCAATGGCCTCGGAACACCTTTTCTCAAAATGATAAACATAATTCGGAATCTTCAATCACTGATTGTTTCAAAGAAATAAAAAATATTTTCAGTTCATTTAATAGAGGTAAAATGATCTTGAACTAACTAATACTATCATATCTAATATTTGCATGCTCCAAAAATTTTATAATTATTATTGTTATAAAACTTCACACAAACTTCAACTTTAATTCCATCACCACGATTCCACAACAAATCACTAACAACACTCACAACATTTTGTTAAATGTACACTATGTACTTCAAAATATGTATTTTTCTACCACATACTTCCTTGAACTTCACCTTACGGATACTATCGTCACATTGAACCATATCTCTAGAAAAAAAAAACAACTTAATGTCCCTACCTACTATCAACATAAATACTAAACTAACTAATAAGAATTTACTGTCAAATCGGTTACTGTTTTTATCTGCTATCACTCTTATATTTTTTTCAATCTCAATTTCACATCGAATGTAAATGTCAACTAATATCGAAAAAATTAAATTCATGATGTGGAATGCACAAACAATTTATCGAAACGATGTAGAATTTAGATTATTTCTACAGCAAAATTAAACCCACATCATTACTGTGTGTGAAACCCGGCTTTCACAGCTAGCTAGATAGGTTTACGGTACCGGGGGGGGTATGAAATTTACAGAAATGATCGTAACAGAGCGGGAGGGGGCGTCATGATTTTAGTTCGCTCCGATGTCCAGCACAACTTTCAGCTCGAGCCCAACTTGAAATTCACTGAAGCAGTCGCTATTAATGCAATCATTAACAAAAAATCAACCACAGTAGTTTCCGTTTATATTCCACCAAATAAAATAAATATCGATGATATTAACAAACTATGTCGTTTAAACATTTGCGATCTAAACGCAAAACACGACAATGGCATTGTCATAGCACAAACAAACATGGAAAACTCATTTTAAAATACCTGGTAAAAAATCAAATTCAATTGTACAGTCTGTTTGAACCAGCCCACATTCCTACTCAGAAACAATTATGTCCGATTCCGCATCAACAGTTAGAAAAACGAAAAGCGCACAAAACTCTGAATTCATTTACACCCGGTGACAAAAATATCTGGAAAATACATAGGATCTTCACTAAGTGTTCTTAAAAATTCCTCTATTAAAACAAAATAATTGTTATGCCTACCTGAAAAGCCGACTTACTAGCCACTCATTTTCACTCGACTCATTTAACCACATCACACTTTGGCTCAAATCACCACCAACGGAAAATTAAAAAACCAGTCCGTGACTATTTATATCTCCCACTCAATTATAATTTCAATTCGATCTCACCAAGAGAGGCTAGTAAAATAATCAGAAATCTTAAAACAAAGAAAGCCTCAGGTATTCCCTCACTGGGTATAAAACACCTTGGTAAAAAAGCCATTCTCCATATAACCAAATAAAGACCCCAAAAATTATTCAAATTACAGGCCTATAAGTTTATTAAACATGATTTCCAAAATCTTTGAACGTTTATTATTGATCCGTATCCACAATCTCACCAAATAGAACAATCTAATTACAGAAGAACAGTTCGGATTCAGGGCACATCATCCCACTGTTGACCAGTTGGCTCGACTCACCGACTTCATTACGAAAGCATTTAACGAAAAAAAACCTATAGGGATGCTTTTTCTGGTTCTAGAAAAAGCATTTGAAACCGTGTGTCATCCGGTCTCATTTATAAACTTATAATGTACCCCCTTACTTAATCCATATTATCCATTCATTCCTCTCTGACAGACAGTTCTATACCCAAACAAACTCATGTTCCTCTAAAGTACTTACCATTCCTGCCAGTCTTCCACAAGGTCCCTGCCTATCCCCAACACTTTTCAACCTATTCCTATCTGGCTTTTTAATACATCCTTATATAATAACACTGATGACACAGCTTTATACACAGCCTCTAACCGCATTGACACAATAGTAAACAGGTTACTACAAACTTTCAAAAAAATCAATAAATAATGCAAAACGTGGAAGCTAAAAATAAATACAACAAAATAAGAAGTCATTATCTTCACAAAAAGGCCTCTTAAAGACAAACATATTACTTTAAACGGAGAAAATATCCCTTGGTCCAAAACAGTAAAATACCTTGGATTAACGTTAAACAGATCTTTAACTTACACAGACCATATAAACAATAAGATAGACAAAATAAAAAAAATAATTTACAAAATGTTATTCGAACACAGTTATGTTATAATAACACAGTTATTTGATCCCAGATTACATATGCCTCTTCCGTGTGGAGCTCAAATTGTACAAACAACTACCGTAAACTAGAAAGGATGCAAAACTTGTGTATGAGGATAATCAATGATTACCCTCGTTTTACAAAAATATCAACAATGCTTCAAGATCTCAACCTTATCCTTATCCAATTTCACGTTTTCGATCAAACAAGAACATGCTTTGGAAAAACAACAATTTCAGAAAATTCACTTATCTGGGAATTCGGAAATTACAACAAAACATAACTGAAAAGATACACGCACAAAAGAACTAAACATATACTTCTCACTTAAACTAATTTACAAATCTGTTGCTTGCTTTGTTCAATGTTTGTTTTGTATGTACTTTTTATAATGTTAAATTAAAGATAAACCAGTTTATAAAGATAAACTGGTTTATTTATTCCTATAAACAATTAGATTACCTGTATAGGAGTCAGTTTAATTGAAAATTATGTTGTTTTCTACTTTAGTTTTTGAAACACTTCCTCAAAATGTTTACGAGTAAAGAATAAATACTAATAAAGCTTTGCAAAAATATATATTGTCTGTAAATTTACTAAATAAGTACTTTAAGTATCAATTTAAACTATTGATGTTGCCCAAATCATTGGGTTATTGGTTATTGGGTTATGGGTCCAACCACAGTTGGAATAGCAGTGATTAGTAGCAATGTTGTATAAAAATGGATTGGTATGAAGTGAATGTCCGATTTCTTTATTTCAACCCTACATCCATGGTTGATTTATCCTCTATTGGTTGAAATTGAGTGTCACGGATGTGTGATTTTTTTCTGTCAATAGATTGCTTATGCTGTCTTGCATAAAATAATTCTTTGTTTTTATCTCAATAATTTATGTTGCTAAAAATATTTTATATGTAAAGTTAAGAGATCTGTATCGACATCGAAGAGGTTTAACGGAGTATGCTAGACCTTTCAGTTTACAAGGTGACCGCATTTGAGATTGTATTACCTGGGCTGTTTACCTGTACAACTAATCTCAGGTGTATCTACCTCTTCTAACGGCAGGTCTGTCGTGTAAGCCGGGGTACACGACGTGTAGAAACCGATGTACTCCTCTAAGTCTTGTAGCTGTTGGAGAGGTCGCACAGCGCAGTAGTTCGGTAGGAGTAATTAGGTTATTGGGTAAAAACCTTTCACTCAATTCAAATTTCCGCATTATTTTGTGTATGCAGATTGCCGCTGTCAGCGGCACTGGCAAGGTGTTACCATATATTATTGTTCTTCATCACGCAATATTTTTTAACGAATTAACGTAAACTTTATATAGTGATTTTATATTTATATTGTATTGGCTGAAAGAAAAAAAGGCTAATATTATTTAACTATTTTACATTAATAAAAAGAGATTATATTTAGCTTAAAATTAGCAGAAATAAATAAAAACTATAAAAAAAACACTGAAGAAGTATAATAAAATTCGCTTAGAAATACCTGGAAGACTTCTTGACCACTATTTATGCTAACAGAATATTAGTGTAGAAAAAATTATCAATTATGCAGAGTGATTAAAAATTTATATTAAATAAAAATGTTTTATTTAATGATGTTAAAATTGCCTATGAACGTTAAATTATAAAGTTATCACGATTTTATTCGTAACACGTATACGAAGAAAAAAAATCAAACATTCACTAAATGAAATAAAATAAAAACAAATACAATCGAGTTAGGAAAATAAAAATCAATAAATAATGAAATTTACATATATGGCATACATATTACAATATTTACATTTAGGTTGGAGAACACCAAAATCCGTTTCTTACTCTAGCCATGGGACAAAATTTGATATTATTGGCCATCAAATATTTATAAAAAATAGGCCAAGAAAATCAAATAAATAAATATAATATTATTAACATTCTAACGAAAAGCTGGGAACGGTACCAAGAAGAGCCCCTAGTTCTTGACGGGGGAGGTGGTGGGGCCACGTGCCTCAGATCTCTCACAAGATAGACCACGACCATTATTATAATAGTAAGGCACTTTATCGGATTAATTCGAGCTGTGGCCTAAGTGTAATCAGGGCTATTTCCCACGAAGGATCTTCTTCTGGATTCATCTTTTTGAAATGTGTTCTCTGGCCACCTTTGGCACAGATATTCTTCATTGACCTAAACTCTTCTTATATTTATGATAAATCAGTTATTATATGTTGTTTACTTCTCCCTTCACTACATCCAGAAAAAGCAATAATTCGCATTCGTTGGAGCAGGATAATAAATACATATACTAAAGCTTGAAAACTATTATTATATTAGAAGCTATACTTGTACAATATCACACTGAAGCTGTTTTCAGTAAATACCGAGGGATATTACCCCGCTTTCCCTCTACCACCACAACCATGCCATCCGTAGTTACCATTACTTCCAGCGACAGGAGCCATCCACTTCTTCACTTTCCCGTCCCACGACCTCCCTTAGTTCCCAGGCCCTCACAATGGCCACACTTTGTGTAACAGAGGCCGTTAGAGTGGTCCAAAAAGGGAGCCGCTACATTTGGATAACTACCGCGATAAATTCAACTTTGATGCCTTTATTACAAAGCCTGCCCACATTCGTTGTCCTATCATTGCAACTGACATCACTCCAGAAATGTTAAGATGGAGAAACATTGTTTTCAAGATTATGCATTCGAAAAGCAAATATATTAACGCTTCCAAAAAAAAAAAAAAAAAAAAAAAACCTTATCTATAACTATTGTGGAGTTGCGGAGGGAGCTAAGGACTTCGTGCTACCTGACATTGTTGGGTAGATGTTTTGACTTTTATTCGTTCCTGATAGAAGAAAATCCTATAATTCCTTTACCCAAGTTGTAACATTCTATCTTCTCCACTAATCACTGTCACCCGCCATTGGCTGTATCAAAGGAGCATGTACCGGTGCTAATTGGTCTTTGATGTCGGGCTTAGCAAACTAGAGGATTTAGAGCGCAGAATCGTCACTTATCAACATTTTTTGCAAACTTCTAGGAGACTTAGTAAATTTCTACAAGTCCAATTAAAGCGCTGTAATAGCAATCAAGCCTCTCGCGTGCTTTATCAAGTCAGTAAATCCTTGTTGTTTTTTTTTTCATTCTTTACTAGAAGCATCTTTTCCTATTATACTAGAGTAAAAAAAAATAATAGGACACAGATTAATACTATCGAAACTATCTATAGTACTAAATTTATATAAACATGTGTCTATGTTGATTAGTATATTTTTTTCTTCGCATACTTCCGAGGGAAAGGCAAGGTAAATTGTTAGTAATCAGGTTTTGACCAACCCTCTATAGACAGCATCTGACAATGAAATAACTCAACTCTGTCTCTGTCAATTGTCAAGTCTCTTGATACCAATTAGTGCTTCTGCAGAAAGTGCTTCTGCAGAAAGTTGTTATCAGATCTTTTCTTGGTTTTCCACATCTGTTAATGAAACTCAATAGCGTCCTCTAATCTCATGCGTATCTCTTGGGTGATATGAAGAAGGAACTCACCTAGACAGTGGCATTTTCCTCATGCGTAAACCGATGTTAAATACGTACTTACGAAAGATGGTATTGTAAAAGACTATCGTTTATACCAAGTTAGTTCACTGTCATCTTCAGTTGGTTACATGCATTCATAAAAATGTTACCGTGCTACGACTGCTACGGCATTCCCGATAGCTGTACCATACTGTATAACAAGCCATTCTAGTTCTAGTTGGTTATACAAATAAATGAATACATTGAAATTAAATGAATACATTGAATTAAACAATTGGTAGAAATTGAAAAACACAAGCACAAGTCAAAGACCCTATTCCATCGCGCCCAACTGTGGATTATAAATTAATATTATATGATTATTATTAAATATTTTCTGTTAGTAGCCATGATGATTCTAATACTTAGTAATAGATGTGAATGTTTAAATGTTCAATGTTAAATATGTTATTTTGTAAATTAGGTTTTAAATTAAAATAATTTTATTTTCTTTGAAAATTTGTCCTGTTATCCTTCTTTTTCTGAGCTTACTTTTTTCTTTTTTTTTTTAATCATATTTTATTCCATCCTTCTTTCCTGTATACATTTCTTAGAACCTGATTTTAGAGTTCAAATAATTCAATGTCGCCTAATGATCTATCGATTTTTATGTTGAGGTTCAATAACATTGATAATTTTTTATAAGTCTTCAAAAAAACAACTTCATTGATATTAAAGAATTCATTATTGTTATAGGAGGACCTGCTGATCCACGGAGACAGTATGTACGATATGATAGACAAGCAAGACCATCAGGGTATCCAAAGCGAGCTCCTGCGTTCTCCGGCCAACCCTTCCGATGAAACAAGGATCTTCCTTTGTCGAATGAACGTCTCTAGAAATGCCCGAAGGCAGATGAGGTTCGGCGACCAGAAGGTGAGTGGATTTTAATGATATCAGTATATTTTTAGTTATAAAATAATTTGATGGACAATTTTCTTAAAAGTAAATTCTAAAAATATTTTTTGAAACCATATACAACATACATTACGTCTTGCGTTTTAGCCCAGTCAATGAAAGCAAGAATTAGGGGAAAGCCGAATTTGTGCAAGGTGTTAGTACATAAATTATACACTTAAAAAAACACAAAGTCCCGACCACCATCCCTCTTGCTTCCCCCCCCCCCCCCCCCTGCAGCAACATTACAAGTACAGAACTCTGTTTATATGCCGACAGCTCGAAACCTAATTACGCTATCGGAGTGTTCTTTTTTTTATTTTACTCCTCAAAATATTAAAAATAAATTATGTTATATACTCTTTTTATGTAGATAGCTTAGTTTCGCCGTAACACTTAGTCATATACAGAAAACTGCCACTACAAAAAACAAAAAGTAATTTCAACAAATTATAGATTTTTATCATTCCGTTTAAAATGATGTGTCTCATAACGCATAACATTAAAACGATGGCTTCATAGAGAGTAGAAAGAGTAATGGATACCGGTGCGCCGGTCCTAGCAGAGCCGTGCTGAGGTGCACAAACGCATATACTGCTGTTAATGATCATGAATAGTCATTTAGTTGAAATGCAGCAACAATGTAATAACGTTTATTTTTAGGTTATTACTTCCAAAGTGCATTTTTTTTTTTGCTATAATAGTTTATAGTTTACTTGTACAACTTATATAATACAAAATTTAGCATCGAAGATTCAACTCCAAAAATCAAAAGATCTGACTGCTGGATATTGTTCACCACCCTTAGCTGTAAGTGTGATAAAAAGTCTTCCTCAAAATATCTTCGGGTTTAGGGGAGAAAGGGGGTGAAAGTCGTATGTTGTTGGCTTTAGCACATATTTACATAAAAAAGCAAAGCAAATTTGCAAAAAATGTCATTTTATTCCTCTCTTTCCCATATCATAATTTTAGAGCTATGGAGAATGGAAAAAAAGAATAACCCCGGAACTATTTCTTCGATTCAAAATCTTTTTTTTTCCATCTGAAAGCTGTTTAAATTTTCTATAAGAGCGTTTTGGAAAAATGACGATTTTGACATGTTCAATGGGCTGCCATAGGTATTTCCCGGAATTCAATCAAAATTTCATATATAAGATCTCATAGAAAATTTAAACAGCTTTCAGATAGAAAAAAAAAGATTTTGAATCGAAGAAATATTTCCGGAGTCATTGTGATAAATGTGCCGAAACATAGGAGTTTTTCACAACAGTACGGGTTTCTCAATATTCTGCCGTGGGTGTTTTACGGGACTAGATCAAAATTTAATATTTGAGTTATTATAGTACTTTTAACCAGCTTTCATATATAAAAAAAAGGGAAATTTGAATCGGACAAATAGTTTCGGAGTTATAGCCAAATGAGTACCGCCAAACGTGTTATTCCGAAGAACTGTGACTAACCTCAAGTAAAAAATCTTTTTTCCATCCTCCATAGCTCTAAAATTATGATGTGGGAAAGAGAGAAATAAAATGACATAAAGTAACGTTTTCCGAGTTGAGAGATCAGACAGCCAACAACATACTACTTTCACCCACTCTCTCCCCTAAACCCGAAGATATTTTGAGGAAGACTTTTTATCACACTTACAGCTAAGGGTGGTGAACAATATCCAGCAGTCAGATCTTTTGATTTTTGGAGTTGAATCTTTGGTGCTAAATTTTGTACAATATAAGTTGCACAAGTAAACTATAAACTATTATCGCAAAAACAAAATGCACTTTAGAAGTACCGGCACACCGGTGTCCACTACTCTTTCAACGCTCTCTATGAATCCATCGTTTTAATGTTATGCGTTATGAGACATATCATTTTAAAGCTAATTATATTATCTATAAGTTTTGTTTAACACTTTTCTTCCCAAAACGTAATGATAAAAATCTATAATTTGTTGAAGCTACTTTTTGTTTTTTGTAGTGGCAGTTTTCTGTATATGACTAAGTATTACGGCGAAACTAAGCTATCTACATAAAAAGTGTATTTAACATAATTTGTTTGTAATACCATTAGGAGTAAAATAAAAAAAAGAACACCCCGATAGCAAAATTAGGTTTCGAGCTGTCGGCATATAACCAGAGTTCTGTACTTGTAATGTTGCTAAAGGGGTGGGGGAGAAAGCAAGAGGGGTGGGGGTTGGGACTTTGTGTTTTTTAGTGTATACTTTATGTACTAACATCCTGCACAAATTCAGATTTTCCCTAATTAGTTGCGACACGAAACCTTTATTGACTGGTCTATCTAGTAAGCTTTAGCAGAGATGAATATTCTTTTTATAGTTTTTCTCCTTCAATGAACTTGATCAGTCGTCTATGAAGTTTGCGATAAGATATTAAACTTTAGCGATGGCCTCCTTTTTATGTTAGAGTAGATTTTTATTATTTATTTAAATACCCTTAAATGTAGATTATACTACTCAAATCAGGTTGATAGATTTTTCCAAAAAAGCCAAAGCCGGAAGAAGTGCCCATTTTGCTTCTTGATGATAGTTTAGATGCTATTACAAAAAATAAGTAGCTAAATAAAAGAGTGATTAAATTTCTGGAAAACAGGATGAGATACTTACTAACATTAATGTAAATCTAAGACAAGGAAGGGGTGCCACAAGACACCATCTCTCCTCATCCGCTGATTGTCAGTTATGTACTACAAAGTCTAAAAATATAGTGTTACTAACGTGTAGCAATTCTATACACTATTCTGCTAATGCCCTGCTTCTAATAACTCAATGCTATTCGTATTTTAAATTACCTAATTTCAGCAATGGCGCTTGGAGATAAAGGCAATAAAAAACTAAATCATTAATATGATACTATGGTCTCGTCTATAACCAAAGATCCCAAGATGTTTCTATGCGAGAGGAGCGTTTTTTTTAATTAATCACAAGATTAATTTTAAATCGTTGTGTTGTTCTCAGAAGAGTATTTTTTTTTCTTTTTAAAAACTTTTTCCCTGGGTATTTATATCTGGATTGCACCGTCTTATCTAAACAGGTTGAATCGTATTGATATTTGAGTCTCTGAAGATGTCCTCTGAAAGATGGTACGAAATATAAGGTGTGAATATTGAACCCCCTCCTTTCAAAGATTAACTTGTGCAATCCTAAATAGATATTTACTTGTATAGCAAACTCAAGTGATTTTTAGATGGCAGTCAAAAACAATAAATAGTTTTTGTTTCTTTAAATTATTTACTAATATTTACAATTGTATACATTAGGTATATATAAGTAAATTTTAGAATAACTTTAAGTTCTGCATTAAAAGGCCTCTTCACGATCTTCTTTTCAGACACCTCGGAGGATTATCAAGTGTATCAATTTGGGAGACTAGCGGCTTCGATTGGGTGTAGAGTTTACTACGAAAGGTTAGGTATCTAGTTTGGGAAAAATCTTCAACATATACCAGCATATTATAATATGGATATGTCTGTTTATGACATAATAAGGAGCATTGAAGATTTTACGAATGATTTTGGATTGTAAGGATTGGATACGAGAAGAACTGGAAGATTTAGTGGAGCCCCAAAGTTCAACTCCGTATGTTCAAATGAATCTAACCATTGTCATGTAAATAAGTCGCTTGTAATTTATTGAAACTTTATTTAACGCTAGTCTAGTATATGTTGAAGTAGTCAGAAACAACGACCATTGTCTCGTATTTGGATTCCAAGTCAGCCGTTTATCCAGATGTAGTCCTTGGTAGGTAGCGGATCTGTTCAACGGAGATCAGTGGAATATTATTAAAGGATACTGTAGGACAGAAAGTCGTAGGTGTACAATGTGGGGTAGGTTATTTGATGAGATAAGTTTGGATTTATTTTAATTCTGAAGTTTTTTTGTTTTTTTTTCTAGTTTTGTTATGCTTAATATTTTACTTTTTCTCCTTGTACTGTAACTGACAATGAGTTTCATTTTAATAAATTTATAAGTGGTAAATTTAGATTTAAAAATTTTTGATTTCATTTATTCATTATTAGATGATGGGGTTCATCTTTTCTTTGAGCCGGCTTAACCTAAGAACTAAAACTAAAAACTTAAATTTATTCACACAGGGTTACATATTTCTGCCAACATTGGGGAACTGGACTTTCTATAGTTTTATTGAACAAGTTATTCCCAGACAGTGGTTATTTTGATTGAAAATGTAAAAGTTTTAGATTTATAATTTATTTTATTGTCAAAAATTGAAGCTCTTCATTTATTAATTATGACTTTTTCTTTTCTAATTCTGTTTCCTTTACTATTTTTTTAATTATTCCATTTTGGAATGATTTCAACCGTTTTGTCATAGTCTTTGAAAGGTGAAGAAACATCGGTGCTCCATAAAGTAATGCCGGCCACAAAACGCATTTATAACTTATTAGCTTGAGCCGTAGTGAAAGACCCCTTGATAGTAATAGGTGATAGGGTTTGTATGATTTTGTCCGTACGGTTGTTAATTTCTTTTCAAAATGGGCCGAAAATGTCATATGTCTGTAAAAATAAATGCCAAGATATAATAATTTATTAGAAATATTGTTTATATGTCCGTTTAATTTAAAACTAACTGGAAGTTTTTTCTTTCCTTTTTGAAATGAAAATATTGCACATTTCGTTTTATGAACATTCACTTCAATATGAAGTTTTCTTAATTCGTCCACAATCTTTTGACATGCTACTTCATGTTAATAATTTACAAACGTTAATACAAGAATATGTTTATTATTCATATATTATACCCATATAGAAGTATATTTACAAAATTATAATTTGACGGTTATAAACTTACGTAAGAATTTCGGTTTATTTTAATTGAATTTAGTTTTTTAAATTTAGTACAAGGGATTCGAATAAATTTAACCTGTAATGATTTATATACATATATATTTTATGTATTTTGTACTAAAAAAATATATTTTATTTATTGTATCTCTTATATAGGTAAAATAATTTCATTAGTATATATTTTTTCCTGTCGAGCAGTCCTATTGAAGGCAGCAAAATACTATTTTATTTATCCAGATTATTATTCTTCAATTTTTATTAATTAATTCGCTTGTTTTTGTGTTTATAAGCTCACAATTTATTTTTATTTTAGTGTTCTAATATTTCGGAGCTATGGATACAATACATACGACTATACATTAAATCAAATCAAATAAAAATATTGAGAATTATGGTGGCGTATGTCCGATATCATATAACCGAAAACAGTGTTCCAAACTTTCGCACAGAACAAAACTTCAAACTGAATCCGGAGAACAGCTTCCTTTTTATTTATTTTTTTTTCCCCCTTGATCTTTTAGTCAGTTTCCTAGACAAAACACCGAAGCTTGATCAGAACTGACATACGCCGTTACAACCCTAAACATGTGGTCATTTGTTCGGGTCTCCTAGAATTAAGCTGGTCTTTATTATTTTTTTTATTTCCAATCTTTGAAAACATTCGACTTTCCAGCAATGCTCTGGTCCCCCCTATAGCGGTTAAGTGGAAGCTTACTGCAACCCCATAGCAGCTTATTTCCACACGGTTCAATATAAATTATTTTTTTTTAAATTCATAGTGAACGGGATTAATTATGTTATTGTTTTGTGTAAAATGTGGAACATTTGCCGACGGTGAGGGAATAAGGAATGTCCCGCAGTTATCAGTAAGTGGAAGGATTTACTGCACCTTTCAGCCGGGTCCATTAATTAACGAGGCAGTCCTTGGGGTTACACTTCTTCAGCATTCATCAGTGTCCTTTCACAGATTTACCATTGCGGGCTTCCTGAGTCATGTTGCTAAATTTCACACAAAGAGTAGCTAATCACAGGTGTACTAGTGTTGACCGGATCACCGGAAACATTGATACTAATTCATGACTTTAAAAAAGTACCGTTTTCTCGCCTTCTTTAAAAACTTATATATTTGATTTATTTTTTGTTATGGATATTTTTTTTTTATATCTATACTATTATATAAAAGGACTAGCCATTTTTTGTTTGTGATCACTATTCACGAACATAACCAACGAAACCGAACCAAATTTTAACCACATCATCTTTATAGCTGCTGGAAGATTTAGCAATACTAAATCTACTGATTTTCAATTATTTAATTAAAAAAGCGACAATATGTGGATAACATAGAAGTTTGGAAATTGAGCGATAGATATGAGAGGTCACAATGGTACAATAGTAAGGAGTTATATAGAGCATAAAATTGATAATAAAATTTACTTATATTCAATTTAATTATCAAAACAGATTTAAATATGTTGATCCTTACGAAGTTTGAAAATCGACCGATATGTTGCTAGCGCCATTCTGCAACAGAGTTTACAATAGTAGAACTACCGAACCCATCATACTTCTAGGAGGCTTTGGCAATAATTATTATCATTGCTATTATTATTATAATTATTATTATTAATTACAAATTAAAATTCAACCAGATCAAATCAATAAAAGTATTTCTGCTGAATAAAAATAATTACCAAATCAAAATGTCGATCCAATTACATTTTAATATTGTGTGTAAAAATATGATTTAAGGGCACTTATTTCTAAGCACTGATAATGCAGTCAATTATCTGCAAGTTTTTTTTAATAGTAAACTTTCCATCTGGATAACTCATACATTAAAATTAAAAATTGGATGTCCAATAATGCTTTTAAGTAATCTTCAACCACCTCATCAGTGCAATAGTACCAGTATGAAAATTAAAACTATGCGTCAATGTATTATTGAAGAAACAATGCTCAATTGCAACTCAATACAATATTCATATCGACACATAAATCGAACTTTAATTATTAGCTAAAATTATCTATGTTATTGATTAAGAGAGTGTGTAAAACTGCAACTACTTGCATCTCCCGCTAGTATTATATATATTAGACATATTCGAAATAGTAATATATATGCATTTTCGATTTATAAAATTATGTATTTTCTGTGAATATTAAAACTTCACGTTCCTATTTCAAATGGAATTACAGATATAATTTGTAAACTTACAAAACAATTTGATTGATGAAAGTTATTTTCACCAGAATCTGACGAGAGATGAAAACACTTCTTTTTTTTTTATTACATACTGATTTCAAACACCATCCTTATGTTTATAATGAATAGCTCTAAAGTAATGTTTGTTAATATTGAGACATATAATCGGAGAGTGTTAGTGTTTGCCGAGCGGGCAACGACTTAATTATAAAACACTTAGCCTGCTCATATAACTAATGGAGGGTCTCATACATCTCAACAACTCATAATTACCTCGTCAAGGAAGACCCATTAAGGAGATTAACCCACTTTCCGACCGGTATCGCCCATAGGTTCTGTCCGATGAAGACCAGTCCATGGTGTATCCACCAGAGGTCCTGTCGGAGTCACGAAGTGGATCTGAAATTATATGTATATTTAGCTGTAAATTTCAAGCGTAGGCTTCGTCCAGGCTATGGATTTATAATTAGATTTAATTAAACTTCAGCTTCGCTTGGAATATATTACCGAGTTCCAGAACCCATGGAGATTATACTTAAAAGTTAAGCTTGTATATTAAGTGAATTTTTTAAGAACACTTTATATTTTTAAAATTTGGAACGGCAATACAAAACACATTTTCTACAAATACATAATTTGTTGCACTTATTTATTACAGACAATAGTACAACAATAATATTTAGTTTGTTTTGTTAATTATGTACACCCAGTACTGGGTCTCTATTACGGTCGTCGCCATAGCAAGGAGTAAGGGGTCCCACCCTCCCTTTCGCCCTCAAAATTTCATAATCTAAACAGATGGGAAATTCAAGATTTAAAACCCAATTTCAATCTTTTTATTATTAGTCTCCCTTTTCTTGCCGTTTCGGCATGGGATTTTGTCGTTTTCTCGTAACACTTTTCTAACTAAATTACCAAATTTAGGATGTTTGTTGTTGTTTTTGTTTTTTTTTGGGACATAACGTCCTTATGTACTCCTACTAAAGCAGGAAGAACGGGTTATCCCACAGGTTACCAACCTATTCTAGTCAAGGTGGGTAGTAAGTTAAGAATCATTCGAGACCCTCGCCCCAACTCACTCGGCCATTGAGGCCCTGTAGGATTTTTGATGTCCCAGATAAAGTGGGCTATCCGGTCAAAACTGTTTAGAAATTATAGATTTTTCCGTTTACCCCCTCTTGAAATAAACTGGTATTGCAATGCCACCTAAGTTTTATTTCTTCAAAAATTTAAAAAAACACTGGAAATACTGCAGAAAATTCAATTTTCTATTTCAGTTGCGTTGTTCATTTTCTCAAATCTGCTAGCAATTATTTCTAAAGTCAGGTGACATTCCAACAAACATTACCCTCTCATCAAAACTGAGCAAATTATTGTGTTGTCCGGAAGTTGATACAGGTTTATCTTTTGTAAATAAAAATATTAAATAAATTATAAGAAAACATTTGTAATAATCAAATCAACGCTCAATTCCTGTCACTACAGTTCTGCCAACGTATCGGCAGCTCTGAACAGAATTTTGAATCCTGATTATTAATATTTTTTTACTTCTATTAACTCAAAAGATTTTTATTTTTTAAAAATGATGTAGATCTTTTAAAAAATGGTTGTTGGTAGGTAATAGGTCTGGAGAGAAGTGAAGTTCAGGAAGAAAATCCAACAATTTTTATAACGACAAAACCTTTGACGACGATAAGTTTCTTTTGAGTGGCTTTGCTATGCTTGTGCTCTTTCGATTCCCTTAAGGTGGTCAGAGTCGTTTGGTTAGGCAGGAGCTATTTTCATCTGGGGAAGAAGTCCTGCCACGAGCCACCTCGTCTTCCTGGCTGTGTACCTCTCGATTTTTTTTTCTTTCATCTGGATTAAAGTGTATTTTTACGTCCTTTTTTTAAAAATGTAATATCGCAACCATATTACCATCCGTGTATGTGTATATATATATATATATATATATATATATATATATATATATATATATATATATATATATATATATATATATATATATATATGGGGTATCGTGGGGTATGTGGGGTACCGCGGTGTGGGGCAGGGTTCTGGGAAAGATGGAGCGATATAAGAGGCTGGCTTCTTTCATTAGCATGTTTAGCCGGCAGATATGATCGGCTACAGTCTAGCTACTGCGCTCTAGTGCTTATTTATATAATTAATTGTCCCCAGCCCTGTTTATTTACTATATACAGTCCCACTGTATCTCTTATCTCCAGAGGGGTTCTATTTAAATTGGCTCGTTTCAATAGCTGCTCCTATGCGCTTTTATGCCATGGTACTGTAAGATGAGAAAAAGTATCATTCCTATAATTACAAAGAAACCTGGATCATACGTGTAAAACTATCAACAATTAGTTTGTCGTCGTTCTTGGGTCTAGAACTGTTTTTGAAATGTGCAGGGCTGAAAATTAGTGGTCAAGTTGTAAATCTTTGGGCAAACATTTAAGGTTGGGGGATATGTTGAGAAGTTATACCCACATTCTATGGGAAAAAAACGATTTTTCAAATTTATTGGTACTGGTGGGATCTTTAATCCATTGAGGTATGCATGGTAACATTACTCATAAATAAACCTGTCCATTATTAAATTTAAAAGGGAGTGTTAATAAGTATAGATGTACAATACAATACGTGGAGCAGTATAATTGTTTTTTTGGAAATATTGCCTGGTCTCCCTCATTATTATATTTTGATGTGGAGCCTAGAGACAGCTTGATTCATCTCTCCTCGATGGCAGTTACGGTAATACCTGAAAGGACTTCTACGAAGGACTCTATGGAGCTGGAGTACAATTTCAACCCACGCCCCCACATAAAGTCCCTGATAGACTGCGTCCACTTCTTCCGAACGTCTTCATCTGTTCCCCTCCCCGTCGCCGTAAGTCTTCTGCTAACGAGAAGGATATCCCGTATTCCTCTCCCAGCTTGAGGGAAAAAACAAATTACGACTTCATTGTTTCAGTGAACTTGTAGTAAAGAAAATTTCTCTAGTTAACCTAAAATAGTATTTTTTTTTTTTTTTTTTTTTTTTTGTTGGCATTTACTTTATCATTTATTTATTTGATTGCCTCTACCCTTCCGGGTAATTTCAAAAATAATGCTTCAAATACTAAATTTTCCTATTTTTTATTAGTTGAACACTTATCAGTTTTTATATTTTCATTTTAAGCCATTTGCATATGAGCTGTACATATACATATATTTTTTTACTATTTTACATAAATTCTAACATGATATCTCAATGGCTGTAGAATAAGCTAAAGAATAATAATGTCTGTATTATACAATGAAAAAATTCTTTTATTAATTTTAATTATTGCTATAGTTATTCATTAATGTAACTAAAGCAGGATGAGATATAGAGTATGGCTGCAAACTATTATCCACAAGGTTTGAATGAATTATTTAGAATGTTTAAAGACCACTCATGTCTATCAGAAGAGGAAGGCTCCGAAGTTGCGCAATGAAGGAAGGGTTTGATTCCTGCTCTATTGCCTGGAATCCGGGTCCCACTTGATGAAGGAGCTTCCGTGGAGTCATCCACTCGAGCCCTGAACAAATATGATCCTATGAGAAAGTATACTCGAGGATGGCGGGGTACCGTTCTTCGAAATCGGCACATGTGAGATGAGTAGGGGACTAGTTAATCACCTAACATAATATATTCATCTCATTCAGATATATTTACAGGTTTTTATATATGGTATTCATCCAGAAATGTTGGTAAATGTAAAGAGTAGAAAAAAAGGAAAATGAACTAACTGTGATAAAATATAAAATTCTTTTGAAACTGCCAGTAAATAAGAACATGGATGGCTATAGGCTTAATGAAGAAATTAATATGTCGGAAAGAAATGGCCAAGGATATCCTTTGCCCGTGAAAAATCCTTAGATCCTGGCGGATCTGAAAACTGTACCCTTCAACGTCTTTGATTAATGCACCTAAAACTACAGAGTATCCTTAGAAAAAAATAATTAATTCCATTTTCAAAAGGACAACCACGGCAGAATATCCTGCGACCGTTAAAAATCGTTCAATCTTGGCATATCTCAAAATAATGCCCTTAGGTATCCTGTGAAAAATATTAAACGGGATGTCCCTATGAAAAATTAAACAACCTGGTAGATCTGAAACCATTATCCTTCAGTGGCTTTTGGAATATTTTGTATAATCCAATCCTTGGCCACTCTCTTTGCCGACAGATTAATTTTCCTATTTTTGGAAAAATATTTAATTGTTTTAAGGGTGTCCTTGTTTCTCCCCTTTTAATCCATTAAGACACTAAATGATATTATTTTGATATCTGCTAGGATTTAACGATTTTTAAGATAGCGGAAGGAATCAGTTTCATCAATTATGCCATCCATGTCATTCTGTCACAAAATAAACAACTCTGATGGTCGAGGTTAACTATAAAAAATATTCCTTTCCATCATAAAATTTTTGTCAAAAATTACTTTTAAAATACATATTATAAATTAAAAAGCAGTCATGTACAAAAAGAAATTTGTTATTACTACCCTGGTTATAAATAAAAGATTCTCTTTCAGTATCCAGTAGCTTAGTAGATATCCTCCGCTTCAACTAATTCTTCCTGTCGAAGTAGACTCCCTATCGATAATTCACATCGATAGGTTACCCATCCCTTATATCGAGTTCTGTATTCCCCTCGAGGCTTCTGCGACCGCATCTACAGTCGAGTCCATCGAGATAATCTCGTCCTTAATTGCGACGAATGTTTTTTGTACTGCGGCTTATTATTGTGGCGGCCGCGGAAGACATAGCTGATGCGCACTAGGAAGAGGTGCGGTAACTGGCGTGGGAACTCCCCCTGGGGACAAATAAAACTGCTGCCAAGGGGCCAGTGAGAAACTATCGACGTGCGTCCAACTTCTCTTCAGTGACTCCTTTCGCCCTGCATACCATTAGCTCTTATCTTTAGGAGTCTGTACTCTCCGTCCTTATTCTGTCTTGTCTCCTTCCTGTCGCATTGAGATTAATTCTTGTTTAAAATACTAAAGACAAGTCTATTAATTAAGTCTTTACACAATGTAAAGTGCCGCATAAAAATATAATTTTTAGCTAAAATGAAAATCTTTTTATGGAATTAAAAACCAATGCAATATGTATTCCTAAATTTTGAAATTCATAAAATCATAAATTTAGGAAGAAAAAATCGGTCTTTACGACCACTTCAATCAAAGTCCATGACAAATTCCATACTTGCTGTATTTTCTCACTTAGTTAAAAATACATCATCATTTGGATGAGACGTTATCTCCAAAGGCGTTCCCATATTGCGTTCGATTTCAAGGTAACGAAACAACACTAACGATATCCCTAAAATAAAATAGAGAAGAAGATTGTCAGGGATGCAGTCAAAGTAACACCACGTTAAAGAAGGAGTTCTTTAATACGTGCCAACGTTTCGACCTGCGTTGCAGGTCTTCTTCAGGGCCATCGAACCACACTTGTGAAGCGAAGGACGATGACTCGTCATTGAGTAAGCTTCTTTAGGTCCTTTCTTTGTTTTGTTTAATTTCCATTGTTCTTTTTCTTTTTTAGTTCAAAAAGTTCTCTTTAACTATGTATTTTTCCTGAATATAAAATTTAATATAAGTGGCTTATCAATAAGGAAATTCCAATACGCACTTCTTTCCATATTTCACATTTAATTGCTAAGCTTCTAAACCCAGAGCCCCATCACTTTTGCTCCCGATCCGATTTTCGGTCATGGGAAAGTGATCTGATTTATCTGATCTACCTGGAAACCGCAGCGATCGTTGCTCACCTTTCAAACTGTTACGAGGATTGGGCAAGTTTCCAGTGAAAACAGAACGTATTTATCCTTAGTAACACCTTCAGCGCCTGAAGCCCTTCTAGGAAAGGAGTTTTAGTATTGGAGCAGTCCTAGAATAGTGCTTGGCGATAACACAAAATAATTGAACGTTCAGTTAGGCCAAAATGTCAATGTGTGTTTTGGTTTAATCAATATACATCCTAGTAAATTTGTTTAGTATATTATTATTTGTGCTACTCATTAATTTTGGACTTGTTAGAATAAGTGGTAATAAGTTTTCTCTTTTTTTTTTTAAATTTTATTTTTCATGCAACATACCAGACTTATAAGGCAAGAAACTGCTCGTCGTTTCCGACTACTACAACATTTACTAGACAAGCGTTCAAACCTCACAATAAATTACAAAAGGCTTATTTACGTGATAATAATTAGCCCAATTTGGACATATGAAATCCACTAAACCTTCCAATTTTTCTCATATTCAATACTTACAATCCAAAATTCTTCGTGAAATCCTCAATAACGATTATTATGTAACTAACAAACTTATCTATATAGATCTTAATGTTATTGTTGTGTCCCAAAATTGATAGCTATCCTTTCGTAGTATTAATTAATAATATGATTAATTAGTGGATATTGTAATTTATTTTAGAAAAGTTCCTTTCTCTCTCAAGGACTACGTCTTGTAAGTTCAATAATTCAACCTTATTTATAGTGTCGGTCATAGTAATTTATTGCTCTTGGGTTTCTGAATTTTATATTATTCTAGGCATTTTTAATAATTTTATATTATTCTATGGCATTTTTAATAATTTTATATTATTCTATGGTATTTTTAATAATTTTATATTTTAGGTATTTATTTTTAAACTGTAGCATATAAAATTCATCAAACTATGTGCGAAATGATAAAAGAATTAAATTTTAAAGAATTGACACCTGGTTGAGTGTGAAGGTGCTGTCGATGATGACTGAGATGTAGGCCAGTTCCCAGGCCGATCCTAGAACGAACACGAACTATCCTTAACTGATGACACCCGATCCTTGTAGCAACTGACCCCAAACCTTATCGTCCTGACAATGAAGGATTGTCCTCCGACGAACTATGCCTGTTATGAATGGTCTATCCACTGCTTTATTGCTCTTAGCCAACGTTCATTGCAATATTTGATCCTGCTTTATTGCCGAATAAATTGAAATTATTAGTAATAAGGAATATTTCTCATGATACCTGAGTGTAGTTCTAGACAACGCCAAGGGTTATGAAATAACATTTATTCTAATCAATTCTTTCCCTCCTTGCAGCATATTGTAAAGAGTACTTGGTAAATATATCATAAAAATTGTTGAGTACTCAAAGTTGCTATATTTAGAAAGGCACTTCCGAGATTTACTCGCCCTTATCTGCCACATATCGACCCCTTATCTCGTACATCGTTACATTGAAATCGATTCACAGCTCAGCTTTCTCCGCCCACGAGCCGACAAATTGCCAGGTCTGAGGTCGGTCCAAACCGGGGAATATTAATTCGAGAAATTTATGTAAATCGGAATTAGATGGGGCGGAGATAGGATCGTTCCACATCTCGATTGTGACGGGATAAAGAGATATCGAACGGGCTATCGATATTAATGCACGGATTAGATAGCTGTTATTATATTGTAGTGTGAGGACCCTCTCGGTGAGCCGCGGGCGACCGGATAATTTACAGCGTCACAGCGCGTCTAGAAAAACAGCTCGGGTGAAAGAGAGAATACTTGTGTCGATTCTATATTAGGCTATCGTTATTAGATATCGAACGGCAGTAATGTTCTCACACCTTTAAGCCTTTAGTTATATTTTCTTTTTAGATACGTTTTTCAGGAGTAAATTTATATTTATGATACTACCAGAAACAAAAAATATGTTATTTATGATCAGTATTCTTATTACTTGAGGTACACATAGTTGTATAGAAGGATCAATACAATTAGAATTGATGGATTATTTATCAATTTTACTGGATTTATCTATATTTGAAAACTTGTTTCAAATATTAAACATTCATCATCAGTTCCAAAATTTTATGTTTTGTTGATGTTTTGAATTTTTTTTCTGATAATGAATTTTAGATTCAAATATATAGATAGAATGGAAAATATATATTAGATTAGAAGATTCGAAACTAGTTTTCAAATAAAAAGATATTCAATAGAAGAATTCTAATCATCAATCAAAATTCTTCTTTTTACTTGAGGTACTTAGTAATTACTTATTTTATTTACTTGTCTGTAGTCCAATAAAATGAATATATATATATTACAACTTAAGACTAATACATACTCGGATCATTGTTTGAAAGGAAGATAAATGTGATGTTTTTATTACTATTGGTTCCAAACCAGTAACGAATTGTAAATTAAGGTCAAAATTTATTATTTTTGTAGCTTCATAAAAATTATTAAGAATTTTGAAGTTTGAGGATACTGAATGCTGAAATGTTTTGATCAAATTCCATGAATTTTTTTCTTGCGCAAAAAAAAAAAAAAAAAAAAAAAAGCGTTGTTTTTGTCTGTAATTGAAAGTTATATGCTTTAAATTATAAAATTGTCGTAGGGTTTTCAATGATTCTAATAAACCCATTCATCTCCTCCCTCCAATTAATGGGTCCCCAGTTACCTAGAATAATTAAAATTTTGTACAATTAATAAGTTTTAGCAACCATTTTTAACAATAATCTTCCTGATTTACATTATATTTCTCCCACGGATTTCAATCATCTGAAGTTTCCATTACTTATGCAGGATATTTTGAAACTTGAAACTCTCTTTGAAGGAACGAATATACACTTGTAAGCAACAAAAAATAGTTTTCGAATTTTTTTTTTTTTTTTTTTTAAGCTATTTATTGAAATCGAAAGCTGAATACAATATACAATAAAATACATTAAGCAAATGTAATGATAATTCTAAGAATGACTCGTCAATTGCTTGTAAAACAACTACCCACTGCTAGCACTTATAAAAGTTCTATATAATAAAGTACTATATTAAATGGTCTCGATCTGCTTTTCAAAAGCCTCGGAGGGTTATCTGGAATGGGATGTGAAACAAGTTGTGATACTAGTGGATTTGAATGGTTAAAGGGTTTATAGTCCAGGAGCCCGCCACATGCAAATTTAATTGGCCAGCCGTGGTCTGGCAGCCTGTATCCGTCGGAACGTGGTGTGGCGAACGCTTAAAATCGCCCAAAATAGCAACAAAAAAAATTAGAAAGGTAAATTCTTGAGGCTGGTCTCATTTTTTAATGTATCCTTTTCTAAACACGATTCAAGTAGTGTGGCAACTACTTTTTTACCGAAAGCCATCGGAAAAAATGCCGCCAGGCCGGTTTTTATGTCACGGAAAACTGCTCCTAAAAATGAAAAAAAAAAAATATTTATCCATTATTTTTTAATATATATTGTTAGAAGTCATAAGAGCAGTAAAAACCAAAAGCGATTTTTGTAGTACTCGAATAACAGCGAAATTTTAATTTTAATTTAATTTATTAATTTTTCGCTTTTATCTCGTAAAATATGAAACTTTGCTGGACATAGCATATTTGCAATATTAAAGAGCTCTAAATATGTATCAATTTAAGCCTAATTTCATCTATGTAAATTAATTTATTGCGGAAATTGAACCCTCCGAAAATGGTGTTTTAACAAAATTTGAAATTTTTCTGTTAAGAGTCAAGTTCTCGGTCGTATACTGATGAAAGTACTGGTTTTACAAAAAAACCTTTAAGAAATAATATAAAGGAAATTTAATTAGCTTTAATTTGAGCCCTAAAAGATATAATAGTTTTCTCACCATTTAAATTAAAAAAAAAAAACTAACTAAGAAACATCTCTTAAAATGGACAAACTAATTGAATCTTTTCACTTTGATACTTGCCTTAGAAAGTTTTCACATGATAAACTTCTATGTATAGATTATGTACATGGTTAAATATATGCCTATGCATTGAATAAACACATATTAAACAGGCAGGGGGCTCATGTAATGGCGAGAGGCTACCGCTAAAGACTCACGACTCAACTGTTAGGATCGTGGCACAGCTTTAGTCATCCAGAACACTCTTCTTTTAAGATTTTATCTTCTCTTATTGCCCTATTCTGTCATTTTAGGTTATTTACATAAAATCGAATTTCAAATTAGTTAACTTTAAAATATATTTTTGTATATACAGTCAAGGCATCTGGAATGTAACACTCAACCTCCTGACATTATATGTTTACATATTACTACTACAATTTATAGGTAAAAAACACTATTAAGAGAGCAATTGTTAAGGACATTTCTTCATATTGTAAATACTTTTGATATATTTTTTAATAAAAGTAGTAAAGTCAATAGCAAAGTAATTAATGTTGTTTCCAAGAACCTCTGCCAAATAGTCTGTAATGGATCATTCGACCCGTCGTAGTAAGTTTTATGTTAAACTAGAAAACTATTTAAGATACAGACAAGCGAATAAAAAAATAATAAATCTTATAGAATTAAAGAAATAAAATTAATAAAACACAATGGAAAACGTATAAGATCCGATTAAATAAAAATATTGAAATTTGTTCAACGTATGAGACTAAACAGAAAAAACTATAATATGTTATAAAATAAAATAAATTAGAATGATCGGTCCGGGTTAATGGTCGAGGATGAAAATATTCTTAAAATGATAAAAATAACTATGATTGGAATGTTTAGAAGATTTTAATTATATTAACCAAACAATATTCATCAACTGATCATTATATGAACATATAAATATGATTTCAATCATCAGGTGAACTGAGTTTAATAAGAGAAAATAAATATTAAATATATATTTATATAAAGACACGGAATAAAAAATTGTTATATTTCTTATAAAATCTTATTATTTTACTTATTTACTTTATTACAAAATTCTTATTAAAAATATGTTTTCTACATGATTGTATTTTTATAATTCTACTCTTACTCAAATTAATCAGGAAAAGTTAAACTCGGATAAATATCTCAAGAATTCTAATCGCTGAAGCAGTATTCGTATCCTTGTTTATTTGAACAATCTCAAATGTATGTAGACATAGTAGTAATGTACAATATATTCATAAAATATATGTTTGTTCGCAGGTTGTCCTTGTTCAGGGACACTACCTTTCCTTCCTACCGCTGTGCTCCAGGAACGAACCAGTCTTCTTGGCGACTTGTACACCAGTTGCAATGCCAGAGACTAGGGAGTGCGTCGTCCAAGGAGCGACCAACGTCTTTACCACCATTCATTCTATGGACATGAAGTTTGTTCATATTGATAGGAAGTAAGTGGATAATGATATTTAGACTTTTTTTTTTAATACTAATTTCACATAACCTGAGTTAAAAATAACATCATTAATATTTAAATATCTAGTAATCAACTGTCCTATCTTTTCCAAATAGTACTAAATAAACAACCATTTATGAGCGACCAGGAAGAACGTAGACCTACAGCCTATGGTCTGTAGTAATATATTAACGAGACGGACAATCGAACAATTGTTGTAGAGCTTATGATTAAGAGCTTGAGACCTTGATCGATGATTGATGAATATTAAACATATTTGTCTCAATCATATCTGTTATGCAAGGGCCGGGAGAGATGCGTCCCCAGATGATCTTTAGCTATGGCACGCACGAGTGTAGTCTCTGAGTCGCTAAATGTTATTAGTCTTGTTAGCCTGAATTATTTATCGAAACTGTATCTCATTTATAACTTTCTTAATTATATAACGAGGTACTTGGAAATGAATGGAAATTCACTCGTCATGTCGAATACTTTTTTTATTTCGTTAATTCTTATTCCACTGACATTTTATTCATTTATTAAAATTTGAATTTAATAATTTTTAATCACTAACCAAATTATTTTAATACGTTTTAATTTACTATAAATTACAAACTTAAATTTTATTTAACTTTTTAAATTGTCTTACACTTTATAAATATGGTTCGTTAAAAATGTTCCATTTCGTACAAAACAGTTGATTTTGAAAAGGCCCTGAATAAATTAATATCTCCACGGGTGATAGTAGAAAGACCATATTGTAATCTGGAGGTAGTCAAATTTTTAGCGTACAAATTAACAATTAACCTTAATTGGAACAGTTAGTCTTAGATTTATGTACTCGCTGAGGTTTCTTAAACTGTCTCTTATTGTAGCTAAGGGGAAGATAATGACCTCAATTTCGTCTAGCAGTAGTAGCTAAGGATACATGAGATTAGTAGGTAAAACTTGGTCGCACAAAATGGCCTTTTGACAAAGGCTTATCCACATAGAACTATAGCCAATAGAGAAGTGCCCATTAATATATGTATTAATACATGGCAAGTGTTCACACCCGATATATTTAGTAAATCGTATTATTTAAAGAAAATAGTACTATTTGGGCTGTATACATACTGTATAAAAATAAAACATAATGCTATTAATATACAAATTCTATTAAAAAAAAATAAAAAATTAAAAATTCCATACATACTCCGATCTGGAGACACCCAAAAACTTTCAGAAAGTCCAAGTTCCCATACCAAGACCGTGGATGGATTCCATGAAATGGATATGAGATGTACTCCTAAGATTGTGGTGCTTCTAGTACCATGCCAATGGAACCTATAGACTTTAAAACCTCCTGGCCCACTACATTAACTCTGCACCATGCCTTCAACATACGGCCTGATACATTTTCTAACCTAAGTATCTCTACTCGGACAAGACACCCAGGCGACTCAAGATAGTGACTCAGGTATTAAGCCATTAGCGAGCCGAGGGACCGGCCAGGTGGTCCAAGCAGAGACACCGACACAAACTAGTGTTTTTGTGAGAGGCACGGCTTGAGTAGTTTTTACAGAGGACTATTACCGCTCAATATAATTCCGAGGACGTCCCCGGCAGATAAGGAATCTCCTAACACTGCCATATCCGGAGCAGCTTCTTCACTCCTTCCTTCTCAGGCAATGGCGCTTTTTTATCGGCCTTAATCAGCTCCGTTCCTAGGCTAACGAGCCATTTGTTATTTGTCTTTTGCTTAACGCTCGATATTTATAGCGATAAGGGAAAAAGTTGTACTTTTTATATGAATGCAGTTTCTGGTTGAAAATGGGCATTTAAATTAGACAATGGAAACTTTCTTCAAACACGATATCAGATTTTCTGCAAATAGTAGTTTTCAAAATATATATATATGTTTAGTAAGGTTCTTGGGGTTCAGTCAATAAATAAAAACAACTATTTTGGCGACGTTTCGAAACTATATTGTTCTCATAATCATGTCAATATTACTACTGGATCCATATTCACTAGTAACATTGGCATGATCATGAGAGCAATATAATCCCGAAACGTCACCAAAATAATTTTTTTTATTTATTGACTGAACCTCAAGAACCTTACTAAACATTTAATAGTAACAGTCAAGAAATTTATCCATATATATATATATATATATATATATATATATATAAACAATTAAAATATTCTGCATATCGTGCAGACTTGAAGTTCGGAAAAAATAAATTGCTTATATTTTTTAAAAACATTTAAGGCTTCATTAGTAAATTATAAGTATTATTGCTCATCATCATCATTCCATACATAATCGGAATTAAATTGTTTTGTTTTTTCACGTACTCGTTTTTTACTGTTAAAACTGTTTTTGAATTTGCACGCCTTTACGTCCTGATTTCAAAATAAACCCTTGCCTTTATTCTAATTATTAAGGAATAAATATAATTTAATTTTAAAATAATTGGCTTCAAGACCTAATAGTGCATTAGTCTAAATACTCCAGTTGAATTCACTTATATCATAAATACCGTTTTAGAACAGATCTGTAGGTGACTTTGAAAAAATTAAAAAAAACTCACTTGCGGAAAGCATGATGGTATAGTTTTCTGATAAAGTAATTCTAATAGAAGTGCTAATTAACTCATCAATCCTAATTAAATTAAAAACTTTTTTGAAAGGTTTATAATACCGATTCGTACAACTAAAATGGGAACACAAGTAACCAAAGCTCAGAATGTTTTAAGATAATATTTGACTTTAAAATATATTACTTTTTATCAAAGGTAAATTATAATTTAAATTGTTTCTTAATTAATTATATTACTAATATTGTTCAGCCTTCGTACAAATCGGATTTCCTCATTATTTCTGAGTAATCTAAAAGCTATCAAGGAGAAACTCGAAAGACAGCCCAGTTTGTCCTGGGAACCGAAGACCAGGGCCACAATTAATCATAAGTTGAGACCTGTAATCAGCTGACTCCTGATTGCTCGGATGTACTGGAATCCCATAGCACACCGGCTGGATATTAAAAGGTTAACCTAGCGTAAATTTTATTTTCAGCGGTTTTTCCAGCCTCTGGAATTCGGGAACACAAATCTCCGCCTATAGACAAGTGAAATAGTATGCCTAGAACTCGCTGGTGATGGGTGAAGCACGATCGAAAGATCTGTGTTGACTCTTGATCCGGGCTGATATATACGGGATACCAACATTGTCGAAATTAGAACAAAAGTTGTTGCACATTCGTGCTTTTTTGCAAACAAAAATTTGGCACTAAAGTTCAAATTTCGGTAAACTAAAAATAGAATCTTTAATTATTGGTAAAAATAATCTTCTTTCTTCATCCAGAAAATTCAGCCAATTATTAATTAGAATCATTAACCCATGATAATAATAATAATAAAGAAAGTCGTTTGAAACTCGTTGTTTCAATTTAATGTGAAAATTAAAATCAATGTGATCCATAAAATGCAGTCTTGTCAAAATTACTTAAAGCATAACTTCCCGCTCCATAGTAAATGTCAAATTTTAAAACACATAGTTACACAAGTACCATTTGAATAATATTACATTAACATAACATAAATAATGTTAAGCAAATTATTAATCTTATAAAATAAATTAAAAAAAATTAAAGATAATAGAAAATTTATCAGGTTCATAAAGTTATTTCTGTAAATTAATAAATGTAATTTTAAATTCTAATAAAGATGCTTACCACTAAACCTACCGAAATTTCATGTACATCTATTTCTACTACAATTTTTTGGTGAAAAAATAATATTAAGAGAGAAGTGGATATTGAAAAAACACTTTTAAATATATATATATATATATATATATATATATATATATATATATATATATATATAAATATATATATATATATATATATATGGGGACACTTGGCCTTCTACCGAAGCAAAACTGTATAAAACATACAAGAAACAGTTGGCAGAATTTACATTTGAAATCGGAAAATAGTCCGTATAGATTAAGAAAGAAGACCACCCCTCATCAAAAACTCGATGAACAATAGAAGACATCGGTTGAAAAATCAACTTGTCTGAATGTTATATTTCCATTTCTTTTTATTTATCTTATTCTATTTTTTTTCTATTGTATTTTTTTTTTCGTTAAGACCGCTGTGGATCACGTTACAATTTTATTCGTCATGAAGGAAACCCGGCAGTCATCTTCTCGAGGATCTCTTTCCCGCTCTGACCTCCGCCCATCACGCCTTCATCCTCTCACTGTGCTCCTTCCTCCTCTCCTGCGACCACACGCGCGTGCTCGGTCTGCTCACCCTTCCTCACTCAATCCGCCCCCTCTCCGCCACTTCCCTCCTGTACTGTGTACTCTTGTGCTCTGTTGTGTATTGTGTTTTCCTGAATTCCACAACGTTGCAGGTCAGCTCTGCACTCCATGATCCATGAATTGTTATATGCCTTGAGTTTACCAAAATAGTCGAATATCCTTTTGGTCAGTCTGTTCGGATCCATCCTTGTCAAGTGTCCGTAAAAGGCAAGACGTCTTCTATTGTATTTTTGTTTTATTCTATTTTATTTTTTGTATATTTATGGAATTACTGCTTTTTGGTCTTTAAATTATTGTTATCTTTTTCTTTTTCTTTTCTCTATGTGTTTATTTTAACTTCAATCAAGAACTTTGATATTTTTGAAATTTATCTAATTAAAAAAAAAAACATTACACCTGCTAATTAGAGTTAGTATGCTAATTTGCATAGAACTTGTAAAAAATATCAGAAATACACGCCCGTTCCATAGGGTTACTATGGAAGGGAAATAAATAAAACAAAAAAAAAAAAAAAAATATATATATATATATATATATATATATATATATATATATATATATATATATATATATATATATAAATAGTCAAAAAGACATGTAATGAATGTTGCTTCCAAGAACTTCTGCCAAAAAGTCCGAAAAGAGTCATTTTACCCGTCCTGGTAGGTTTAGTGTTAAAACTTGAAACATTTTCTATGATCAGACATTTTTAAACGGTTGTTAAAATTTGATAAAGTGACTATAAACAAAAATTACTTTTACAAGAATTTGCGCCGAGGATAACTCGGTGATCTGCTATGAAGATATTAATCCTGCTCCCGTACTCCAGAGGCCGCTATCGAGAGCGAGGCCTGACCCGGGGTATACGGAAGACAAGTGACCTCTCTCCGTAGACGCCCACACCATGCTAATCCCCTTTATCTTCGACATCTTCTGTCTTTCTCTTCCCATATCTTCGAGAGGAGGGTCGCATAACCTTTTCGTCTCTAATGTCAGTCTTTAGACAGGGAATACATGAATTATATCTGCCTCCATGATATAAATAGCGAGCCCAGTCTTATTGGCCAAGGTATTATTGTAGAATTGTAAGCGTTTGAGGAATGTGCCTAGACAATGGCTTAACATCAAAGGATCCAAAATGTATTTTTTTCCCCCACGAATAACAAACTATGATTATATGATATATATATTTTATTGAATTAATACTAGTGCTCATTTTTTTTCTTACGCGTTGGTGGAATAGTTAAATGCGCTTCGCTGGGCAACGGTTGCGTTACCCTACCTAACCAACCCCTACATTTCGTGTCAGAAAATTCGATCCGATGCACTCCTCTCCGATCAGTCAAGAGCATGTTCTAGCATTAAGTCGGAAATTAATTAGTTTCCTATGAAAAGCGAAATGATATTAAAACGGTTTAGAGGTCTAACTATTACTTAGACAAAGTATATATAATCAACATCTAACAACCTTTAAAGCTTATCAATAGATTTACATAGTATTTTTTTTTTCCTCTTTCACATTTTTATTCACACCTGTAATAAATTTACCATTAAGTGAATTTGCAGAACATGAGACAGGTCTAATAGACATGAGAGAGAGAGTATCACTCAATTGTACCTCCTCCTGTTGTGATAAAAAAAATAAATAAATTAAAAAAAAAATAAATAAAATAAAATAAAAAAAAAGTAATAAAAAAAAAAATAAAAAAAGTGTTTGAGCAAATCTCTGATCCAGCTTCTTTTTAGCCTTCTGAGAGAATTTCCGGGTACATCAGTCGTGGCCATTTCGTTACTTAGTATATCATTATGTCCATGAAGTCTGTAATTACTTCATAAATAAAAACATGGGTGATTATTTGTTAATAAGCTCATTAATTAATTAACATTATTAAAAATACTTTAAATTATGTTTTCTTGAATTGAATAAGTACTCTTATTTACCAAGTTCTTTTGGGTCTAACATATTCAAACCTGTTGACCGGTTAAATTATACTGAAGTATATTTGGATCATATAAACATTTCTATCCAAAAGAGTAATAAAAGTTTTGTGGCCATACCTTTTTTACAAAATTTTACATGCACAGTAAAGTATCCCACTTTTTGCAAAACACATTAAAGTGTCTACTCATATTCCTATGGCGTAAAAAACCTTGCAGTTAAACGCCTTAACACAAACCCTAACCTACCCATATTCTATTCCTGATTCGATTATAGTAAATGTTTATTGTAAACCTACAATACTAAATTTTTTTTTTTTTTTTTTTTTTTGGATTCAGGTCAAAATCACCTTATCATTCAATCATTCCCTATAAGATCTAGTTGATCTTTAGCATAATTCAATGATCGAACGATGCAACCCATGATGCACTAGAACAAACTCCTTGTATATTCGTTACTGTATCCTCGAACATATAAAAGAGAGAATTACTGCCGTTGTCTCCCTACATGTGTCCTCGTAAATAACAACGTTGTATCGAAAGGAGTCCACAGGGGGCTGCGTGGTTTACGATGAACTGTTACGATCAGTGGCTAATTGGTCACTATCTGTGCAGTAAACCACAGGACAGAGCTGTTATTGCTCCATCGTTAAGCCAGCCACTATTTATGAAGATAGATCCATTTTTAGCTTGGTATAGGCTCCATGGAGGCTAGAGCATTGATTTTTGTCGAATCTGGAGTATGGCTTTTACCACTAATGTTTCTACAATTTTCTGCATTTTCGGAGAGAAAGTTATACCCAACAAACATAGAATGAGTGATAAAATCTGATACATTGATGTTGATACAGCGCTTGGACAAATATTTACAGCTGAGTAGTCATATAGCGAAGATAGATAAACATTCATGTTTTAAAAATTTATGACTGACTAACTACGGAGTTCACATCTATTAAATTTACATAAATTTATCATTTTATATACTTCTCATTTATATTAAATACTTAGTTATTATTAACTCAAAGTAAACCGAAGATATTTATTAATGTAATAAAGTTGTTGAATAAAAAGTATTTACTATTAAGTTAAATTGTATAATAGCAGAATTATTTTTTTTTTATAAATTAAACAAAGGGATATAATATAATAACACAATAAGCAATTGTACGATTTTATATGTCATATGTAATCATTTGTATTATATGTTATGACCATTCCTTGCAGCAGTTTCGTCGAAGAAGTATTAGTTTATCATAATACGGAATTATCTCTTATGCCCCTAATGTCCATTTTATTATACATAACAATTCATCTTATGTCATGTATTCTTTTACGTGCTTCCCTTGTTCCTTTCTTTCAATCAATTATCGATAGATACGATTATCACACATTTTGTTTTTTTTGGGATCCTTCCTGTTGCTATATATATGTATATACATAAAGTGATAAAATTGAGATACATAAACACATGACCATAGTTATAATATACAAATGATACCTAACCACTCATAAAATTATTTTTACAGAATTGGGCTAAATATAATAATATATATGTATATAATTAATTATAATATTAATTAATAATAATTATATATAGTAGCACAGAGTTTTAACATAATTAATATTTTTTATGTACCTCTTCGTGTTGAAAGTAAATCATTTACCTAGCATCTCTTTATTTACTTAGAACTGTAGGTTACAGGACTAAAGCCTTTGTATTATCACGCAGGTAATACGATTGCCTACTGACCGCGCTTCGAAAACGAGAAGATCCTCTACTCCAATCAAAATAGGCCCTTAAAGGTAAGACTAGCGGTGGTCCAACTGTATAAGGTAGCCAGATGAGAGAGCTAACGACTTATTTAGATATTCCCAACAATGGCTATTTCCATAAAGCCCTAGGTTCTGTGGAATACAAAGGAACAAAGAGTATCCATTGTCTCTGTCTGACGTGAAGTTCATACCTCCCAGTCGTCTTGGTCGTCTTCACGACGATGCAAACCCTTCCAAGAACGTCCAAGGAACGCAGCACGATTTCGATGTCCCCGGAAGTCCTCGATCGTTTCGAGTCCAATTCTCGGTCTTGTAACCTGCATAAATTTGGGTCCATGACGAAGAAACGTCTTTGGCTACCCCATTCCTTTGTTACTGCTGTCCATTCGATTATAAAAATCCGCGAATTATAAGAAATTACTGGTTTTATTTTTTATGTTCATTACACGAAAAATAATAAGAAAAATAAGAAATGCATATTCCCAATTTAATTATTTTGCAGCATTGCAGACCTAACAGAAACAGGACACAATTATTCACATTTATTTCATTTTGAATCTTAGCAATAATTCTTCTTCTTCACCCTCTGACAAAATATATTAGGATAAACTTCCTTACCGATGACAGGTAAAGTACAATTAAAATTAAAAACAATAATCAAACCCTAATTAATTATCATAAATCATTTTTGAGATAATTTTCCATAATTAATTATTGTTTAATCTCCATTGTACTTTAGCTGACATCAGAATATTGGGTTATCCATACATATTTATATATAGAATAGAATAGAAAAATAATTTAATTCTGGGACTTAAGAATAACAAAATTAAATTAAACAAACAAATTAAGTCCCTTAGGAATAACATATAAGTAGAGGTATAAATAAATTAAATCTGGTCAGAGACATAACGAAATAAAAAAAAAAAATTAAAAAAACAATAGTACAACAATGGCATTATGTACACAGATGATAGTTAAATATACAGAAAAGAAAGTAAAATAACATTCTACAAATAAGAGAAAATCTTTTGGTACAATTATTAGATTTGTATGTACAATAGAAGTACCCAATGTTATATTCATAAAAAGTAAAATTCGTATTAAATAGAATCTTAATTATGCAAGAAATGAATCTGAGTCTGAATCCAGCATATAATGACAGTTTTTTGTCTAAGTAGATAGATAGTTAGCAAGCGTCAGCTTGGGTGAGAAGAAGGTATTGAAAATAGAAGTATTTGAATGTTCTCAGGGATTGAGCTTGTCTGAGGAATAGAGTTCCACAGGATTGTTGAGAGGAATAGGAAGGAGCGTTGGAATGTTGAAGTTCTATGTGATGGGGTATAGAGAACAGAAAGACGGGATCTTGTATGTATTGAATTTACTGCAGAATTGAAGCATATTGTAAAAATAAAAAGGTTGAAGAGTATTGATAATTTGGCAAAGGAATGTTCCATGGAAATATTGTCTACGGAAAGTGGGATAGATACAAATTTGTTGGGAATAGTGGTGGGATACATGGGAGCGCCTCGAACTACCGAAGACAAACCTGACGAAGCAGTTCATGATTTGCTTCAGTCTGTCCTCGAGAACCGTCGAGAGGCCACCGTAAACCAGACAACCATAGTCAATGTAAGGGAATAATGAGCAAGAAACTAAAAGCTTGCGGGTTAAATGGGGAAGAAGGTAACGATTTTGGTGTAATAATTTGAGAAGGCCTATGGAACGGCGGGAAACCTGAGGTTTCCAGGAAAGGATATGGTCAAAAACAATCTCAAGATTTTTTACAGAGGAGTAGAAATAGATCGGATGATTATTTAAGGTTAAAGGAGGGAATTTTGAGCAGGAATTTAGGAGGTAGCTAGAGCCTATTATAATGACCTGAGTCTTCTTTTCATTAACTTGTAATTTAGGCACTGATTCTGTCCAGGTCTTTCTGAATTTAAGCGAAAGCAGTGGATAGCTCTGAAGTGGAAAAGGGGAGTCAGACTTGGGAATCATCTGCATAGAGGTGGGAGGAACAGTGATAAATTGATTAGGAAGATCATTAATAAAGGAATTGAAAAGGAGAGGAGAAATACTGGATCCCTGAGCAATACCTGAGTTAAGAGTCAGAGAAGAAGATAGAGGTTGGTTTGGTATTTTAACTGCTTGTGAACGGCGAGAGAGAAAAGACTGAAACCAACGGATGGAACTGTAGGAAACGTTTAATGATTTTAATTTGGAGAACATGATAGAGTGATCAAAGGAATCGAAGGCTTTAGAAAAGTCAAGGAGTAATAGGACGGTTAATTTTTTTATCACCTATTGCGGTAAATATGTCATTAGTGAATTTTAGGAGAGCCGCCTGGGTGGAGTAGCCGGGGCGAAAACCAGATTGAAGGGGATCGAGGAGTTTGGATTCTTCAACGATTTCGGAAATTTGAGATTGAACTAATCTTTCCAAGGGTTTAGAAACATTAGACAAGATGGAGAAAGGTGTATAGTCGTTTGGGGATGTGGGATTTAATGTTTTATTTATTGGATGAATAAAGGCTTTTTTCCATGAGGTAGGGAAAACTGAATTTTGGGGGGAAAAATTATGAATGAATAGGAGGACTGGTATGATTTCGGTTATACATAGTATTATCAGTTTAGTAAGAATATCATCTGTGCCCGTAGAATTGGAATGGAATGGAATATATATATATTGTATATGTATTCTAATCTTACATATATTAAAAAGATTGTTTTAAAGTAATGACAGGTACCTTATATATCGGTTGCTGTCCTAATTACTATCTTTTTTCTTTCCGCTTCCCTATTTTATAGGGATGTAAATGCCTCCGGGCAAGAGGTTTTTATTTTTCCGAGTTTGATTGCAGCAAAAGAATTAGGTCCCTTAGAATAAGCTCTCTTAGAAAAAAGCTTTCGTTTTTAATTTTAGCTGCGCGTCCATCATACAAACGTATATCCTCCATTAATGAAGCGTTAGATTCGAATGTAGATGGGTCGGAACATATTAGTCATAAAGGACTATACGAAAGGATACGACGGATTGTTATTCTCTCTTGAGCAACCATTGTCTTTCGAAGGAAGCTGGAGAGAGGTCGGTATTCGAGAGGGGACTACCCGAATACCCAGGAGGTCTCGGTTCTAATAAGGGTATTAACTAAAGTCTGTTCGTGCTGGTGGTTTTGGTAAGCTCATTAACTGCTACAAGAAGACCTTTCCTAAAGGTCCGAGGAGGGAGATACTATCGGAGGGTGGCTCCTCATATGGGGGTTCCATCTTGGGTGTCACTTAGCGTCAGTCCTTCGGCCGTCAGTTAGTCTCTTCTCGGGGTGCTGCCACAACATCGGAGGAGCTCCCATTTGTCTTCGGATCGAAGGATCTCAAGAGACATTTGAAGATAGCTTAGGTGCAGAATTGCGTTTGTCCTTTGAAGTAATTGAATCACATTATCCAATTTTGTTTACATGTAATTTATAATAACTAGTCTATAGTGCCACAAATAAATACACATTTGTAGCATTTTAGGGATATCTTTTTTTTATTTTTAGTAAAGCATAATAGGGCCTATATTTTCTAAAAACAGGCTGCTTCTATTCAGAAAGTAGAGCAGTTACAAGCATAGCATGTTAATCTTCTGCTTAGTAGCTTCTACAAATCCTTTATACTTTTTTATTCAGAAATGATCAGTTAGGTACATAAATGAAAATTTTTTATCAAAAATATATCTTATGAAAAACACATAACAATACCAATGATATCTTTATAAAGTTGAGTAATGTTCGATACATGTAATGAAGACATCTATAAAATTGTCTTTTTTAATTTTGATAATTACTTCTCGATAACAAATAATATGTAGATCGCATCTCCTAGAGCTCCACGGATCTTGAAGACAATCCATCAAGTGCACTCCTCAGAGCCAGAAGACAGAGGGATCAACAAACCCAAAGCGCCCTCCGATCAGCTGGGGTACCGACCGCATCAATTACACCAGACAAAACACTGCGGTCACACACTACGTGAAAAATGCCCGCGGCTAAGTACCCCACATTAACGAGCCGGCTATCTATTTACATAGGTCGGCCGTGTATCCATTCATCAGGCTATGTTATCTTCCCGTCGCCACTTTGGTCTCAGTTATATATACATATTTTTTTTTCTCTCGTTTTCCATTCTGGAATATTCTACTGGACAAGAGAATAAGCTAGAGAAAACAAATTTTTGTTCGAAATCGTCTTACTTTCTGTATTTTTCAACTATTCATTACTATTTAAGGTAAACAACAAATATCAAGGAAACATATTAGGCGTTAATAACCAGAGCGGACTATCCTACATTTTATGAAAATTGACTTTGAAACGTAAAATCATAGTATTTTCTCATATCGGATGCAACCTTAGAAAGAATAGATTACAACCCACAAATTCTACAATTTGTTCTCCAATGGTAGCATAATGGCCGAGAGCGTTGGGGCCAGGATCTCAGAGCACCTGTTGTGCGTCCGATTCCGAATGAATCTTGAGCTTCCTACCTTAAGTGGAGAGTACATAAGGTCGTTAAGCCCCCAAAAACGAACCAATCCCCGAAATATAAATTAAATCATACTTTAAATATTTAATTTATTATAACACTAAAACGATTCCAGGGTATAAATATAAATTTGTTCACATTACATTTATTCATAGTATGATCTTCAAATAAGGAGCGAAATAATTACCTATTTCATGAAGTTGGTTAAAGAAAAAAATCACAAAGCTTATAGTTTACCTATCTATTCTTTTTTGTATTTATTTATACAGAAAAATATTTTTATTAATAAAATATTATGGGCGGGGCTTGGCTCAGAGGTAATCCACTAGGAAAAATGTGCGTTACACTAGCAACCATAAAAATAGAAAGATTCCAGAGAGCCAAACGGGCGTAGGGTGGAGCCAATTCTCCGCCACCACCTTCCCAGCCAGAAAGAAAACTACTTATTGCCGAGACGGCAAGAAAGGAAAAAAAAAAAAAAAGAACAAATATTACAACCTGTCTCAGTTAAGGGAAATAAGTGCTAGAATAAATAAATATATATGTAAATATTATATTGAAATGGTAAAGAATCCATTTGTACAATATTCACAATAAGAATTAATTCACTCATTAATTTTATACAGTCTATAAAATTAATAAAATAAAGTACATAAAACTAACAGGTTAAAACAAAAATAGTATACAATCATACATAACTTGTATGTAAACAAAGCCTGGAGAACCCATACCAAGTAATTTCCCACTTCGGGAGACGACCCGGATACAGAGAGGTCTCAGTGTTGCAAACTGTTGTCAAATATCAGTTGGGTCTGAGTAAGGGTTGTTATTCTAGATAATTTTTCAATTTCATGGTTAGGCTTATTTTCTCCATTCTTATTGCCTTATTCTTATTTGTGTGTAACTCAGGTGCGAGTGGAACGTCCGAAACAAATAATAAATGACCATGCAATAGGTAAAAAAAAAATTGAGATTACTAAGAAGTGAATTTTCTATTTCCCATTTCTACAACTAGTAATGATCTTCATAGTAATGCAGCTTTTTATATCAAATATTTAAAAGCGGAAAGTAAAAGACCTGGTATTACAGGATACGTTAAAAATCCTTAAGAAGAATCTGGCGAAGACTAATTACACGTCGAATGTTGGCGGTTGTTGATGCGCTCAAACATTGCACAATGCGATATTATTAGCAGATAACAGAACACCATTGACAGGAGCCGTCGATACAACAACATAGATATTATTAGGAGTGACTTCGCTGACAGGGGGCTGAGGATGACGGGGAGAAAGGCTGCCCCAGGATACTAATGAACAACCGGCCGTCGACAGGCAAACATCAACATAACGAGATGACTCCGCGTCTAACGAGCTCATAGCGTCCTCCGGTCGTCTACGATTTGCGGAATATGGGTCCTTGCTTCTTCATGGAAGGGAGCTCTTTGAACAATGGTTAGAAGAATCGAAATAATATTACAAAACCTCTTATAATATACAAAACATCAACGGACAAACCATTACTAGGCAAAACCTCAACTCTGAAACAAATAAATTTCATTTAAGGTAGCTAACGATGAGATTCTTTCTTTTACTTTCTTTTTAATTAAGATTCGAAAAGTTAAAAAGTTGGGAGACTACTAGACTCGAGTGGGTATTGAGTTAACTATTAAAGGATAGGTATCTGTTAGGACCAAATCAGCAACATACCAGGAATTAATGGATAAGTTTGTTGTACTAATTACAAGGAGCAAAGTGGATTTTGGATTTTGTGAAATCCAGAGCTTAACTCCGTATGTCTGATTACTGTCATGTAAGTCTTCTGTATTTTATTGGGAGCTTTAAACGCTTGTCTAGTAAATGTTAGAGTAGTCGTAAACGACGAGCAGTTTCTTTTTCTTTAAAGACTAGCATGTCTATAGTTTTAAAAAGAGTCATTTAAGAAGATAATATAATCACAAAGACTATTTGTTGAAATGTAATATCTAAAATTATCCTTACGTGACTATTCAAGCTGATTCTATGTTGTTGTATGTTTATATACAGTTCTTTGTCAATCTCTTTATGTTACACGTTATATCTTTAGATAAAAAAAAATTAAATATAGCAACTGGTGATAAAATAATATAACAAAGCCGTGTCGTCATTGCGCCCCTAATTAAACTATCATGTTTAGCCAAACCGCTTTTACCCAAGAATTACTTTAGTTTGTTGGTCTTCTAAGAAAAGGGATGAGAGAATCGCAAGGAAAAAATAGTTACAATAACAGAAAAACAATTTTTCTTTATTTTAATCGGGCAATAAAAATTAAAATTTGCATAGAAAAATGTGAATAATAAAAAAATCATTTTTCGTTTTTATCAATCAAATATATCGTAAATCCTTCATAAATGCCATTTGATTCCAATAAAATCTACAACCTCAATCCTCTTCTCAATAGCAACTATGTTTTTAAATGATTGAGATCTTCACTATAATAGAGATATGTCAATAATGGCTGCTTACACCATTCGATGAACCGTCGTAAAAAGGACTTGCTTCTCCTGACCATCAATAATCAAGGTACAACGACAAGGTTTCCAGCTGTTTTAAAACCCTTACTACGTATGAATTTTCCAGCTACTAACGATTAGGAAGATCCTGGGAAAAACAGTGTTTACTGGAGTTAATGGCTGAGCTAGTTGTAAAGATCGTTAATTTATTGACTGTCATCAGGTGCAATAAAGTTTTTTGCAGTCTGCATTAAATTGTTTACCCATCTCACATCTTCTGTGTCTAGTCTGGTTGGGCAGGATTTTTCTTTTATTATCCGACTCATCTTTTTTCGTCTAAGCTACTTAGTATAATCCATAATTTACGGCCTAAGGAAGAAGGGAAAGTGAGAGAAAAAAAATGGTATTGTTTTATTATTCTACTCTCAGCTGTACAATCTTAATACAACGTGCAGGAAGCATTTTTAGTTTATGTAGAAAATAATTGTTTTATTTGCTTGATAAATGTTTTTCCAGGGTTGTTTCAACTTATTTTTCTAAGTCTGGGGTATAGGGTGATTGAGAAATATCTTTGAATCCAATATCCCAACACAGAAAGCAATGATGCGCGATCATGGGCAATTTTATGAAGAAGCCGAACACCTCCGCTCAAATTTTCCTGCCTTATTTCTTTGATGATGTATCCGTATGATTACTGTGGTGTTAATTTCCTTAAATTCGGTCAGTAGTGTTTGTATGCAATCCCTAAAAATAGCGGCCATCGCCTTCTTTGTTTGCTGTGTGACTTTAGCCTATATTGGAAGTGCATCTGTATTATTTCACAAAGGAACAAGAGGGGAATCTCAGATCATTCATACCATCCAAAAGCTCTTTAATTTGTGCAATATTAAGTCTCTCTTTACCAAAGGATATTTTATCTAAAACATTGTGTTATTTAAGGTTAGATACAGCCTGATACAACTGTAGAAGTGTAGTCAATGGATATGGATTAACCAAACGAAGACGAGCATGGTTGATCAGTTCTCGGCTAGCATGAAGGTAGAGGATTAGGACATGCCAGAAACTTATGGAACTGCTACTTTCTGATTCAGTCTATCGATATTGTATGTTGTTGAGTGTCAATTTAATCATTCAGAGTTATGGTTCGTATAATTATAAGAGTTGTGAAAGCTTAAATAAGAGGACATGCCATACTGCGGTAGCGTTGTAGAATAAGAATGACATAAAAAGTTTTTAAACTGTAAATACTATAACTTATGTAATAGAAATTTATGTTGTATACTAAATAATAATCATTATCATGAATGTTTAAACGTTATCTTAACTTTAAGTACCCATATAACTTATATGGAGGGCTATTAAATCTTGCCAGTTGTCCTTGAAGACTTCCAGTAGTAATCTCTATGGTAATGACTCCGACTCTCATTGAATAAGACGAAGGAATTTCCTTGAATAGGTGAGTTAAACCCGTATAGTTCGATCATAACCCCTCTTCTCTTGAAGTATATTCAAATGCCAGTTGTTCTTTTTCCTGAAGACCAGGCGGCTTCGAAACTGCCATATATCAGGATAGGTTGAGGATATTGCCGGAACTGGACACTCAGATGACGCCTGTAACATAGAGCACAGGTCCGAGCCATGCCTCAACAGCGACAGATTTACTACCAGTCCTTGGGGAGATAATTACAGTTAGCTCGCAACTCCTTCGGCCGTTGGCGCAATCCTGATGGATTACACTTTGCATTGTCCTCCGCTGTTCGCGGTAGCAGAGATCTCTATAACGTCTTCATTAACATAACAGGTCCGCTGGTGCATTCAGGAAAATATTCTTCTGATAATTCATTAGATATCCAAGTAATAGGCGTTTGTTTAATAAGAAGTGAGTTGAAACGTACATGTTAAAATCTTGGGTGAATCAATTTATGCGAAATTAATTTTCATTATAAGAAGATACGATTATTACCTCTCTACTCTTAATATTACCTGCTACTTTAGGTAAGGTTATATTTTTTATTATATCATTATGTTTTAAATTATATTCATTAGTTTTTAGGATAGACCTATTCAAACAAAAGATGAAATTCATCATCTGATAATTGATTTATTGAATCAGAAAGTTCGATAGTATAAGTTTGTTGACATCTTAAAATTTAACTGAATTGCAGCATGTGGAAAAAGAAAAGAAAAAAAAAAAGAAAGGTTTTACTACATTTAAAATTAAATGACCAACTATAATTTTGGATAGCTCAAATAAATTACTTTGCAATATTTATTCTGGATTACAATAAAAATTGATATATATGTTAGCAGTCTTTAGAAAATTACTCCTCATGTGACCATGGTTTAGATCTCAGTAGGTATCATAAAACATCAATCAAAAATGGCATTCTCTAGTAGCAACGTCGTACTTATATACTTTCCTCTTCTAGCAACCATCGAAACTAAAATTTAACCTGAAGAAAGGTTATTTAAACTCTTTATAAAATTTATGATTGTTTCAATTTTTATAATTAATACATTTCTACATTGTTCCATTAAACATTTGTACCAATTGAATAAGTTTGACCATATATTTTTCCTCCATTTGTTCGTTTATGGATCATATTCTTGCAATGTAATTCTGGCATTATATAAAGCTTATTCGACATCTGATCCACTGTATTCATTTGACTTACACCGACAAGGATGCAGCTAACCACAATATTACGTTCAGTGGTGTCATCTTAATCTTGAGAATATCCTGTTCTCAATCTGTGACTAATACACTGCCACTGAATATTTTATAAATATTTTTTCTTTATTTTTTGTACCAATTATTGTGAGAACATGTTCTTATATGGACCGAGTATACTAACAACGCACTGCGTGTCGTAGATTTCATTGAAAAGAATTCTTTGAACTGCTTGAGAACGAATGTTACGATGTGTTGCATTAGCACTATACACACACACCTATAATTTATAATTCATGTTTGAAACAAAAAAAATAAATAATTTTTTCTCCACATAATTATTTATGGCCCAACAATACTTTATAGTATATATTTTTTTAATATTTAATTTATGGATATGTCACTGGGCATCTACACTTTTTTGGTCTAACGTTTTTTTCACATTCAAAAATGTAAAATTCCTACACGCTCTGTTGGTGTTCCTCGGATCGAAAATTTGCCTGGAGTTTCCTATCAGAAATTTAATGGAGATCTTATTTTTCATTAAATAAGATTTGTCGCTTTTTCCTACCGTTTAGCTCGTATAGCACATTGGTTCGAATAAAAGAAGTCGTTTTTACCTGGGTTGTTCAAATTTTGGGGCTTCCGGTCGAAAATTTGACAATTCCCTTGTCAGAAATTTAAAGAGGAATATTTTATGTTATATATTATATGTCACTAGGACCTACCGCTTAAGATTTATATATTAGTTTGAATGAAAAAAGTCACGTTGTAACGTTTTTTTCACCCTCAAATATGCAACGGTTGTTTCGTACTCAAAAGTTAACATTTTGACATGGTCTAGCTATCTTAGTGTTGCTCAGATCGACAATTTGCGGACAATTCGCTTATTATAAATTTAATGGAAAATATTTTCTATTATTTAACATTTGTCGCTAGGAAATACAGTTTAATAACTATATTGGTTTGAATTACAAAAGTCAAGTTTGAACCGCTATTTTCTCTCAACTTTATTTGGTTATTTGAAATAACCATTGATTGCTAAATTAATTTATTTATTAATTTTTATAATTTGATACTTTTAATTGTAAAATATAAATGGAAAAAAAACCCCAGTAAATTATAGATAGACATATCAATTTTTTTTTTCCTATTCTAGATAATTTAATATATATTCTATTCAAATGATAATTTTAGTTATATATATATGTATGTATAAAAATTAAAATAATCTAACGATATAAAAAAAAAACACATAAAAACCACATATATAATTTATGCTAAAAATTTGTATGATATATATTTGTTTTCTTATTTCCGATTATTTTTTATTTCATTTAATTTTTTATTGTTTTTTATATTAGTTAACTTGAATTTTTAATTTTGTATATATTTTTTTTAACTTTCTACGATTTAAATATTCATAATTTTATTCATCTATCATCATTTTCTGTAATGTTTTCTTTTTACTATTTCCTGATTTATTTTATCTTATATGTCATTTTTATAATTCTGAAGAATGCTATCAATGCTATGGTCGAAACGTTGGCATCAATAAATTCACATTATATTAGCATTCCTTTTATTTAAAATATTTAATGATCCCACTCAATAAAAATATATCATTTCGATCTTTAAAATTTAATGTAGATTTAATGTAAAATTTATCAATACTACCTTATCATTTAAATCACATCAAAACAGTGCATCCACTGATTTAGAGAATATATTTAGAGGAATAATAATGTGGTTAAAAGAGATTTGTTTCGGTTGATGGGGAAACCTGGGCGCCAGCAAGTAAATTTTGAGGAGGTTGGCCAGATTTTATTTCACAATACATACTCGTATATACGAATAATTATTTTGTACTTAATTAATGTTATAATTTAATGTTATAATTTAATTTAATTAAATTGTTTAATTAATTATTTTATTTAATTAAGTTATTAATGTTATAATTTAATTGTACTTAATTAATGTTACTTAACTAATGTTATAAAACATTAGTTATTTGATCGAACTGTAATGATTGATAATATAAGGCTGCAGAAATAGAACTATAAATTTATAAAACGTTCTAGATCTTTATTATATCCGTTTCTCATTAAGTTGTATTCAAATGTCATTGAAATTGAATAGATAAAGTATGCTCTATTCTTCATACATCTTCATTCTTGACCAAAACGGAACTACGAGAGACATTTTGGAATCAAAAAGAAAGACCTCAACAGGAAGGAAACAATCAAAACGGAATCAAAGAACAAAACCGTGGGAGCGATATGGAAACGAGGTGCTGAATGGTATTTGATGGCAGCGCCTTGAACCTTCTCTCCAGGTTTTTACAACTTGATAATCAAAATATAATTACATTAATGTCCTGAAGGATTTCGTCTCGGGTCAGGGAGTTCGTTGCATCAGAACTCTGTGCCAGAGTCTGCTCAATGTCAGATTTTATGGATTGCGGCTATAACAGAATATACATATATTATAATTTGATCCCAGGTAAAGTAGGCATCCTTATTTCTAAATTGTAACAAATCACTAATTTATCTAATAACCCCTAGAAATTATTGCGAAATGCTTGAAATATAAGTTTAATTCATTTACTCTTTGAACTGCTGCACTGGCCTAATATAATTTAAGCGATAACAGGTCAGCTTTACATAATTCTATGAAATATTTTTTAAATGTATTCACTATCGATAAAAAAAAATGCATTGTTGCAGAAATTTCAAGAGTCACTGTCTATTCTTTTATTCCTTTAAAACTAGAATTTTAAATATTATATTTTTTAATTTAAACAACCGCTAAAAATAAATTCGATTTTTTTCTAATAAGTTCTACAAAAATCTTCTCTCACTGCTTCGTTGCATTTTAAGGAGTTCTGTTTTATTTATCATACTTTTTTTATACATTAATATTTTTTTTATTTTTTAATTCATTGAACAATTACATTTTACATATTTCCGTAATGAAATTTCCTATCCTCAGGAACATCAACTATATTTATTTATTTAATTATTTTTAAATGCAGTAACGTTCCAACTTATACATAATAAGCTTTGGAAAGATTGATAAAACGTGTGACATTTAAAAAAAAATTATTTTCTCCCAGACTGAGAAATAGAATATATCATGGATATGTCTATCTATGATCTAATAGTTTCCCCTATGTACATTTTAGAATTAAAAGGATAAAATTAAATTAGCAATTAATGATTATTCAAAATAATGATTATTCACAGTTGAGAGAAAATAGGGGTTCCAGAAAGCGGTAGGTTCCAGTGGCAAATAGTATAAAACAAAAAACAATCTTCATTCAATTTCTAATTATGAAACTATCGACCAATTTCCAATCCGAGCAACATCAACAGAGCTAATACTTGTCAAAATGTTACATGTTTGAGGGTGACAAAACGTTACAAAGGGTTGCCAAAATAACGATGTGAAAAAACATTACAACGTGACCTTTGTCCCGGTAAAAACACCTATTTTAATAACACCTAGTTTTATGATAAAAATAACATATTTAAATGTAGACATGTTTTGTAAAATTCGTATGACGTTGCGGACAGCTGCTAGTCCAAGCAACGGAGGATTTTTAGAGGGCTTAATTCATGTAGAAGCCAATTTTGGCACAGTTGTAGGGGGAGGTGTCCTTAACAACATACTAAAAGTACTGGGGGGTGGGGGTGGAGCTAAGTGTGGGGGGGCACTGTAAAGTTCGGTTTTTAGTTAATAACTCGGAAACTCTTGCCTCTAGCGAAAATATGTTCATGTCATAAATTAATTTACATAACATTATTTACAAAAAAGGTTCTATACATGTTTTTTCTGGGATCAATGCTTAAGAAGATATAGAGGGAGGAATATGGAAAATGTAAAAAAAACACGTTTTTATTGTTAAAATTTATATATTAATTGTTAAAATTCCAATGTTTATTGTTAAAAATGAATAGTTTATTATTACTAATTGAATGCTTATTGCCAAAAATAAAATTATTGTCGTTAAGCCTAATATGGTTATTATAGTACTTGCGGTAAGTCGCACTTTTCTTCAAAAACACGTTTGTCGGTACTCCTTTGGCTATAACTCCGAAGCTACTTGTCTAATTTCGAATTTCTTTTTTTCATCACAACCCTGGTTAAATTTGTTATCAGACACCATGTATTTCGTTTTAATTACGTTCCGTGAAATATCCTTTCCACCTCGCTGAATTCCACGTACCGTTGTGAAATCCTTATTTTTTCGGAACATTTCTCGTTATAACTCGAAAAATATTTGTTCGATTCCGAATTTCTTTTTTTTATACATTTATGCTATGTAATAAACCTCTTTTATTTTAAATACCTTTTAAAGTGAAATAATAAAACGCCAATTGAGCTTTTTTACGTTGTACATGGGTCTATTTAAATCATAATCTCAGATTCATCATTATTTACATTTCGAATGGCCCGTGATAAGGAATAATTCGTTCCCGAGTCTCCTTGGACCGCTCATCCTCCGACCTCTTGCACTTGACATTGCAGAGCTGTCGTCATACCCGAGGAATGCCTCACCTTGGAACAGGTTGCGAAGTGAGCGGTGACAGATCGTAGATTCCATTTACACCTTGAATAGCAAAAGATATGAGAATGAAGTCATTAACTCTGGAAGTGTAAGACCGTAAATGGCTGCTGATTAAGGAAAACAAGTTTCAGTATTTCAAAGTATATTCTTGACGTTTTTTGTTTTTTTCAAAACTCATGAACATATCTACCGGATATAAACTTTATGAACCATTTATAGAACTATTTCAATATTTGTCCGTTATTATACATTTTATAATTGTATTGGCATTCAGTTTTTTGTATTCCATAGAAGCTGACATCTATTTATTATTGTTTATTGGCTTATGAATTGTTGCTGTCCTTTTCTTGAGAAAAGAATCGGTGAACAGGTGTCTAGATCGATGGTCAAATGTCGATTACTAGGAACCGATCGGTTTTTTTTTTTTTTTTTTTTGTCCGGAAGTGTGTGTCGTTGATGATAAATAGATGCTATTTGCTTATGGCTTATCATAGTTGGATAGATATCTGGTTCGTGCTAATAAATGGAACATTTAGATCATTATGGATAAGTTTATTTTTTACCTAATTAGAAGCATTAAGGGTTTAACGGAGGATTTTGGATTTTAAGGATTGGATACGAAAAGAATTGGAAGGTTTTGTGGAGCCCCAAAGCTCAAATATGAATGTTCAAATAGAACGAATTACTTCCATGTAAATGAATCTTTTGTAATTAATTGGAAGCTTTGAATTTTCTCTAATAATTTATGTAGTTGTCTTTAACGACGAGCAGTTTCTTTTCGTTTTAGTCATATATATAGATTCCAATTAATACGTTTGTCCAGGTGGAGTCCTGGTTAGCTTGGTAGATCCATTCCACAGGGATAAGTGAAATATTACATTATTAATAATTAATATGAGAAACATCACATATATAACGATCATGTTATAATCGTTTTTGTTATTTACTTGATGTATTTCTTGGTACAGTTGTAAATTTCTCTAAATAGGAAATAAAAAAATTGTGAATTGACATTTAATCAAATAAAAGCTTTTAAAATCAGTATTTTCACGCAAGCAAACAAGGCAAGTAGATTATTTTCATACAAAACTTTTCTATGCACTCCATATACTACATCCTAGGCCCTTGAATATCATAGCGACTTATACCATAGTAGAAATTTAGTATTGAATTAACTAAAGACACATCTTTGAGCGTGGGAAAACCGTTTCCACAAAGATAAATCATTTTTCACCTCTAGATTTACAACTATACAGATAGCTACATATTTTCAAAATAAAAAAATACGAAGTGGTCGGCTGCGTATAAGGACATAAAGGCTGATATATTTCCTCTATAATCCTGATCCTTAATTAGACCACGAAGGCTAATTAGAACACCATAGAACACCCGCCGAGGTCCTTAGTCTTTATCCTTTTTTCAATAAATAACCACTTAACTAACTATCGATCATTAGCCACATATCGATGTTTTCCAGCGGCGATTACCCCCGAACCGTTATTACCCGTGTGAAATACCGGATCAAAGGGGCCGGTGAGGCTCTGGAAATTAATCTCCTCAACAAGGAGAGGATTAGGGAGTGGAGGGCGCTGCCTTGTCCATTCTTCGGTGTCTTTCTGTCGGTCGTGGTTGGTATGAGCATGATGGAAATAAGTGGAATTGAATACTGGTATCTTACCGCTCAGATAATAACGGTATCTTTTTTTAAAAATTTATTTATCTATTTTTAATTATCTTTTATAATACATATACATATAATAAAAAATAAAAAGAAATTCATAGTGAAATTTAAAAGTGATATTGTGATATTTGAATGAATAATCAATGAACTGTTATAGAGTTATCCGTCTCATTGTATATGTAAAATGGACCCTTTTTATATTGTATGGCCGGTTAATCCGAGGTTCCCATGTGAAATAAATTTCTGTTCAAAAAGAAACTATTTTATCAAATATTATTAAGGAAACAATACATACGTTATTTTATGAACTCATTGTCAGTTTACTGTTCATAATTACTAGCAACAAGAAAACATTATGTACTTCAAATAAGCAACATTATTTTAAAAATAAATCAATTGTTTTTTCTTTTACAGTTCAAAGATACATTGGTTACTGGTATGTTATTTTAATTATTTTCCACATACTTACGTAATATAAATGTTTATTCTTTGGTAGAGAAAAAGAAACAGGTATGTGAAAACCAATTTTCTTTATTTGTACAATGAAAGTCACTTTAATAGGAATACTGATTGATCCTAAATCGGTTACCAGATGCACTAAGAATAAAAAATCTATTTACATTCATTCGTTTATTTATGGTGACGTTTTGGATGTTTGGACTACTATAGGTCATCATCAGGGCTACTGAGCAGATATTTAAGATGAAATAAATAAGAAAATTAAGAAATATATAGAAAATAATAGCAATTAACAAAGATCTAGAACACAAGGTGGGCCGCCGAGAGCCCAAATCAGGCTCCCCAAACCCCTCCCTCCCTCCACCTCCAATATATACAATATATTTTTTTAATAATCAACTACAATGTCTGATTAATTTCCTAGTACGATAAATCGCCATAAGGTCTTTTATATCAAATAAGACTTGCTATGATGGCAATTAAAAACTAAAAAATAAAAAATTAGGCATGACAATTAAAAACTTAATTCGAAACTTAAAAAATTAGGAACGAAATATTAAAATTAAAACAACCCTTTAGTTTAATAAATTTAATCGTTTTCTAAAAATTACAATGACCGGATTAATGACTATATTTATTTCGTTAACTAATAATAATAGTCAATAAAACTTATTTTATTTATAATAAAATTTTGCCTCCCTCCCCTGTCAGTAGCCCTGAATTATTACTAGTTAATGAAATGAATAATTTAAAATATAATGATCACTATAGCAAAGTAAAACAATAATAGATTATAAAAAATATTGTTTATATAAAACATGTTAAAAAAAATTAGATAGAATAGAATAAATAAAACATAGATATTATAAAAATATAAAAAGGACAAGTATTGTAAAATAGAAAGTAAATACATATCAATAGATTTAATGTAACAATATGGTTGCACAAGGATAAACAAATATAGAAAACATTTATATTTTATAAATACATCATGGAATTATAATTTGTTGATATTGACATATAAGTAAAAAAACAATATACAATAGGACTCCTATTGTAAAATGATTATATAGAGATTAAAAATATTTTATATTTACCTATTGTTATTATTTTTAAATATTCCTTTCAAAAGAAAAAAATACTATCCATCATAAGACTAATTATGAAATAAAAAAAAAAAAACATCACCATAAAAGCAACATTATACATTAAATTTAAATATAAAATACCTGGACCACTGCATCACCTGAAGAATATAGGGTTCAGTACTTCTTAGGATCGATATATTATCAGCTGCATTAACGTTCGAATCCACTTCAACCATAAAATTACCTGCTATTACGTTTAGATGGAATAGAGCGGCCCTGAAATAAATCGATAATTCGCAACATACTATCGATTACATCGTTTTATAAGACAAATATTCAAGATTTATGAGATAAATAGTTGGTTCTAGATCACAAGGCAAGTTAAATATGGATAAGCTATGCCAAAGGTTCTATACTGGTCGTTTCTCTTCCGGATACACGTTTCTATAAATACACCGGCAGCGTGTTTTTAGTAAAGCACGTAAGCTGCTAACTTGGTAGAGCTATATAACATAATTTTTTCATACAGCATAATACATAATTATATGGTTATAATTGGCTTTTAGCCATCAGAGTTGCTAGTATTAAAATTAAAAAATAATTTTCAATAACTAATTCAGATTATAAATTCAACAAGTAAAATATGTAACTTTAAAATCATTTAATTTTATGGTTATGAAAGATGTTTTATTAAAAAATAAATTTATGTTACAAAAACATGTAAAGGGTCTAAAATTTTGTCTATTTTCATATGGAAATTTTAAATAATTCAAAATAAATAAATTTAAGAAAATTATTTAGTAAATTAAAATTGTTTAAATAATGAAAAATGGTTGCATATAACTGAGTTAACTGTTATATAATTTTTTGTTTATAATTAATTTTATTTATAATTGTGGGTAAGAATAATGTAAATTATATTGATAACATATAAAGAAAAAGTGTAATTTGTAAAATTTGTTTAAAATTTAATTTGTACAGTAAATTTAGTTGGCAATACATAGAATAGGGGAGTGGGGGGACAGTGTTTTGGAGGGAACAGGATGTGTGGGGCCACATGGTGTGCAGCAGTTATAGTGAAACATGTTTGTGATAATAAGATGAATGTTTTTTTTTTTTTGTTGATTGAAATGTACTTAAAGTTATTTTATGAGAAGAATTGGTGATGTATTTAACAAGACAATTTAATAATTATTATTTTTATTGTGATTAACAGGTATGTTTGTACATTTTGTATTAATATTCTTTGGACAGGGAGTTGATTAAATTTGAATTATATAAAAAATAGCTTATTTAAATATTGAATTCTTGTGTGTAAACTTTACTTTAACTAATTTTGGATTGAAATTGTATTTTTTTAATTATATCATTTTATGAAAAGCCATTTTTCATTAATTATATTACGGCGCCCGGACAAAATAAAGTAAAATTAATTATATGTTCACCTTATTATTAATAATTGTAAGAATAACCTTACAAACAATAACATTATAAAAGCACCCAATTTTATTTCTACAATCATACTGGTGGATATGGTATCAACTAACTAAATTCTAACAATTCTAGTACACAACTGACCTGGGGAAATTTTGAAAAACAGTTACAAAAGATTGTGGGGAATTCCCTAGGAAAAATTAAGTTAAAAGGACTGAATGGTATTCCAAAGATGCAGGTACAAAAATATTTCGGTGTAATATACTAATAAATGGATGAATGATTTATATGATGCATATTAATGTAAATGTATATTATTGGTCTGAATGTATTAAATTGAAATAAATTTAATGTATAATGTTGTTGCTTTTTTCCTTGTTCCTTTTGATGATGTTTTTTCCTTTTTATTTCATAATTAGCCTCATGATGGATAATATTTTTTCTTTTGAAAGGAATATTTGAAAATAATAACAATAGGTAAATATAAAATATTTTTAATCTCTATTTAATCATTTTACAATAGGAGTCCTGTTGTATATTGTTTTATTTACTTATATGTCAATATCAACAAATTATAATTCCATGATGTATTTATAAAATATAAATGTTTTCTATATTTATTTATACTTGTGCAACCATATTGTTACATTAAATCTATTGATATGTATTTACTTTCTATTTTACAATACTTGTCCTTTTTATATTTTTATAATATCTATGTTTTATTTATTACCTCACTCATCTTCACTACCACTCTCGCGAGGAGTACCCCAGGGATCTTCTCTTTCACCTACCCTATTTTCTATTTATATTAATGACTTGCCGAATCACATCCACTACTCCCAATATCATCTTTATGCTGACGACTTGCAAATATATTTATCCTTTCATCCTTCAAATATGCTAGAGGCGACTTGTAAGCTACAGAAAGACATAGATAGCATTAACTTTTGGGCAGTGGAGAATAAATTAAGTCTAAATCCAGAAAAAAAACAAAGGCTATTCTCATTGGGTCAAAACCTCACCTAAAAGCTCTTCCCTACTATCCACTGCTTTTCTTAAAAAACCGTCCAATTCATTTCCAAAATTCCATTAGAAATCTGGGAATAACTTTCGATAAACATCTTGCATGGAATAGCCATATCTCTCAAATCACGAGAAAATCTATTTTTATTCTTAAGCAACTTTCACATTACCGTGATTCATTACCATTAAGTACTCGAAAACTTTTAGTATCATCACTTATTTTTCCTAACTTTGACTATGGATGCGTAGTATATGGAGGACTGTCTGATGAGCTCGAGATGAGATGTAAAAGAGTAATGAACTGTTTTATTAGATTTATTTTCGGGATCTCCAGACGTTCTCACATATCTCACAGGTATTCTGAAATCGGGTGGCTGTACCCCGGTTTTCGACGTCAATACTTCCTGGGTGCTCTCATATTTCAAACCTTGAAAACCAAAAAACCCACCTATATCCATGACCTCCTTACTCTGCGCTCCTCCATTCACCTCTTAAATACTAGAACCCAACCCATCAACCTATACACTCCGGCGCATCGAACTGCATCCTTCGAGAAATCCTTTATTATCCGTGCTTCCTCGTTATGGAATTCATTGCCCATCACAATTCGAAAAATATCCACTCTTACTTCCTTTAAACATCATTTATTCCTTTACCTCCTGGATCTTCAATCTTCCGAGCTAATGTAAAACGTGAACATTTATGTAATATACATTTTAATAGTATACATAAGATGTATCATTTTACAAGATGTCACAGTTATCTTGTAACATATAATTTAATTCTTTATCAATTTTTATTATTATCTATTGTTATTATTTATTATAATTAATTATCAAAGCCAGACGATTGTCCTATGTACTGTAATCATATGTTATTCTTAGGGGACAAGTAGTCCCAGAATAAAGTTCATTCTCTTCTTCTTCTTCTTCTTCTTCTTATTTATTCTATTCTATCTAATTTTTTTTTAACATCTCTTATATAAACAATGTTTGTTATAATCTATTATTGTTTTACTTTGCTATAGTGATCATTATATTTTAAATTATTCATTTCATTAACTAGTAATAATTCAGGGCTACTGACAGGGGAGCGAGGCAAAATTTTATTATAAATAACAAGTTTTATTGACTTAGTTATTATTAGTTAACGAAATAAATATAGTTATTAACCCGGTCAATGTAATTTTTAGTAAACGATTAAATTTGTTAAACTGAAGGAATGTCTTAATTTTAATATCTTTTTCCTAATTGTTTAAATTTCTAATTAAGTTTTAAATTGTCATGCCTTAAGTTGACATCATTACAAGTCTTCTAACGACATTCTAAGGTGTTAAGATTTAGATGTTGTTAATGCGCGATTTTTAAATTTTTCTATGGTTATCATTTCTTTAATATTTCTTTTAAAATGATTTATAGTTTATGGTGAATAATTTTGGGGGAATCACTCAATCATCATTCAGGGAAGAATGTTTTGTTTGCCTGTAATGTGTGGTGAGAGCTGTTTGGCCAGGTTTGTTAGGGTTTTTATTTATAGAAGTGCAACTGTATTTATGTTATAAATATAACTTATAGTCTGTAATGTAACTATCATTCTTAAGGGACTTTGTCCCAGAATAAATTTTTTTTTCTATTCTATGTTGATACACTCGTCGTTTAAGAATTGTACATATTGATATATCTACCAAAATAAGACGCCACAATCTTCACTCGGTATTTCATAAACAATATTAGACTGTAATTCTAACTTATCTATATCTTTGGTTCTGGTGGATAATTTATCAATGGTGGAGGTATTTTTTAATGTGACAGTTTAGTAAGTTTTATGGTACTTTGTGACAGTTTTTCTGGGTCTTTCTTATAGTGTTTGTATTTACATAATGGTGAAATATCTTTTTCTTGCTGTTTCTGTTGAGTATTTGTTTGTATTGGTAGGTTACAAATGAGTCTATGTTAAATATCCATTTGTTAAAAGAAGGTCTACTACTTTATATGCACGGATAACTTTATCGTGCAATAAAGTTATCCACAGAGCCTTACTAAACATTTATTGGTTTTATATCAGTTTGTAATTTTTCAGTGGTGAATGGCACCTGGGATTTCCTAGATCAGAGCTGCAAGGGGCATCGTGGTACCAACTCCTTCATTGGGACTCGATGAGGGAAGCACAAAGCAAACATCGGTTAAGTAAGTATCATGTTATGCAACAATATCGTATTACCTAGGAATAGTAACTTATGGATAATGAATCAATTGAAATTTTGATATACTATTTAAAGTTTTTTTTTTTTTTTTTATATCTATTTATTGAAATTTACAACTGTACATAAAAACATACATCCAGTAAATGTGATAATGACAAAAATAATAAAATGACAATGCTTGTGAAGCAACTACCCATTGGTAGCACTTCAATAATTTAAAGTTGAATATATTTTAATATATTTACGTAATCTTTTTATTGTTGCACAAAATGAAATATTATCAGTAGCAATATCGGAGGTAGGGAACTGACTCTGCACTAACTGGCCGAGCTAATGAGGAGATGGCATGCGCTGATTGCATTGTGCCCTGGTGCCAGTGTCGGCACTTCTCCATATTTCCTACATATCGATTTAAATACATACATATATATATATATATATATATATATATATATATATATATATATATATATATATACATATATATAAACATAATCTAAGCTCTATCGGTTGGCTGTAATAGTGTTCCTGGGTGTGACAGTTTATAAAATAAATTCCCATTGCGTAATTAGAAATACACTCAGCTAATGACCTGAATTACATATATTCTAATACATAGTTGTTAAAATCATTAGATGTATTTTTTTCTCTTTTGTCTTCTATTTCAAACCTCCCGAATTCGACTGAACCAATTTTCGACCTCCTCACTTCAATCCTAATCCTCAGGCTCATTCCATCTTCACCCATCTAGGAAATCTTTCTCGAAGATAATAAAAAAAAGAAAACGACAGTAGGCCTTTAATCTCTTTACTTTCGGAAAAACTGTTTGTGTCCCTAATACTTCGGTATTATAATGCTGTTAACACGGACGCTACAATGCTATTCCGATCGACCAACGAATGATGATTCAGTTTAAAACACTCTATACTATTTCGAGTTGTTCTCTGTAGAGCTTTGAGATCTCATCTATAAATTTCCTCCATGATTTCCCTAAATCACAGAGAAATTTTATTTACCCGATATACTTCAATAAAATATCTATATTAGAAGTTCCCAAAATCATTTTTTTTTTCAGACGGAATGGCAAGCGAGTCGAGAGACTAGTAGGTTTGGTTGTGGAATTTATTATGAAGGGACGGGCCAAATCAGTAACATATGGAACATTAATGTCGTTTTAGTGACATATTATTATATTAGTATTGAGCACTTACCGAAAGATTTTGGATTGTAAGGTTTGACTCCAGAGCCGAACTATTTAATCCACAATATATGTGTAAAACTTATAAACTTCCCAAACCAGAAATGCCTTATAACAATGACGACTTTACTTTCACTGCACTGTGTATGTATTTATTTTTCTATTCAAAAGGGTTATTAGCATTTTCACTCCACCCTGTTTAAGTGAATTCAGCAGGTGTATGAAAGCTTTTGCTACTCTATATGCATGTATAAATATGCATATATTTATGGAACAAATATAAATCACATTTTAGGAGAAGAAGATAGTCAGGGATGCAGTCAAAGTAACACCACGTCAAAGAAGAATCCTTTAATACGTGCCAACGTTTCGTGGTGTTACTTCGACTGCATCCCTGACTATCTTCTTCTCCATTCATCATCCAGTCAACCATACTTTTATCATCATAAATCACATTTTATATTCATTTATTCCTACGTTTAAATCGTAATCTTTTGAACAAAATATTGTATTATTACCTACCTTTCTGCAAAACATATTCTATATAAGCGGGAAAATTACATTAAAATACAATTTTTCTAGCCTATAATGACTGATTGAAATCTGACAATGAGTTACTATTGGAACGAAATAATAATTATCTGAGTAAAGTAAGTAAATAAACTTTTATGCAATGAGTTGTTTTGGGGTTTTTGAAAAACTGAACTGACATTGAATATTTCTAATTTATGCTTTGTAATTGTGATGAAAAATTACTGTGGTCCTATGTAATCAATGTTTCTCATTTTAATGGGTTTAACTTGAACATTAATATAAAGGTTCATCATTAACTTCGAAATGAGGAGGACGTTTTCCGAAGATAAATCAAAGGAACTCACATCTTTTCAGACCCAAATCAGTTTTCAATCAGCTTATATCATTTTTTTTGTCTTAGCATTGTAATTTAAACTATTAATAACAGAGAATTTACTATTAAAGTAATTATTGCATGCATTTTGTTTTAGACTGAAATTCTTTGCTACCAATCATTTTTTGTGGGGGATCATTCTGTTATTCAAAAAGTACATAACAAGGCCAAACCTCAAGTGCTAGAAACGATTTCAGGCCATTTCGTAATCAGTTTTGAAAAATTATTTTTTTATTTTTTTTTATTTATGGTACCCTATGTATTTTTAATGATTTTTAATTATTAGCATAATTATTTTTTTTGTTTTATTAAAATATATTATATTATTAATTGAAGCTTTGTGGAAAGACAACTTATCTATTATTATATTATTTTGTGGTAGCATTGATTAAATCACCAGCAAATTTATTCATAAATTTCAAGAATTAGGGTATATTAAAAGTAATTTTGTTTATAATTTAATGAAAAGCATTAGATTTATCTGATTTTCTACTAAATCTTGAATACAATTATCGGGAACAAAGAAGTTTGTCAAGACACCAAATAATGATGCACTTTTTGATTGAAAGCAGGTTAATCTCTTAAAACTGCATTGATGGGACAAATTAATTTTTTAGGAAGGTATTTAGGAAATCGAGTGGGCCAAGGTGGATATTAAGATATTTCGGGGTAGGATGCCTAAAAAAACCGCCAGTTGAATCGGTTCGGGTACGTCTAAATGGAGCTTAATCAGATTGCTGATTAGAGTTGCTTAGCATGAGTATAATACATTTTAGTATGAGTGTGTTTGTGTACTAGAGATTATAGTGTTTATTCAGACAATGCATTATTAGAATTGACGATCTCGTTATGGTCTCGGTTACGTAAATTCAATACAAAAGATGACGTATGCCAAAGAGAGAGATAAGATTTTTAAAATGAGTAAATATAATTCCTATTCAAGATAAATTTAATAATATAGTTAAACACATATAGTTAAAGTATTTAATAAGTAACACAACTCGAAAATATTTGTTAAATAAATGTAAAATTGCAAATTTTATGTCTTGTATAAGATATGGAAAGTGTACATGAATTATTTTTTAATCCCAACTGCAAGTGAGATGTATCAGATGAGATACAAGCTAATTCGATACAGTTTTGACATTTCATAGAAGACTATTGAACTTAAACTTGATAATTTCTCAAAATACAGATTTTTGAGTTGCGTCACTTTTTAAATAAAACTGCGATATATTAATTATCCTCATATGTCCATTAAAGTTCAAGTAATTACTTTAAATACTATTGAAATTTAGACTTTTAGAAAACCTCTTATAGAAAGGGAATGAGAACTATGAAGAAGGAGTTTTTATTTCTTAGATAAATAATATATTGACTGAGAGAGATACATAAAATTAGAAGGCTGCCTCTCCAATGACCCGGTGCCCTTATCCTCCGGGTCAGGAGCGTGATCGGATTCGACGGTGGAATTACAATAAGGGATGGGAGGACATAGCTATCCTTCGATGGCAAATGTCACCGATGGCTATCTCTTGCGCTGGTCTTTGCTAGGGCGGGCACGACCGGCTGGCGATTTGGGGTATGTGCTAGTAGCAACTCTGGCTACGGCCCTTAAGTCTCCTTAATGACGCAGCCCCTTTCAGGAGATAATGGTGATAAACATGTAATAAGTTTCTTTGAATACAATATTTCACCTCGCTTAGAATAATGACTTAGATCATTAATACCTGGATTAATCTTTTTAATTTTTTTCTTTATCGGTTTCTATCCTTTTTTTTTTTCTTTTTTTTCTTTTTATAAACAGTTATTATTTTTAATTTACAAATATTACAATCGTTAACGTTCAAAAAGAAATAAATGAGTTAAAGTGGAAATAGTTTTTCCGCTATTGAGTGAAGCAGTGCCATAACACCTTAATTTTGAACTAATGATTCATTAGTATGAACTAATTAATACCTCTTTGATGTAAGTAACACTGAGAATGCTTAGAGAAATTGATTGAAGATCCACACAACTCTAATTAATCATTTGTGGATAATTTGTTGTAATGATGCTTTAATTTATATTTTGTACAAACTTAGGACGAAAAAATGTTTTTTTAGTTATCTTTCTGTATAAGTTTTTTTAATTTCGAAAAAAACAAAACAAAAAAAAAACACAATTCAGAAATTAAAAGGAAAGTCTTCCCTAATCGTGTTAGTAGCAGGGAAACCGAAAATGTTTTTAATATTGTTATAAACATCCCTTGTATCACAATTAGAAATGATTTGCCATTGTTACTGATTCTATCTTGTTAATACTTTAAATTTTTATTGAGCATATTTTATGAAAATTTTTCTTTTTATAAGAAACATTTATGCTACTAATGAAATTTAAATAAATATCTTCAGCCATTATTTATTTATTTATTTATTTTTTATTCTAGTTTAAGTAATGAATCCATCCAGTATATTTAAGAATTTTATAATTGAAAAACTTGATTTCAAACAACAAGGAGGATATTTGAGGTCCAAATAGAACGAATACTATTATAAGAAAAATTATAAAATATCCCAAACTAAAATGGCTCTGAGTTGTAAACGTATTTGAAGAAAGAGGCAACATTACAAGTAAATAATCATTTATTTATTTGAGGCAGATTGCAATACTTTCTCAATAAAAGATTTATAATAATAAAAAAAAAAAAAATAATAGTATTTATGGAGACTTCAAATATTGGACTTTGGAGAAATTGAGAAGTGATCCTTGAGGAATTTATTGTATTGATCCTTCTGTAGCAGCATTAGAAATGAGTTTTAATTTATTGTCCGGTTCAGATAATAATGATTGGAATCTTTTAGAAGAATTCATAGACCCTCACCACTACAATCCTTACTGTCCCTGGAGAACCACCACCTCCACAGAACTGTGAAAGCCCACAACTGCTGGATAAAATAACATTACTATTCCCGACGGAGGCCTAAGTATAACTTTTTATTTTGTTTAAGAAATGATTATTAAGTTATTTATTTCGTACTAATGACCTGTCCATCACCGGGCTGTGTGTTTTGCTCTTATTCGATGCCGTCCATCAGCCGGCCTAAAGCTCCATAATCACGGAACATTATTTATTTAGAAAGGCCTGGCCGAGTCCCAGCCAACCGAGAGTAGTTTCTCACGCATATACTCCCGCCAGCCCAAACATTCCCTGTGGTCTCATCAGAATTCTCGTTATTCAGGGTCATATTAATTAATTATTTAATACAAAATTCAAATTATTATTGTCAAAATCATTTAATAAATTTTTCTTTCTGAATCATGTCAGTTTTAGTCTATGTAGTGATATTGATTATTTATGATATATATCGAATTAAGTTTTAGAGTTTGTCTTATTTCAGTGAGGATATTACACTTTGATGGGAATCTCTTCAAATAGAGAATTACGTCAAGAAGCTATACGGCGGTCCCGATTATTTTGGTCATGAATTTTAAAATAGACTTCGAAGCATTGATTTATTTCGCTACAATCGATCCTTTGAATATCGAACTTGAAGGACATTTAAAAAAAAAATCAAGGATCCAATTCATATTTATTTTTTGAACTCCTTACGTCTTTTTATACATATCGATCATTCAGAACTATTATTTAGAATTATATAGTTGGTTTAGTATTCTATATTGTATTTATCAAGCTAAATTGTTCTAAAATTGTATTAAAAGTTTTTTATTTTATTTTTTTTAAGAAAGTTATTATGAAAATAAATAATTTCAAATACATGCGTTTATTCATGAAAATGATTTAATCTACTTAACAATCAACACTTCTGCCAACATGATAGTAAATTTAAATTCTTTCCTTTAAAACATAACTAACCGGGCCGGGAAAGCCTCTAAAAGTGCCTCATTTTACAAAACAAAAATCGTGCTTTTTTCTTATCCTTTCCAAAAACGGAGCAGTTTTCCTAGTAGACTTTCGTTTATGAAGCGGTTGAGCTTGTTAATCAGACATTTTCAATGATAAATGAATTAACATTTGTGTTTTTCCAAACTTATTTAGTTAAAATGCAAATTTGCACTAAATTTAACCTTCAGGTAGTGTATATCTTTGCAGTTAGCTAAATCCAGTGCTAAATAACTTTGAAAGGCAAGTCTTAAAGCTTATAAAATCTCAATAGATCAGTATTAAAATATATATATGCTTAAATCATCAATAAGTAGACTCAAGCTTACAGTTGTAACATTTAACGTGTTTTTTTGTTGTTTTTTTTTCATTGCTAAATAGTTTAAAAATTCTAAAGATATTTTTAGCCATTGAATAGTTGCTACGTGTGATTTCTTCTCACTTTGGCTTTCCTAATTTTGATGATTTCTATATTCTTTTAAAGAATGCCATAGGTATTGATTTCGATTGAGTAATAATAGTTCTCGCTGATATGATATAATATCACCTCTGACGGCGATTAATGAATTCACCAAACTAAGCGAATCTTAATCTAAATCTCAGCCACCTCCAGGATCCTCCTCCGATAATTACAGTGCATAAGGATATCCAAAGTGGATGACCTCATCTTTAAGGACCTGGTTCTAGGTAGCCGACACCCCGGGTCTTCGCTGTGTTCTATTTCTGAAAGGTACTCCAAGAAATTACCGGATGCTTTGGTATTAGTCACGGGTAGTTTGAGAATTTCAGCGTCATACAACTGAATAATTAAAATAATTTACGATTTACGACGATATGATATTGAGTCAATTAATTTTAACTAAACCTGTAACCTTATTGTCCTTTCGCTTAGTAATTGCTGGAATGTTGACTTCTTAAATATTCTGTTGCAGCTTCCCAGAGAAAACCCTTAACTACTTAACGTAATAAAACATCTTCCTTAATAAAGAACTCATTTACTGGATATTTTGTTGATTTTGAGTATTTTGTTAACAACTTATAAGACTGGATTACAATCAATCGTTTTATGTTTCTGGAAAGATATTTTATTAGCCAAAATAAATGATATTTTCTAATTATCTATTGTTTATTGTGTTAGTTTTAATCAACTAATTTTTGGAGGAAAATATATCCAGTATTTACCCTTCTATTGATGAGAAGCCTCAAAGACATTGTTCTCAGCTTTGAACTGTCCTCGTGTTATAATGATGCTAATATAATAAATTGCTCTGTCCTAGTTCTATATGAAGGAGAAAACCGTTGGACCCAGTTCCTAGGATCCCAGAGCTACACGGCTCCTTGGGCATACAGCACCCGCCAACGATAGGATCTGTTCACACCGAAGCCGAGGATGGCCAAATACCCACTGCACGTTATTATATATTTAGCGGCCTCTATAGCCTCCGAGATGTATAATTATCTGAGCCTGCTCTTCAAGATCTCCCGGTCCTGATCCTAAGGCCAATTCTTGCTGGGGCAATTTGTACCCTCCGCTATCGGCATATTGTCCCATTACCACTTAGGTCATATTTTCCCAAATAAGCTAAGTATAGCTTTGGTATTTATGGAGATGATCCAGAAGAAAACAATGTGAAATTTATTTCTCCACTTTGTCGTAGAAAATAAGTAAGTAATATGGTCTTGTTTTGCCTTTCGACATTTGAAGATCTACTTTCTGTGCCTGGAAGTGTTCTGGAAGGACTATGTCGTCTGAAGGTATTCCTTCTACATGACGAGTGAGAAGGGAACACACTGCTGGCCAACGAAAATAAAAATGATAAAATAAAAGTTAAAAAAATTACTGTATTACCACTTTGATAATATAGGTATATTCGGAATGGGGGAAAGAGTAAGGAACATAGCATTTAAAAGAATCATATTTTTACAATTTTGATCCCGTAGCCTTCTCCTTCTTAGACATTTTTGAATATTTCCGCATATTCTTTTTATATATTTTTTTGCTTTGCGGTTCATCGTGAAACCGTTAGTAAACGGTAATATACTAAAAACAAACACAGATAATAATAAAAACACTAGAGAACAAAAGAAAATAACTGAATATTATGGTAATACAGAGAATAACGAAAATAAAATAGAAAAAATAGATCAAAGTGATAAAAATAATGAAAAAATAACAAAACATATAAACATTGCAATATATATTAAGAAATATAAAAGATTAAAATATATACCAGAATTAACTCAAAAAGTAATCAAGAAATTAAAAAATGCAAATTTTGAAATAGACATTGCATTATACAACACAAATAAAATAAAAAATTTAATAACACATAACGAAATAGAACACATAAATAAGAAAGAGGTCATATATAAGATAGACTGCTTAGATTGTAATAAACATTATATTGGAGAAACAAAGCAGAATTTATATAAAAGAATTAACCAATATAGATATGACAGAAAAAAAATATGTAAATCAAACAGTAATAAAACAGCTCTATTACAACACGCACAAAAACTGAACCACAAATTCAATTTTGATAATGTTAAAATCTTGCAACACGAAACCAAAACACATAACAGAAAAATAAAAGAAGCCATATATAATAATAAAACAATTAATAATGCAAAAAGCTATAAAACGGGCACTGATAAAGTAGGATCTATATATGGAGGTGTAATTAACAAATTAATAATATAAGATTGGCCAACTTAGTACTAATAACAATAGAAAAGATTAGGATTGACTCTTGTACCCTAGAGAGTAGAAGAGTTATTTTAATTGACCATGTAAATGACATGGCGTGTTAACACCAAGAGATAGTTTTGAAGGTTTTATAAAGAAATATAATGTAGCTTAATTATATTTAATAAATATAATTATAAATATTACTTATAATTGTATTGCTTTAATGTTTAAGAATGATTATAGAGATTTGTGAATCATATTTTTACAATTTTGACCCCGTAGCCCATCTCCTTCTTAGACATTTCTGAATATTTCCGCATATTCTTCGTATATTTTTTTTGCTTTGTGGTTCATCGTGAAACGGTAAGTAAACGGTGTTTATGTGTTATAAACTGTGAATTAAAGAACATTCGGTTTTGATTTTGTAATTAGTCTCAGTGCTATCGATTGGAATGTTTTCCGCCCCTTATATTAGTGTAGGATGTGTCGATATAGCTTTGAGTGAATGTATCTACTGAGAAATAGTAGATAGAATTCAAGCATATTGTTTTTCAGTTATGGTTTCGAAAAGGTGCAAAGGAAGGAGGTGTGGTGTGTGAACTATTATCGATATATTACGCTTAACATTATTAATTATAAGAAATTTATTATTGCAGAACTTTTATTCATTAGTAAAAGCCTGGGTTAATTGTCCTGTACGATCATCAGTCTAATTAAAAAAATATCAAAACTTCCGCGGGATCCGCTTTGGAATTTGAATATCGCATATTGGTTTATGTAAATATGTAGAAGGTAATGAGGCATGTCTGAAAATCAATTATAATTTAGAAAGAATATTTTCATAGTGCAAAAATATAATACTTCGGTAATATGGTGAGCTAGTTTTGTTAAAAAAACTGTTGGTTTCTATTTCTTTACCGCTTCCGTAATAATATTATTTTACGGGAGTGTATATTTATAATTTGCTATTACAACTAACAATAGATAACCTGTAAGATAACTCAGTCCTTGATTTACAAAAATTGACCAATTACCCCATGCTCCATTGTCCACTAGGCACAAATGTACAACTGCTCCGACATGATGGCAATGATTACTATAAACGCTTTAAGGGTAATTTAAGATAAAATTTACAAACAAATTCTGAAATTTCAACTCACCCTCAACCTCACGCCAACTGAAAATCCGTATATCAATCTTGAACCTCTGATTGCCAGTAACAATCAGTGCTGTCCTATAAAAAGAAGCACCACTTTGAGAAAAGACTGGGCCAGTAAGAGCAATTAGCCAGAACTGAGAAGACGGTCCTCCATTACTGGCAATTACTAAAGGCGGCCATTTATTAAGACTAATTCGATACGTGGGCTGAATGCTGAGCCCTGTGATATACCACCTGTTCCAGCCCCTCATTGTTGTGAACTAGATAATAGTCTGTTGTTTTATCTTCTTTTCTTTTTTGTGTATGTGATTAATTTGATTATAAGTGCCTTTCATTAATTGTATATAATTGAGAAGAAAAAATAAATAATTTATAATTTTAAGCTCTAGTTTAATTTAAAAAAAAAAAAATAAAAAAGTAAACGGATGCGCAAATAAACACATATGAATTATAAAATAATATAATGTAATATATAATATAATAATATAATGAATTAAAAAAAATAAAATATGTATATATTACGATTTATTAGGATACGTCATTACTAATACTTCTATCAGATTGTTTTTATTGTTTTTTTTCTAAAATCCATGTGACGGGAGTTTTTTTACATAAAATAAATATTCACAGGAGAATTAAAATGGATAAACAAAAACAACATTACAGATAAGTTATAGAAAACAACCATCCATTAGCCCTAAATACAATCAGTATTTATAACTATAGATATAGCACAGTTTAAACTAAACATATGAACTAAGAGGGGAAGTTTCACCTCCATAAAGCCCAATGGTCTCTAAATGTTTAATTAATTTAGACGTTTCGCTCCATATAGGCATCATCAGTAATTCCACATTTCTGCAGTCACAGTTGTAAAAGCAATTTGTTTTATTTTATTTTTTATTTCCATATTAAATGCATACCGCATACTTCTATTCTTTATGACTATGTTGAGTCATAACCTCCTCCTCTTACTTTAATTTTATAAATTGATCTACAACCCATCTTGAAGAAATCTGATCTTCTCGCTGATGACTTAACTTATATATAATTAATCCTGGATATAAAAATAAATAACATGAAAGGTAAAAGTGGATTAGATTACAATGGGATTCTGTAACTAAGAATAGTATGTACCTTAAAGATTTTTTCATTTACTACTATGAACTGCCACTTTGGTCCACTTAAATGTCTATTGTCTTATGTTCATTTTGTACATTATCCCCTACATATTTATATATACTGCCTTTTTATATAGTATTAATATATAATTAGTTCTAAACCTGTTTCATAAAAGAAAAAAAATTACCTTTGCATTAAGCCAGGTTTCATTAATATAAATATAAAAATTATCAGACTTTCTTCAATCTAGCTTTGCGTTCTAAGAAAAATAGGAGTAACAGACATTTTTCGTTAATCTATGATCCAGATGACTGATGATTAGTTGATGTTTAATATTATTACGATTTTAACTTTAAAGAAGCATATTAAAAAATATATAATGTTACTAGTCATAACCACATTTCTTACTCGTATTTACTTCAGTAAAGCTGCATGTAATATAAAAAAAAACCTATACTCTGTAAATGATAAATGACAACAAACATATATCTGAATGTAAAAAACCTGAAAACGAAAAAGATCCATTAACATCAGGTTAAAACTGTTGTTACACGATTTTTGGCAGGTTTACTAATAACTATGACTTATTTTTTCGTTTCTTTTTTTCTACGATTGAAGAGAAGACAGATAAGGGGTAATAGATACTGGGCTATTTAAGCTCGTTACTGACTAATCAATAAGGCAGGGCCAGCACGCCCCCAGCTAGATGTGTTTTTAATTACAACTCCTGTCACACCTCCATTCCCACAATTCTTATTGTTATTTCTTAAAGCTTTTTTTATTTCTTTAGATCGACTTTTTTGTTAGTTTTTTTATTTTTTTTTTTAACTAATTTATAAATGACTAAGATCAGAAATGCCTGCCATTAAAGATAGAGTTCAATTAAAACCAATCAACCTCAGAGCGGTCAGAACTAACCTACCTCGTTATAACAACGATCTCACAAATAATATAATAACAAAACTATTATTTTACGCAATTAAATCAATTGAAATTTTGTATGGGTAATGCGCACTTCAAGTGAACAAAATAACTTTAAAATGTAAATTGCTTAAATATAATTGAAGCAATGATTTTCATTCAAATATGATAAATATATATATGTTAGAAGTAATTAGTTAAATGAAGATGCATTAGGTAAGTCAGTAGATTCCAGGGCCCGAGTTCGAGTCCGGCTGTTGGCAGAAAATTTATTAGATGTTATTTCAACAGTGAATAGATTACAATGCCTCAGATACCTTTTGGCACACACAGCCTCTATAATGTGGGTACTATTATTTTTTGGGGAAACCTGTCGGAATTCTACCAAATCTCATTCTTTCGCAACTGTTAGTAAGGAAATAGTACATCCTTACCGAAGAACTGAACCTGACAATCCTTAGATTGTTGTGGTACAGTTCTTTTTTTTTATTTCTGAAAATGGCTAGTTTGATTCGAATGATATTATTGGAGTGAGAATACTAAATGAGAAAAGTACACAAAAAGTAAAATAGTAATAAAATTAATTCTTGTAAGGTAAATCAGTAGTCCCTTTTATAACTATATTGTCAGAATAAGGCAGCTGTTTTAACAGTTATAATGCGGCTGAATTAGTTCAAAATTACAGTAAATATAGGTGCCATAATATATAAGCTGCTTATAGAAATCCAGCTCCCTTAGTAACCACCGGTTTGTATTTACAAATGAAGACTTCTTACATTATGTTTGTTCTCGTCAATTAAGTAATTATTTTTATATTTTTAGACGACTTGCGAATATTTATTTTGTAAATATAAGTTGAATATACTACAGTCTAGTTTACATAGGATTTAAGAACTATAGTTATCTCAAGTTAGTTCTGAGTAAGAAAACTCGTTTCCATTAGTGCTGTGCAATCGTTTAATCCAGGGTTTCATATAAACGAAAAAGGAATGGCGTAGTGAATACATCTTGCCGGGCATCCTTTTAGAACTAACCAAAACTCAGGAGATTGAATCCTAATGCGGCGATGCCTATGTTACAGTTACCCAGTCGGAGCAAGACAGGTCCTGCATCCTGCTGGTGAGGGTACAGCGGAGGTCAGGGGACTGGCTCTGGGTCCACACCGTCCTCCAGGTGAAGGAGAACCTCGAGAACAGCCAGCAGCCCCTCATCGTCGCCACCAACCAAGTCCTCAGGTATTTATCAACTATATTAACAATTATTGGATTAATATATGAAATTTTTTAATTTAACTTTTGATAATTTTAAAGATATATAATTAGATTTTTTTTTTTTCATTTTAACCAGTTATTAAGAGTTGCATAATAACTTAAGTTAAATACATTATTTTATAATATATTTGTCCTTAAAACAAAATAAGACATCAACTTAGCAATTGACAAACTAAAATCATCAATACAAATTAGTATTACTAAAAACACAGCATCCCGAAAAATTCAACAGAATAATTCGAAAAAGCTCAACAGAATAACTTGCCACAGCATATTCGCTCCTTATTAATGAAAAAACGCAGAGAAAGGGGCAAAGTGGCACCGGACTAGACACCCATCGGATAAAAATAATTACAACTTAACTAACAAACTTAAGATAGAAATAAGAAAATTCAAAATTCAAAGCCTAGATGGCAATACCAGAAGTCTCAATACGTCTGACAAGTCGTTATGGGTGATTACAGAAAAACTCTTTAATTACAGAAACTTTAATCACTCTCTCCTTACAGATTCACAAACCTGGACAAGATCTGACGAATAAAAATCCCAAATCTTCGGTCTACACCTCTTTAACTCATTTAATCCATACCCTGGCATCGTCCACCCGACTCACCTTGAATGCATTGAAGCAGAACTAAATATTCCACTCCAAATGTCTCCACCTCCTAAAGCATTTCATCCTTCCGAAGTATCAAACATAATCCACCGATTACCTTTAAACAAAACCTAATTTCAGCCCACATCCTAAAACTCCTTCCATGGAAAGCGATTCCGTTCCTAACCTATATATATAATGCTGTCCTCCACACCACATATTTCCCTGATTCTTGAAAATTATCAATAGTAAAGATGATACCTAAGCCCAAAAAACCACCTCATCTCCCATTCTCATATCTCGTCCACTACGAATGCTGATAACACATGTGTTATCAATAAATCATGATCCCTTCATAGCATCCCAAACACTCCAATCTCATATCATAAAACATCAAGAATGTTGTGAAAACTAGAGAATTAAAATAAATCTCATCAAATAACATTTACCCTTCGTCGTAAACCAACGATTTCCTGTACTACAGTATCCTTTAATAACATTCCTCTGATCCCTTTGGAGCTTTTGGGTTCCACTAACTTTTTATTTTTTTTTTTGTAAATTTCAATAACTTGATAATAAATAAATAAGATATTTGTTGATACATCTTAAATAATGATTAATGCTAATTACTATTATTTATGCAAAATACATAACTTGATTCATGACAATGCTGGTAAATGAAGATTTTGGTAGATAAAGGGGTAATGTCACATTTCTTAAAAAATACAATCTAGTTCATTGGACGAAGGATTTATATGCAGAAGTGTTAGGTAGCAAAATCTGAATATTTCAAAACATCTAGAAAAATATATATGAAGAAGATAAAAAAAAAAAAAAAAAAAAAAAAAAAAAAAAAAAAAAAAAAAAAAAAAAAAAAAAAAAAAAAAAAAAAAAAAAAAAAAAAAAAAAACTCTACATATAAATTACTTTCAATTGTGTTTTTTTTTTTTTTTTTTTTTTTTTTTTATATAACTCCTCCATCTACCAAACCCTTCCAATATCAATAGATCCAGGAGGATTCAACAAACTTCTGTTGTTTAAAAATTTATAAATATTCATTGATCTCTTTATGAATTTGAATAATTAAACACCTGTTTTTATTCGGTGATTATTCAAAAGTTATTCAATTGTTTCAACCACAAGAATAATAATCCCTAAATATAAAATCCCACATTTGTATCTTATTTTCAGCATCCTTTTCATAAGCAATTCTCCAATCCAATGTTGTTCCATTATACGACAAATTCAAGGTATAATCCGATATTATTTAGTGCCCTCTCTAATATTTGCTCGAATCTTCATTTAACTTTACTCACTTAATCCAGCAATACAAGCATCTAAAATGTCTACACCTGCATCCCATCCCATGTTACTGCATTACTAGACTATTTATTCATGATTAGCATTCCATTTGGGATACATCCCTCTTTGAAACAAAATACTCTACTTTTAAATCAATACTATTTGCCCTTCTAATATCTCTCAAATTATCTTTTTTTTTTCCTCCTCGGTTATTTCATTCATACATAACTGATTTTTTTTGTTAATAATCCTCCTGTGAAGTAAATTATAATTAATTTTATTTTATAAATCTGCCTAAATATTTGAACTATATACTTCAATAAATACCTAACAACACACCTTAATGTAAGCATCCCTATACGCAGATGGCTCTGCATTATTCACAGTCTGTTACAGCATTGACACAATAGAAAATAAATACAGCAAACATTAAATTTGATTTATTAATTAATAAATATTGTTACAAATGGAAACTTAAAGTAAATAAATACAAAACAGAAGCCATTATTATCACAAAACGCAGGACACTCATAGACAAGAATATCATTTTAAACGGAGATGACGTACCTTGGTCAAAGCCAGTAAAATAATTAGCTATTAATCCTAACCATTAGTGAGATGTATCATGTGTGATTTGAAGTTAATTCGATACATTTTTGACATTTCATAAAAGAGTATTTAACTTAAGCAATAGTGAGAAATCATGAATACAGATTACTGAGTTGTGTCACTTTAGAAATACATGTTCGACATGTACTATAAAATAGACAAACCAAAAAAATCAAACACAAAATGTTCTTTTATCAAAAAATCTAGGTAAGTCCCAAAAATAAACTTATATTGTGCCAGTTATTCGAGCTCAGATTATGCACACATCACATGTGTGGAGCTTAACTTGTATAACTAACTAAAATAAACTCGAAAGGCTTCAAAATTTCTGTATGATGATTAACAATAATTACCCTCAGTATATAAAAATATCAACAATTCTGTACAATCTCACAAAAAAAACAAAAAACGTACTAATAACAACCGTTTACACGTCTCACGTTTTATTTTTGTATTTTGCATCATTTTTACGGGTGATAAGCCCAGTGTTAGAATCCCCGTTACCTCGGAGCAACTGGTTCCCTTATATATCTATATATATATATATATATATATATATATATAGATACAAACAAAATATATATATATATATATATATATATAGATACAAACAAAATATATATATATATATATATATATACGTATATCTGATCTTGATAATAGATTGGAAAGTATAACTGTTCTCTAGTAATAAGTTTGGTGTTCGATGAGACAACATAATTTAAAAGGATTAAGATTTTACGAGACAAAAAAAATCTGTTTTAATAAATGATTATGCCAAAAGTTAATAAGGATATTAACACCAACCTTATCGGACCTTTAGCAAGGTTTCACTTAAAAATAAAAATAAAGAACTAGTAGAACGATCCGACTGAGAACTGTTGGATGAAATAGATAAATTGGCGCGATAGACAATAAATATTGCCAATTTAAGGCGCGAATATGATTTGGGTCTATTGCGATAGCTATCTGGAAGTATCTCTATTCCAACGTGGAATTATAACATTCCTGGAGCCGCTAAAGCAGTTAATTACCTCGCCCTGAGGTGGACTTTAATTATGCTTTCGATTGGGTAGGTCGATTACCTGGAAGTGTAGTCCATATCTGAAGGGCTAATGAGGCCCTCAAACAACTTCTGCGTAGCTGCCCTTATCTATTGGGCTAATTGTAGGCAGTATGTGGGTTTGTTCATGGAATTACAGTAAACAATGGTTCCCCTAAAAACAAGGGAAATAATAAAAATTCATTGTAAAAAAAAAAATAAAATAAGTATGTATGTTTATATATATATATATATATATATATATATATATATATATATATATATATATATATATATATTCTCATAATAACCTTGTATCATTATTCTTATTGTATATATTTCCTCATATAATGATATAATATTTTTTATAAAATATCAATCGAATGATCGAATAATATTTTCATTCGTTTCTTTAAAAATATGAGGATTTTGAAATATTTTCTTGCTGAAGAAGTAAAAACAAGAACTATGTTACAAATAAAATATTCATGAACAAAAGGAATTCCTCTATTGGGATCACAAAAAACACTACAAGAAATCATACAGAATATTTTATGAGTAAATATCAAAATACAGAAATCTTGTCTTTCCTATTGCTTATCTTTCTCAGATGTAGTTAAGAAGAAATATAAAATTAACAGTTTTTTACATTCATAAATCATTGAATTTATAATAATTGAATTATAATAAAGATTATCATATAATTTATTTATCCTTCTTTTGAGTTTATTATTATATTTTTTTTTTTTTTAATAAAGTCAAAAACTACAAATTTGAATAAGCGAGAATACATCATACATAGAAGTACAAACGCAAGATACTTACAAACTCTTACTAACAGTTAATTTACGAAACAATCAATCTTTTGAATCTAAAAACCTTCAATTGTTAGCAATTCTTTTTCTTAAGAGGCTCTATTTTTAGAAAAATTAATCAAAAGTATGTGTCCAAAATAATTTTTATTTTTATGAAAAGTAAACTTATTTTTGTGCTCATTATGTATATTTTTTTATTTACTTATTGGGACTAAAAATTTTTAATACTATAAACCAAGTGCAGTCTAAGGTCCAAACATAAATTTATAGTTAACAAAAATTCAGATTCTAGTATGTGGGAGATGGTAATTTTAGCTCTTAAAAGCATTGAAAATATGTTTATTCCGTGTTCTGGCTAATATTCAGCGATTATCAAGCAAATTAAAAGCAATCCAAAAAGTGCTTTGTGTCTACAGGGTCGGTCATCTAAAAACTTATTATTATTTTAATGACATTTAAGGCCAGTTAGATGTAGGGACAAAAAACTGGTAAGAATCAGTGAGTTCTATCAAGTGTATGATTCTCTTCAGTATCGTCTCATGTTCTACCATGGAGAAGATGGGTACAGTATTAACATCCCTCAGCGTGACCTAAACCCTAATACACCACTTAAGAAAACTGTTTCTGCAGCTGATTTTTACGCCTAAATGTTAGTGGAGCGAGGAGGTGAAGAACCCTATTTACTTTTAGTCTCCTCAACCAATTTATACTTGATATGTACGCAAAAATAGAAACAGAAAGACTAAACTTTATTCGAAAAAATAAAAAAAGTGGAGAAGTTGAGACTATATTCACTCTAAGTATGCCATAAGAAAAGCTGATGGTCTGGTATCAGAGCTGGGTAAGATGGTAGTGCTGCCTCGAAGCTTCCCTGGAGGACTATCAAAATAATATAAAATTAACTTTTGCAAATTGTCAAATTTACTTATTGAAATTATTCTAAGAATGGAATTCTTTAGGTTTATTTAAGTAATAATAATTATCAACGTTAAGCTTAACTTTTACTAATTTAAATTGTCCTTCATCCTAATGATATTAAACCGTAGCGGAGCAGGGTACATTCAGCTAGTTTATTATGAAGTTTTTACTTATAAAAAGATCATAACAAGTTAGTTATTAGTTAACATCAAAACTATCCATTGTCTGTTCTAACCATCACTGAACTTCGACTCAATCTGCATGCTAGAAGCGTTCTTCAGAACAAAACACAGGATCACAGGCGGCAATACCACTCCTGTACCATCCTGTAAATATTGACAGTGACCAGGGACCATTATTGCTAGGATATCCTGCTCATATTTTTGAATCGGCTCCCAAACGAGCTGCTCTCGCTTAACTGGATACCTGCCCTTATTTGCCTCTCCAAGCTGTTCTAGAACCAAAACAGGACACTGAAGCGATAACCCTTCCTCTTCTATTGTCCTCCTCATCTGAATTTCTACCTTCTGTTGTCAATCTAGTATATTCCTGGAAAACCAACTCAATAAATTTGTTACTACAAAATTTTGCATTAACCAACCAGCTGTGATTTCTTAGAATGATTTTTGGACTTTGTTTCTGTATGTTAAGAAACGTTACTTTTTTTCACCTGCACTCCCTTTAAACTGTAAATTATAATAATTGGCCATTATTGGATTTTGGCGAATAATAACATTAGCATATTATTGAAACTTCAGGAATGTCTCTATTCACGTCCATCCCTGAGGCGGTACCATTGACGGAAGGACATTAATGGGAAGAGGCCATCAGGTTCTTCGCCGCATACCTTTCCAGCGAGACAGTTCTAATCGCCTGTAAAGTGCACCGTAATCACCTGGTAATGGAGAGGCAAGAACCGCTGATTGCAGCTCATGAGGACGGCATCAATGAAACCTCGACTTCTTTTTTTTCTGGCCCCGCTCCCATTCATCGGATTAAAAGGAGCTCTCCTCTAATAGAGACGCAGGAGCTGCAACAATGGCGGTGTCAGGGTGTTCCTGAAGCCGTGGGAACAGCCCTGGCGAATGGTCTGGCAGTAACTGTTGATACACCCTAGGCCAGGCTACGATTAAAGATCCCACATGGTTTCACACCTTCCCAATAAACAATGATCATTCATGAATTTCAAGTTTTGCTAAGACGGTACTTCATTTCCTAGAATTGTTCGTGGCCTAATATTATATCGGTTCTGACAGTCTGTTATAACCGACTGTTTAATTAAAATTATATTTGATGATTTAGATTTCTAATGATACACTTTTGTCTATAAATATACCAAAAATTTACATATATAAAAAATCAAAACAATCCATTTTTTAATGTAGCCGGTTGGGCTTTTATTATAAATCTTCTATTTATTATTATCTTTAAGCTGTGGGAATAGAACGTAGTTATTCCTTTTGGAGTTTCGTTAATTTAGAAACCATTAGTTGGACAAGAACAAAACCGTCGACTCATCAGAATTCAATAAACTTGATGGTTCAACAATATGGGGAGCTAATGATTAGAACATCCGTGGAGTCATATTGGCATTTAAGATGAAATAGTCTTACTTCGCTACCTAAGGGGTTCCCTGTGATATAAAAAAAAAAAAAATTGTAGTTTCTAGTCTCCTCCAATAAGTTATATTAAAGCTTTGTAAATAACCTATGGTATTAATATACCTTTAAAAATATATAAATTAGAGAGATTTTTTCTTGAAATAATAATTGTGAAATGTTTCCTCACCAATATAATTCCAAAAAAAAAAAAGAAATAATAAATCATTTTTGAAATTTCAAACACTGAAAAAACTTTTTTTTTAAAAAAGCTTTCTACCAAACAATTTAACATTCCACGTGGAAACAAATTAACTTTTTTTGATTTATCATAATTATTTGTGACCGTTTTCTGTGATTCTGAATGGACTTTTATTGCATAAATCGAAACCAAAGTCTTTACTTAAGTCTCAAGTTATACTTTTATATGTTTTGTATTTCATTAAGGGTTCTTCTCTTGTAACCTATATTATTATAATTTATGGAGAGTTTGTTACTATTAGTGAAATGTTACTTTTACTGTAGCATTTTATCGATTTTATAACGGAAAAGCTGACATATGACTTGTAAATATTATTCCTTATTTTGTACTGTTGGTAAAACCGAGGTCGTGAACCTAATTTCAACTGATTTCGGCGCAAAGCTATCAGAACGTTCCTGGCTTCTCTCTTCATTATTCTTCCTGTTTTCATAAACGGCGAGCCTTTTCAATGAGATAAAAAAAGGTTGTTTACAAGAACTAGAAATTTAATAAATGAAAAACATAATTACTTTCCGCTTGAATTATAGCTTCACTCTTTATGACGTTGTAATTGATTTTTTATATCCTTGAGCTGAGAATTAGTGGTATTGTTTCTTATATCCATACATGGGCATTAGTAGTTTAATATTTATAATCTTTAAGTGAGCATTTCTAAATGTAAAAAATATTAATTAATTAATTTATTAGTATTAAATTTATTTAGTTTAAAAAAAAAAATGTCAATAAAATCTCATTAGAACAATATTACACTTGAATTATTACTGATTACTAATTACTATACTAGACTAGACCGTTCTAAATTCTAAACTGACAATTCAAATTTTTTTCATATTTCGCTAAGGCATCTACTTCTTGGAAACCTTGAACGACCCGGTATAGTAGAGATGATAGGAGTCAGAGAAAGTGCCAAAAGCCGAGATATTACCCAACACCCCCTGGAAGATGTTTAGAAAGCTTATGCGCCAGAGTGCGACACGGTCGAGTGGCCCAGGCATCTCTCATCTCAGGCACGACGTCATATCTTCGCTCTTGTTTCGGCGATCCCACTCCAGTCCGTATCTTGGGGCCACTCGTCGGGTCATCGGCGAACCTTCGGGTACCCTCCCCTTAAGATTTTACAAGAAGACTTGGGAAGCATAGTCAGGTGAGAATAGAAACCAGAGAGCGTTCAAGACACGATCGCTCGTTAGCCGCTTTGTGTTCTCATTATTTTCACATTTCTCACTTATTTAGACTTGAAACTGAATTCAAAAAAAAAAAAAAAAATGTATTTTCTATATTTCTTGTTCGGGAAAGCGCCATTATACCAAGAATAAAAGTTTGAAATTTTCAAACCTTATTTTCGATTTAATTTTCTCTTGTAGACAATTAATATTTATGTGTACGTAATTAAGTTAATGAATCTTGATAAACCTAATTTCTTCTTGGTAGAAACTTTTTAGTAGCCGTCAGAGATTGACAAAAAGAACTAATAGGCCCGTTTCCGAACTATTGTAGCGCCCCTAACGATACCAATACCACTACCATTAGTTCATATTAAAAGGCATACATTGAAAAACAGTATGTTGTCATGAAAAAGAGTACCTTGATTAAGTTATTTTTGAGAGGGCACAACCTAAAATTTACCTCCAATGAATCATGTTCCCTACAATTTTGACCGAATTTAGCGTGAAAATCCCAATTTAAGTGAAGATAAATAAAAAAGTATTGGTATCTTTGAAATGTTAGTAACTATTTAAATAAAATATTTTACCATAATTTTCGCTGAAATAGCGTCTCAAATCGTAATTTTTTCAACCTTTTGTGTTTTGAAATTATTGATGGAGATGACACCCCTCATATCCTCCCCCCTCCCCTCTAAGTACCGATTGATACTAAATATGACCATTATATGTTTTTGTTTGATTAACATTGTTTACTTTCATTATTATTCCATCAGAAATAAATTTAAATACCCCATCTAAGTTTAAATCAGAAAATACATAAACCTTAAACTTACTTGTGAAGTAAAATTTAAACAACAGCTTGAATAAATCACTGAAATGCACCAAAAGGGCTCTTTGTAGAGATCAAAAATGCGACATTAATTGATGGATAATAATTTACCATCTGTAATCTACAGTCTAATGCCAATCAGCCGTTACTATACTGACTGCTTAGCTCTGCAGGGGAGGGGGGGGGGGCTTTGCTTCATTCACAATATTGCTCCAGCCCTCTTTACTCTGCGCTCTCGTCCTCTAATTTCGACACTAAGCACTAGGTTGATCTCTTCTCTTTTTTTTTAGTTTTTTATTCTTAATTCAAGGCCCAAAGATTCTAACTTTGCTTTTATAAACTGTACTATGTCGCAAGTTCCATACAATAGGATTCGAACAGTTGGGTATTTTTCCGAACTATCCATTTATCCTCAACTACTGACATATGTCTCCCTAAAAATATTTCTTCTAGGAAAAAAAAGTTAGATGGAGTCAGAGGAAAAATGTTGTTTCATTGTTTCCATGATTAAGAAGTACTCGATGGTTCATCTAGAATTGGTTGACAAGTTATAGGAAAACACTATAACCTCCAACAGGTAACCCTCCTGACCTGCTAAGGATTTTAAATCAAGTAGCGGACAATATTTGACTTGCATGAGCTAGATTTGGTACGGCACTTTCATAATATATGATTTTATAAGATTGGAAAAAGTTATTAAATCTGTAACTAACTTAATTGCATTTATTGCTGTTACAGTGAGAGCGAAGCAGGAGTAATGCGGGCCAACAGTTGGCTGTACCATTACTATACGGTCCAGTCCAAGCTGCAGTACGGCCTAGGGTACGAGGGAGCAGCCGGGGGGCGGCTGGGGGCCAGCGGGGGCTACTTCCACCAGCCGGCCTACCAGGAGCCGCCCCCTCCCCTCCCGCCCTACCACCACCACCAGGTACAGTCCCCACACCACCACCACTCCCCCCACCAGCCGCTCGCCGCCCACGAACACTTCAGGTAAGTATATTTATTCTAACTCAGTTCCTAATGTTAAAAAAAAAATCCTTCAACTATCCAAATTATTTAATATCTCATAAATGTTTGTCTTTCTGCCTTAACTATCATATGAAAGATTCTTAATCCAAAAGTCTACTGATATTAATGTTCAATATATGTAACAAAGTTGATTTAACTTGATTTTAACAAAATGTTTTTATTCTGTTATAACAACTTCAACACTTGCATGTTGATGAATATCATTACAAATCAACAAGAAATATATAGATTGTTCTTTAAACGAACAACTGAGTACATGTAACTATCGATACTTAGTGAACCATGAAGGGCTTTAAAAAAAAATAAAATCGATACTGCAATAATTGCAATAGTTAGTCAGAACTGTGTAGTATTATCCTCAGTACCCTTTCAGGATTAATGGTCAAAACACGATTCTGGTCAATAAAAGTTAAGGTCACAGAACATTGTTTTGTCTCTTTGATGCAACAATTCTTCGAAAGCTCATCTTTTATAAAGGGTATAGTTTTTTCAGACTATACCAGCTCAACAATTAAATAGCCACCAAACTCAATTTTTTCATAGATTTATTTTTGGTCTGTTATCTCAACCTATTCGCTGGAGAAAGCTGAATTGCTGAAACAATCATTGAAGAATAACTAAATCAAGCCCAAATAAAATAAACTATTTATACTTTTTGATAAGTTTAACAAGAATAGTTCTGTTGTCTGTTGCCTTATTCAATTATTTAAAAGTCATAATTTATCACAGAATCATACTGTTAGATGAGTGCCTAGCAATGTTAAATAAGTTGTGCATTCATTGGTCACCATTTGCGTTTCAATTGCTTTTCAATTTTTACAATTAAAACGTTTTTGCATATTATAAATCTATTTTAAACACACTTTAATTCCAGAATCTATGCGAGTTAGGATATACTATTCAAGTAATATTAATCATCATTCCGATTTTAAAATATTAAGCTTCAATATATAGATAAATTCCGTCATGAGAAAAATTGAGAACTTCAATAAATACTTTATTATTGAATCGGAATAATTGGAGCTGAAAAATCCAAGCCGGAATCAGTAGCGATTCATTAGTAGATAGAGGAACAAATGAGGATGGAGTTAGTAAATCAGCTGGTGGGAGCAGCAGCCTCCATTTAGCGCTACATTATCTGATCTCCTACCCCTGAGGCAGGACCCAAAGGCTTCGGTGGCCGTTGTCATTAAAGCTAATTACCGCAGCCTGGGTGTGTCCTGGATCGGTAGATAAGGGCTCGAGAGGTCATCTAGCTCATTATTTTTGTCTTTATTAAAAAAAAATTAAGAAATTCAGGGTTATGTGGGAAGACTAATGTCTCTGGTAAAGTTATGATCAGAATAATATTTTGTTCTTTATTAAATTGACAAAATTACTTTTTGAACTGAAGTGATTAAAACAAGAGTTTTTACTGCTTACGTTTATTTCTGATAACCACTTTTCTCGAGTATGTCATTTCTGTTATCCTTTGTTATTATTTTAGAATGTAATACCTGAAATATAAAAGTTCCCTATTCTAAATCCAAAAACAATTAAAAAGCCTCAAAGGAATTGCTGATTGTTCTACTGTTGGTTTCTAAATTTCTATAACACTAACATATTATCAGTTAGATATCTAATTAGAAATTATAAATCCACATTTAATATTCCATTTTGTCCTTTCTAGGTATGGTAGAAGAAGCGAAGTACCAGAACCGGTGGACTATAGCGTGCACCACGAACAGGCTGAACCATCACCTCGTAGCTCTCCCGCCTCTATAGTGGACTTGGACAGCGGAGGTGGTACGGTCCTCTTGTCCTCGACGCAAAGCTTAGGAAGGTCGAGGCTCTTGGTTACCAAGGCAGCAACGACCCTGGATCCTGCGGAGATGATGGAGCAATGGAACCCCAGCCCTCCTTGGTCGGACACCACCGTCCAGAAGGTGCCGGATATTCTCCACCAAGACCTGAGTCCTTACGTGACGACGACACCACCCACTCCTGGCTCAGGAGTTTCCCTCCAACAGCCGACGACCTTCACCTTCGACTGGACCCCGGAACAGTACGTACCGCCTCCACCTCTTCTGGACCCTGAGGAGCACACTCTACTCGGTTGCTTCTCTTGGACCACCGGACCCTCGGATCACAGGCTTTTCCCACTCCAACCTCCACCACCGCCCAGGCCTAGCCTCATAGTCAGGGTCGACCAAGATAACGAACACCTCCTCCTTCATACGATAAAAGGTGAGTCACTTTATTTACAAAAAAATACAAAATGTATTTAGTTAATATAATTATTCATATATTAATAAACAATATATAAACTTAAATTTTAAAAGATTAATCAGTATGCCATGTTAAGAAAATCTTGAATGTAATACCTGAAATATAAAAGTGCCGTATCGTAAATCCAGAAAAGACTGAAAAGTCTAAGGTACAAACTATTTAAAGAAAAGTACGTTATTAAAGTATTTTAAGGTTAAAGTATATCATTTAATATTGACTAAACAAATAAAAAAATTAAATTTCGGAAAAAATTTTGTCTTCTTTACATATATTACCTTACCTTTACTACTTCAATTAACATTACCTTTTTAACCTTAATTATTAAAAGTGTAATTTTTTTTTTCAGTGTGCACGTATCACGTTCATAATTACGTTATATGTTTCGGTGCCCAGTGATACTTAGATTTTTATTCTCGCAATTATTATAGGTATCAACAAAAGCATTTCTAATGTCTTTACATTTCTCAAGGTTTAGAGCATTAATTTCTATTTAAAGACATGAGGGCCTATGAGGTATTTAAACTCCATTCAGAAACAGCCCCACTAATATTTTACAGATTTTTGTGACTCCGATAATTTTAAATTATCCTTAACATACCTGTTTGCAGTTAATTTAGTTTGTTCATAAGGCAACTTGGGAGTTGTATATGGTATTGCCGATCTTTGGACCACCGGTCAGCTATTTCCTTCCCAAAGTGTTATCAGTGACTTGAGATCGATTTGTTACTTCAAACTCTTTCATTTATTTTTAGTTATAAATTTTCTCATTCTGCTTCATAGTGCTCGGGGTAAGTGAAATTAACGAGTAATATAAGAAGTAAAAGTATTTTTTTATACACCTTGAAAAAAATATCTTGGTTCAAGTCATGGATGTTCTAATTTATAAAAGTAGTCTAAGAATAAATTCAGTCCTCAACACATCTTAATAAGACATGAGGATCACTGGTCCTCTGACAGAGTGAGACTGAAAAGATCAGCTTTCGAAGGCAAAAATATATTACCTATAACTCGACAGATACAGAGATCCCCATTAGAGTTATATAACTCGCGTCCATTACTCTAAAACCTCTAGGATATGGTTGGCTGATGCAACAGTACCCATTCTGCCTATTGTTATCTAACATCAATTTGTATCATCCATTGGCACTATATTTTAGGGTGCATTATAAGTGTATGTGTAAGAATGAAATGTAAATATGTAAAAGTGTACATCAGATATTACAAGTTCTATGTTTGGTTGACCCCAGAACGCTCTAACGGAGGCCTTCCAGTAAATTATCCAGCTAGTGTTTTCTAGGCGATGAATAGAACCAGCACGCAACCTCATTTTATAGCCTTTTAACTGTTAACGCCTTAAACAATTACCTCACTTATGGTTCAATGTACATTAAATAGTACATAAATTTTAGCCCATAAATTATCGGAGAAGATTTAAGTTATTAGGAGGAAATTATTTTTTCGCAATCCTATTTTTTCACAAGAATAAGAATTGTTGCTAAGCAATGATTAAATTGTATGAATTATTATGTATAAGTATTATTTGAGCTTCAAAAGATACATTTGGTTTTTCTAAAATAAATTATTGATAGTAAAATTTGATCGTTCAACTGCCATGGGTTGACTGTAATAAGTTTGTGAAAGATCTCAGTGTTTATGTCTAAGGGTCCATGTTGTAAGTCAATATGGTGGACATTTTAGTTATGTTCGGTGTCGATATAGTGCAGTAAAATAAGGGTTTGCCGAAGAAAAAGCTGCCGAACTTTTATTCTCAACGGATCTTCATGTTTTATGGGGTGCTGAATCCGAATCTGAAGTTTGCTTCAGACGTCAGACGGCAGACGTCGGCTTCGTACCCAAAATCGCAAAAAAAAGTCCAAAATATCGGTTATTTTCGGTATTTTATCTATAACACGAAAAAGGAGCTTTCTTAGAGGAAAGTCTTTGAATGATAGTTATAGCTGGCATTATTACCTACAAAATAAAAAAAACTACTCCGAAATCGGACCAATTACCGCGAAACTATAGTCTTGGGAAAAAGTGTAGAAATTCGCCAACTGGCGGTCAGTCCCACTTCTCCGCGAAAACATGTTTGTCGTACTCTTTTGTCTATAACTCCGAAACTATTTGTCCGATTCAAAATTACTTTTTTCATCTAAAAGCTAATTAAATTTGATATTAGACTATAAATATGAAGTTTTAATAATGTCCCATGGACAGTACGCTAAAAAACCCGAATTGTTGTGAAATTCAAGATTTTGTTTGCACATTTTTCACTATACCTCCGAAACTATTCGCCCGACTCAAAATTTCATCTTTTCATCTAAAAGCTGGTCAAATTTACTATTAGGCTCTATATATGAAGATTTAATCGGGTCTCTTGAAATACACATGCTAGAATGCTAAATATCCTGTACTTCTATGAAATCCACGTTTTTTTGGCACATTTTTGCTATAACTTCAAATGTATTTGTCTGATCCAAAATTTCGGATCGTATATCACATTTAGATCATACATATTTAATTTATATTAATTTCCGTAAAATACCCACGCCAGCCCACTTAACATGCCAAAATTGGCAAATTTTGCCAAAATATATACATTTAGCATGCTAGCGTGGATATTTCACGGGATTTATATATATATATATATATATATATATATATATATATATATATATATATATATATATATATATATATATATTCTAATAGTAAATGTGACTATCTTTTAGATAAAAGGAAGAAATTTTATATATGGTCCGGTTAATGTTCCGATTTCGGAATAGTTTTTTCATTTCGTAGGTAATAATTCTAGCTATAATTAATATAAAAATACTTTCTTCGAAAATATCTTTGTTTTCGTGTTATAGGTAAAATACCGAAAATAATCGATATTTTGGGCGGTTTGGAGTAATAGGATGATGTTCATATCTAGTAGGAACTCAGTCATCAAATGTTTTCTATGAAACGTTTGGCTCAATTATAACCAGATTGATGCAAATATCTAGAAGTGGACTGTTTAGTAATAATAAATTATTATTATTAAGTTATTAAAACAATATTATACAGATCATTAACTAGTGTAAATTACATTTCGTAAATGTAGGAAATATCGAGTTGAGAAGCCTCGTGATTACATAATAACCGCCATTCCTTCTTTACACCCCTTCTTCTACTTTCTCATACAAAAGGGCCGCCAGATGTCATGATATTACCTTCTCTAAATGTCCTTATAATCTCAGGGCACTTCCTCATTAATATGGAATATTTCCTAGACGACCCGCATCGCCGGGCTGCATTATCCTTAAGGAGGAGTTTAGCCGTGTCCTTTCTTCGGCCGAGTCCTTTGACGGCTTCCTAATTGTCCGTCATAGTCCGGCCAGTTTTTGCTGTCGCCTTGGGTGGCGGTGGTAAGTTGTTTTTAATAAGGTCTCGGGCCGGAAGTCAGTCTTTCTTCGAGTGCGCACAAGCTTCCTGGTGGTAGAAGGATCGAGAAACGGCTTACTTGGCATAAAAGAGTGTTGAGGATATAATGCGAATATTTAGGAGAACAGTTGTAGGACTTGTGTAGGGAAACAAAAAAAATTACTACCGACAGTAAATATGAAATGTGGTGAGTTACACCAACCTTTTTAGACAAGTAAGGTTAGAGGTTAATCGAGTTCAAGTCGTTACGCTATTTGTTAGCGAGCGATATCGATTATTGGCCGCTCGTTCAGAAATGAGTTTCAACTCCGTTTGATAAATGAAACAGAAAGACAGAAATTTGTAAGTATTAGTTAAGTAAAATGAATTATTGCTGTGTATGTATTAAGAATAATGAATTTATTCCTTACTAAATATTATTTAACGGATAGTTCTTCATTATTTTTGATTATATAATATATATATATATATATATATATATATATATATATATATATATATATATATATATATATATTTTATTTTTGAAGAGAAAAATCAAGAAAAATAATAATCAAGAAAAATAAAATAATCAAGAAAAATTATATATATATATATATATATATATATATATATATATATATATATAATTTTTGTATTTTTTTATTTTTTTTTTTTTTGGAGTTATGTTTTTGGTCAATTCAATTTTAGCATTATTATCTATAATTTCCCTAGGCAGCTACGATTTTTTCCTACACTTAGTTACTGCGAAAGGCAACCCTTTGAGTGCGAATTGGGCTACTTCCTTGCCAAATATATTTTTGATCGAACAAACAGAGGCTCAAAAGTATTGCCGAAAAAGCCTGGATTGATGGATTGTGTTATGAAGACAATGTGCTTGATAAGTTATTTAGACATAATGCTCTACAACAATAAGAAACTCATCTTTAAAAAACTACAATACCCAATTCATCGATAAACGTATCTAAAATAAAATCGTAAAAATAAGATTTTTTTTTTATTACCTATTTAACGTAACATTTATTTATTTTAACTAAAAAAATAAAACGTACATAAACGCTGTTCAGTTTATGTTGAACCATATTTATTGAAATGAAAACCCGGAACAAAAATACAAAATTGAATATTTAAATTTAAAAACTTAGAGAGGAGTTTACATAGTCCATTTTTATTTTTATTTCCTATTCCTTGAGTATCTTTTTTTTTTTAGTAGAGGAGAAATATATATGAGTGTGTGCTTTTCTTTTGTTTTTATTCAATAATTAATATGGTGAAGTGATGTTAAAAGTTAACTAATTCGATATAAGTTTAATTCTGGGCTAGGATATATTGACTATGTATAACCCAGATTTGCATACTTTAAATGCCAAGTCACCCTCTCACTTTTATCCAACTTCTTATTCACATTTCTCTTTTGTTAGTTCGAGAGCTTCCTATTAATTATATTTATATATATCTTAAATAAACTACCCAAATTATATTAGGTACATATAACCTGTTTGGCATTAAATAAAAATTCGATCTAGATTTAGAATTTAAAGAGGTTATGTGAAGAAATGTTAGGACGATATGAGCGATCGTTGAATCGACATTAGATTTCTGGAAATGAATATTTTGATTGAAAACCATTTTTTCATTTCATGACAAGTATTCAATGTGGAAATTCCAAAAGCTTTTTTATAGTATTATTTATAGCAAATAAAAGAAAATTAACCGTAAAGTTACTAATGAATAAATCAGTCCTTTATTGTATTCTTTTTTTTTTTTTACTCTACTTCATGTGAAAAATTAATGGGAGAATAGATTTTCATGATTGATATTAAAATATGTAAAGGAGAATATGTCCGCAATGACCCGTTATAGATGAATGCTAAAGGCGATTATATATATAGCCATCCTCCACCCTCCATTCTCAGTCAGTTCCCAGGACGGCACCCTCCGCATGCAAGACCCGGAGCGGATAAGGAACACAGATAAATAGAATAAAATGAGGAGATAGACAAAAAGAGCAGGCTAGGAGCTCCGTGTGTGTTCCTGAGGACAATCTACCATCTCCCGAGGTCTCCGGCTTAATTAAACCTATTTATCATCAGGCACCCCCCCCCAGCACTTCGTTCTTTTGCACAGTCTTTATACAGATTACGGATTAAGGGTTTGCAGAGTGGATATTGAAGAATCGTCATTAAAACATATAAATTTATATTTATAATCGGAAGTTGAAACTGTACTCTTAGCATAGAAACAGGTAAACGCTACCAATGCATTGGTCTAGAAATTTCTGCCAATGTTTACTTTGAATACTCCTTTAATTCCTTGAGTTGGCTTAATGAGTTCACTTACATTTTTTAATGTCCTGTAATGTCGGAATTAAACATTTTGAGTCGCAAGCTTTAAAGACAATATTGGAAAAACGGACTAAGTGCTATGGAAGCCACCGAAGACAGTTGTGGTAAGAAGGGGAATCAGTTACCCAACGAAATACTGATGCAGTTTGATTCGTTTGGATCAAAAGTAATGATTTGACTTTATTCGAACATCGAAGGCGATTTGCATTTTTAACTTGTTCCTTGAGCTTTGGGGCTCCACTAAACCACTTAACTCATCTCGTATCCAATCCTTGCAATCCAAAATCCTTCGAAAAATCCTCAATGCTCCTTATTTTGTCACAAATAAACTCATCCATAAAGATAAACACAAGTAAATTCTATTCTTGACAACCCTCCGAGAATGAAAAGAATGTGGCCTCGGTACCTTCTCAAATAGAACTTTATTTATTGAAATGCTACCCGTTCCTTCACAAGCAATTGTCATTTTATTATTTTATCTTATTACCACATTTACTGGGTGGATGTTTTTTTTATGTACAGTTGTAAATTTCAATTAAAAAAAAAAAAAAACTTGTTCCTAATAGTTAGGCCATGAACATAATTAAACATTTACTGTGAACAACTGGATGATGTTTATGCAATGCCTGAGTGCTAAGTAAGATGGCTGAAAGTTGTTGAAAATGAACTTTACTTTAAATAGTAGTATTTATTAATGTTTAAACTACGAAATCTGGAATAAATCTCTCTCTCTATATATATTTTATATCCATAAATACTTGTAACAATCTTGTATAGGTGGAAGAAAACATATATTTGTAGCATTAGTTGGAAATATTTTTTTTCCAAAATGAAAAAAAATGCTAAGATTAGTCACAAAATAACGTCGGTACATAGCAAACCTTACACTTTTTTTTTTTCCTCTTTCAGATTTTGATTCACACCCTACACTAAACTCAGATTTTATACTCTCAATATACAAAACCATGCATACATTTTCTAGACGACATTTATATTATGATTCATGAAATAACAGCGGCAGACAAACCTATAATAATATATTACAGATTTATTCTTAAAATCGATGATAGATAATATTTTATCTTGATTAAATAATAAATTCGCTTGTCTCTTTTATGTCGACCGGTAGAATAAAAAAAACATAATATTACAACGATTTATAATATATATACTTTAAATATAATAAATAGCTTTAGAATGATATCAATTATAATACTGAATTAAATTATAAAATCTATTAATTTAGAGGATAGATTTCAAGTATTTCAAGTCTCGTTTCGTCCTAACAGAAGCACTTTTGAGCGCCGCTGGTGAACTTGAGAATCCTCGACCAGGTGGAGAAGTTAATCAAGGCAATGCTAGGTGAGAGATTGTCTTGCCATCCTCTTCCTGAATATTCACAAGGGCTACCCTTCCACCCTCCCTCCATTACCGTGAATCTCAAAGGAAAGTAAAACAAGAAACTGACGGCAAATACATCATTAAAATATTCTGTTATACAATAGTTAAGAATTTTATAGAATTGTAGAGTACTTATAAGTACCGCTGATTAAATTGCTAACGGAGTTGGGTTAAAAGATAGTCTGTATACAGGGTCAAGTGGGGTATAGTGTAACAAGGGAAACAGTGTAACTTCGTGATTAGCTCCGTCCTTTTTTAATTTGTCTGGGGTGTCTCTTTATCTGTTAGGTAATCTTAAATGTCTGCCATTGGATGTCAAATTGAAGGATAAATGGGGGTAAGTTCTTGCTGGAAAACAAACGATTTTTTTCTGATAAATAGGTCTATGTCCCCTACAATCTTCAATTAGTTGGTGTTTGAAGGTTCTTGCAATTTGTAAACAGTATAATTTTAACGAATTTTTGTTTCAAACAGTAGGGTGTGGGGGGGGGGGGGGGGGGGGGGCACAGTGTAACATAACGTGTAATATTGTGCCTCCTTTGATAATATATATTTTTTCTTGGTGTGTTACATCAAAAATACTTCGGAATAGGAAAAGGAAGATGGAAATTGGTTTACACAATGTTAATGTCATTAAAAAATAAAATGTAATGTTCTGACATTATAAATTTGTTTATGTTTAATTTTCAGTACCAAAAATTTGTTATGGAACTTAATTGAGGTTAAATGTTTTCTATTTTTCATATTTAGTTAAATTAATGTATATTTAGTGTTCCCCAACACTGAAATGCACTGTAACAAATTTGTGGTTTCAGATTACTAAAAAAAAATAGTAGCTTCTATGTATGATTTGGATATCATTTCAAGATTAATAGAAAGGTTAAAGACTGTTGATTTTGTGGAAAATAATTAGAAGACTCTAAAATCGTTTTATTTTTTATTTTTTTTAATTACTTTTGTTTCACTGTTGCTCACTTGACGCAACTTTTAACCCTTAAGATGGAATCCAGCGTATTACTGGCTACTACAACAAAAAAATCGAACAGGAAAGTAAACCATTTAATTCCTTCTAGTAATGGATTTCCATTATGACGATTTACATCATTTTCAGAAATCAGATTACGTAATTCTATACTCTTCTTTAGTTGTAAGATATAATTGTTAAGTTTAGATGTGTGCAAGAGCAGAAGGATATCGTTGGACATTAGTTAAGAACGCCTTGGCTACGTGCTGATATTACGTGCCTTTATTATATGCACGGGGGGCACTGATAGCAGAGTAGCTCCCACTCGAACATTCTTTTTACTTTCACTGCAGTTGCACTTGCAATGCTGTCCTATTAGAACAAGTTTCATGGTTAGCTAACTGTAAAATTATTTTCATTGCAAGCTGGACAGATGTTCCCGTTATTTAATATTTAAAAATGTTATCAATATACATAAACTTACAATTAACCCTCGAGTGGTCGTGCGGATGACAATAGTCCACCACTGCTTTCTACATCGCTACTGCGTATTTGTTTTGGCATGGATGAATATGGACGAGTCTAAAGTCTGCAAAGGGAGGCGAGGGTAATAGTCTCAGTACCTCTGTTAGTTAATATTTGATATTCCAGACCTGTAATTCCCATTTGTTTTGGTTGGCTAACAACTGCCCTCCACCTGACCTTTCAAATTTTTTTTCTACATTAGCAAAGTTAATACAATTAGAGTTTGTTATAATTACATTGAATGCCCTCTACTGATATTTTTGAAGTACTGTGCTATTTGAGTGAATTATTTCGTGTCATCCACGCGACCTTCCCCATAATTATTATTATCTACGTACTTTTTTTATATTTCATTATTTTGAGTAAATAATTTATTTATCTTATCCTTTGGAAAGTATTTTTGAATATAAAGGGATTAAAAAAGATGCCTATTGCTAAAACACCAGAAAACTTATTGTTAGTGGATGACTATAGTCATCCGCGCGACCTTCCTTGTAACTGAGCCACACGCAACCACCCGATGGTTAAAATTAAAATCCACCCATAAAGAGTCGTGTTGTTACTTAAGAAGTATGGATTCATGACCATCGGTTCTACAGTGAGTTAATGAGACAATAATGAAATCAAATTTATGAGAAAAAGTATTTATCATGCATTCATTTATAAACATCTTACATGCAATAAGTACACTTACTTGTAAATAAAATAAATTAAACATTAATTAATTATTAATGTGACGGTTGCATTTATTTTTTTCATTTAAAGTTTATTCTTTGTTAGAAACATATAAAAGCAAATTGTTCTCGAGTGATAATATACGATTCCTATATTTAGTTTCTAGAGCAACCATAGGGGAAAACCTCTTTTCCCAGAGATAAGACAAATAAATTACGAAGATCATAAAAGTATAAATGCTGCAATGTAATATAATAGAAATAGTTATATTCTAGTTGTGTGTGTTTTTTGTTTTTTTTTTACTTTATGCATTTTCTTTATAGACATTTATAATTATAGTAAAATTCAGTTATTAATAGTTAGATTTACAATTATTATCAGGGAGAGTGCGTCGCAAAATTTTAATTTTTTACTATTTGGAGGTCACGGAGCGAATAATTCAAGCATCAATTTAAACTAATTTCCAAAATATTTCATCAAATAAACATTATGTTTCATTCTAGCTTACGTCACCCTATACTACAGTATTATTTGTCTTTATAAACGAATAAAATGCAAATAACAAAAAAAAACCTTTTTAGACATACGAAACTAAATTCTCTCCTGATTCTAAAATTACAAAATCCTTTTTATAATATTATATCACAAATTACATCACTGAGAAATAGCTGCAACACTTTGGCTATGAACCTTGTTACCTAAGGTCTTTCATTATTATCAGTAAAATACAGTTTATTTAGAGCTGCCAATTGTCAGCCCCCTTAAACTTACATTATATTTTAGGTATTGCATTGCAATGAAGTTTTCATGTGGTGGCAATAAATTTTAAATTATACTTATAAACTTTGATTCTTTTCTTTTTCAGATGAGCGGCCGACTGGGGCCAACTTATGAGGACTACCCGAGCTCAATAGTAATCAAAATTAATATAATAGGAGACACAGAAGAGTATGACATATTGTCAGCATAGCTCCAGCGACTGTGATAGAACCTGTATTATCTGTATAAACAATATGTATGTATATTTATCTAGGAAGGGAAGAAATTAAAAAAGAAACGTTTCAATACCATTAGGGTGGAAGTTTGAGAAAATTTCAGTCCGTCCAAGACAAGTGCAATATTTAATGTGTGCATTAAAGGCGAATGTTGGGACCCATCGCTGAAGATCTAATCTTAGTGAACTCGGCATTAATGCTGTCGTGCCATATGCGTTCGTTTGCCGTTCAGTATTGGTAGGATTTTGAAAATTGGATTCGTCTGAGCTTTATATTTTTGAAAAATATAAATCAGTCATACCTATAACTTTAAATCCGCATAAAATATAACGCAATGTCTCAAAAAATCTGTTCTCTTTACAGAATTAGGTCGCAGTTTCAAATCACTTAGTAGCGAACAGATAGATTTGTGAACTATTTCTATTTAATCTGTTAGTTCTTTTGAAAAAAAAGTAATTATCATCATCACGTATTCACAATACTTCAATAATCGAGTGTATCAAACCTATATTTGTGCTTACTTTTTATATGAGTAATGAAGTTTTTATTTAATTTAAAGCAGGTTAGTTAGTCCATTCTCAGAGAAAATAGTATATATTATAGATGCAGGTGAAAATGAGATAATTTGGAAGGGACTATGTGTGCTACGCTTTCATGTTGTTTTTATTAAGATTAGTTAAGAAATAAACTGCTAGATTATTATTATGTTAAAAAATGGGATATTTTAATTTAGAAAAAAATTGTTATTTAGTTTTATAGAATTTATTTATGTACTTAATTAAATTTTATTTACTCTTATTTAATTACCCTGAGAGGCCTAAAAAGTTGACACCCTATATTCTTTGGCCTTATCGACTAATAATAAATAACTCTCTTACATTTCGCACCGAATAACACAAATAATATAAGAAAAAAATTGACTATAACTTTAAATTTCATAAATAATAGAATTCGAATTAAAATAAAAAAAAATTTTTATTAACGTCGGTGTACCATTGGTCACAGAGGTTATAAATAAATTCGTTATGAACATTTTGTAATCTAATAAATTTGTAATAGAACATCAGTATTATGATTCATTTCAATTAGAGTTATAACCGGACTACTGAGAAAGGGTTGCAACTTATTTTTGCCTCTCAGTGTTTTTTCTGACAGTTTTCTTCTTTAATTGCATGACCATTGCCAGAATTCGCTACAAATTTACAATTACAAAGCATATATATATAATATATATATATATATATATATATATATATATATATATATTAATAAAGTATTTTACGAGCGAAAAAGTTTTCTAAAGCTCAGATGAAACCGGAGGTGCTATAGAACCCAGACAAATTTGCCCACCGCAAATTTAATATAAGCAACTAATACCTATCTTAATGATTAAATATATGTTATGAATATTGAATAAATTTAAGTTAAGGATATTGATAAACAGTAACAAATTCGGTTCCTATTTAACTAAGTTTTGGGTTCTAAGCACCATAGAAAAATATTTAGAGTAAAATATAAAAAATTCCCATGGATACAGTACATCTAAGTAATTTAGATATATATTTATACCCACTTTATTTCTTAAGTATTCTATTGTTATATATTTATTTATTTATAAAAAAAAATTTTGAAGTCCTTGAGGGGACAAAAAATATTGTGTATTATGTATGAAATGCCATAGTAGATTTGTATATATTTGTTTACTTTTTACGGTTTAGAACCACGAATGTACAAAGTAGAACAATTTAGTTGTTGGGGCATTCTAAAGGGACCTATTTGGTCCTGTAAATATTTATAAATAAGTTATTGTGTGAATATTTTAGTTTGAGTTGTAAATTGTAAAAGAGAATTCTATTGTAAACATTTCTTTTTTATATGTATAGTTATATGAAAGGCAAATTAACTTTGTTGAATAAAAATGCCTGAAAAATTTTTTTTTGCTTTTTTTTTCCATATACGTTAAATAGTTGCAGTTATGAATACATCCCTACAAATTTTCTTTGACGTTCCTTAAACAACCAAGAATCAACTAGTTTTTGTACACACACACACACACACACACACACACACACATATATATGTGCATGTATGTACACAAAAACATTCGTGGATATTTACAACATTCCGACCAGTTCTTCCTCCAATAAACTTGAGCTGGCCTCTAAGAGATCCTAGCGCTCCTCGCTCCTCGCCGCATCACCGTTGCCTGAATTCAACTGTAAGTAAATGAAATTAAGAACAGAGATACACTCTCCTTTTCCATACGTAGGAAAAGAAACAATTTTCAGAAAGTTCATCTATCAGAGTGGACTTTATTAGGGAATATAACAATAGAGAATAATATATCGTTTCGTACCTTACGATGTATTGTTTTTTCTATTTTATAAAAGTACAAAATTAAAAAAGCAAAAAGTAACAAAACCTTTAAAAATTGGTTTAAATAAGAGAAAGTGTTTAATGTTGAAAGTAATATAATATAATGTATTTAACTTCTGATAAAATTTATCACCTTAGGAAGTGGAAATAACAAAATATCTACACATAAAATACTAAGAACATGTTGAAAGTTATGTTATTAACGTCTAGTAAACATTAGTTTTCTCACATTAGTGAGGATCATAGAGAAGTGACAATTAGAACATATCAAACTTTTCATAAACTTTATCGATTTTATTTATTTTTTTAATAGAAGTGTTTTATTCAATTAACATTGAAATCCGCCTTAGCTTTAGGCAAGAAGTAATATAGATGACAAAGGATCCATTCATACAATATGTATATAAAAATATCCAATATATAAATAACATACCATGGTAAAAGTTTTGTTGTTTACTTCTGGTAAAAAATTGAATGAAAGTAAAGGGATTATTAGATGTTTTGATCTATAATTTTCAGATGTAAACGAAATTTTAACAGAACTAAAAAGCCAAAATGTAAAAGTCGTAAAAAGGATGACATACAGAGTAGGCGATACTATAAAACAATCCCATAATTCTTTACTAACGTTTTGGACTCCAACTCTTCCCAAAGACATAAGAATAGGATTTTATTATGTTGAGGTAAAACCGTTTATCCCAAATCCTTTACGGTGTACTTTGTGTCTTAGGTTTGGGCATCACAAAAGCTACCATAACCGCGAAGATTTCTCTACGTTGTAGCAATTGCGGCATGGCCGAACACGTTACTTCTTCTAAAGAATGTAAAAATGCGACCTCCTGTGTAAACTGTAAAAACTCCCATAATAGCTTTGACAAACAGTGCCCCATTTTTATTGTAGAAAAGGAAATTAAGACCATAAAAATTGTAGAAAAAATAGCTTATAGTACTGCCAAACAAAAATTCCTAGGTAGTGCTCCTCAGAACCTTATCCACCTCCGACCAACATTTGCTCAAATGACAATAAAACCTAAATCAACCACTGCAGAAATAGGAGTTCAAACTGACATTCCACCCCCAATTGAAGAAAACCATACTCATAACAAAGACATTACCCGTATAAAAGACCTTAGGCTTAATTCAACTTTAATGACGGACCAAATTATCTCCTTTTCTGAATCCTCTCCATCCACGTCCACTCAATCCTCATCTGCCGTGCAACCCTCCCTGCCAAAGAATTCTTGTTTTCATGATAATTCTAATCCGCATGCTTCAAGTCAGCATTCTAGTGAAAATCCTTCCACCCCTCCTCCGCCATCTCTCCAATGTACCATTCTTAAAGACTTACCTGCTGCAACTCCAAAAAAAAAAGTTAAAGCAAAAACTACCAAAGGAAAGAAAACTGCTGATGGGGATAAAATTAAAAATATTGTGGTTTAACCGTAAATATAAACTTGAATCTAGGGTTTTTTATTTAAGTTATCTTTATCTTATCTTAATTATCTTCAATATATATTTTATATGGCTAGTCTTAAAATCATCCAGTGGAACTGTAATGGTCTCTTAACCCACTTCGTTGATCTAAAGATGTTGATACAGGACATCCAACCCACTCTCCTGTGCTTGCAGGAAACACATCTGAAACCTGCAGACGCGTTGACACTCAGGGGTTTCGAACTTTGTCGTTTGGATAACGTTACGGGTACTCGGGCTTGTGGTGGAGTACTTCTACTTGTATCCCAGCGATTATTATTTGAACCCATAACAGTGCAAACTGCTCTAAAAGCTGTGGCCATCAGGATTTTGGAAAATAGTCCACTTTGCATGTTGCATTTTGCTCGAATAGTTTGCTCTCGGGCACTTATTGGAACGTAATAAGTGACCAGTACTCCAGCGATCACTTCCCTATTATTATTAGCATAGCCGGACGTCTATCCAACATTTCGAAAAGACCTAGTTGAATGCATCCTAAAGCTGATTGGCAGAAGTTTAAGGCATATATCGATTTTCCTCCTGATCTCTCAGACAACGTAGAAGAATGTTGTACACAAGTCACATCAAAAATAAGAGAAGCAGCAGAATTGGCTATCCCTAAAGCATCGTCTAGACACAAACGACAATCCATTCCATGGTTCAATGCGGACTGTAAAGAAGCAGTAAAAAATAAGAGAAAAGCGTACGATAATTTTAAAAGAAACATGAGTAATATAAATTTCATTGAGTACAAAAAAGCCAAAGCAATTTTTAAAAGAGTAATATGCTTCAATAAAACAACTTCCTAGCAACAGTATGTTTCCTCCATTAACACAAATACCCCATCTTCAATTGTGTGGAAGAAAGTTAGAGCGATTGAAGGTAAACGTACTTTCCAATCAATTTATTTAAATATTAGAAGATACATGATCTGTGACGAGGAAATAGTGGTAAATGAATTAGCAGCGTTTTTCGCAAAAGAAGGAATCAATGGCGATGAACCTCCTACGACCCAAATCCACTTCATGTCAGATAACCATGAAATATATAATATTCCTTTTTATATGTGGGACCTGAAAAACTGCCTTTCTGGACTGAAAGGTAAATCGCCGGGCCCTGACGACCTTACTTATGAAATGATAAAGAATTTACCAAGTGAATCGTTAGACAAAGTTCTTCTTCTATACAATAAAATATGGAAAAGCGGAGTATTTCCAACTCAGTGGAAAGAATCCATAGTTATACCATCTGTGCATCTGTACAATATTAAAATCTGGCAAATCTAAAACTGACGTTTCCAGTTACCGCCCAATATTACTCACAAATTGCATTTGTAAAATACTAGAAAGAATGGTGAACAAACGACTCATTTGGTTACTCAACCAAATGGAAGTACAAGACAGCTTACAGTGTGGCTTTCGCAAAAGGCGTTCCACCACCGATAACCTTGACAGGATCACAACTGAAATACAGAACGCCTTCATCAATAAAGAACATGCAGTTGGTATATTTTTCGACATCAAAAATGCCTTTGACACAGTCTCCCAATTTAACATACTCAAACAATTACAACAGTAGGGAGTGAAAGGGAATCTAGCTAACTTTATCAAGGGATTCCTTGGAACCAGATATTACAGGGTCATGGTTGGTGGTACTTCTTTTGAAAAGAAATCTCTAAGCCATGGTATACCACAGGGTTCTGTGTTGAGTACGACCTTGTTTTCTATCGCAATTCGTGCAATCACCGATTGTTTAATGCTGGCGTCTCTGGATACCTATTTGCTGATGACTTTGCTATACTTTGCAAATCACCTGAATCATACTCTGCAGTACATCAGAACCTGCCTCCAAAGCACGGTAAATAAATTAGCTTACTGGTCTCAAAGAACAAGCTTCAAGTTTTCGACAGAAAAGTCTCGTTGTGTGCATTTCCACAGCAAAAGAAACCCAGATATTCCACCTCAAATAGTGCTAAATAACAATCCTCTGATTTACACCAATGTTATCCGATTCTTGGGTCTCCATCTAGATAGTAAACTAACCTGGTCCATTCACATAGGACAGCTAAAAACGAAAACTACAAGCAGACTGAAGATACTGAAGAAATTAGGGAATACAACGTGGGGATCGGACAGAAAAACCATGCTGCGTGTTTATGAGGCATTAATACTTAGCAAAATTGATTACGCCAGCTTCATCTATGCCTCCGCAAGTAAAACTAAGATTAAAAGGCTGGATTCAGTCCACCATGCCGGCATACGCCTTTCCACCGGAGCATTCAGAACCATCCCAGCGCTCAGTCTTAATATTGAAGCGGGAGTCCTACCCCTCTCTTATCGCCGCCAGAAGCAAGGGGCCAAGTATATAACAAAAATTTATACTCAACCAGATAATCCGGTATATCTTTCAATTTTTAATCAAGATAGTGCCTATAAATACGAAAGATCGAAAAATTCCTCTCTGTCATTTTGGTACAGAATGAGATGGGTTATATCAAAATTAATAAAACATCAGTCTTCACCAACCAGAATAAACCTACCTCCATGGATATTATCACCTCCTCATGTTAACGTTAAAATTCTTAAAGTCTCGAAAATTAAAAAATGTTCTCCTCAAGAAGTCATTCAAACATTTCTGTCTGAAATATATAATTACAACTGTAGCAAAGTTTTATACACTGATGGCTCAAAAACAAATGAATCAACATCATGTGCAGTTTGGAACAACAGAAGCGCGCTGAAGTATAAGCTAGATAGTGCCTGTGGTATTTTCACAGCAGAACTGACTGCGATATTAAAAGCGCTTCAACTAGCCCAAACATTTGTAGAGCCATCGATAATTATCTGCTCCGACTCCTTGAGAGCGATTAAAAGCCTTTTTAAATTTTATTCCGACAACCCAATAATTCAAGAAATTCATTTTATTATAAATGAGATCAATAAATCTTCCAAAGAGGTAATCTTTTTCTGGATCCCCAGCCATTCCGGATACCCGGAAATGAGGAGGTGGATGGAGTAGCAAGAGAAGCCCACCAATTAGAAACCATTACACCCATTTTCTTGTCCGCGGCAGAGATGTTTCGACCACTCCACATGAAGATTTTGAGTGAATGGCAAAGTGCATGGTCGGCATCGGAAGGTAATAAATTAAAAGAAATCAAACCGAACATCGGTGGCTGGGCCTCTTAATCAAGACAATGTAGAAGGGAGGAGGTGATAATCACACGGCTAAGGATTGGACACTGTCGTTTAACGCATGACTACCTGATGGCAAGGAGAGATCCCCCTCAGTGTCAACTCTGCAGAGTTGCTCTAACAGTGAGGCACATCTTCGAGGAGTGTCCTCAGTACAGGAGAGATATGGATAAATGTGGTGTACCTCGTCAGCTCTGTAAGGCCTTGGGCGATAGTGAACAGTACATTTCTAATACTATCGAATTTTTAAAGAAAATTAAGTTTTATAATTGTATTTAATGTTCTTTACTTTATTCATTACTATTTTTTTTTTCTCTTTATTTATTTATTTTTTATTATTTTATTTATTTATTTATTTAATAATTTTTTTTTTTAAAAATTTTTTTTTTTTTTTTTTAAATCTTATTTATGGTTGGCATTAATATAATTTTATTGGAAATTTATTATTGTTATTGTCATTGTTGCAACATACTATGCAGGTGGTATAGTAAAGTTCGGGTATATGGGCAATAATAACCATAGCAGTTTTTTGCTCTTAAAAACAAACAACAACAACTTCTGGTAAACCTTCTTACATTAGAGAAGTGAAAATAAGAAAACATTTTAGATAGAAGTGTTTTATTGAATTAATACTACAGTAGACTTTACCTTAAGGCATTTAGTAGTATACATGACAAAAATTCATTCATGAAAATTGTTATCATTAGAAAAGTGGAAATAATAAAATATTAATATATAAAAAACTAAATTCGTGTTGAAAATTAATTTGATAACTTGTGTTACACATTCTCACATCGAGGAACAAGAAATGAGAAAATATCAATTTTTAAAATACTATAACCATTTTGAAACTGACATAACTTCTGTAATATCAACTTATAGTTAAGAAGAAAAATAAGATAATATGTACCATCACAACACAATAAACAATATAATCCATCTTAAAACTACAGATAGTCCTTATGTACTTTAACTAAGGCAAAATGCACGGGTTATCCTACAGGTTTTCAACCTATTCAAGGTCGAGATTCATTCGGTGGATCCACCACGAAATAAATTTTAACCCACCCAAGTGGGATTTGAACCCACGACCTTCCATATCAAGCGCGCTGAATTTATTAAAAACCTTAAATCGTATAATTTCATGGATAAATATATAATGTTAGCAGTCACACGTTGGCGTTATAAATTTTTTATTTGATCTACTAAGTGAGAAGCTTTAACAAAACAAAACACCTTTATAAGTAATATTCAAAATTAATCAACTGGATAAACTTAACAATAAATAATGTTGTAAAAAATTAATACTTTAACGTAAAAATTTAAAATTATGAAATGAAAGTAAACGTTAAATTCTGAATATTATAAAATAAGCCAATTTACAGTAAGGAGGGAAAACGAGTATATATTTTTTTTAGTCACTAAAAAGCGTCTATGAAATATTTGACTGTAACTGTAACTGGACCTAAGATTTTCTATTTGAATATACACTTTAGCTGACATCCCGAATCATCCTCATCGTCCTTACCGCATTCACTGATGACTTATGTTTGTTATCAGTAAATAATGGTCCTTTCATTGTATCTCAATCACTACAATCTCATATCCTTCACAAATGTTGGCAAAAATGACGGAATAAAATAAAGCCAGGCAAATCTCATCAAATAGCTTTTACCTACGGCTTTCTGTCCTGCAGATCCTTTAATAATATAACACTGATGCCCTGTGAACAGGTCCGGAACCTAGGGCTCCATCTGGACAAACGTCTTATTCGGAATCCTGATACGAGATTTAAAAGACAAGAAACTGCTCGTCATTTCCGACTACTCCAACATTTACAAGACAAGCGTTAAAAGCTATAAATAAATTACAAGAGACTTATCTACATGAAAGTAATTAGACCCATTTAGAGGACTCAGAAAAATAAAAAAAAAGTTGCCGATTTGGCCCAAATCAGATACCTTTGCTTTCATTCTAAACTCCATACCCACTTGAAAACACTTGTTTCCCAAATTGTTTCAGACTCAATTTCTGATAATCCTTCGAGGCGTCTGGAAAAGATGGCCGAGAGACCTTCTAATGTAGAATTTCCATTAAAGTGCAACTAGTGAGTGGTTCCTTACATGTTATTGACAAGCCATTGAAACAATTTCCTGAAATTTACTTATTGTATATATGTATACAATTGTAATTATCAATAAATAGTTTTACAAATATATATATTTATGAAATGATTCAATATAAAAATATATTAGGACTTTTATCCTTTTTTGCTGTAAGGATGAGACCACTCCCATACAACTATTACCAATTACCATAGATCCCAGCAATAGTACTGGCATTTTAAGAAAGAAGACCAAGAGAAAGGGATCGTTGGAACAAACCTGTTTCAACAGAGAACATAATTCAAAGGACAAGACCTGTTTATGTTTTAGTTATGCAAACCATTACGACTCGAGAAGATCACTTTATAAGTTTTTCTCTTTATTTTTTTTGTTTGCTTGTTCCTGTTCGAAAGGAGTACAAATTGAACCTGATATCATATTTTCCCGACGAGGCAATTTAATTAGGACATCAGTTTGATTTAGGATCCTGGAAGGATACAAAAAGATACCGACTCGGCTGCCCTGAATAGTAATCAGTCGGCCGCCCGTCAGTCAGGGCGCGGAGCTGCGTCTGCCGCGGTGGTCCTTACAGTTTAATAAAAAAAATATGCGCTTTCTAAATAACTCAATGATAATACATTGAGAACATATCTATATATTTAACAAAATTCATACCCCCCGACTGTACGAAAATAGAACCATGGAAATGAATGAACTAAAGATGTCGCAAAGTATTTATAAGTAAATGTTTTTGAAAGAAACTTCACATTGGAAGCGTCCTAAAAAAAGATTTACATTACAAGGTCCCAAGGCCATATTCTTTGCAGACGTCAGGTGGATTATCGGTAGTCGAATGGGAAGCAAGATAAGTAACTAGTGGGCTTGAGTGGGCATCTACTTAGTAAATTATGAAACGATAGGTATCTATTTTGTATATTAGCAATAGACAAGGCATTGAGATGAAATTTACATTAAAATTTATGTAAGAATTTAATTTTATAATATTTAATTAAATAAGATACTTTAAATGCAATTCAAATAAACCTTGTTTTATTGACAAATGATGATATTTTCAACAATCCATTGCTAAATTAATTTCCATTTAAATCAGAAAAATATATTTATTATTCGTGGGAAAATATATATATATATATATATATATATATATATATATATATATATATATATATATATATATATTTACCGGGAAAATCCTAAAGGTGGTATCCAACGCGGGAAATTGTTGTTGTTTCTCTTCCTCTTCAGCCATTTCTTGGATACTGGGATCCCAATCCAATTGAGCTATTTCGCACGGTCCCGACAATTCTTCATTTCGTGGTTCCGCAACAAAATAAATTTTAACCCGCCAAAATGGGATTCGAACCCCACGACCTTCAGTACCGAACGCGCAGAGCCCCCCAACTCACTCGGCCAACGAGTCCCATATTCATTATTAATTCTGATATGAGTCGTTCATGATATATCTTTCACTCAGAATCAGATTCCTTGCGAAGATGCGTATCATCAAAATTATAATTCTTGTATTAATTTATACCTAGTTAACAAAATTGTATTTGTAAAACATTTTACTCTGGACCAAAAACTTTTTCTCTTTTTTTAATTTCAGTTAAAAAAATAAATACATGGTATGATTAACGGTGGAGATGGGGAGTGCAATGGCCAAGTAACCCCACTAATAACTTCCCTCTACGGCACAGCATGATTTATGGCAGTGAAGAAAATGCGAAGTCTTCTGTTAAGGATTCTTCTGTCGTTCACTGAATCTCCTCATAATAGTCTCTGATAAACTGCTTCTGTTGTGATAAATGTTAATGATATGCTCAGTATTTATAAACTGTCTTCCTTTTTTACTTATTTTTTTGTTTACCTTACCTTTAATTTTTTTTATGTAATCACAAAGGTAAGGTTAAGGTTAAGGTAAGGTTAATCACAATATTTAATTAACTGCTCATTATTTTTCTATAATTTGAGGAGTCAAAATTATATGAGTTTGAGTTATAAGAACTTTAAATACATACATTGCATGTTATGTGTTTAAATTTTATGTGAATGCAATTTATGTGTTAGAATTTATGTATTTGCATTTTATGTGTTTGTAATTTATCTATAAAAAAAAAAAAAAAAAAATATATATATATATATATATATATATATATATATATATATATATATATATATATATATATATATATTTATCCATATATACATATGGATAAATTTCTTGACTGTTACAATTAAATGTTTAGTAAGGTTCTTGAGGTTCAGTCAATAAGTAAAAACAACTATTTTGGCGACGTTTCGAGACTATATTGTTCTCATAATCCCTGCATCTTGGTAGGAATGTCGTAGTATTCTTCACACTTGCTAGTTTTCTGTTGGATTTCTGAAGTTCCTTTACCTTGAGATTGCTTCAGGACCGTGTGTTGTCTTGATTTCTCCATAAAATCTCATTCTTTTATGAGATTATATATATTGACAGGTGGTGAGTGCCATTTAAGAGAGGTTATAAAGGTACAGTGTTATATAGAGCTAGAAATTGATAATAAAATTTGCTTAATTCTAATAAATTGTTCTAGTGAGAAAATAATTCTCAACTGCATGATACAGTAAAAAAATTTTAACGTTAAAAATAAAACCTCAATTACTAGTTAAACCTATCTACGTTCTTTACTTTTAAGAGCGGGAGAAGCCGCGACTGGGGTCGCTAGTTATAAATATATTTATAGTTTATTTATTATGATAGCATAATTAATATGTATTTTGACAGTATCCGATCTATGATTAACAACTCTACTACTATTACTAATTATATCAGTTTATTATTTTTTTGTTTATTTGATTCTTATTTATCTGAGTACAAAATACTTCACTTTGGAAAATAGATACCAACCCATTTTTCAAACCCACAATGCACCGTTCTCGTTTGTCCCAGGAAATATTATCGAAATTGCAATTAGTAAATGTTTTACCTCATTCTGCATATAACCCAGGTATTGCATCTTCATATTAAGGTTTGTTTAGATCAACGGTTTATTGTTCAAAGATCTCTGATTTATTGATTGGAAGTGAAAATAAAATGTGAAGAGACCTTCCCCTAAAAACCAAAGCAGTGGTACCGGTATCAAATATAATCACTGGTGGGAAGATGGGTGTAAGTAGTTAAAAACAATGTAATTTATTATGAAGAGTAGTTTCAATAATGATAAATATATTTAACCTGAAATATAGTTATCCTTTTGCAAAATGTTTTATATATATATAAACAATAAGAAACCCAATATAGGTGAAGGTACGAGAGAGGGAGAGGGAGCGACCAACTACTGATAGTGTCCCATTGTTCTGCTGCATCACATAGCTGTGCACCGCCTCACGATGAGTGCATACTCCGAGGTGGTCCTATGCATCCAGGCTGATGGCAGGATGGATGGGGTATCTGGAGAGAATGTAAGGGGTATTCTATCTGGAAGACAAGCTAATGCCGTTGAAATAACAGTAATCTAATTTCTAACGCTTTTCAAAATGGTAAATTATTTTTCTTTAAGTGTCTTTCTCAAATTATATGAGTATAAATAACTGAAAGAAAATCTAAACAGCAAATACAATGAAAATCTTATGTACATCCAACCATTTAAACAGGCCATTATAAACCCCAACAGTCATCGTCGAGCAAATGAACAATATTACTTGCCTAATGTTAGAATGTTTTAACTCTAAACTACCTTCATATCAATCCACTATAAAAACATTTTCATTCTTATACTTCATTTTACAATTATAACTACACGTAAAACGTATCAAGTAAATGTCAAAATAATGATATCAATAACATGTAAATGGCTTGTGAATCCAAAAACCTTCGCTTGTTCTTCAATAAAAGTGCTTTATTAAAAGGTCTCCTTTTCATACGCCTCGGACAGAATTGAAGTACTTCCGGTATTGAATGCGTCAGGAGGGAGTTGAGCGACTAGTAGAGCTAAGTTAGGCTAAATAGACATTGAGACCTTAATGGATAAATTTATTTGTGACAAAGTAAGGAGCATTGAGGATTTTAGATGGAAAAATCGGATATTAGATTATGTTGATGGTTTAGTGAAGCTCTATATTTCCAAACAGGTCTGATTTTTTTTTCATTTCTTTAATTAAAAATTATGTGAAAAATTAAACTGAACTACATGTCGCTAGTTGAGAATCATGACAGCCAAACTATAAACGAGTTAAGACGTACAAACGATACTAGGATGACTGATGTATTCGGTGCACAAGTGGTGAAAAGTTAATTCAACACCGAGTGCGATATACGCCATGAGAGAGAGGAACAAAATAACCGCATGTTTAGGGTGGAACGGCGAATGTCAGTTCTGGTCGAACAGCGCACAGTGGGGTATTTGTACTAAATTCTCGGACAAAATTATTTTATGAGTTAAATCATCTCCAAATTACTACTTATCAGAATATTTAGTGTTATTAAACTATTTAATACAATTAAATGACATAAATCAACGTGTCTTATTGTTAGAAATTATATTTCACAAATATATAAGTAAAAAATAATTGTAGATAATAAAAAAAACTTTAAATTCAACATTGTTACATAAAAGTGAAGTTTAAAAAAAAATCATGAGATGATGATTCTTCATCAAACAGAGAGTCTCAGTTTACTTCTTCAATAGTTTCTGTAAGAAGTAACTTTAAAGTCTCTGGAATAAACGGTTTTGATTTCTTTCGTGGAGTGAACGTTTAATTATATTAAATTAACTTGGCATGGGACGTTCACTATAATACCAATTTTCTTTCTAAAGTAATTTTGAATTTCAACTTTGCGTTTGGAGTAACTAATTTTATACTGTTATGTCCTCATTTTCCACTTTTTTTATTATAAGTTTACACGAGATGTGAAGCAAGTTTTCGTATAATCTTATTCTTGCATGGAGAACAGATAAACCAAAGTGTAATGCACTCTTATCGACTTCTTTTGTTTTAGATAAATCATTAAAACCTTTAGATAATCCCTACAGATGTAGGCATGGCAGCGTTGCACACTTTGACATCCACCGATATAAACAACAATTTATGCTTGATGGAGAATGATCTCCTGCCTTCCTCATTATTATTAGTTTAAGAATCTATTTGAGATAGAATGATACCTATTTCTCTTAAATGGTAACAGCGGTTTTTTTCACGAACAATATTTTGATAGGTATTTTGATCGTGGAGTGGAAGGAGTAAGCTTTTGTCAGAATATTTTTCTAGAATTATCACAGGATACTAACTATGATGGCACCACAGAACTTCGGAATATATTAGCATCGGAATCGTTGCCATTCTTAAACTTTTGCCTGTATTGTACATGTGAACCATCACATCTCCACTTTAATATTAATTCCATATTACATCATTCCTCGTGAGTTATTTGATGCAAGACGTCATCTGAAGGTGGGGGCCCTAGAAAGAAGAAAGTGCGTTTACATTTTGAAGTGGTGAATAATGCCAAAATGTCATTTTTTTCACACAAAAAAATCTTAAAAAATTTAGTCGCAAAGAATCACAGCTATTTTCACTTTAAAAAGTGAGTATGATGATTACTCAATATGACAAAAAAGGAAATGTTACCGGGACGGACCCGGAAGGAAAACTTAATCATCCCTTAAATGCATGTTTTGATAATAATAAAAATAAAAATAATAAATGTACATACCTTGCTGAAGATGATCCATGTTGAAATAAAAACCAAAATAATATAAAATAATCTAGGATAGTGTGTACAGCATGAGCTATGAGGACAGCCTGAGGTAGCTCCGAGAATGCACTAGTCTAAGCGCGTTGTTGCGCTTCCCGTCCCGCAGTCTCAAGACCTCTCTGACTTCATTCATTTTCTAATGCTCCAAGGATCTGGGTTTATTGATTGATTGGAAAATTTCTTTTATTTTTAAATTGAAAAAATGAATTTTGTCCTGCTTTTCAAGCCAAATACCCCACTGTCAAATACCCCACAGCGGTCTGTTCATCTGTAGAGATCACGCCTCAGTTTGCCGTTTTCCGACATTCGCCGGTATTGTTTCTTTACTTTTCTGATAATATAACGTAAAATGGTTCAGTTTTGCATAAGTTCGGAACGCTGTTTCGGACTCATGCCAATGTATTCTCAACAGGCGATGCGATAGGTTTTAGTTAAGCTAGAAGAGGGAATGTAAAAAAAAAAATCAAAACTGAAATTTCATTGTCACCAGTTAGCTTGTCCTAGGTACTATCATTTCAGCTGGTCTCATGGAGGCTAGAAAGAGGATTGCCAAATGTTTTGAAATTTTAGAACCCTGTTCCTAATGAAAATTGTAACAAAGTCATAAATAAATTGTAACTTATTTCATGTCATTTCAATTTTTTATTTTTTCAGAACTATGTTTAACGGACATGGGTCATTTTCAAATAAAATGGCAATTTAGCTTTCTAGAAAACCCAAAAATCCTCAACAAAAAAAAGTTACTTATTCATGTTCTGTGACATACTACAATATTACTATACCACATTACTTGAGAATATATACCTGCGTTGGTTCGCAATTTTTGCTTCCTTGTTTTTTAATATATTTTTAGAGAAATAAAACTTCAATAATTTGAAGTACTACTACCGGGTTTGCACCTTGTCAGAATTATGATTTTTATTCAGGTTTTGGAAAGGATTCTGAAGGTTGCTAATTTGAAGTAATTTCCCAGGAATATCAACAGTAATAAATTTTGTGTGAAAAAATAAAGTTTTTTTCCAAAAAATTTAACGTTCGTTACCACATTTTTTTTTTTTCACTTTATTAAAAAGTTCATGGAATTGCTCCTCCACCCAAGTTAATAACATCTGTTAAGAATTTCTAAACCCTTTCAATAATCATACCAAAAAATTATTATTAACTGATTGATTTATTTATTTTTTAATGCTGTGAACGTATTTCAAAAAATATGTTTACACTTAATGGTGACTAAGAGAAATATGTAAAAAAACTGAATTTTAAAAAAAAGTCTTAAAAAACCAATCTTAAAAATATTTATTATGTTTTTATAGAAGTGAGCTTCTGTAACATCTAAATTTATTAATAATTCAAAATGACTTTTAGTCTAAACGAAATCAACAGCTTTTAAAATGCTAGTGTGTGTGTATATAAGAAAAAAAAGAAAAGGATTTTATTGCATAATTTTGTTGTTTTTTTTACCATAAATTTAAGAAATGGGACCAAAAATTAAACGTGCGTTACCAAACTTTTAACATGCGTTGACGTGATGGTAACGTATGTCAAATTTTAGTAATTTTAATTAGAAAAAGATTATTTACCTACAATTTTTTTCAAATATAATGGGTTTGAAATGTTCGTAATGTTGGAAACTACTTACTGTAAAAACTTAGATTGGAAGTAGTCAATTCAATGTAAGAAGACAATGGTAACATATGTCAAATTGAATAAAGGCACGCGCTATGTTTTGAGAATCAAGGTCGTTTTACTTGGGTTAATTCAGCGACCTGGGCCCTTGGTTGCGAATGGTTACAATACTTAGTCTGGAAGGTGGTAAAATGCTATCCTGACTCCCCTAGTTCCAGAACCCACTCTTCTACACCCGATCACGTACATCACATGAATAAATTCGGAAATTCTCGGACACAAAGAAAATCTTTTCTCAAGCCCCCAAAATTTCATATTTTCAAAAGAAAGTTCTCTTTTATTTAATATACACACAATTTAAGAAGAAATAACAAAGAGAATAAAATGAAAACAAATTTCAATACTCTTTGCGAAGGTTAGAAGTTGAAAACTTGACTTGTGGACAGCAACGTACGTCAAAATTTTCAATAATTATTTTATTTTTTTCTTTAAGAATCATTTGAAATTGACGTTTTAAGGCCTAAATTAATTTTAAAAAATGAACTCGACAAGATAAAATTAACAACAGTGCAATATTGGTAGTAATTTTTTTTTTAAGCTATTCAAAGTGCTAGGACAGCAAATTGCCATTTTATTTGAAAACCACCCACATTCCAGCTTCCATCCTAACACCCTTCAGATATGCCTTCTTGTCGTATAGAATAATGTATCAAATAATTATTTTCCTTTAGATAAATAAAATATGCATGCATAATAGGAACCTAATATTCATAATTTCGAAAGGAAAGTAATTAATAATAATAATATTTACTTTTCTTATTTTTTTTATTTATTTATTAACATTTTTTAAATTTAATTGTTATGATAAATATCAGTTATTGGAATCTTCCAAATCTCTCTGATTCCTTATTGCCGTCTGGAGCCACCAACAAAACCAATGCATTATGAGACGCGAAGCACCGGCCTGGTGCAGTATGGTTCTTGGACTAAAAAAGGTCTATCAGAGATAGCTTACAATAGTTGCATTAGCATGGGCACTATCTGAGGCAGATATTGAAATTGTTTAAGATAAAGAGGAGAGGTGTAAGGCAGGTTGGTCGAGATCACGAGATAGCGAGCCACGGTAAATCACAATGAACAATACCTGGCCAGCTCTGCGCTTTTGTTTTTGTTCAATGTCGTTCGACAACGGCAAAAAATAGTCAACCGAGAGCGGCTATGGGAGAAAGTTTTTGTCGGCGGTGCTCTTTAATATGCGCATCCTCGTAAAGTGTCGATTGATCTGCCTATCTGGAATATCGATTAAATATATAGTCCAAGACACAAAAAATATGAAAATAGAAAACTCTGAGGAGGAAGGAGGTATTGTATCGTTAAAAAGGACATCAATCATAGAAGGTAGTCAGTGGATTCGATTCTCAACTGGGTCGGTTGATATTCCTCTCGTCGTATTCCCATTATATGAATCTCGAACCTCGAGCTTTTAGGTAGTTTTCATTGTTTCTGAAATTTAAAGTGAAATTAACTTATTGCCTTCCATCGTTTACTATCATTATGTTTAATAAATATAATGAGCTGTTATTAGTCCTGTCCTTTTATAATTTTTACTTTTACTACGATTGGTCGCATATTGTCTAGTATGGCATCAAATATTATCATAGAAACACGCGATTTTAGAGCTTATTTTGGTTTGAACTTGGATACTTGGCTGTTCAAGCGGCAAGATACATTACCACGGTGCACAGTGGGGCAAAATGGGTAAAGATCTCATATTATGTAAATATCTCGTCATATAAGCATGTAGTTATGGAATCATACATCTGATCATGTGATAGATCGAATGAAACTATAATCAGCTTCATCAGATAATCAGAAAACAGGGTCTAAATATATGAACAAGATATCAAAATTTTAAAAAAGCAAGTTTAGCGTATATGTATATAAGCAACTGAATCGAAAGGAGCAGCTAGAGTAATTTGATAACCACGGAGATACGTTTTAAGTTTAAAAAATAAAATTAAAAAAATATCGTTTGCCATCGGTGCTAAATAGAATGAAATTAAGTATAAAGCTATTTTATTACCGAAATAAAAATCGCCCATAAGCTAGTACATATCTATAGTGAAGTTCAAAAGGTTTTGCAAAATTATGGCCAAAAATTCAGTCTCATAATGATTTTTTTTCCACTCTTGCCCCACTGTACGGTGTTCGAGGAAAGCTGTCGTCACGATTGTCCGATTTCCTATGGTTTGAAAAATTTTAACTGGGTCACTGAGATAATGCAGACTGTACAGGATCTTATAAAACAATGATATTTGAAATTACTTTCAAGGTGTATCGAGTACATTATTGCGCGTTGAAGAAAACATCCAAATTTGTCCAAAAAATGGACTTCATAGAATTATACCTAAGGTATTTAATGAGATAAATACGTTCCATTATTTTCCGAATACGGCCGAATTAGCCCGTGGTCAGGCATATTTTATATGATTCTAATGTTGTAATTCGACCTAATTAAACCACCAACCTTTTTTTTTATTTGTTGTACCTTCCTCGGTTATAAAAAAAAAAATAATATTTGTAATTTTTAGTTTGGAATTGTATTTTGTTAATTTCAAAATGTTTAGTCTTAGTTATTTTTTCTTCTTAAGTTTTTCCACATTGCAGTAATCGTAATAGGCACCCTGCAATGGGTGCATATATTTCTACGCGTTCTCATGCCTATATTTCTCGACATAACGCATATTTAAATAAATATTTATACAAACTATTTTTATAATAATACATAAAATATTTTTAGAATAATATTAAATAATTTAACTTTAATTTAAAATAATTGAGTTAAGATGAAATTTAAATAATAATTTTCGAATGAATTTATAAGCCAATCGATAAATAGAATAAAGATTGAAGAAAAAAAATTGAATAAAAAAATATATAAATGAATAAAAAAGTGAAAAAAAAATATAAGAAAAAAAATATTAGAAGTAGGTAACATTATATAGAATGTTTATTCGTTGCTCCATGTTATCAACGTGATCCACAAATAATCTTAGATAATGTATATTCGTTTGTAGTTAGCAAATGACAAATATAGTCCTAAAAACATACTCGCAGCTAATGACCCATCAGTCTGAATCCAGATACATGTTTGATACCATGAAGCGATAGTCAATTTTCTTTCGTTGAAATCATCCCTGGAAGTCGGGGTGGATTAATTATAACTGGTAAGTTATATAAATTTAGCAAATAGTAAATTTTCGCATATTAATACAAATTATTTGTTTTATTATTTAATTGTTGTTTAATTATTTAAATGTCGATAAACCGTGATTTATTTAACTTTTAGAAAATCTGATCGATGAAAAAGGCATAAAACACGTATTCGACAGGGTACATAAAAAATCATAGAAAATAATATCCCTCGAATCAAACCACGAACAAACGAAAATTGGATTTTTTTTTGACACACTATTGGTTAACATAGCAAAATACTGAAATGATGGGCAAAAACAGATTCTATATCATTGAAAACATACCCATATGAAATTTAAAGCAAAAATGTTTAGAGGCTCAAATTGCGATGTCCAGAAAAATCAATGTTTCGTCCCACTGTGCGGCCGTGTGTTGTACGTGAATACATTAATGTAACGGGTTACATTTTTTAAATAAAATATTTTAATTTACTTATTTAGGATAAAAGCAAGGAAAGAAAGAATTATTGTGTTACAATATAACTTTATAAATTATAGGTCTGTGATCACTATAATACGAAAGAATAAGGCGGTAATAAGTATAAAACAATGCTGATCAGGATCTTTTACCTTCCCGGCACTGCATGACGCGATCTTATGCTGGTTTAGTAATACCATTCAATTGTTCTTGAAAAGCCCTTGCCAACCGTATACGATCTCTGTATTAGGTTTTGACTTTTCTGTGCGTATAGACCGACTTAATACATTTTTGATGATATTTTTTTATTCTAACACCTTATTATATATTCACTGTCACTACTTTAAACTAATGTAATAGAATCGATAGATTTTGACAATAGCTGACGATTAACACTTAAACGAATATCGTTCTCCGAGTCAAAAGTTTTACTAATTGCAAATCTCGATCCGCAGCAAAATAATCTCCACATTGCGGGGCTTCCCCCTCCACCGCGCGCGATGCGTCACTGTTCTCGCTTATCGTAATGAATCCTTTGATCCTTTAGCTATCCAGTGGTATAATTGAATTTTGGATGAAGAGGATAGATTCGAAACAACAACGCCAAACTGTATTCTCCGATTTTGTTATCATTAGGTTTTTTGGATTGCCCCCGTATGGTAGCAAATTTAAAGACGTATTTACGTCAAAAAGTTAAAACACTAATTTTGTTAGGATAATAATAATCTTTTTGAAAGATTAAACACAATTTAAACTAATCATATGCCTTTATTTGCCATATCACGACAGTTAAATAAAATAACCAACATTTATTTGTATGTTCTGATTCAGTATCCCTGAAAATACAATAGTTAATGTTGAAAATACTAGATCTAAGGAGATATTTTTTTTTATCGATGATTACAACAGTAGAATAATACAATTAGTAAATTAGCGGAAGATACAATTATGAGGTCTCTTGGCCATCTTTTCAGACGCCTCAGGGGGTTATCGGGAATCAAATAGAAAGCAAGTTGGGAAGCCAGTGGGTTCGAGTGTATATGGAGCTTCTCATGGAAAGGATAGGTATCTGGTCCTAGATTCTACTCAGTAATTTCTATTAGAAAAACGAAAACTGTTCATGACAAAGATAATCAAGAGCATTAAGACCAATTCGACTTTATTACAATTATGAAAGATATTACTATACATGGACATGATTTGGTACGTTGACTACTTAGTCTGAGCTAGTGGTAAAGCTTCTAAGCAATAGATGCTTTCATAAATGACATGCATGTTTCATTGGAATAGTTCATATTGTGCGAATATGTATTGTACCGACCAAAAATGACATAGTAACCCCCTCCCCAAATTCATTGAATCATGAAATGAAATGAAAAATAAACTTTATTCTGGGACCGACAGTCCCCTAAGAATAATTAAAGTGCTCATCAGTATCACAAATTAAATTATGAATTAAATTATCATCATTAAACTATAATCATCTTCTTTGATTTAAAACGGTCATGTGTTCTGTTTTCAAAACATGAATATTAATCGATAACGGTTTCTAATCCAACACCTTTAAAACGCCGACAATCAGTATCAGTACATGTAGATTGACTGGAAGCGGTAAGGTATCAATAGGAATCAGGACTATTGAACAGGAGCAGATGGCGACTGAGTACCAATGGGAAGCCGAGTGCCACGGCCCGCTAATTATAATTGGCCCATTAGGAAGCCATTTTGTCGTTTAGGCAACGGCAAATGGCCAATGAGAGGCCTCGTCCCAGGCTGTCATCCACTTCGGGGTTATGTTGCTCATGACTCTTGTGCATTCTATCATTTTTTTTATATCTAATTTTAGATATTGCTATAAACTGTGTCTATTAGCAGACAATGTAGTATAATATGCATGTTAGGAACGTAGGCTGTATTTCCCCATGCTTTGGTTTCGGAGTGATTTTGTTTAATGGGTGTATACATAGATAGTGTGTTAATGTTTTGCTTTATTGTATACTTTTATAATGATTTTTTATCTTTTTTTTTTTCCTCGTATAGTTAGAGGCTGTTTTATTTTCTTTTACATATTTTATGAATAAATTCATTAACATCCATATTAGTTATTGCCCTACAGTAAGACAGGCGGTAATACATACTCAATAAAGTTGTATTCTAAAAAGCACTCAATCGTCCCTATTAAATCGTATTTTTTAAAACTTTATTAATTAATCCTTGTTAAACAGTCAGTTAATCAGTGGATGGGAAGGCTCCATATATAATAAAATAAATGTAAGGCCTAAAAAAGTAACTCCTACTCCGCTTTGAAATTAAAATTTAAAAACATTTTAATGAAATGTTGAAATGAAGATGAGATAACTTGATGGTGAATTTTAGATTTCAGGACCTGTTTCAAATTTCCATAATTTTGATCAAATAGTTTATAAATATCTAGTTAAGAGTTTCCACAACCAATCCTACACCTTTTAAATTAAAAAATTGGTATTTAATCAACAAAATTAGGTGTTTCCAGAGAAAAGAAATTCATTACTGTGTTAAGATTGGCAAGAGATCAGTGATACTTCTCCATAGCATGGAGGACGTTCTTAATAGTCCAGGCAACGAAGATAAAAAAATAAATTCATGTAGAAGCCAATTTTGGCACAGTTGTAGGAGGAGGTGTCCTTAACCCTTTAACAGGCGATGTATCCTGGAGGATACACATATTTCATGCCTTTTGCTTAATAAAATGACGTAATGTCCGACGCACTATCGTACTCATCATTGTCTAATATCCTTTATTTAACCTTACATTTCATGATACAAGAGTGGGGGTTAGCGTGGCTATAGCCATTCAAAGATAAAAAAAAAGAAGAAATGTATTAAAATATCCCAGCCTTGCCCGTTAAAGGGTTCACAACATACTAAAAGTACTGGGGGTAGGGGTGGAGCTAAGGGTGGGAGGGGCGCTCTAAAGATCAGTTTTTTCAGTTTTTCGTTAATTACACGAAGACTCTAGCCTCTAGCGAAAATGTGTTTATGTACTAAATTAATTAATTTTAATTAATAAAACGATTCCTTACATTTTTTTGCTGGGATCATTGCGTAAGGAGATATAGTGGGGGATAAGGAAAATTAAAACAAGTTTTTATTGTTAGAAATGATATGTTTATTCTCAAAATGGAAATGTTTATTGTTATAAATGAATAGTTTATTATTATTAATCAAATTTTTATTGCTAAAAATAAAATATTTGTAGTTAAAGCTAATATGTTTATTATAATACAGGGTATTTAGCATTCAAACCTTGAAATCGAACAAAAAATAAAAAGGTCTGACTACTGAAAATTGTTTACCAACCTTAGCTCTAAATGTGGTATAAAGGTTTCTTCAAAATAGCATTGGGTTTGGGCAGGGGAGGGGGGAAAGTGTTGAAAATTGTATGTTTTTAGCAGTATGATACAATAACTCGAAAACCGGTACTTTCAGCACATTTTGTGGTCTATACATTATTAAAGTTAAGCAACTTTGCAATAAATTTGGTTCTATTCATTTTTTGCTCAGATCAATAGTTTTAGAACTGAGGAGGTCGAAAAATATACTAAGTCGCACTTTTCAGAGAAAGCACGTTTGTCGGTACTCTCTAGGGTGTAACTCCGAAACTATTTGTCTGATCCCGAATTTCTTTTTTCCATCTCAAAGCTGGTTAAATTTACTATCAGATACAATGTATCAAATTTTAATTTAATTCCGTAAAACTATACTAAATTCCGCGTACTGTTGTGAAATTAACTTTTTTTTTTTGGCACATTTTTCGTTTAACTCGAAAACAAAATTTGTTCGATCCTTTATAAAGGGCTCAGTTTTTAATTTACAGGTCTGTTTGTTCTGTTCAAGTTTGTAGATTCTGCTATCAATATTCTATTAATTCTATTAGGTTTGGGTTTTATTACAACTTAAACTTTTAAATTTAGTTATGATCTCTATTTCGTATTGTAATTTTATATTTCAACCTTTATTTGAATATTAAATTGTTATTAATGGTACTCATCCAATTAATTTCTTTAGCTTACTTTTTCAAATAATTACCTTGATTATCTGATCCCACGTAATCTTCGAAGAAGAATTAATTTAATTAGTAATTCTAATTATTATTCTAATAATATTAAAAGTTTTTCAAACAAGCAGGCCCTGATTGGCATCTCTTTAGATCAATCTTTATCCAATTAATCACCTTTCCATACTGGTACGCTCTATACATAATAACCTTGAAGATTCACTAGAAACGGCAATAATGTTCAGTAAAGGAACAGTCGTTTGCAGTTGGCAGTTGAAATACTGAGCTAATAGCAGGACGATAACTCAAGACGATAGCTGACACACATGGCCCAGTGACAGTTTGATAGCGTGCGGGGCCGGGACAAAATAAGTCGAACACCCAAGAGGTCCCTCGAGGAGAAAGGCTACCTTTATTATTAAATCCATTATTTAATGGCCCCGAGATGTTTACGAGTCCTCGCCTGGTCAGTTTATAGTTTTATCTCTAGGTGAGAGGTTAAATTAACCTGCTAATATATCGTGAAAATATTGACTGCACGTCTCTCCTCCGCCGCTGAGATTCTCCATCGGTGATGAGGAACCAGGTAATAAAAAAGCGCTCGCTGCGGTACAATTCCCTGGCTTTTATCGATTATATCTATATCAAAAATATATAGAGACATTTTACAGCTAGAATAATTTGCCATAACAACAATAATAACCTTATATGAGAATTACTAATTAATAATTCTCAGTTGTATTAATTGAAGCATCTAGATGAAAAGTGTAAGGGACAATCTTTTAATTTTCTTAATTCTTAATTACAACCAACAGGGAATAAAATACAAATATTACATTTTACGGACTTAATAATATCCTTTTTAGAGATCAGGGCAATTCAAAATTAACGATTCTACAATTTGAATTTAAATCTTATACTTTCAATTCTTCTCCTAACCAATCCTTACAATCCGAAATCCTTCGTGAAATCTTTAATGCTCCTTACTATATACTTTTCACATAAACATATCTATAACGATCTAGGTGTCCAATATGTTGCAAATTTGGCCCACAAAAGATACATGTTGTTCCATGAAAAGCTACATACCAATCAAATCCACAAGGCTCCCAACTACTTCCGTATAACCCTCGGAGAAATCTGAAAAGAGGATGGCCTAGGGACTAATGTAGAACATTTATTGAAGTGCTACTAATGGGTAATTTTCCACAAGTTATTGAGATGTCATTGTAGTCAGTTTAACGCACATATACTTATTGTATATATTGTATACAGTTGTAAATATCAATAAAGAATAATTTTTTTTTAAATAAAACTTTTATTGAGTAATAATAATAACCTGCCACAAATGTGGGCAATAAGTAATATAGATGTCTTAATGATTATATTCACACATTATGTACAGTAAAAAAGGAAATAAAAAATAAAAAAAGAAGAAAGAAAAGTGAAAACAGAAAAAAATTATGCTATACATAAGTAATATACAATATATAAATGTACAATGTATATACACATAATAAAATTTTAAAAAATAAATAAATAGAATAAATAAAAAAACAAAATTTAAAAATATTAAAAGTCAAAATTAAATTAAAGGTTAAAAATACAATCAAAGTTTATTTACAACATACATAAATCTTAGAGATCCTCCGACCAGACCCGTCCCTCCACACTTATGGAGGGACAAGCCATGTACAGAGAGGTCCCAACTCTTCTCTTTCAGCTGTGTCACTGGTGTAAAAAAACTACAGTGGGTCACTCAGGGCATGAGTAGAGAAGCTGCCCATTACCAGAAATCCAACAAACTACATTTTGACAAAATGTTTCGGGGCCACGTTTTAGTCTGCGAGGGATCGATGGAAGGAAAGGTTGCGATGGAATTTCGAAAATTTGAGGGGTATGAGGTCGAGAACGTATGGTTGTATTGGTTATGTTGAGATCATTGTGTAGGGTTTTATTGAAGACATAGTAAGGAGCATTTTTATTGAAAGGATTGAATGCTTTTGATATTCAAAAAAAAAAAAAAATACAAATATGTATTCACCAGATCCTGAAAATACCTAATACAATTGTAGATGACAATCAATAAATACATTTTAAAAAAACTTCATAACATAAGAAACTCTGTTGATATTTATTTGGTTAGTAAGAGACGTTGGCTAAAAAATAGCACTGAAATTCGCTGTTGTTTGTTAAATGTTAACGAGAATGAAAATAATTAGTTACAATGATAAGTATAGATTTAAAATGAATAAGTAATGGAAGATACTAGCTGTAATATAAATTTAAAACACTAAGCGATCAAATAGAGAGAAACGTGAAATGTTTTTAAAACTCGCCTACGACTTACTGCCAGCTCATTTGAGGTAAAGCCAGCTGAGAGCGCTGACACCGATAGCCCAATACCATTTACACAGAAAGGATCTGTCCTCGTCCCTTTGCATCGATATACATCTGTTCCTTTACTGAAGCTCCCTTGGAAGGATGTTTATGTGGGAGCCACCTTGTTAATGTCGGATTCCTTCTTTTATCAACGTTCGAAATAAAAGTAATTGGTTTTCATCAAATAAATAACTTGAAGGAACAAATATATTCTTGAACTTAGACAAATATATCCAATACTGTAACGACAAGAAACTGTCCATTATTTTCGAATAATTAAACATTCGACTAAGTGTCTAAGATGCCCATTGCCACAATTGAGTCACGCACATGACAGTAATCAGACCAGTTTGGATATCAGGAGTTTTGGGCATAATCTTTAGTTTAGTAACCATAAGTTCAGATAATATTACAGTTAAAATATGTACCATCGAACATATGTATCTTAAGCTTAATGGAGAATACATATTCATATACATGCCTATGTATTCTTAACAAATCATTTTAAAAATGAAAAAGAGGTATACATAATCTTAACCCAGAATATTTTCCATAATTTTGTACCCATATTTTTATATAATTGAAATATTTCGAGCTCTGATAACAGATATGTTCAAAAAGATCTTAAGAAAGAAAGAACATAAAATAAGAAAATAGGTTTCTTCTTTTTCACGATTTCCGACCAATCACTTCTCAAACCAATGGAAATTATTTCTGGCAGCATGGATACATAAAAACTCATAAACAAATATTACAGGAATATATACCTGGCTGTATTTAGAATTATAAAAAAACTTGAGTGATGAACTCGGGAGACAAACAAATACCGATAATAAATTAGGTTATGTTAAATTAAAACATCGAAAGTCTTTAGTGCTCTTCTTCAATATATGTTTCGTCTTCTAAGTTATATTTTTAAGGAATTTTATAGTTATTTCGACATTGTTACAATTATCGCCAAAACAATAAATTAGGTATTAATAGTTGTATTAACGTTAGTAAAGATCAGGCAAGCTCAAGTTTCCAACGAATTAAAATAAAAAAGGTCGTTTCATACAAAACAACCCAATATAATACTTTTTATATTTTTACTATTAGATTGTTATTACTATTTTTTAGCCTACGAATAAGTAAGGAGCAGCATAAAGATAAAAAGATATAACAATTTCCAATGCACAGACCTATCCCCTTAATACATGGAATTCCACAAACCAGCATAACATCTACGCTCTCAGGCATTAGGCTTCGCTTTCAAATAAGAACTAATTTCTTCAAATTTCGCAGAAAACAATACAACAAATTTATTTATTTACGAAAGTAAACAAATTATTGAAATTTCTTTATGTACTTATGTCTCTAATCATATCGAATTCCAAAAATTAAAAATGTGTGCTGTTATTTTATAACAGTTTTAATACAGTAATATACGAAATATCAAACTGGTAGGCATGTCATTGATGTAATATAACGTTTTATTAGTCTTTAAAACCATTTAAATCTGGATTCCAGACTTAAATTTTTTGTTTGTTAAAAGAAAAAACAATCTTTTTGGTATATTGAATGCTCTCAAAGATATTTTCACATTATCCAAAACAATAATAAGCAATGACGTTTTGGGGGTTGGGGGTAAGATAATTTCGGGTTTCATTTTTATAATATTTCCATATTAATACCTATACTTCTAAATTAGACATATTTTTATAAATCATTTGATATGTTTTCTGTTATGGAGGTTTTGAGAACAGTAATTTAATGAATAAAATATTTTCATAATAAGATCATCATGAAATTTATCTTACCAGTAAAGAATTTTTTTAACAATATTTGATACGCATTACTAATACGTTAATCGTATTTTGACAAGGACTAATGTGTTGGATCCATAAATCAAAGTAAAATAGACAACATACATATTTTAATGGTTTTTTGAACTACTTTTGATAAGAATATAAACAATTTTTGTTTCATATATTCTTAAGGGCTATTATTTTTATACACGCATGACAAATTTATACAATAACAGAATCATATTTAATTTCTTTCTAACATAGAAATTTTTCCTACCTAAGAAATTTTATGTAAATATCATTGTGTTTTATATTATTGTTTATTCCCTGGGCCAGGAAACCCACCTGGGTGAGATTTGCACCCAAAGCCTTCTGTTTCTTCCAAAGACCCTCGTCCAAACGGGCTCAACATCAAGGCTCCATTTTTTATTTATTTTTATTTATTTATTTATTTTCTTCCTATCATAAACTAGAGAGTTTATTTAATATTTTGTATTCGACCAAAAGAATTATATAGTTTAATTTTTGTTAAACTGGTTTGTTGTAGTTTTCTATTTTTTCTACTTTTTGATAATTTTCGAAACGATTTTTTTCTACATATAATGAACAATACTGTAAATATATTCCTACCACTTTGGTTAGTATTTAATCTTCTTTGTTTTATATTAAAATACCATTAACTCCCTACTCCTCTCTTTAACCAACTGTCTTATAGCTTGCCTCAGTTCTCTTAATGACGGGGTGTTGTAATGATGATACATTTATTTAAGTTAATTCTAATTTTCCATCTGGAACGTTTTTACAAAGAAATATTTTTACTTATTCATAACTTTGTATTAACAATTTACAACAATATGATACTTAATACTCGATCGGAGCAGAAGGTCATAAGTTCGAAACCCACCAGGGCAGGTTAAATATGTATTTCGTAACGAACCCATGAAATAAATCTAGACCTTTCCACCCTGGCTAGAAAAGGTTGGTAACCTGTAGGGGTCATCATGGTTTTTATCTTTTATTTTATCCATTTACTGGTTCTTTTATTAACTTTTATCATACTTGTTTGTTTATTTTGTTTAACGTCACTTTATGCTGCTATGGCTAATCGGACGATGCTACGGTGGGAGTCCTAAATTTTGCCTATCCTGGAGAGGGATCTTTAACGAGTACCTGACATCGCACAGGCTGGGGACCCCCATTTTACGTCCCTTCCGAAGGACGGCATAGCTAAGGATTTTTTACTCCCTTAAAAAAATCCTAAGGTCATCTGCCGGGCTGCGAACCCGCGATCTTGGGTTTAGTAGGTTGCTATGCTAACCATTACACCACAGGTGACCCCACTTTTATCAAACTTCTATTAATTTTTTATTTTCAACCCCACCTTAAATACATTTTTTAAAAATCATTTATTTTCATCATTGTATATTTTACCTACATCATTTTTCAGATCTTTTAGTTATTATCAATATATTATATTTTCAAATTTGTGTATTAACCTTATTATGTATCATCTAATTTTAATATACTTCTATTTCATATAATTTTCTATTTCCTTTTCTCTTGTAATTTATATTCCTTGTTATGAATATTTCTTGTTTTAGCGCTGATGGTGGCCATCAAAGACATGGCCGAAACGTTGGCAATATAAAAATTAATTTCTTAGATATAGAATGCTGTAGTAAGAGTTGATTGCAAAAAGTGCAGGTGTGACAACCTCTATAACTGGCAAATCTTTTTTTTTTTTTATTACGACCACAATGTATCGTTTTAACATGGTTACGTCTTTTGAATACGTAAGGGAAAATGTAAAATAAATAAATTTTGAAAATTAAGTAACTCTTATTCATTGAGTTTCCAGGGCATTGTAATTTATTTTAAAGAGCGAATAGGGGCAGATAGCTGTCTTGAAGAGGAACAGTTGGAGACGGTAATGTAGCAGCTACCCCCGAGATAAGGGTAAGAGGACAATTATAAAGACCAACGGATTGGGCCGGGTCACGGTAACGGTTCAGGAACAATGGAGTCACGGAGGGCTTGTACCCGATCTCTCCGCCATCTTCTAATTAGAAAAACTACCGGCTGTGTCTTTTACTGTTTCTGTCAATGTCCTCTGCCAGGTATTCTCGAGGTTCTGTCACATATTGCGCAGACAGAGCAAGGAGGTCTAATGCAATCGAAAGTAACTGTGGCAGGTAACATCAATTGAAAAATAAAAACATTGCTTGACAAACAAAACCTTCGATACTTTTAGTGCAACCCATACGTTCATATTCTCTATTGATTATATTTATTTATTTTTTGTTCTCAGATCTCCTCTTCCTTGCCCTTCTGGGAAGGGGCGAGGAATTGATTACACCAAATTAATTTCACTCTACGTCCGCGGTATTCCAACCTGTCCGTTTACCGAGTTTGATGCTATTCTAGCCATGGTAGGAAGGTCATTCGGTAGGTCTGCCACGAAATAAATCTAAACCCACCCAGGGGGGAATCGAAACCACGAACTTCAGTACTAAGTGCGCTGAGACCCTCGCCACAGGTCATCGAGTTCCCAGAGGAAAACACTAAATTGAGAGTGTAGTCAAATAGAGGGTACATTAAATAAAAAGTTCAGTAAATATATCAGTGTATTTTCCAATATATAGCAATATAAACAATACTATGTAATATAAAAACAATATATACCGCGTATATGACAGTTATAGAATGGTCAGGACGCAGCAGGGACTACAGACCTGGCCCACTGTGGCGGGAGGGTGGCGAAGGTGAGGTAGCCGGTGTGCCCTGGCATACTCTGCGGGTACGTCACTCCCACGAAGCTGTGCTGCTGCTTATTGTCCCCCTGCAACATATAAAAAACAATCTTATAAAAAGAACCATATATAAAATATTTACAAGCAAATATTTAAACAGCAACCTGCTAATGGAGACAATAACAATGACATATTTAAAACGTTTTAATATAATTACTTATCATAAAAAAGTAATCTGAAAGAATCACTTCCCAAATACACTTGAAAACCTCCAAAGATGCCTCAATTTTCTTTATTTAAGTTCTTCTACAAACCTCTGATTTTATTTTTAGTTATTCATTACATGCTTTACTGGAAAAAAACGATGTTAGAAAGATGATTAAAGGCGCATTAAATCCAATTGATACTAGAGAATACATAAATAAAGACTTATTTGTTCCATATGTTGCTGATTTATCCCGAACCAGATACCTATCCTTTCATATTAAGCTCACTTAATCCACTCAACCTGCTACCCAATCTATTCCCGACTACCCCCATGGGTTCTGAAAACCAGCTGGCCCCGGGACCTTCTCATATAGAACTTCTATCCCACTAGTGCTACCAGTGGGTAGTTTCTTTACAAGCAATTGACATGTTATTCTTAACTCTGTATTCACATTTAACAGTTGTATCTATTTGTATACAGTTTTAAGTTTCAAAAAAAAAAAAAATATATACGAGTATATATATATATATATATATATATATATATATATATATATATATATATATATATATAGATATAGTTAAGATTGTCGTAAGTAGGATGAAAATCGGAAGTCAACTTGATTCTGGAACTTCGTGGTAACCTTATAAGAATTCAATTTACGCTGTGTTAGTTTGGCTTAGTCGTAGATAAAATATATCAAAGAAATAAAATACAAATGTAAAAAATAAACATTCAGCCAGTGGGTATATGTAAGGATAAGAATATATCTAATCTATATATATATTCAGATGATTGAGGAAGAGAAGGAATTAATGGAGTTTAAAAGATAAAAAGAATGATTTTTGGATTTAAATTCATAAGGCATTCCAAAGGAGCAAGTACAAATGATTAAGAATTTCCAACGGAAGCAAATTTATAAGGGGCGACATATAGATTAAGTTCTGTTCGATGGGATTAAGAAAGAGAAACTATATCAAGAGTATAAGAAGGATTTAAAAGTGAATCATTCTCCTCAAAGAGCTAGTTTATCCCGGAAAAGCGATTCCCCAATTCAGTAAAAGGAGAGAAATTTTTTTTTTTTTTTGAAGGAGTTGAAGGAGGGGTAAGGGGCAGAAGATTCCCCTAGAAAAAGATTAAAGGAAGAAAATGATGGTAAAAAGCGAGATTAAAAATTAATATTTATTAGTAAGTAATTTGTATTCTTAAGTCGCAATTTTCAGAACTTTATTTATTTTTTTAAGTCGTTTCTATTAATAAAGTAAATTAAAATAATAGACCTTTAATGATGACAATAAACAATTTAAGCCGAATGTGAAATTCGCGAGGCAAAATAACTTAAATATATATAAGTAATGCCCGTCATTACGACCGACCCGCAATTAGTCCCCCTTTTTGAAAACCAGATATCTGCGGCATACTAATTTCTCGGCAAATAATTTAAACGCGTGTACATAGTTATTTGTATCTTAATAGCGGCAGATGAACGGAGAAATTGCACAAATTTGAGCCCCGCTGTAATGACTATAATCTGACAAATTGAAAATAAATCAGATCGGGAGACACTGCTATTTGCGAACTAAGAACGGTAATTTGTTCCGCTAGGGATAAGTGGCGCTGGTTTTATAAATGTATTTGTTCTGAGCGACAACTCCGTAAACAATTAATATATTTTCAAATAATTATTATTTGTTTTCTTGAAATCTAAATAATAGATATTTGAAACCTAAAAATGGTACTTATAAAACATAGCGAATCTCCTTAATTTTTTACTCAAGTTAAAGTCGCTTTTATCCTATTTATTAGCAACTTTTATAATTTATAAAAAGAAAGCAACTATATAAAACAAATCATAAAATAGTAGTATACAACTGTAATAATAAAAAAATAAAATAAAAAATCCAGTAAATGTGATTACAACAATCATAACATGTCCATAAAAAAAAAACTCAATTAATTGAAACAATAAAGGTTTAAAAAAATTGTATTACAGAAAATATTGTACTAATATTTCTATGAATCACACAAAATTAAATCAATTAAAATCATGCTAGAGAACATGACAACTGCTTTATATTAAATTTTACCTGGAATTTTATAAAAATTAACCTGGAAAAAATGGAATTATGCCTGAATTTTTTGAAAAAAAGGTGTAAATTTCAATAAATATATTATATTCATTTGCTAATAATAGGAAAAAAGCGATTTTAACTTGAGTAGAAAATAAAGGAGATACGCTGTTTGATTTAAAGGTACTACTTTCCCAATGATTTTGCTCTAAATAATTAAAAATTTCACAAATTTAGGATAACATTTGAATCAAATAGTGTAGAACATGACGTTTGTCGATGAATGCTGTGTATTACTGTTATAAATTATAGGTCAATAGATTTTGTTTCTTTCATTATCTCGAAATAATTTAAATTCCTATCCTATCATGATATATTTTGGTTCTCTTTTGATTTTCATGGTGTTTTTTTTTCTTAGTATTTTATTTTTTGTATTTTAACTGCTCAATTTTAACAATGTAATATGATACTTCGCAACCAAAGATGCCTTTGATCAAATTCTTGAAAGCGTTAAAGATGACCGCAACTCCTATAAATCTGATTTTTTTTATATGAGAAACATTTTTATGAAAGTTGATTCAAAAAATTAGTCGGGTACCTAACATTTTTACTTCTTGTGAAATTGCAATGTTACCCAAAGAGATGGTAACATTGACTTAAGGGATAGAAAGTAATATCACTGTATAATTGTTAAGTTATAATGTCACCAATATTTAATTTTTTTTTAAATTTTAGTTGTCATAATTAATTTAACAATCAAACAACTTTTTATTTTATTGATGTAATTGTTTATTATTTTTAATTTTAATTCTTATGAGGACTCAAACTGGTGAAGAAACCAGGGAAGCGTGTGTGAGGGAACCGGAAGGTTAGTAAAAATTTTAAAATAAATATAAAATAAATAAATAAATATAAAAATAAAATTTATTTTAGTTTCCTTCTGTGACGAAAAGGGATGTCGGGACAACAAAGGCCAGAAGGACTATTAAGACAGCTGGTTCTGAATGTGGCGCCAAACCAGAGAGATGCACTGCAAGATACACTCGCTGAAGCACACGCGCAGACTTTGGCCTGGATGAAAGTAAGAGTGACCACCGCTCTGCAACTGCGGAGGGCAGTCCCAGATTTAGAGAAGTTCATAGGTAGGTCGGTTGTAAGTCAGAATTGAAGCCAAGGCGGCGAATAATTTATTCGATTCCCAAGACGGTAACTCACAGAAGGCAGACCTCATTTGTAGAGTGAAGAGGAACATTCCAAAACAAATACAAGCAGATTAGAGAACCTCATGGGAAGTCGTAAATAAACGACTGAATCAAGATGTGGAAGTGGAGGAAGATGGTTTATCAGCTATTCCGAGAGAAGAGACGAAATCATCAGACTCCGGACAGTAAGCAGCAGTAATGCTGGCACGTAACAACAAACTGACGTAGAAGATACGATAAACGGTTACGGCAGAAGAAACTGCGGCCCGTATGGCGTTTTTGGACACGCTCTGGAAGGTGCAACTAGCCGGGGAAAACGAAAGAAAGGAGGAACTTCGCAAATCGAAGGTAACAGCGATTTTACGTGCAACAATGTAAGTGGTCAGCGCGATAGATGGTTGCCAATAATTGAGTTGAAGAGCGGAGTAAGGTGCCTGGTGGACACCAAGAGTTCAAACACGCTGATGACAAGAGATGCTGGGAAGATGTTATGTGCCAAGGAAAAGTCACTCCAGTCATAGTCATTATATGTTTTTTTAAAGAAATCAAATTTACAACATTGTAGTCACAGTGAGAACATTGATGAGGCTTCTCACCTGTGTGACGGGCCATTATATATTTTTCTAAAGAAGCTAGATGTAAAAATTTGAAGTTACAATGAGGACACTGACGAGGCTTTCCACCTATGTAAAGTGCTTTTATATGATAGAATAGGTACAAATCTGATAGAATAAGTACAAATTATACCGGTGATAGACTTGGATACTGACCCGAATCTGTACCACTTACAACCCATAAAGGGTATTGGGTTCAGTACTTAGGTAAGGCTATACTGTTTCTGAACCAACGGTTGTGAAAGGAGGTTATTTGGCCAGAATTCACGCTCAACCGCCAGGTTTTCCCCTAATTAAGGGTACCCACTTTTTAAGTGGTTGGGGGTGACGATTTCACAAAATTCCAGGTGAATACGTAAAATTCAAGCATAATTCCCTGATTTTTCCAATGAAACAAAATTTAACCATAATTCCAGGGTTTCAAGAAATTCCAATCTGGTGGCCACCCCGATGTATCTAATAAAAAAAATCACCAACACAGGTAAGCGATTGTAAACTTTTGAACAGAAACGTAAATAATTATGGGTGCTTGTGCCGAGAGTACTTTTACCATTCCCGAGTGTCGTTCTGTTCGGAACGGGAACAAGAAATGTCATGTAAACTTTTATTTCGTTTTATTATCAAGCTCGCCATCCCATTTATCGAATAAAATTATATCTTTGGACATAATTAAATACAGAAATGTATGCCTTCAACATTACCTTACATGCTACTCCTCAATATTTTAATTTTTTTTCTCTTTTAATTTCTAGTAGTCTTTTAAAACTAGTGAACCTAATTTTAACCACACCATTCTTATAGTTCCAGGAAGCTTTAACAATAACAAAATCGACTTATTTTAAATTAATTTGATATTTAAAAAAGATAATATGTGGATAACAGTGAAGTTTGAAGATTGTGGCTGATAGGTGGCGAGCGCCATTCTACAACATAGTTTACAATGGTAAAACTATTGAACCCATCTGGATCAAATTTTAAATACATAATTTTCATAGTTCTAGAAAGGTTTAGCAATAATAACACAAATCTAAATGTACAATGTTGAGTGGCAGACATGAGGTTTGCCACACTGTGAAATTCTTTTATGGTTAGAAATTAGAATCCAACAAGATGAAATCAATAAAATTATTTCTGCTGAATAAAAATTACTACCAAATAAAAATGTCGATCCTTTTCTTTTTGGTATTGTGTGTAAAAATATGATTCATGGGCCTTTAGCTGAAAGCACTGATAATGCAATCAATTATCCTGTTTTTCTTAATGATCTCTATCCATCTTTGTAACAAATATGTATTAAAATCAAAAATTGGATGTAAAATTATGCTTTTACGTACTTTTCAACCACCTAATCTGCTAACCAAATTAAAATTACTGAGAAAATATTATTGAAGAAATAATGCTCAATATTTTTATCGATAAACAAATAAAATGTCAATTATTAGTTAAAATTATGTAAGTTCATGGCCAGAATTCTCCGCCGCGACGTGAATGCGAGTGTAAAATAAAGAAGGACTGTATTCCATTTTGATTATAAACATGTATGTCATAATTGCAACAATAATTGTAATTATAATAATATATAATACTTCAGAAGTATATTATCATCAAATACGTGCATTATATCCTAACATCATAAGCCTATCATAATTTATTTTAAAATGGCATAAAAGACAGGTCCCAACTACCGAATACAGAGATACAAGATACCTGAGCAAAGATCCTAAAGGTTATCGGAGTAGAGAACACATGTCAGGAGACTAATGACATGCAGAGGAGACACCAAATTGAGCCAATATATCTGGCCCAGGTGACTACCAGACTACAGCTCCCAAATTGCTGCCATATATTATTGTCCCCGTCCGAGGAGATAACCTGTCCCGTAGGCACGCGTCCTTTAATGTCTTCACCGGCGATTAGAGTTTTTTTTGTGGCCATCGCTCCTTCTACAAGTGGTCTAACATGTTATTGATAACTTGATAGCCGCATAAACAAGAGCGGCACATATTGCACTCAACTCTTTTAAATCATAGATTTCTAACTATATAGAACCGCTGTAATGCTAAAATTAATGCAAAGATATACACCATCATAAAATCTATGAAGTTATTTTACACCTAATATTTTACAAATATCCATTCAATAACATGACATAGTGGTAAATTTATAATAATAGAATTTTAAATCCATAAATAAAGCAATTCTCATATTATATCCTTGCTTCGTCGATTTAATAAATGTAGCTTAATAATAATAATTCTTCTTCATTGAACGGTGCTTCGCTTCCTGTCCCACGAACCCACGAATCACCTTCCATCAGACCTCTGCCTGTCATTTCCTCCTCCATCTTATCCTTCCATCTCCTTGGATAGAAGGAAGGAGATGTAAAAGTGTAGGAGAATTTAAATATTTGGTAGTATGAGAATGTGACAGGGAAACGCAAATGAGATGTGGTATGACAAGAAAGGTAATGCGCATCTTGCATCCAGTTCTAAGGGCCAGGATCTTATCCAAAAAGAATGAGAAAAGGATTTTTCAATCATTGATTGTTGAAGTCATCCTTATATATGGAGTTGAAGGTTCTCTCCTCACCAAAAAGATTAGAGATAAGTTAAATGTGGACTACTAGAGAAGGGGCATCCAGAAAACCAGAGCAGATCGGGTAAAAACTGATGACATGAAAAAGAAAATGAAAATTATGGAGAGCGTGATGGAATATGTCATGAAAAAAAACATGGTATGGACATGTACTCGGATAGAAAATTTTTCGATCGATTTCTTATTATAAATTTAATAGAGAGTATTTTTTGTTATACAACCTTTGTAACATGTATTTACGCACATGTATAAAGTGACACAATTCAAAAACCTTCATTAAAAAAAAATGTAAAATTCTCCCAGTCTTGTATAAAATATTGAAGTGTACCAGAACTATCTTTTTGTGATATTTTTTATAACGATAAATGTAAAAAACAATTCATAAAATAAATTTATAAACATCAATATTTTAAATTTAAAAAAAGGGGGGGAGCTTCAAGAACTACAAAAGAAAAAAACGAAAACTCTGTGAAAAATAATCGGTCCCCAGAAAACTCCCGATGGTACTCGGAAGAACAGGAAAAATTAGGAACTCTACAAGTAAGCTGAAAATATCACTGACACTATGAGGAAGCGGAGATTGTCGTTCTACGTACAACAACTAAGGATGGATGAAGGTAGACTGAATAAAATTTTTTGGGCTTAACGTCCTTATGTACTCCAACTAGGGCAGAAAGGACGGGTTATCCTACAGGTTACCAACCTATTCTAGCCAGGGTGGGAAGGTCAAGATTTATCCGTGGGTTCGCCATGAAATCAATTTTAACCCACAACTTTCTGGTTACGAGCGCGCTGAGACCCACGTCCCATTTCACTCGACCATCGAGTATCCTAATCTTACTTTGAAAAATTACTTTAATTACTTTAGTATTTGGCTTATTATGATACTTATACTCGTAAGGAAAAACTCCAAAACTTAAACCGAAAATTTAAGCTGATCCACCGGTTATGTAAATTAAAACTTAAAAACTAATTTATATAAGCCGGTTTGGACCTAAACAAAACTTTCAATTTTTAGGCGTAGCTTCTTAGACATTACAAAAGTTCGTTTGTATGTCATTAACACAACTTTACTCAATGACTCATACCAAAAGTTAGCACCTGCATGTGGATTAAATATTAATGATTCTATCACAGATCAAAGAATCAGATAGAAGAACAGAAGGAGATTGAAAAAGATGTGGATGAGAGATCTATTCTTGTATTATATTAAACCAAGCCGAAGCCAGAGGAGCTATCATTGGCCATTTTTTCCTTTTCCTTAAAATAACTAGGTTTTTGTAAAATCAAAAAGGGACTAAAACGATAAATCAAGGGAGGGAGGATAGAGATGTATTTTGTTTTCTTTGTGCCATAGATATCAACCATTTAGTACCTTCTTTTACATTTTAAAACTTTTTTTTTTTTTTGCAATTTATCACTTATAATAAATAAGGCTATAACAACAAAAAGAAAGAAAAACATATCGAAGGAATTATGAAATGACCTCTTATCGCAATGTGATATTATTTTATTTTAGTACATTTCAATAGGTAAAAATTAAATTGTTTTTATAGAGGTGTGTTGAAATTAATAAGAATTAAACGAATGAGCCTAAAAGGAACTATTAACAAAAACAAAAATACATAAATAAAACATGAGCATAATCTTAATAACTATGTTTCCTGAGGAATAAACTTTCTAAAAATCTTATCATTCATATACACTGTAACTTATTCATATCATTATTTTAATGGAGCAAGATGTTTTGTTAAGATAAGGTACTGAAAGCATTTTTAAAAAAGTATTTCAAATTAAAAACATATTGTTAAAAGATATGAACGCTGTTACTATGGAAGAAATGGGTGTCTCGAGAGAGTTGGTCTAAACAACAAGAGCTGTCCCTCCCTCAAAAAAGGACCTTCTTTATCCCTGGCATAACTTTTATAATTATAATATAAATTCGTTGATAGTTCATTTGTATTATTTGTAACAGGTGAGGATAAGAAGGTAAACTTGACAAAAAAAAAAATCATTATCATAGGGTACAATGAAGTGTTTTTAATTAATTAATAACTATCTTTATAAGTCCAACGATTTATTTAAAATAAATAAATAAAAAGTAGGAACCTAAACAGAATCTAAAACTATTATAATTAATTTACCAATTAACTTAGATATTACTTTAATAAATAAGCAGTCTTATTAAGAAAATGCAGAGATAAAGGAGGATGTAAGAGGGTATAAGCCATACTATCTCTGCCCGACTAATCTACAACTAAATGTACTCACAAATATCCCATGGGCGGGCTATAATGAGGCAACATACTGTATATATATATACATATACCTCCCATATTAATAGTCTTCTACCAGCGGGGTGCTCTCCTCTATTAGCCGGCTAATGAACTATAGAACACCTTCCTAGAATATCTAGCGTGTCTATCGCCTATCTATATTATCGCCAAGTAGTTAGCGGTTAGCAGTTAGTTATAACAAGAATTAATGCTATATACGATAAAAATTATATTCATGTGACATTCTTTGTCTGATGGTTCAAAATATCTAATTTTCAAATATAGTGTAATCTCGCTAATCCGAACTCTCCAGTAAGCGGAATTCTTTTTTTATTTTTTATACATGCGTATAGATTTTTTTTAAATGTATTTTATTGGGTGTTTTCAAATTAATCAAAAATATAATATAAAAATAGGTTTATAAGTGATTAATTAGCAGATGAACACCAAAACAAAATAAAAATATTCAAATCAGCCCTTAATCTATCAAAATATTCCGGAATTGTTAAATATTTTAATATATATTACTCATATATATTATTTATTACATACATTAAAACCAGCGTTTTTTTTGTTGTTGTTTTTTTTCTCTCTCTTTCAAATTTGTATTCACAAGTGTGTAACGTTTATTCTGATTTTTTGTTTATTTTCCCCTAACCTCTATTATCCGAATTTTCCGCTAATCCGAACACCTTCTAGCAACAATCAGTTTGGATTAGGGAGATTCCACTGTGAAAAGCAATTGAAACTTAAATTTATTTGCACCAACTCATCGCAAATATACTAAGGAGCGAAATATATTAAAGAAACAAAAATAGAACAACAACAAATATTTCAGTTAAAAAAGTATAGATAGATATATCTGTAACATTTGGGAAAAACTAGTCGAGTCAAAAGTCACATGTTCTCAGGGCAACGAATTTATTTTATAAGTTTTCTTTTTTCAGTCTTAATCAAATTATATTTCCAACCGCAATTTTTATTAATGGTACAGACATAAGCATAGTATCTTGGTACATTTGGAATAAAATAGTAAAGTAAAAAAATATTGCCCCACTACAAAAGAATTTAATGACTTGCGACCACTTGCGATCTTCATTCCCAGAGCTCGCTAACTCATATTTTACAACTCTCAGTAGTCAGGAGAGAGGAGGTCCTACCATATTCCAGACTAACTATGCAGCTTATTTCCAATGATAATTATGACAATTACTGGAAATTAATTTCCTTAAGTGAAACCGATGAATAGCCATATTTTCTCTTTGTAAATTTTGGAGCAATTAGCAATAAAAATCAAATGATGAATTGTTGTCCTTATGATTAATTATTCATTTTATAGATATTGTACCGCTTTGAGTCTTTTTTAACCCAATTTTAAATATTTTCTAGAGCTATGTAAACAAAAACATACTTAATTTTTGGAAGGGAAATCTTGGGAACAACAGTTCGTTAATCCTTGAACATGGTAAACATGGTTAACCTACCGACATTTGATGTATACATATTTCTACCATAAGTTCTCCGTAAAAAAAAACAATAATAATAGGAGAGGGGTGGATATTGAAAAAACACTTTTGATATATTTTTTAAGTCAAAAAGCAGTCATGAATATTGTTTTCAGGAACTCCCATTTCATGAACCCCGATGTTAAATGTGATTTAGTATTTTTTATTAGTACCAAGTCTTAAAAAAAAATTTAATCAGTTACTGGTTATTAAAATTACTGAAAGTTAAAAGAAAATTACTTTTTAACATTTTATGTAGGTGGGTACTACTAATCTTGGATTATCATTGCTGATGATTCCTAGAATAATTAATGTGCAAAATAACGTTCTGAAATTTTCTCGAATAGTATTAGAAAACTAGTAGAAAAGTAAATTTTTACTAACAAACTCAGAATAATGAAAAAAAAAATAAATAAATAAGCGTGTCTTATCCTATTTGGAAAATAAATTATCAGATACTGGATAAATACAAAGGCCTAACTAATTTCTAGATGCCTCATCGAATTCTACGTGGAAACTACTACTACAAGCCCACTTGGTTTGGAGAAAAAGATAACAACAACGAAAATTATTTATTTTAAACCGATACATTTTCTCAAATTGTTTTTTTTTTTTTTTTTTTTTTTTTGTTTTATTATGCCATCCAATTGGTTTGAGGGATGATACCATTAAACCTCTTAACTAAACTAAGGAGTGTGTGAAATTTCAAGTTTATAGATATATTTTTCCAAGCGTTATTGAATTTTAAACACTTTTTTGCATTTTTGCCCCACTGTGCGACGGGTCTATTCTATTAATAGGTATTGATAAAGAAATATAATAAAAAAGCAAGATCGGTGATTTTAATACTGCCTTATCAGAATTTTAAAAAATACAATCTTTGTTTTATTTCAGATATCACACGCTGACTATGTATTTAGGAAACGTGAGTGGCGAATTAAATAATCAAAACGATGTGTACAATACATATAGATAAACATTAAAGATTACAAAAGAATAAAATTTAATCTCAAAAGGACACTACTAGTTATACCTTGAGAAGTTATATTGTTCTTAAGCAAATCTTTTCTCATCGAAATGTTTCGATTTTCTTCCTAAAGTAAATTTTATCCATAAAACCATACATAATACAATACTGAATGGATATTAATTCCCAATGCAGACTGTAAACACTTCTAAAAGAAAAATAGATAAAGATGTACAACATAAATTGTAGAGCTATAAAATAATAACGTGTAGAATTGCATCAGTAGCAGCTGTAATTCCTACACTACTCCCCAACCGCCTCATATAGTGAGCCCTATTAGCCAGAGCCTATTTGATATTCTATTTTCGAAGAGTTATCGCGCTCCGAAGTTCTGCCTCCTACCGTCCAAATTTGATAAACTGCTTTATTTAAGTGCTGTTTATTACCGAAATGGATTCCTTAATGGCACGTCCTGTTCTTTATATGCAAAAATAATCATATATGATTATATTGTTGATACAATTTGAATCAATAAATATATCTGAGAAAATATACGTCTCAATGAATCCCTACCTAAGCATCCTCAACTTTGAGAAAGTGACTATACTGCTTTACATTCATTGACAGTCGAAAAGTATAGCTATAAATTTTTTTATAGCAACATTATCAAAGAAAATGTAACTACATGAGTTTAAGAAGTAGAAAGGGATACGTATTGAATCATCGATTGAATGAAAAGAATTACCTCTAGAAAAAATTTATTTTAAAAGAAAAAGCATGAGGGGACAAACAAAAAAATAGAAAACTGAGAGGTATTATCCAACTGGAAGACAACTTACACCACTAAAATAAATAATTTTACAAGACGAACTAGCTCCGCAGGGAAAGTTTTAGCACAACTGTTCTATTCGTACATCCTTATAACCCAGTCAATGAAAGAAAGAAATTAGCCTTTATCGCAACTAATTTAGGAAAAGCTGAATTTTTGCGAAGTGTTAGTACATAAAGTATGCACTAAAAAAACACGAAGTCCGGACCCTCTCCCCTCCTTCTTTTCCCCCACCCCTTCAGCAACATTACAAGTACAGAACTCTGGTTATATGCCGGTAGCTAGAAACTTAATTATGCAATCGGAGTTTTCTTTTTTTTATTTTACTCCAAACAATATTACAAACAAACTATGTTATATACACTTTTTATGTAGATAGCTTAGTTTCGCCGTAATCCTTAATCATATATGGAAAACTGCTAATACAAAAAACAAAAAGTAACTTCAACAAATTATAGATTTTTATCATTAAGTTTTGGGAAGTCAAGTTTTAAACAAAACTTATAGATAATATAATTAGCTTTAAAATGATGTGTTTCATAACGCATAACATTAAAACGATGGCTTCATAGAGAACGTTGAAAGAGTACTTTCTACCGATTGTGAATCGGAGAAATTGTTTTGGAGTTATTGTGATAAATGTGCCGGAAAATAAGAGTTTTTTCACAACAGTACGGGTTTCTCAATATTCTTCCGTGGGTGTTTTACGGGAATAGATCTAAATTTAATATTTGAGTTATTATAGTAAATTTAACCAGCTTTCATATGAAAAAAGAGAAATTTGAGTCGGAAAAATAGTTTCGGAGTTATAGCCAAATGAGTACCGACAAACATGTTATTCCGGAGAACTACGACTTACCTCAAGTAAAAAATCTTCTATTTTTCCACTTTCCATAGCTCTAAAATTATGATATGGGAAAGAGAGGAATAAAATGAAATTTTTTGCAATTTTTCTTTGCTTTTTTATGTATATATGTGCTAAAAGTAACGTTTTTCGAGTTCCGAGATCAGACAGCCAGCAACATACGACTTTCACCCCCTCTCTCCCCTAACCCCGAAGATACTTTGAGGAAGACTTTCTATCACACTTACAGCTAAGGGTGTTGAACAATATCCAGCAGTCAGATCTTTTGATTTTTGGAGTTGAATCTTCGATGCTAAATTTTGTACTATCTAAGTAAATAAAATATAAAAGTAAACTATAGACTATTATAGCACAAAAAATGCACTTTGGAAGTAGTAACCTAAAAATAAACGTTATTACATTGTTGCTGCATTTCAACTGAATGACTATTCATGATCATAAACAGCAGTATATTCGTTTGTGCACCTCAGCACAACGTTCTTTCAACGTTCTCTATGAAGCCATCGTTTTAATGTTATGCGTTATGAAACACATCATTTTAAAGCTAATTATATTATCTATAAGTTTTGGTCATAACTTGACTTCCCAAAACTTAATGATAAAAATCTATAATTTGTTGAAGTTACTTTTTGTTTTTTGTAGTGGCAGTTTTCCGTATATGATTAAGTATTACGGCGAAACTAAGCTATCTATCAAGTGTATCTATAAACTATAAGGTGTATATAACATAATTTGTTTGTAATATTATTAGGAGTAAAATAAAAAAAAGAAAACTCCGATAGCATAATTAGGTTTCGAGCTGTCGGCATATAACCGAAGTTCCGTACTTGTAATGTTGATGAAGGGGTGGGGGTCGGGACTTTGTGCTTTTATAATGTTTACTTTATGTACTAACACCCTGCAAAAATTCAGCTTTCCCCTAATTAGTTGCGACACGAAACCTTTATTGACTGGGCTATTAACATGTTTTCATGTTACATCAACCATTCCATATTATCTCGAGTCTCAACCCCTGATTTTGTCAAATATACATTACAGCACTATTTTGAGATAATAATCTTGGCGAAAAAATAGAATATAAAAATTAACCATATTAAAAACAAAATAATTTACATTTAAAAAACGTCGTGCAAAGCCGCCCTTCTATTCAATGATCACAAACTAATCCAACAAAGTTGAAATATTCATCGGCAAAACCCTGAACTAACCTTTAATGAAAGACATACATGGAACCCTCATGGAAGGCAGAGGATAGGTTTTGAGAATATCAACAAGAATAAAAGGTTTAAAGTTCTGTACTCGTTTAAATCTAAATTCTAGATGTAAAAAAGTTGACGTGTCAATACCTACTTCAGAACACATATGAATTATAAAATTGCAACACTGCCTTGCAGACACTGAGAGACTTACCTCACATTACTAATAAGATTTAATTGAAAGATATACCACTAGTTGCCATGAGCCGTTACAATCCCCAGTATCAAAGTCGATAGCCTCCATATCACTTGCCTATTTTTCAAAAGACAGCCATTTCTGGCTCTGGAGCCCACTCTGTTATAATTGCCTGGTTCCTAAACTAACAGTTACACTTTTTGTTTACAAATTAAAAAACATGAATTTCACTAAAAAATAATACTTTTATAGAGATAAGAAAGTTACACTTTTTAGGTAGGTTGTCACCAAATGTTTGATGCTATTATAACTAGTATAGATCTCTCTCAAATTTGGACTTGAGTAATTGATACATGTAGCAATATAGCAACAACTATCCTGAAAAGGAAAATCCAATTTGCTTCTATCTCTAATATCTCTAATCTCTAATAGAAGGAATAACAAAAATACTGTTATACAGTTGAGTTCATTTAATTCTGGGTTGCAATACGTCAGAAAACAAGGAGACGCCATGTCTCAAACAATACATCGTTTCATAAACTAATTTACAGAATGCTCCACAACTTAAAAAAATGACATACCGATCCCAATAAGAATACATTCCAACCCCAATAAGAATACATCACAACCATCAAAATAGACCTGAATGAGGAAATTAATGTGATTCCTTTTTTATTTATTTATTTTTGAATCTTCCCTTCAACGCTAAACGTATCAAACGGAGAACCCTCAACTGGTGTGCATTGTCTTCCGTTCTTTTTGTCAACACACATTTTATAAACACTGTTATAACCTAGAATATTTGCTGATTCTGCACTACTTTTAGATTAAAAAATAAAGAGAATAAAATAACGTTGCATATTAAAGATCACTCATCGATAGTATATGTTGACCTCTACCCCTCTCAAGTCAATGTTTAGTACTAATTTCTGAACATTTATAAACCAAATTAAAAACCCATAATAGATATAACAAAGATTAAATCTTGTTTATGATTATGTTTTATTTATTTTTCAATTTATTTGTAAGACCATGCTTACATGCCCTATACAACGGACTTAGGTTATTAATTATGTACTCGTACCATGAAATACAACCCAAATATTAATACAAATAATATAACAAAGAATATTAAATATAACTAATTGTAAGAATAAAAGTATATAAACTATCCCTACTTTCAAATACACCATAGTACTGACACTTTACTTTACAGTTAATAGTTAATAGTGTTATACTTCAGTAAACAAATTTCTGATTTTAATTACATTCATAACTAGCTGAAGGTACCCTGCTCCGCTACGGTTTAATATCATTAGGATTAAGGAAAACTTAAATTAGTAAAAGTTAAGCTTAACGTTGATAATTATTATTACTTAAATAAACCTAAAGAATTCGTTTATTAGAATAATTTCAATAAGTAAATTTGACAATTTGCAAAAGTTAATTTTATGTTATTTTAACAGTCCTCCAGTGAAGCTTTGAGGCAGCACTACTATCTTACCCAGCTCTGATACCAGACCATCAGCTTTTCTTATGGCATACTTTAAGTAAATATAGTCTCAACTTCTCAATTTTTTCGATTTTTTCGAATAAAGTTTAGTCTTTCTGTTTCTATTTTTGCGTACATATCTAGCATAAATTGATTGAGGAGATTACAAAATTAAAATAAATAAGGTTCTTCACCTCCTACACTAACATTTAGGCGTAAAAATCAGCTGCAGACACAGTTTTCTTAAGTAGTGTATTGGGGTTAGGGTCACGCTGAGGGATGTTAATACTGTGCCCATCTTCTCCATAGCAGAAAATGAGACGATACTGAAGAGAATCATACGCTTGATGTTTATTTTACCAAGAAAAGTTAAAATTTATGTAACTTTTGACAAGTTGAAGATAAATTGGCATATATATGTGTATTATAAAGAAAATTTAATGTTCTGCAATATTATTTATACAGACTTTTGTCATAGAATGGACATTTTAGAAGACACGGAGGGAAATTTAACAGAAAACGGAAGGGGAAAATGTTTTTTTTCGAAAATGTTAATATTTGCCAAGCGTATATCTCGGAAACGGTACATAATATGAAAATGTGTATAGACTAAAGGTTGCAGAGAATTTAGTTAACTTTAATTTAGTAATTTACATGTTTTGCATACAATGTTCCGTTATTTTTGCATACAAAAATTTTAGGATTTTTGTTTAAACATTGAAGACGGAAAAAAAAAAAAAAAAAAAAAAAAAAAAAAAAAAACCTTAACTCTTGCAACGTCTTTATTTATTTATTTTTTAACATCCACTGATAAAATAATCAAACATCGTTAATTTACTACTATATCACATTATCAAATTAAAACCTGAAGAGAATAATCTAGCTCCATTATTCTTTGGAGGATCGATTCTGTAATGAGTTTCATTAGGTAAAAGCTCCAGGATTGTTAGTTTCCACTGAGCATTTTTGTCACCACATTTATAAAATACATAAGAAGAAAAATTGTTTAATTAGGATTTTGGAATACGCTAAAACGATAAATTTTGACATGCTAGAGAAGGTGAAAAGTTGATAGGTCAGCAACTGCATGAAGAGACTATACAAAAATCAACCGGAGTTCCAGTAAATCAATCTTGTATTCTCCATTTCTGGCCGACGACCACCCACTCCAAGAACACTCAGCGTTACTGCCAAGGGTCTGTTATTGATGGTAACTGGAAGAGCTATCTGGGACGGCTATCTTTCTAATTGATTCCATGGCGGCAACATTAGTACCTTTATCTCAATCAGAGTCGGCCATCAAGATCTGTGATAGGTCCTTAGCTGATGGTCTGGAGAGTGCGGCCAAGAGATCACACCGATCCAGCTTATTGCACTATGAATTCTTGGATCGTGCAATTTTAGATTTATAGAATATTAGTATTTTAGGGAGACAGTAGAGATGGCCTTGGATACTTCAATCTTCGTCATGTAAACCTCTTGGATCTGATTTATGATTTGAAAGATAACTTTTCATAAAATTTGTAAATTTTAATTCTCCTTTTATGCCCAAAATAGTTTTTCAATTGTATCCGTGGCCTAACAAAAAATTTTCATAATAAAAATAGTTTGGAAAACGTAAATTCAGTTGTATGCTCTTGAGTTCAATTCGTTTCATATTTATAAGTTTGGAGAAAAATTGAAAGGAAAAAAAAAAAAAAAAAAAAAAAAAAAACAGCAACAAAGAGAAAAAAAAAAAATAAAGCAGAGGATTAGTATCAACTTCCAACCATTTTGATTGATAAAACCCAGTTGAAAATATATGTTGTTGATTTATTTTTTTAGTCCACAGAAATGGATTTTTTTTTTACCAACCATTGTAAGATTTATTAAGTAAAGAAAATGCTGAGGACAACCAGGTTAAGAGAACATTTTAAGTAAAATCAATAAAATTAGTTTTATTCCTAACCCATGCATTTCTGTTACCTTATTTAAATATTCACATATTAAGGACATAAATTAAACAATAATAGCCAAAAGGGTAATACACAAGCGTGGAAAATAGTTATTGAAAACAACATGTAATGGCAGTAATGAAATGTAAACAATCCTGGCTCAATAAATTTCAAGTTAAACTAGGACTGATAATACAAAAAGTAATAATTAAATAAAACACTTAGCGAACATGAAGGCCGATATCACCGACTTCTGACAAAACATCTCAGCTCTAACGCAACCCTCTCATCTCTGTCTTGGTCTACCACTCGGACGTTTACTACATAGGATATTTAATTTTATTTAAGAAAAAAGATATTTTATATTTAGAATCATATTTGGCCCAAAGTGTCTAAATGAAGAACTAATGGCATTATAAGAGTGCAAGATATAGTCGTCCAAATAAAAATAAGCAAAAAAAACTTGGATATCACAACAGTATGCATTTTCTCATCGTGCCTAAATGGGTATTTTATAGTACTTGATCAAAATTCATATATATGGCCACATAGTAAATTTAACCAGCTTAGGGGTGAAAAAAAGAAATTTTGTATCGGATGAGTAGTTTTGGAGTTAACGCGAAGAATGTGGTAAGAAACTTGGATTTAACAACAGTACTTGTTTTTTAGCGTCCTGGCATGTGTATTTTACAGGATTTGATCAAAATTTCGTAAGTTGTTTCTAATAGTAAATTAGCCCAGCTTTTAGATGGATAAAATATGTTATGGATCGAACTAATAGTTTCGGAGTTATACGTGTTTTCGCGGAGAAATGCTTGATGAAGAGTTTGAGCGCGCCAGTTTTGAAAACGCACCCGATTACGCTATTTTCCCTCTTTATCAAGTCTTTATCACCTACAGAGTGTAATTCAGCAATTGTATAAATGTCATCTGTTTATGTTTCCGTTTAATAGAACATCAAAATTTAATTGGGAAATCAAAAATTTTCGTTGAATCTTTAATTTCATTTACATGTTAATGTCAGTTGCAACGTGTTCAATATAATGGGTCGTATAAAAAAAAAAAATGACCGTTTTATGAAATTCCAGAGTTCAAAAGTGTAAATATCTTAATGCTATTTATTATTTACCAATACTTAATAATCCCTTTAGAGCATTCTCTAAGCTTGTTTACTAACAATGAACTTCTTCAAAAAAAACCTCAGTTCAGTTATTTATTTCAAAGAAGAAACATGACAGTGTCCTACGAAATTCTCGTAATTTTAAGACAATACTGGAAAAAATTTCAAAGCCGCTGAAGCAACTCGTGAAATTATTAAATATGCAGGGAAAGGTGTTCTTGAAGAGCGCACTGCGCGGCGTTGGTTTGAAAATTTTAGAAGTGGAGATACGACGTTGGAAAGGAAGAAGGGCTCCGGGCGTCCATTAATGGATATTGATGAGGTTCGGAAAGAAGCTGTAGAATCAAATCCGTCCGCAAGTACTCGCAACCTTGCCAGGGAGTGTGGTGTGTCGAAAGATACTGTTACTCGCCATCTTCTCTCCATGGGGAAGGTAAAAAAGACCTGTAAACTGGTCCCTCACAAACTTACTCCTCAACAATCAGCAGAAAAGTTTACAGAACTTCATGGGCATAAACCCCTGCCTCATCCACCATATAGTCCAGACCTCGCACCTTCGGATAACTACTTGTTTCGATCCATGGCTCTGATTGCCCATTTTTGGTCTAGATTGACTGGACTATTATGGATAGCTGTACAGATTCCTTTTATCAAATAGGAGAATGTCAAAAATAAACATAATACAACGGAGAAAGGAAAACATTAAAAAATTAATAATTCCAAACAAAAATTATTTTAAGAATAATTGTCCATTATTCCTGACCACCAGTTTGGATTTCGTCAGTTTCACCCCACTACTTAACAGTGCCATCTTGTGGTGGATGTTATCTCATCTGCACTGGAGCGCAAGATGTATTGCACAGGTGTCTTTCTTGACGTTGAACAAGCCTTCGATCGGGTATGGCATGCAGGACTGCTTTATAAACTTCGCCAATTCCTTTCATCTACATATTTCCTCATCCTCCGTTCCTACCTTTCTGATAGAGTATTTAGAGTTAACCACAATTCTAAATACTTATCCATCTTCCCCCAGACCGCTGGTATTCCTCAAGGTAGTATCCCGGGTCCCATTCTTTATACCGTTTATACAGCTGATATTCCAACTCATCCTCATACTATCCTCACAACCTTTTGCTGATGACACCAGCGTGTTATCAGTCAATGATGATCCATTTTCTGCATCCCATACACTCCAGTCACATATTAATTCCCTTGAAGAATGGTGTCATAACTGGAGAGTCAAGATAAATCCTAGCAAATCCCAACAAATAACCTTTACACTCCGTCGAAAAACTACCTCCTCCTGTCCTCCATTATCTTTTAATGGTGTACCGCTAACTAATGTGGAACAAATACGATACCTTGGATTTCATCTGGACAAGAGACTTACCTGGAACCCTCATACAAGATTGAAAAGAGAAGAAGCTGCACGTAGATTTCGACTGCTACAACACTTACTTGACAAACGTTCAAATCTCCCGATTCACTATAAGAAACTTGTATATACATTATATCTCATATATACCGCCTATTTACTAGATGTGTTTTCTAATACAGTTGTAAATTTCTATTAATAAAAGAATAAAAAAAAAAAAAAAAAAAAAGAATAATTGTCGAATATGGCAGGGCAAAACTGTGTATAGGTATGTATTAGAAGGAAAGAAAATGTCAAAAATGTTTTAAAAAAGTAAACAAGCATACTTTCCAACCGAAAAAAATATATTAACAAACTTGCCTCGCTATGGATTATCAGCACCTTTAACATTAACAAAAAAAAAAAAAGGCCAATAAATTTGGACCTCTTTCTACAAAGTATAAATGAAAAACAACAAATAAGAGAAAATTCTTATTTAAAAAGGACAATATGATTTTTTACTAGGGCTCTGAGTAAAAAATATAAGCTACATAAAACCACTAAAAAAAAGGCCAATAAATTTGGACCTCTTTCTACAAAGTATAAATGAAAAAAATGAAATAAAAAGAGAAATTCTTATTTAAAAAGGACAATATGATTTTTTACTAGGGCTCTGAGTAAAAAATATAAGCTACATAAAACCACTAAGATGAGAGATATGATTCCCGGCAATAGATTGATATCCGCAGGGTCGTGACGACAGAACCCTCAGATGTTAAGCGGGGGAATTAAACTGGGAACAGTAATGAGTTGGAGAGCTCACGATGTGTTGTCATCGAAGCGGATGGAGGCTGGATATGGGCCGGCTTTAGATTAGCCATCAGTCTAGAATTTAGTTATTAGCTAATGTGCGGACAGCTCATAGGCCCGGCTTTAAGTCGGCGTGGGAACAGGGGTCGCGACCTTGGTCATTGGTACTGTCTGCCGTGACGTCGAAAGGAGGCTAAATGACCACCACGGACGTTCGTTTTAGCGTCCAGTCTGATATACAGACAAAACCGGCATTTCAGCCGTCAAAGGACATAATAAAAAATGAATCATTTAAAAGGCAATTTGATATACTTCTTCCAGTGCAATACACAGTGTATTTCCAAAATTTAACAATAAATAAGCTTTTTTTAAAGTCTATTCGAATTTATTCGTATCATTTTTTTAGTTTTAGAAAGTGAGTTGTGGACAAATTTAGTTTTGAAAGTGAGGTAGCCTGATTTTAAACAGAATTCAATGGATTCAAGATAGGATGTTAAGAGGAGTACGGGGTTCTATGGTAAGCCACTTATTATTTAAAATGGTAAGGGCAATGACGATAGGAATATTAGTAAAGAGGTTTTCTAGGTCTAAGGAAACTAAGATTTGTATTATTTTATTATAAGCCTTTTATTATTACTATATTTTTTTATTTGTAAACCACCTACCGAACAAAAGTAGATCCAACAAAGTGACTGCGAAAAATCCCGAAATCAAATTGTGGAACAGATTGGCATTGATTACTGTCGACCGAATGTTAGATCGACTATCACTTCTCATCCTCAAACGCAAAGAGCCCTCTGGCAACTCCCGGTTGGATACAGATACCCCCAAAGAGGAAGGACAATAAAACAGAAGGCAAAAAGTCCCCGACCAAGGCCCGCCCTCGGAGGAACAATATGGCCCAGGCAGATTAGCAGATATAAATATAATCCGAGACAAGAGCAAGTATTGTGCCGGAGTATTGTCTCTTAAGAGGGCCTATTGTTTCCTCTATATACAGTATATATCTCCGGCCTCTAGCATCACCTATGCATCTCAAGGTCTGCGTACCCGTTCGCCACATCGATGCATCTTTATAAGCTGTTCTCTATAGAGATATTTATCCGTCTCTGAGTTATATAGCTACCCCGCCCACGTCATCCTGCGGAACAGATCGATAAGGGAAACAAAAATCTACAAGAGACTTCTTTTATTACACTATCTAATAGTTTCCTATTGGTATATATTGATATATTGGAAGATTATATATTGATTGCTCTAAAATAACAATGAATGACCAATTTAAAATAGAAAAAATAAAGTATTGATTAATGCGCGTTGTTTATTGCATTTACTATTTAACTACTTAGCTTCTTAAATAAGAGACAAGACAAAGAGTTACTGTAATATCCTAATCTATTACCAACCTAATCTATCCTACAATTTTGTAATGATTCAGCACTGATTTTATCGCAATGAAAATAAGGAAAAAGCACAGGAAGTTCGAGATTGATTCCTTAAGTTTTACACGAAATAGTACAAAATCCATCCACGCCAGAATGAAAGGAAAATTGGATTGGAATATATAATTTGATTTGAATAATGGAATATATAGTTTGAAAAAAAATTATTCTTTTATTTTGAAAAATTTAACGTAACTTTAAAATTTAAATCAGAAAATTGACACTATTATTGAAATTTGTTTGGAACCATGACAAATTTTTCAGGCAAGAAAAAACCAATACTAAATGCAACCTGGTACTTTACCACCATTACACGACTTTACTAATTGATGTTAGCAATTCAGATGATAATTAACCTATACTTCACTATTAACAATTCCACGAAAAATTATCAGGACATTCACCATCCAAAATACCACATACCGAAAATCGCCTGGTGATGGCTGAAAAAGAACTGGATGAGAGGTCTCCGGTCCTGGAAAGAACTGAAAATATCGATGGATAGAACAATAAAGGACTTGGTTTCATGAATAAATGCTCTACCTCTTGCTTCTTATGACGCTAATAAGTAATTATGTAAATCCCAGAACGGTTTTCAATACTAATTATTTGACTAGGTAAACAATAAAAAATAAACCTTCAATAATAGTAGTTGTAGGTTTTTACTAAGATGTACTCAACTGTTTTTAAATTTTTCCACAACCCCTGAAGGCTGTCAAAGAGTTTGCAGCTAAGTACTACAGAGATAATAGTATGCGCTAAAATCAAAACGGTCATTCAATATTTATAAGAAACTCTTTTCTCGTTTGTAATGGGTGCTGCACAATATATTACAGAACATTCATCGAAAAAAAATGAATGATGGTTAATACAAAATGTTTTATAGTTTAATCTTACACAATCAGCCGATCGGTCCAAAATGTAAACTATCGTTAAACCGAACATTATAGATTGATAGTGTTCGAACGTATTACGTAAGAGAAGAGGTAGTAAGAAATTTCCTAGCTGGTGGAAAGGTTTAAGGTCAGTCCAAAAGGTCGACATGGCTAAGGTAACTGTTTCTGCATGATCTGAGTCGGAAAATTCTAGGAGTGGTAGTCCATGAATGGTCAGGACCCCACCTCTAGAAAAAAAGTACGAATTGAAAATAAGAATATTTATAAAGTAAATCCATGTAGATTAGAAACGTCAACTATTGAAAAAAAAATCAACGACACGATAGGACCGCAAGTGAGATGTTAAAGGCGGGATTTGAAGTTAATTCAAAACTTTCCTGTCATTTTATAGAAAACTATTAAACATGAAGACAAATAAAAAATACAGAATTTTGAGTTGTGTCACTTTTGAAATACATGTGCGATATGTTGCATTTAAGAAAGTTGCTGCTTTTATACAAGATAACAATCAGACCCCTTATGATCGTGTACCAGAGAGTTGTTTATAAGGTATTTCATTGCTACTAGGTATGCAAGTTTAAAATGTCGTTTTAATTCCAATAGAATGCGCTCTTAGCCTATTGAAGGATTTGCTTATCTCTAAACGCTATTTTGTTTGTTAGTCATTTGTTTACAAAAGTCAGTTGTTTTTAAGTCGTTTACGTGGACGTATCATACCTTTCTTTGGTGTTAAAAATGTCTAATTTTAAGCCAAATAAAGAGCATTTGCGGCATGTCATGATTTTCTTATTTAATCAAAAGAAAAAGGCATCTGAATGTCATCGAATTCTTGTTGAGACTTATGGCGATGTTGCTCCAACCGTCAGGACATGTGAACGTTGGTTTCAAAGTTTCAAACGTGGTGATTTTGATGTTACTGATCAAAAACGAGAAAATCGACCAAAAAAGTTTGAGGACTTCAAATTGCAATCTTTATTAGACGAAGACAATACCCAAACCCAACAAATGATGGCAGAACAGTTGAATGTCACTAGGCAAGCCATTTCCGATCGCCTGAGAGCTATGGGAAAGATTCAAAAGGTTGGAAAATGGGTTCCACATGAATTGGACGAACGACAGATGAAAAAACGAAAAACTGTGTGCGAAATGCTGCTTTTACGCCACGAAAGAAAGGGTTTTTTGCATCGAGTTGTAACTGGCGATGAAAAATGGATTTATTTTCAGAATCCCAAACGAAAAAAATCATGGGTAACGCCAGGACAACCATCCACATCGAGTGCAAGACCGGATCGTTTTGGGAAGAAGACAATGCTGTGTGTGGGGTGGGATCAGAAGGGAGTAGTCTACTACGAGCTTCTCAAACCCGGCGAAACAGTCAATACCGAGCGCTACCGACAACAAATGATCAATTTGAGTCACGCATTGATCGAAAAACGCCCAGAATGGGCTCACAGGCACGCCAAAGTCATTCTTCAGCATGATAACGCTCCTGCACATTCAGCCAGATTGACTAAGGAAACGATTTCTTCGCTTGGTTGGGAACTCCTACCCCACCCCGCTGTATTCACCTGACCTGGCGCCTTCTGATTATCCCCTCTTCTCATCGATGGGACACTCATTGGCGGAGCAACACTTCAACAATTTCGAAAACGTACGAAAATAACTCGATGAATGGATTTCAAATGAAGATGAAGCATTCTTTTGGAATGGTATCCATATATTGCCCGAGAGATGGGCAAAATGTGTAGATAGCGAGGGTCAGTACTTTGAATAAAATATATTATACTTTTTTTTTTAAATTACTGTGTATTTATTTTAAGAAATAAACGACATTTTAAACTTGCATACCTGGTATTGTTATACAAACATCGTCAGGAGAACTTTACAGTAACAAATGTATAAGGAGTTTATAAATGTCTCATGAGGCAACGACTAATATGTTGCTCTACCTAAACATCGTTATTTTTTATGAATACTTATGTTTATTTATAACTAGCTATACCCGTTCACACGTTGCTGGGATATCCCAACCGGGGTCAAATCTTTTCTCTTCCAAAAAAAAAATAAAAAAAAAAATAATATATATATATATATATATATATATATATATATATATATATATATATATATATATATGTCATTTGAATATAACTTATGTACAAAACATAGATATAAAATATAAATATGTACAATACATAGAATAAACATGTTTCTTCACTTATGATATTAAACAATATTGCAAACGAATTTCAATTGAACAATAATTTTGTAATTATTAAATATCATATACTGATTGTAAATATAAAACATTTTTTGTTTTTTTATCTGGTGCAAGAACAAATAAATTTGATAGTTTTCCAGCTCGTGAACACCCAACTTATAGCTGTCTTTGTGAAAAGCATGGATTTATCAAATTTAATCCACATACTTGCAATGATCAATGTTTATGGCTGCCAATACAGCACGCTCAGTAACCCATTGATTATTTTTATAACTCTGCGATAAATTTGGAAAAACTTTGGCAATGAATTCATCAGTGGATTTTACAATGTAAGAAAAGTTTTCTGGTAATGTAATACAGTGTGTGGATTCGTCCATTTCCATTTTACCATTCCCAATATCTAACAATTGTTTTGCGAATGGTTCAAAAGATTCATCTTGTTGTAATTGAACACGCATATTGGTCTTTAAAGATATTTTCTCCACATACCACCACAACACTAATGATTTGAGACATGCATTCAATTCATCTGCAGGTGTTGAACGTGTTATCACTGGTAGAGTTTTTCCAAAACCACCAGTTATGGTAGCAAAATGAGTGCACCACCAAAGAGCTGCTCATTTCCTATCAATTATTTTAATGTGCGATTGAGTGCTTCCAATGATTTCTTGTGCGCCATGGTGCATTCATCCAATATTATAAGCTGACATGATCTTAGTACTTTTCGCATTCCAGAATATTTGCTAATATTACATGTTGGAGTTTCAGTTACCTGCATATTTAATGGCAATTTCAATGCTGAATGTGCTGTTCGAAATATAAACCACAACTCTTGTTAGATAATTGTGTCATATGCTGTTCGTTGTTCTAATACCAATTTCGGCAGAATAATTCGAACAAATGTTTGTAATTCATTAATATCGAAGTGCGTTTCTCGTTGTATATCACGATCGAAAATGTCATTTTCGAAAAGGCATCAGCGAGTGAAATATTCCAATGGGCATCATTTTCTAAAAGATTTAATTTCGGGCAAGCCTCACGAAATGTAGCACACACATAGCCATTGACTGTTTTTAATTCTTGGAAAGATGTTGGTCCATGAACATGAAGTGTCCTTGCAAAGGTATCATTTCTACCTAATGTGAAAAATTCAGTTAATGTCGTTGGCTGTGGTGACATTGCTCTTACACGTACATTTTCTGATGTAAAATAAACACGCTATACATTTTCAAGATGTACTGTTAATGAACAGCCGCTGGATATCGCTTATGAATGGAAAATGATAGAATACGCCATAAAACCTCAATGCTACTTATATAACGTCACAGTTGACACTGGGTGACTTCATCGTTAGATACAGTTGTATTTTCCACTCCAAATACTGCCATATCGCTTCCTTTGTTCACATATTTGCAAATATTTTTTATAGCTTTCACTGAATTGCAGTACTCAACATTTATGTGTACGTTATACGTTTTTAGTAGTAATGGAGAATATGGTACTACCCAACGATCAACATCAATAGTATTGTTGAGTAATTTTAGTTAAATGGATTTTCACTATCTTCGGTAGATCGTTGTCGATAGAGTGGATATCCATCATTGCCTGTAATAGTTTCAGCAAGTAAGTCTCTAGGATACCGCTTTGTGCACTTTCCATCTGACATGCATGGTGAATTATTATTTAGTGAGCCACATGGACCATGAATCATATGTTTTGAGACAATATCGTGCAAGTCTTTATCAATGTCTGGTATTTCAGTTGAAATAATTTCATAAATTCCGTTTGGTGTTATCTTTTCCATCATCCATATTAAAATATGCGCATGTGGTAAACCTTTTTTTTGCCATTCAATGGAATACATCCAACAGCGCGTCTCTCCAAATACATTGTGCTTGACAAAAAAATCAATTAAAGATTTTAATTTTTGGGTAAATACACGTGCAGAATTATCATGACGATCTGATGGCGGTTGTCCAGTTAGTAAAAACTCCTTTATTTCATCCCATTCTGGGTTGCTTGTAAATGTGATGAAAAAATCTGGACGACCATATGCACGAACATATACGTCATTGCATCTTGTGCATATTCATGCATGTGTTAAATTATTATTATAGGAAAGTATACTATTTAAAATCTTCCTAGAACTATGAAGATTTTGAAGTTAAAATCTGGTACAGATGGGTTTAATAATATTACCATTGCAAACCCTGCTGCAGAATGCCCCTAACCATATATTGTTCGATTATTAAACATCCCTAGGATCCACACTTCACACTAAATATTTATAGCTTTTTTTATAACAATTTATTTGAATTTCTAGCTCTATGTAACACTGTACCGTTATAACCTCTCTTAAATGGCACTCGCCACATATCGGTCAATTTTCAAAATTCACTGCGAACCACATTTTTATCGCTTTTTAGCAACAATTTAATAGAAAAAATGTTAATTTTCTTGTTGTTAAACCTTCCTTTAACTAAGAAGATGATGTAGTTAAGATTTGGTAAAGATTGATTCAGTAGTTTTTGCGGTTAGTTTTGTTTAATAAAAGTAAATTCTATGAGTAAATTTTATGTGTAAAAATATTATTTTTCAATTTATTCATGGTTCCACTATAACAAATATTACTAATTAAATTTTATTTTAATAACATATCTATATATAAACCTGAATCACCAAAATGAATTTGAAATCATTGAAACTTTAGTCTTCTTAAAACCTTCATCAAAAACTGAGGAGATATATATTAATTTAGAACACATGTTTTATTGGTAATTGTTTAAAAACCCTGCACTAAAGTAATATTTAAAAAAAATAAATATTATTTTGATATTTTTGGGATATTTGTTGAACCCCCAACTCTGATTTTAAAAAATTTTACAAAAACCTTCCCGGGGGTATACTTAAATTTTCCCAAATTTTCACGGCGATTGGATGTATGGTTTTTGAATCTATCGAGAACAGACATACACACATTCATTTATATATATATATATATAGAGAGAGAGATTTCATAACTTTTTCACTATATCAATAATTCTACTTAGCTTTAGTTTCTTTATGACAGAAAATGTCAAAGAACATAAAGAAAAACATAATGTTTCAGCTGAATTGAGATAATCAAAATCTGAGTGAACTCCCTAGTAGTATTAAGATGGGATACACCATAAAAAAGGTAACAATGAAATTTGATTTCCCGATATCAAGTTATTACTAAAAATTAAAAATTTTAATTTTCCAACAGAGCTTAATACTGCCGATTTTTTCATTATCTTAACCTATTTTACGCAGTCAGAGGTAAAGGTCTGCCTGGATTTGGAAGAGGCCTTATTTTTTGTATGGTCGTTTTTAATGTGATTTAACTACTTAGGGAATAAAATATTTTATCTAAAGATAATATCAGGCGTGGAGATGCAAAAGGTGGTAAATCGTCCACTCTTCAAAGTTTGGATTGAATGTATGTGTATATGTGTTTCGGAGTCATCATGGGTTCAAACTTTGAAGGGTGGACGATTTAGCACCTTATTGAGGAAGCTATTACTATACTAAAAAAATTAAAAATGATAAAAAGTGGATCTACCCCCTTTAGCATCTCCATGCCTCATATAGCAGAAAAACTATTAAAATAAAAAAATCTAGAAATTTTACCTCAAATTATGTCATCATAATGCACATGAATTATTTCGTGATATTGTTTTATAATTTCTATAATATTACATGTACAATTCTGGCATACTCTTTATTTTGATACTACATATTTTTGTACCAGGTCCTCCAAATAGTCCTGTCGTTTTTTAATACAATATTTTATATTTTTGTATTTAAAAAAAAAATAACACCATGTGAATTCCTTTCTGCCTAATTCCAAATTTTCTTATGTAAACAATAATGTTTACTCTTCACAATAACAGTGGCAACCTTTAATTCAGTTTCTCTGTGTATTTTAAAAAGTGCGGTCAAAATGGTGAGCACTGTAATTAAAATTAGATCTGCTTTGCTGTATGAATTCAAACGCGGTTCAAAAGCGACAGAGGCCGCTCGTAATATTTGTCACGTCTTTGGCAAAGATAGTCTTAGTGAGCGGAAGGCACAATTTTGATTTTCATAATTTCGGGAGGGCGATGAATCGCTTGAAGACGGATATCTCCGTCTTCGGTCTGGAAGACCAAAAGTGATTAAACAAGCACAAGTGTGGAATATAATCGCAGCAGATCCACGTCAAATATGTTCAGAAATTGCTGAACAGCTCAACATTTCCGAATCTACAGCTTGGAACTACCTAAAAGAAATGGGAAAAGTAAAAAAGTTGGATAAATGGGTACCTCACCAACTATCGGATGCCAATAAACTGGTTCGGGTAACAACGACTTCTTTATTGTCAGGATTAAAAATTGATCCATTTCTCGATCGAATTATTACTTGAAACGAAAAGTGGGTATTGTACAACAATATGAGACGATTTTAGTGCAATACTTAGTGCAGATGAGAAGCCAAAAACATTTCCAAAACCAGACCTCCACCCAAAAAAGATCCTGTTGGTGGTTTTTTTGGACTGGAAAGGGGTTAGTTCACTATGAGCTCTTAAATCAAGGGCAAACGATAACTGTCAATGTGAACTGTGCAATATTGGATCGCTGTCATGTCAAACTTAAAACTTTTAAAAAGGGCCACTGCTGCTTCAAGACAACGCCCGGCCTCATACAGCAAAAGTGACCAGAGACAAATTGATGGAGCTAGGGTGGGAAACTTTGCCTCATCCACCTTATTCCCTTGATCTTTCGCTTACAGATTACCACATTTTCCGGGCTTCAGATAACAGTCTAAGAAAAAAATGTTTTAACAATCGTCAGAGCTTGGAAATGGAGTTGGACAACTTTTTCCGTAATAAAACAAAAGATTTTTTTTAAAAAAGGAATTTGGGACCTGGCATCGTGTTGGGAGAAAACAATTATATGTAATCGTGCATATTTCGATGAATAAAATGTTTGCATACTTCACAGCTGACTTTTTATAGCCCACTTGAAAAAAACGACAGGACTTTTTGGAGGACCTGGAACTTAAAACATTACAACTTTATTGCTTTGTTTTGTATTACCTGATTGCTTTAATATTTGTATTTTTTATTAATAATGATACCACTCATCTTTTGTTTCTATCTTTTATAGAAATCATAGATATTATCTTTATTCTTTAATTTTGTTTGAAATCGGTCTGTTTCTAGTCATATATGTTTCATTTAGTTTTCCTTGTAGTCTTAATGAAGGCTTACAACGTAAGCCAAAACATCGCCACAAAGAGTGACGTCTTTTTATTCGGTTTTTGTGATGGCCAATGGGAAACCGTTTTCCCACAAACAGTAAAAGTTTGGCTCAGGACATCCACGAACGTTATTTATTGACTTTCGCAACTAAGTGAATATAGAACAATAGTGAACATCAACTAAGAGATCTTGCTCGGAATTAGTTCTGTTCTGAATCTCGAATCTTTACTGGTAGCCCCGTCCGATTGTGCAATGAGGCAGACGTCAGATGGAATCAGGCTGATAAGAGTGATTAGGCTAGTTACACAGATATCTATCCAAGCTCGGCCTGTCACGATGTGCCACCAGATTATCAATTAACTACCTGTAATTAAACCTATTTGGCGACGTGGATGCCGACCTCGTTCCCACGCTCCTAATAACAGGGCTATTCTTACCGGTGGTTAGGACATTCCTGAAAGACTGTCGCGTACAAGTCGACGGTGGAAGTATAGTGGAAGCGGGAGATTTGTGTTCCCCATAAGAAGATTTCTTCAAATTTGGTTCCAATTCCGTCAAGATGCTAATAAACCTAATGCCCCTAGAAGAGTGGTCAATCTCCAAAACTAATGATTTCACGAAGTACAGGGAATAGTTGAAGATTTAATATAATGCCTATAAAGAGCTTATATCTAAAGAGCTTAAGGAGATAGCTTTATTGACGTCTGGAGCAAGAAGAACGTCTTTTATCCGGAAAAACTTAATGCCCTTTCTGACAACATAAGGAACGACATTAAATATAGAAATTTTATTAAATAATCATTTTTTATATTCTATTTTAGAGTTGATTGGGCATATGACTCAAGTTATGCTGTCAGTCTTTTTTATTTCAAAGCAACGAAAAAATATAGAGCTAAGCAACACAATTTAATTAATAATTAATTAGCAAATGCAATTATTTTTTCGGGCTAGTACTTATAGACCGGGAGCCCGCCACATAGAAATTTATTTGGAAAGACATGAATTTGTTTCCTAACCCATTTATAGAAATGAAATATCGTAGTCTGGCAGCCTGTATCCGTCGGAACGCGGTGTGGCGGACGCTTAAAATTGACCAAAATAGAAAAAAATTTGGGAAGGTATGTTCTTCAGTTTGGTCTCATTTGTTAGTGTATCCTTTTCTAAACACGAATCAAGTGGTCTGGCAGCCGAAAGCCGTCGGAAACAGACGTCAGACCGGTTTTTATATCGCGGAAAACTGACCCGAAAAATGAAAAAACAAGATTTATCCACCATTTTTTAATATGTTGTTAGGACTCATAAGAGTAGTTAAAATCCAGGTTTGCAACCCTCACAACCAAAAGGATTTTTTGTAGTAATCGAAAATGTCTCCGTTTTTCGATTACTACAAAAAATCCTTTTGTTACACGCGTTTGTAGGTACTCTTTGAGTTATAACTTCTTGTCCGAATCGAAATTTTTTTTTCCACCTGAAAGCTGGTTAAATTTACTATTAGCTCCTGTACATACAATTATGACCAAGTCCCTAAACTACCCACGCCAGAACGCTAAATACCGCTAATTGTTAAGAAAGCCAACATTTTTTGGCACATTTTTCGCAAACTCCAAAAATATTTGTCCGATCGCAAATTTCATTTTTTCATATAAAAACTAATTAAATTATGAAATAAATTAATATTAGATCCAATATATAAAATTCCGACTAAGGTCCCTAAAGTACCCAAGCTATCGCGCTAAATATTCCTGTTTTGGCAAAATATGACAATTTTCACATATCAGCTAGATTATAAACAGGTAGATATTTTACGGAATTTAACGGAACTTCATATACGAGACCTGATAGTAAATTTAATGAGAATTGATATGAAAAAAAAAAGGAATTTGGGATCGGACAAATATTTTTGGAGTTATAGCGAAAAATGTTGGATTTCATAATAATTAGCGGTATATAGCGTACTGGCATGGGTAGTTTAGAGACTTGATCATAACTGGATGTACAGGAGCTAATAGTAAATTTAACCTGGATTGAAAATTGGATGGAAAAAATGAATTTCCAAACGGACAAGAAGTTTCGAAGTTATAGCTCATAGAATACCTACAAACGCGTGTTCGTGTTGAACCACAAAGCGGAACTTTCCTCACAGCGAAATTTCTGGTACTGATACATTTTTTTAAATGAAATAATAGATACTAATACGTATATATTAATAAATTAAAAATGAAATAGGTTGCTTCCTACCGACTCACACACTTGTCAAACCAATATATATGATTTTCTCTCCAGACCACTTGATTCGTGTTTAGAAAAAGATACACTAAAAAATGAGCCCAAACTCAAGAACATACCTCCCCAATTATTTTTTGTTATTTTAGGCGATTTTAAGCGTTCACCACACCGCGTTCCGACGGATACAGGCTGCCAAACCACGATACATCATTTCAAGGCGAATGATACAATAAAATGGGTTAGGAAACAAAATTATCTCTTTCCAATTAAATTTGCATGGCGGGCTCCCGGTCTATAAGGATGTACTATTTCTAAGCCAACGGGTGTGAAAGGAGCAGTTTTAGCCAGAATACTCGATCAACCAACAGGTTTATCCCCAATTAAGCGTACCCACTTCATAGAGGCTGGGTGTGCCCCAGAGAGCTCGAATCCGATCTAAGGCAAAATAAATTTTCTGCCTTCAGTCGGAGGACTCGAACTCGGGCCCGGGAGCATGGTAGTAAAGTGCTCTATTAACAGTAATTAACAGAACATTAAATTATGAATCGCTAAAACCTTCACACCAATTCATTATGATTAGTACAAGTCGGAGATGAATAATAAAGGGGTGCAACTAAAACCATCGACCGCCCCAATAAATCTAATTTGGTCAAAATATATTAACTATAAAACGTAATTTTAACAATAGATATGCTAGAAGATTTACAGATGCTTTGAAAAAGAAAAACTCTGCTGGACTTCTGTGCATAATTACTTCTTAATAAAACACATTTTTTTTTTTTTAGTCCTCTTATTATAATTGTGGACTGATATAGTGTCATTATCAATACACCGGAAGTCTCCAACGCTTTTTCGAATGAGTAGTAATATCTGAAATATTAATATCTGAAATGGAGTCATCAGGTCTAAGGGACAACTGATTTAATTTATAAACAAAAGAGCTCACTGTAATGCTCTTATTATCCCTTAACGGACCACAATTTAAATCCATAGTCTATAATTAAACAGAACTTGGGAGATGATCTAGGCCAAGACCATCCTACAAATAAGGAAGACATGTGAATAAAGCAGTAACAGTCGATATTTCAGATAAAACCTAACAGATAAACAGAAAAATGTACGTATAATAACAATTATTAAATATATGATAAGAGACTTATAAACTAGAGTGCATGTTTTTTTCTTTTGTATATTATGTATATCTTATAAGTGATGTTTTATTGTAATAAACAGAAGTAATATTCAAGAAATGCTAGCACTTGCAAAACATCTCCTGACCTTCCGAGATACCTAACATTATGAAGGGTTCGGTCCTCACACGAATCTTGCGAAACAATCTCTAACGGTACAGGGATAAACTCAGTCATTTTCTGTACACAATAAAATCACAAGAAGGTATCCCTTACACAACGTGCATATACATCTTAAAATGAATAAGATAAACCTATATTTTTATGGTACATTTCTTCACATTTCTGTTCAATATTAAATCTATCTGAGTTTGCATTCAATAGCATAAATTGTATTATTTGAACAAGGGAACAGAAACATTTTGTTTTCTTAAATTACAACAAACAGTTTAATATTTTTCAATATTTAAAATTCCCCATTTAATTAGGATGTGTTTTGGAGAAATGCATAAGATACAGTTGACATATCCATAACCGATCCTTGGAATAAGGACGTGAGGGGAACCAAAGCTGGCTAACGTTTGGCTGCATATCAACTTCATATCATTTCAATAGAGACTATTTCATAATGGAAAGAAACTGTCACTTATCGTTTTCAAACACATTAGATTACCAGAAATTGACAGTGGGGTGATATGGGAGATTAAGACTTGGTGTGTGAGTAGTAAATAGCAGAACGGTGAGTGTCCGTCGTGGACTTATCGTATAATTATAAACACAAAATAGTCACCCTTTTTATGAAATGAGGACACTTCATGATTAAGTCAACTATTACAAGTAATATCATTCAATCTTCCGTTTGTCAATTTGTTCATTAATTTAATCAAGTCCAATCATTATAGGGTAAAATTTGATGAAATGGTATAATATTTTTAAGGAAAATTTTCCATACCATAATTTGAAAGCCAATAATTGGTCAATCTCGCCTTGTTTTGTATTATAACTACATTTCACTACATTTTCATACTCAATCATAGTTTAGTTGTACAGCCAAACAACATGTACAAAAAGGGCTATCACCGCCATTAGCGGAACATAATATAACTATTTCACGATATGCTCATTAAAATGTCGGGTATAGTTTTCTATTGGGATTACCTTGACAGGCCTGTCTCATATTTCAGATCAACAAGTTATAAGAAAAACATATCACGCAGGAAATAATGTTGATTGATTACTTTTAAATTTAACAAGCAAACATGAGAGACGAAATTATAATGTGATACATGAAGGGTACAGGGAAAAACCAACTAAATCATTTTTTTTTACAAATGGATATTATGGTATCATTGGTTTCAGTTTGACACTGGACATTCTGACAGGTCGAAACCGGGAAAAAACAACTACATCAATAGATAATAGCGCTCAAAGTTTACGTGTACAGAAAAAAAAACCGACGAAGTCTCAACAGCCTGTTTTGCGAAAAAAAACCCTATAACTTTTTATTTAAATGCGATAGAGACTTGAAATTTGGTACTTAAAAGCAATATTATTTCCCAGTCATAAACCAAATATAGTGAGCTGAACATTTTGTGTTTTTCAAAAAATGCTATTTTGATATTTTCAAGACCAAAATATTTTTTTAAATATTGAGCAACGCATCAAATTAAATCTATTGCAGAGCAGATCAAAAATACATATAGCATTTTGGGAAAATATTAAATGTTTATTGAATATTTTTAGAAAAATACCCATAATTTTTTTTTTTTTTTTTTTTTTTTTTTTTTTTTTTTTTTTTTGGCCCAAGACTCCCATTGAAGTCCTATACTACCCTAAAATTTAAAATTTAAAAATGAATAATATTCATTATTTTTAAGTATGAATTTATTAGTATTAATAATAATTACCATTTATGAAAGTATTATTCAATTTTCTAAAATAACAATGTTTTTACATCTTCATGTAAATCGAGAATTTTTTTCTTCGGTTAAGCTCGGTATGTATTGATATATGGATCTGAAGTTGCTAGAAGCATATTCATCACGTCTTCATTTGTTAATGTTCTTGAGCACTTTCGCGGATGATCTAAACGAAAGAGTCGTAAGTCTTTATTTCGTGCTTCTTGCGCTTCCTCGGATAAAGCACCTATTGGCAGAATAGCGGCAGATATTATTTTTGCACCATGAAGAAGAACTTTTTGGACGGTAATAGGCATGTAGCACCATTTTTATAGTTACACGAATTTTTTTGCAGTATCAAAAGCATATTCGCCAAACTTCTGAGGATCTACTGCTTGTCCACAATTGATAGTGCCCAAAATAATGCGGAATCGGTCTATAAGGTTTTGATTGATTCCAGTTATTTCAGCTGTCAAGGCAGGATTTTTTAAAAAATTTGCGCGCAGAATTTCTATCATTTGTAGTTCCCACTCCCTGCTTGACTACATCGATATAGAGGCCCAGAATCTGTTGGAATTTCTTTCGTATTTCTGATTTAGTTTCGTCTTTCAGTTGTCTTGTTTCGGCATTACATCTCCAAGATGCAAAAGACATCAGATGACAAGATGACAAGAAAATTTTTGCATCAGAGGTGTTTTCTCCTAAAAATGTCGGTTTAAATTCAATATGACCAGCAGAGCCGTCACAACTGTATTTCGATACTAGAGTAAGGTCGTGACTAATCTTATCAAAATCTGTTCCTGATCTGGTCTGTAAAATCCTAGAAGCTGTGTGGTCAAGTAACTCCTGTATACCCACTTTACAGTAGCTCTCAGTTGTTTCGACATTAGAACATTCTTTTTTTCGATGCAAAAATTTGATTGGAGGAAGGAAAAATGTCACATTCTATTTCTCTAGCTGATTTCCTCAGAATTTCTTACTGATATTATGAAAGGGACGCGTCCAGGACTAGTGCTAAAGCTTTATCAGGACTGAAACATTTAACCGATTCTCCTGGAATTTTCTGGGTGGCTGCTAGGATTATATCATCGGAAAAACTATCACAGGGACTTTTAATTTTGTATTGTTGGGATCGAGCACAAGATGCGTTGAAAGTCTTTTCAGGGCGTCCACCCAAGTCATAGGTGCTTCATGCACCTGTATTTATTAGTGGAATGCTGATTTTTATGAATGTATTCTCAAACCATGTTTCATTTTTTTTGTTCTAAGTACCGTTTGATTCTATGAGCCTCTCGCTATTTAATGTTAAAACGTGGTAAAAAAGTTTGACATAGATACCCTTGTATTGTTTGAAGAAGGTCCGGTGTTAAATAGAGATGATCCTTCTTAATCTGCTCAATGGATTTTTCAATGTCACGATCACAATTCAACAAAATATCAACTAATTGTCGATTTGACAATTGAAAAGTCATTTTATCGGTGTCACTGAGGGAGGTAAGGAACAAATAGAAACTGATTAGAATTGTATACACAATAATAATATCAGCTAAGGTTAGGAGGATTAAAATATTCCTGACGCTCTCTCTCCTTGGTGTTTTAGGTTTGAACGACTCTAACAAGAAATATTGCAGTTTGTAGCAGCTGAAAATGATTTTATCTTCTAATTAGGACTTTAGTGCAAATTTATATGCAAACATCTCATCGCCGGAATGCCGCGGAGAAAACAAACTCCTAACGAGATTTTTCAAAATGAATTTTTTTACCTAATACGGTATAGCACTATTGTGATGAACAGCTAGTCATACATTTCCTTTATCTGATATATTATTTTATAAAGGGAACTTAGAAGGACTGATTTTAAACAAAGTGTTCCGATTTTGTCGAGTTTTCGAACAACATTACACATACGAATAAATATAATATTACACAACAACAAAAAATTTGATTTTGAGATGTGTAGCCTTTGAAGGCTACAAATATGAAACAAAAATTAGTTTATCGTCATGATTCTTATAGATGCTTGTTTCTTGATCTTTTACTAATTCTTTATCAGTAATTTTAATATTTTTGACCAGATTAAAAAATGGGTTTATTCGCTATTTTAACCATTGTGCGACGTCCAGTGAAAGAACCTCATAAGTCAACATTTTGAGTGTAGATGGCAGTGCGATCTTAGAGATAATGAACAGAAGGAATAGCTGAAAAGAGCCCCAACGAAGTTGCGACTTTCTTATTTCATTCCATCAACAACTACTTGGATGATGACGTAGAGCAACTTCAATTTTTTTGCGACTCAGCAGGAGGCTAAACAATTTTTTTACAATTTTCCATTTAATACAATTTGTGACTAGTAACAACATTCATGGCCTAAAAGAGATCACGATTACAATTCCAATCAGAGATCACTCCTATATGGAGTGTGATAAGGATATTGGATTATTGCTTTTACAAAATCCAATGGAAACCCCCAAAGATTTCAGGGAAGTTATCTAAACCTCTCGAGCAAAGATGTCGCCATTCAAGGTTATAAATGTTATACAAAGTCTTATCCTCAACTGGAAGGATCTACTGGATAAACAATATGTGCAAAAATGTTCATTTAAGATTCAACCATTGAGGGAAATTACAGCGTCTGCCAACAATTGCCACTTAATACGTTATCGCACAACATATAATGGAGCCTTTTTGTCTCCAGTGATACGCAGACCATTCAAGAAAGATGTTGATACGACAGAAAGAGGTCAATTTGAACTGCCTGTCCAACTATATAGAGGTAATTTAACCTTTTTTTATTTCCTGCTACGTTTTATTTTATATTATATTCTATCCCAAAAATCTTATAAAAGGCCACCCCCACCTGGCCTCGTAGACACTCTGCCGTCGTGCGTTGAGACGTACAGATGTTATATTCGAAGTTTTGTATTAAGTTATGAATTGTGCTTGTATCGTGATCAATGTATGTACTTCACAATAAAGCCTCTTTTTAAAAACTCCAAATCGCGATCCTTTTATTTAGCTATATATATATATATATATATATATATATATATATATATATATATATATATATATATATATATATATATATATATATATATATATATATATATAATTTAATATTATATTATACATATAGTGCCTCTCACTATTTTCGGAATAAAAAACTGACTTCATGAAATCAAAATGCACAAATTACAAGCCGAACTTTCTTTCAGCACTCATATTGATCAAAAAAGCAAAATACACTGACCTCACGAGTCTTATGAAATTTTGTAGCTCAAATGCTCAGAAATTTTTTCGTCGCCTGGCACATGAATAGTGAGTTAGTGATCCATGGTAATAATATTTCATTATAACATTAACAACAATGATAATACCGCAAATTACAAACTAAGATAATTATTATGAAAATGGCATACTTTGTCCTTGTCAGTTTCAGATGACTTAGTTTGTTTTTGTCTGTTTCAGATGACATAGTTGGTTTTTTCCAGGAACAAATGGGGTTTTGTTCACAATTTTATCGTGTACAGTGCCTCGACAAATTATAAGCGAAAACTACGTTTTTCCCTGTTGTGACATATTTTTGATGGACATTTAAGCCATTACAGTACTTAATTTCAGTCAATTGTTTAATTGTAATTGTGTTTTAAAAATAAAAATAGCTTTATCTCTGTTTTAAAAAAAATGACAGTCGGTTTTTTCCCTTTACTCTTCATATATAATACATATTGAAAAGAATTAAATCAACCTGTAATCATTTCTCTTACAATTTGTCATTCTCATTTCTATATAAACACTGTTTTTAGTCAGTAGAATTCTTTCGTTATATACTTAGCCTGATCATTTTTGACGGAAACAATGTCAACTAGTACCCCGAGTACTTCGGCCGGGTACTCCTCTAATAAGCGAGTTCCGATGGAGGTACCCACCCTGGGTAGAGGCGTTTTACATCCGATTACTGGAGGCCAGGATATGCTATTATGTCTGATTGGGCCTCCTCCTGCCTACAATTATAGCGCTGTGATTAGATATAATTAGGAAATGGTACGGCACATATCTCTCTGTACCTGCCCCTAACGTCTAATCAACTTTAGGCCCTTCGTTTAAAGCCATGTGAATCAGTTTCTCAAGGCAGTTCCAGAGATTGCTATCGGATTTTTATTGATGCTATTGGTCTTTCATGGAGTTTTTTTTAATTTATGTAACTAGGGTCTGCGAAAAAATGGGAATGTCTGGGATTTCGGTACGTCACTTATGAAATCATCTATCTAAAATGTTTGTAAGAGAGGCGGATAATAAAAATCCATACCACAACGTCTTATGGAAGGCAATATGTTCATTTTGGCCGACAACTTATAAATTTAAAAATTCAAGAGAGAGTAATGTAGAACATTTTCCCCTGCAATCCTTCAGAAACATTACCTCAAAATACAGAATATCTGCACTGTCTTCCATTACTCAGAGAAAAAGGCAGAATAATGAAAACAACAAATGCCTCTTAATGATGAATAAATTCAAGTTGTGTATCAATATAGAACGTGAAACATAGTATGTACAAATAAAAAAATATTGATATAATAAAAATATATCTCTAGAAAAGGAGGCAAGGATATGAAAACACAGAGCAGTCTGGTTTTCAGTTCTCTCATCGGCAGGATAAATAGACTTTCAAGGGGAGGACACACTCAGTCTCTCACGGATCTTGTTGACAATTTTTTTGCAGGTTCCTGGTCAAAAAATATTAGACACGTATTTTGCCGTTCCGACCAATGGGCCCTAGGAGCCGAGAAAAAAAATAAAATAGCATCAAACTAATTTATTCTTTATCTCGAGTTTAAAAAATGATATCGACATGATTCTTGCACCACAATTTTTACTTTTGAATGCGAATTTAAGGAAAAATACAGTTACTCAATAGATTTTGGTTTAGGTTAATTAAATTCTAAAAAAATGATCAGTTTTTCAAGCAAACCATCTCTATAGATTTTTTCACACAAAAATTGACATCAGATTCTAATTCAGCACCATCAAAAAGATTGAAAAAAGTGCATACCTTTAAATCTCCATTGCCTTGTCACACAATTCACTGGTTGGTATCGCTGGAAAGAGAAGAGTCTCAGCTTTCTTTTGATGTATATAAATGTAAAATTCGATGAACAAAAACCTATTAAAAAAATTGGAAAATCCGAAAACCATTTTGATTTTTAACTTGAGTTTTAAACCAGATAGGATGATGAAACCAAATACATTCCATGCGTAATAAAACCCTATATTTTGTGTAAAAAAATAAAGTAGATACGTTAAACCGTAGCGTAATTAATGTTTTTATCAATTTAAATAAAAGTTGCCTACCACTTGGTCAGGCAAATTTTGAAGCTTAAAATTTTTTATTTTTCTATTTGAATGAAATTTCTTATTTAAGGGTTCTTTTGAATGCTAAATTCGAATCCGATGTCGGTTCTTGTGAAAAAAAATATATCGAACGTACTTCACTTAAAAAATTTTAGCTTTTACACTGTAAAATAAAATTTTTTTAGCCCTAGAATTCCATTTCAGCACCCTCAAGACTCAGGAAACGTAAGTGTGTGTGTGTGTGTATATATATATATATATATATATATATATATATATATATATATATATATTTTATTTTTTTTTTTTTTTTTTTTTTTTTTTTTTTTTTTTTTTTTCTTTCTATTCCATAGTAACCCTATGAAAGAGTCGTTTATTGAAAAGTGAGCCCATCCCATGCATGCAAGCATATTGTGTGCTTAGCTCATTACAAATACAAAATTTAATTATATACATAATTGTCAATTATTTCATAGAAACGAAAATCCAAAAGTAACAAAAAGAAAAAAAAAAAGAAGTAAAAAAGGATACTAGATTAATGAGATAACGAAATGAGAAAAAAATAATAAATAAATAAAAAATAAAACGAAACAAAATAAAAATAGAACAAAAAGAAAACACACCAAAAGGTGAAGCCTATAATCCTCTGTGATCTTCTTTTTAATGTTCAATGCTTTGAACAAATTTTTTCAATTCAGAACCATAGTTTTTGAATAAACTCTTTTCTGACATTGGCCATTGCTCTCCACTAATTATTATAGGCTTGATTAAAAAAAATCTGTCCTTGTCAAAAAGTGGGCAGTCATATAATATATGATTAAATGTTTGTGTTGTTTGTCCGTCACAGTGGCATGCTTCGTTGTCCGAAAGGTGAAAACGTTTAAAATAGTGTTTGGTAGGTCCATGCTCTGTTAGAAATTGTGTAAGTTTGTAATGTGTACTTTTTAATTTGTTGTAGTTTCCTATATTAAGGTCTGGTATATACTTGTGAACTGGTGGTCCTTTGTTTGATTGTTGCTAGTGTAAGTTCCAGTTTCTTATTGTGTCGTTTCTTAACGTTTTCTTGATGTATGAAATAGGAGTTTAGGAGTATTCAAAAGGTAAAGAATCGTTTGTCGATGCGGATTTAGCTAGTTCGTCAGCCAGTTCATTTCCATAAATCCCAGTATGCCCCTTAATCCATGTTAATTTAACTGAGATTTCCTCATTTATTAATTGATAGAAATTCTGTCTAATTTTGTTTATGAGTGGGTCATGTATGTTCGGGTTTTTTATAGAGTCTGTCAGTATTTTGTTGTCTGTAAATATGTAGAAAAATTTTGTCATGTTTTTAGTTCGTTGAATGTATTCGGTGGCTTTAAAAACAGCTAATTTTTCTGCTTGATTGTTTGAGCAGTTTCGTCCTAATCGATATTGTTTCTCGTGTCGTTTTTCTTGTTTCTGTAAGGTTATTAAGGCACAGCCTATATTCTGTTCAGCTTTACTACTGTCTGTGTATATGTCTGTGCTGGTCATGTCGTTTGGTTCTATTTCGTCTAAGTATTGTACTAATTTTGCGTGTGAGGATGGATGTAGCCAATATTTTGGTGTCAGTTCCAGTTCAATGTTGTCAGTCTGAATATTTCTAAAAGATCCTTCTTGTTTTTTAATTTTATAAATTGCTGATATCTCTGTAATTTTAAATTCAATGGGTATCAACCCTGCAAGTACACATGCAGCGTCATATGATACCGTATGAAAAGCTTTTATAATTCTTAGTGCAATTAGCCTTTGAACTCTCTGCAATTTTCTCAGATTAATCGGTTTTAAGGCAGCTGCTTCCCAAACTGGAATACCATACAGAAGCCTGGGCAATATGGCCCCATCGTGGATAACCCTTAGAGCTTTAGGGCCGAGACCCCAGGTCATTTTTGCTGCGTTAGTTAGTGCGTTTATAGTTTTTAAAGTTCTGGAAGTTGCTACTTCAATATGCGTTTTCCAGTTCAATTTTTTGTCAAAGTGTAAACCTAAGAATGTCAATACAGAAGTCTTTTTTAATTTGGTTGAACATAATTGAATGTTTAATTCCGGAATTTTTCTCTTTTTTTGTGAATATGATGTAAGTAGTTTTATCTAAGTTGAAACTAAGTCTGTTTCTTTTTGCCCAGTTATTTAAAGAGATTAGTGTCTGGTTTGTCAAAGATTGAAGTTCTGCAAATAATTTGTTAGTAACTAGAAGTATGATGTCGTCCGCGTAAGTGATGATTTGTGTATTTTAAGGTATCTGTATGTCAAAAATTGTATTGATCAGAATGTTCCACAAGGTCGGTGAGAGACAGGAACCTTGAGGGGTACCTATAGTCAATTGCCTGGATGTTTTATAACGGTTGGTTTGAAATTCTACAGACCTGTCTGAAGAAATCAGAAATTAATCGATAGATATCATTAGGGCATTTGTATAATCTCAGATTTTCTAGGATTACAGGCCACCAAGCACTATCGAACGCGCCCGAGATATCAGGTTTAAGCATTAGAATGTTGGATTTAGATTTCAGGGAGGATTCTATATGATTGGTTATTTTATAAAGTGCGTCGATGGTGCTTTTTTGTGGCAAGAATCCAAATTGTTGGTCGTATATGGTTTCTGATGACATAGAAAATGTGTTAGTCGTGTGTTAATCAGTTTGTCTAGTACTTTGGCCATTATAGGGAGAATAGTTATCGGTCTGAGTTTGTTTGAGTCTTGTTTAGGTATAATTTTAATAAGTCCCTTTTTCCATATTTTCGGTATACTTCCATTTAGCCAAATTAATTGGTAAATGTTCGATATCAAATTTGGATAACAAGCGGTCACATGTTGTAGTATGTCTGTTGTGATTTTGTCATGTCCTGGTGTTTTTTTCCTGTTTAACTGTGTTATAAAGTTTAAAATTTCCCACTTTTCTAATGTTCCATCGTCTCCAGTCTTTGGTGACAAGTTCAACCTTTTACGGATTTCGCATTGTTCTTTAGTGTCTCTTGTTGGGTCGTCTTGGTAAATTAACGAGTCCATTAAATAGCCAACTGTTTCTTTAAAGTCTGAAGTAAGTTCGTTTCCTTGGATTTTAACTGTTTTTAGTGCCTCTTGTGTTTTATTTTTTCCCGCTGCATATTTGTAAATGGAGCTCCAAGGGTTATTCTCATTTGAGCAGTATTCCTTCCAGGTATCTAATTTAGATTTTTTTAATAAAGCTTGATATTTGTGTCTACTGGTTAAATACTCTGCTTTACGTAGCAGTCTTATTGCGTTGTTGTTCTTAGTCTTTTGATATAAATTTCGGAGTTTATTAGTTGTCTTTCGTAGTTCTGTCAGTCGGTTGTTCCACCATGGGACTGATCGATATATTTTTTTTTGTGATTGTGGATTAGAAATTTTGAAAGTTATATTGCAAGCTTTAATAATAGATTTGATTAAACTATTTACTGTCCTGTCTATGCTGTAAGAAGAAATTGTTTCAATGATTTTTGATTCTATTTGTGATGCAGTCAGGTTAGTCTCGGTGATTAAAAACTGTTTTGAAAGTTGTGTGTTCAGATGTTTTTCGAATTTTTCCCAGTCTGAGCTTTTACCATAGTTATGTATAATTTTAGCCATGATTCATTTTTTTATGAGTTCGAGAGTTATCGTTGGGTTTTGTATATATATATATATATATATATATATATATATATATATATATATATATATATATATATATATATATATATATATAAAATATATATAATACTAATTAGGAGAGAAAATAATTTATTACACTTTAAAATTTACATAATATACAAACAGAACCACATATAAGATTTCATTGTTATGTATTTGCAAATTTTGTTTTATTTTGCAGTTGAACATCTTAAAATATGATTTTGATAGTTGACATAAAACCATTATAGCAATAACTGCCTCACTTCCGTTGCTGACAGGATTTTGTTGAATATAATGAAAATGAAATTCTAAGGTAATAAGCTTCAGTTATTAGAACAACCCAGTAAACAAGGATTACAAAACGGATTAGAGATGTGTTCTGGGTTTGAAGAATAAAATAAAAATAGTAAATACTTAACAATCAAATGTTATATGTGGATCTGTCTGTTTATTATGTAAATATTAAGTTGTAATAAATTATTATTACAATAAATAATTAATAATCATAATTACTTTAATAATAATTAAAGTAACAAATTATTTCTCCTAATCAGTATATATATATACATATATACATACGTGTCCTGAGTTTTGAGGGTGCTGAAATGGAATTCTAGGGCTAAAAAAATTTTCCACCACATTTTACAGTGTAAAAGCTAAAATTTTTTAAGTGAAGTACGTTCAATATATTTTTTTCACTAGAACCGACATCGGATTCGAATTCAGCATTCAAAAGAACCCTTATATAAGAAATTTCATTCAAATAGGAAAATAAAAAATTTTAAGCTTCAAAATTTGCCTGACCAAGTGGTAGGCAACTTTTATTTAAATCGATAAAAACATTAATTACGCTACGGTTTAACGTATCTACTTTATTTTTTTACACAAAATATAGGGTTTTAATACGCATGGAATGTATTTGGTTTCATCATCCTATCTGGTTTAAAACTCAAGTTAAAAATCAAAATGGTTTTCGGATTTTCCAATTGTTTTAAGAGGTTTTCGTTCATCGAATTTTATATTTATATACATCAAAAGAAAGCTGAGACTCTCCTCTTTCCAGCAATACCAACCAGTGAATTGTGTGACAAAGTAATGGCGATTTAAAGGTATGCAATCAATAATCGGTTTAAAAATTTCATTTTCCTTGAAGAGGGTGAAAAAAAATGATATTTTTTGATTTTGTTGAATAAGCGGTTTTTAAATGTTTTTGAAGTGCTGAATTAGAATCTGATGTCAATTTTTGTGACAAAAAATATATAGAGGTAGTTTGCTTGAAAAACTAAACATTTTTTAAGAATTTATTGACCTAAACCAAAATCTATGGAGCGACTGTATTTTTCCTGAAATTCGCAATCAAAACTAAAAATCTAGGTGCAAGAATTATGAGATCATTTTTTAAACCCGAGATAAAAAATAAATTAGTTTAACTACTTTATTTTATTTTTTTTCTCGGCTCCTAGGGCCCATTGGTCGGAACGGCAAAATACGTGTCTAATATTTTTTGACCAGAAACCTGCAAAAAAATTGCCAACAAGATCCGTGAGAGACTGAGTGTGTCCTCCCCTTGTTAGTAAGTGGGTGACCTCGGCAAGACCAAGATCAATAATTTTTTGTTAAGTAAATTAAAACAGTCAAAATTCAAATAAGTATTTGTCCAATGCAAGATTCCCAGATGTTGCGTCGCACTCTTACTCACAAGGTTCGGTTTCCTCTCGAAAAAATTGTCCTTTATTTAAAGAACTTTTAAATTTAGACAGGCATCAAAAGCATGTTTTCGAAAAATATAATCCCAATACTATATATTAAAAAAAAAATAAAAGAAAGAAAAAAAAATGGTATGGGCCAAGTCGGAGCACTAGAATAAATATTCAATATTTTTTTAGCGCTACCAATGGACCGCAGTTTTTCAAGATATCGAAATGCCAATAACTCAGTCAGGCTAATTTACTTATTGTATTGTTCGACAGTTTTAAAGATCAATAAACAAAACAAATACTCACGTTACTGGTACCATTGCCTTCCAAATCCAAGACAGGCATTGTCCTGTTGGCCACTTGCAATTCTCTCTGCAGGCATTCCACCGTGGTCAGCTCAACAAAACCCGAAGCTCGCAGTTCCAGACATGTCTTCTGAACTTGTTCAATACAAGGAGAGAAAGAACATATCCGACCTCCTAAAAAATCATAAATAAGTCGAGATAAGTCAGGAATGCAACAACAAACAAAATCGTTTTTACATGGCAGAATCAATATAAAAAAAAATTAAAATAATTCCAAGACGTCAAACAAGTATTAATCGTTTTTCAAGAGCTGAGAGAAGTTCACAACTTAATAAGATGTTACAGTGAGGAAGGAATCGTTATGAATTACATCTATTTTTTAGTATTAATACTTAAGGATATTCCACTAATCCCTGTTGAACAGATCCGCTACCTAGGACTCCACTTGGACAAACTTCTAACTTGGAATCCACATACAAGACTAAAACGACAAGAAACTGCCCGTCGTTACAGGCTACTTAAACATTTACTAGACAAACGTTCAAAGCTCCCAATAAATTACAAAAGACTCAGTTACATGACTGTGATTAGACCTATTTGGACGTACGGGGTTGAGCTTTGGGGCTCCACTAAACCATCCAATTCATCTCGTATCCAATCCTTACAATCCATAATCCTTCGAAAAATCCTCAATGCTCCTTACTTTGTGACCAATAAACTTACCCATAAAGATCTTAATGTTCCATATGTTTCTTATTTAGCCCAAACCAGATACCTATCCTTCCATAGTAAGCTCCATAACCACTCCAATCCACTAGCCTCCCAACTTGCTTCCTCCTCCATCCCTAATAATCCTCCGAGGCGACTGAAAAGAAGATGGCCTAGAGACCGTTTAGTGTAGATTTTATTGAAGTGCTACTAGTGAGTAGTTCTTCACAAGTTATGTACATGCCATTGTATTCACTGTCAACACATTTACTTGTTGTATATTATTTTGCACAGTTGTAAATATCAGTAAATGAAAAAAAAAAAATACTTAATAGTTTTGCTAAATTTGATTATTACTGAAAGAATTAGCTATTACTCGTTCGGAAAATTGAAATATTAGGATAGATGACAAGCATCCAAAGATGATAAATTAAATTTCCAATTTAGATTTGTTACCGATTCAGAAACAATAATTTTCTTCCAGTTTTGTTAACTTATTCTAATAACTATACCACTAAACCGAAGAATTGAAACAAACAAGCAAAATTATGTGTTATTTTATATATGTATTGTTATGGGTTGATTACCACCCTTATGTTTTAGAGTGTGGAAGATTGTATATTAAAAAAATAATGGTTTGTATTAATGAAATCCGGATATGCTGATTCTTAAATCAGGTTTACTAACTTAGACTTGGATATCATGAATTCTGAAAATCAAAACAACAAAACAGCAAGAGGAAATAATTTTGCAGTCGATTTTAATAAAATGATTAACTGTTTACATTTTATAAAAAACAGATCTGTCTCTCCTAAAGCTGAACAGAACAAGTGCTCGAGGTGAAAGAACAGGGTGATTTAAGAAATAAACATTGACTCTTCAAATCACCTCCTTAGATCGAACGAACAGATACATAATCGACGGGTACCAGATGTAAAATGTTCTTTATATTGCATCAAATAAAAATTTATAATATAACACAGAACAGACATAATGTACCCATTAATAGTCAAAAACAAATTGAAAATCCCCGCCACAAATCTACAACATAACGTTATAACATATTTAAAGGCCAAAAGAAAGCTTCAATAAGGAAGACAGAAATCTAACGAATCCCTCCTTCCATAATACCAAGAGAGAAATAGGTACATTAATCTTGCCTACTTTTTGTATTGTCAAAAGGAGAAGGCTTCTTTGTGTGTGAGAAATGTAGAAAAAATGGATCCGAAATGAAAGATTCTGCTTGGGCCCTATACTTAACAGGGTCTTAGTTTTATTTACCGAGAACAGAGCGCGGTAATGATGCAGTCGGTTTAAGAACCAATTACTCCGCGCCCGGTAACGGCCGCCCAACGGGAAACATATCGATCTCATTAGTAGTCTCCCGCCGATAGAGATATCGATATCTCAGGGCTCTTGCTACTTACCTCTCCGAAATTTTCTCCCTTCGTAGGGAAACCCACATTCCAATGAGTGAATATGCATTTCCATTATAACCAAAGATTAAAATCATTTCCACTTATGTTTAGAAAATAGTTAAGCCGAAAATTTCAATTCGAATATACTCTAATTAACACCATTACTATATTAATAACAATAGATAAGTAAAATATATTATTCTTATACCCATGTCACGAACAATTAGCTTAGTCTCAAGACTTAAAACTAAAGGGGCCGAGACAGAGTGCATTGAATATTTAAATGATAGGAAAAGATTACTAAGGCAATTGAGACATTTCTACAAATGAAAACATTGAACAAATGTTTTACGTACTATTATATAAGTTTTTAATTCCGGATTTCTAAGCCACAATTTTACTCAAGACGCTAAACCATTACTCTGACAAGAATCAGTCCAAAAATACTACCAGAAAATTCATAAATCAATAAAAATTTAAAATGTATATAGTTCAAGTTTCTAATCAATAATAAATTTAATTATATCAATAAGAAGAACGATTGAAAACAGTTATATTAAAATAAAAGAGCAGTCCAATTTTGTAATTTTAAGTATGAATTACTATTTCTTTAAATATGAAATAGATATCTTCAACGATTGGTTCAACGATAGTAACACTGTATTATTGATGGTTGTTTCTCTTCAGTACGAAGCAATGTTGATCCATTAAATAAAGACTGTTCTTTTTTAACTTTTATTTATTTTTTTTATTTATTTTTTTTTTTTTTACCGTTAGGGAGAAGAATAAATGTATAATAATAATATAACTAAATATAAAAAATCGTCGCAAAAGTCAGCAGTATCGACCGGTTTCATGGAATCTACTCTGAACCATGGATTCTTGATACCGATTCTTTTCTCAAGAAATCGAAGATCGACAAATCCCTAATATAAATATTAGGCCATTCTGCATCCTATAAATATACATCAGGTGTCAGGTATGACGGAGTGTCAGGTAAAGGCACAACTGCACAAAGAACACATATTACTCGACAGCAGATTACAAATCCAAGAATCACCTCGGAATATTTATAGCGCTATATCATCAGTTAGTATGACATAGTAACAAATAGCAGAGCGATTACTCTTAGTGCAGCTAGGACGTACCCTCAGGTAACTCCCGGAACTATTCAATAATATATTCTGGCTCGGGTTTCTTTTCAATCATAGCATCACGCTATTATTAATAGTAAGCGATCAGTTTGGAAACAGTTTCTGTTAGGCCGTGATTGAAATGTTACTTAGAATTACAAATCGGTACCTGTAGAGTTGGGCCTGAGGCGATGAAGGTCCTGTCGCGGGATCTACACCCATGAACCAGATGTTACCAGCCTCCTTCTCATCAGAGCTGTGCGAGAGGTGGGGCATATATAAAATATTCCAGCTAGAATAGTTACAGGAGTTTGGTATAAATTAATGTTGACACAAAGCATTTGAGCAATAAAGTACCGATTGATATAATTTTTTAATGAAAACAAAAAAGTAACAATGTTAACACTTCTGAAAACAATACGTTATTTAGTTGCAAACTTTCTTAATTCGATATTCCAGAATCAAGTTCCAAAAAAAAGCAAAGAAAATAACTTAATAAAAGGAATAGTTAAAAAAAAAAAGCGTAAAGAAGAACAGTTCTATATGTGTATATAACGACACACAAACACACACAGGGGTTTCAAAAATATCTTTAAAGAATTTTATATCTAATATGAACATAGATGAAAAACTATAAATTAAAAAATATTGAAATAATTAAGAAATTACTTTTAAACGTTGTATTTGCATAATTATCATCACCATTAAGGAGGCACCCTTATAGAAAAATATAAAAATAAACATTGAGCCATACCATAACTCTATTATATTATTAGCCACCATTAACAATTCCTTGCCACATATGACTTCAATTAGAGAAATATTAAATCCATAGTAGAAAATCAAGAAATAAAACCTATTGGTATACTCTTGGTCTGAGTTTTGGCATTCTGGGCTATTGACTCTCGGACAACAAAAAAATCCAACTGCATATAAGAGTAAAATAAAATAAATCACCATAGATTGGATGTATCGATTCAAGAATCAACTTTTTTTTAGTAAGTCGATAAGATGCATGGACAATTAGGAGAAATAAAATGAGATTGCAAGAAGTGGACCTCGAACACCAGACAGTTTAAAATGATACAGATAAAAACCATGCCAACTATATATCCAAATAATAATTAACCTAATAATAGATGAAAAAGAAGGTCACAGGTGAGGTTCTGGGGGACCTTCCATACCAGGACCACAACAGCTAGGAGGAGCTAAGGGGTTTTCCCGCCTAATAAAACAACCCCTTTTCATCACCACCTTTCCTCCCTCCATCGTTATTCACAATTCCATTCGATAAACAGAAACTTTTGTTGCATTTTATATAATTAAGATTTAAAATTTAATTAATATTATCATTATTAAATTAATTCTATGAAATTGATCTGATTATATTAATTCTGGGATAGCTTTATATTTTTAAAAATTATAAAAACAAAATAGTCAAACGTAAATGTCCAATTGGTTTTTGGAAAAAGGACGCACTTACCTCATTAGGAGCTGTTAGTTTAATAGGTATTAAGATATTAAAATTTTATATAACTGCGACATAATTAACTGCAGCAAAGTTTTCCTAAAGTTAGACAATTGCAGCTAAACAACAGTTAGTAAACAGATGCTTTGGCTAAGAAAAAGGAAGTTATGAATATCTTCCATGTTTTAGGTGTATTGTGTAACCTGATTACACGCTGGATCAGGAGATAATAAATTTTATTAAGATGTAAAGTAAATATCCTAGAGATAGTTATACATTACAATAAATCCCAACAAAGCAGTACCTCTTCCAAGATCCTTTAACTGTAGTGGCCTAGCCAGTACATGAAAATCTTACACTTAATATTTTCAATGCGTCGTATTTACACTTAAAATCTCGGCAATCTGTTCAAGCAAAAGAAAAAAGAGGCAACGAGGTACTCCCTATCCACCGGTATATTACTGATAATTGAAGGAGCACGGTACTATCCAAGAGACTGTGATGTATGTGTACGCCGCGGCCCGCTATTAATTTGTTTAGGGGCGCCATTTCATTAATGATTATCCTAGCGGTGCTCTTTGTTCTCTAGCATCCGTTATTTATAGAGCGCCATTAACATTCTTCACTGCGATGGCGCTAAGCTAGGACAAGGCACTATGTTAGGCCATTTCCGTTTCCACTAGTGATAGATGAATAGATCAAGCAGCTGTGAATTGTACACCATAAAGCTAATTTTGCTATGGACTAAACTGCCACAAACTCTAAAAATGCTAGATCGGTTCCCCTTTGTCACGTAGGCTTTTTCCTGATAATCTATTCCCCAAAGTTTGGAAAAGGAAAGGAATCGGTATCTTTAAAAATATTAGACACATATTTTGCCGTTCCGACCAATGGGCCATAGAAACCAAAAAAAAAAAAAATAGCATTAAATTAATTTATTTTATATCTCGATATAGCGTAATTCATGTTTATTTAATTTAATTTAGCCACTTACTTACCACAAGTTAGCCAATCATTGGTGGCCAAACCTTTTGAGAACTCTAGATGAGAGGAAAAGAAATGAATAGTGACAAATGTCTTGCAAATTTGATTTGCTTCAATAATGAACGGAGCTCAAAATATACTAATGTAACGGTTTCCGAGTTATTCGATCAAACTACTAAGAACATTCGATTTTCCAAGAACATAAGTTTACGAAGAACTACATGTTTTCCACGTATTTTGTTACAGGTTAGTACATATTTCATAACTTTATAAGTTGAAATATTATTCATTTTTTAATTATATCGCCGGTATTTATTTTATTACTCTTCATATATATTAATTGGTATTTTTAACATTAAAATTTTAAAACAAGATTATCTTATATTAAAATAATTATATTGTACGGTATGTCGGAAGCAATATAATATAATTTCCTCAAATTATTCTAGAGAAAAAATAGTTATAAATCAAATAAAAAAGGAAATCATGTTCAAAAAGTTCACTGTTGGACGAAAAGGATGTGAGTTTTAAAAAATGTCAGCCGGTGTGGCGGCTTCACGAAGAATTTGAATTTCGTCTGCCGATGCTTAGCCCCCTCCAAATTTTGGCAGACAACTAGTCCAGTCAATAGGGAATCACTCCCATGTTAAATTTACTAATAATAAGGGCTGGTAGCAACCCGCACAGAGTTGTTGAGGGCGATTAAAGAAGTATTTCTGTCAAAAGTGCCCCGAAGATTTGGTGAGTTTTTTAGAGTTAGGGGCACGAAAACATGGCCAAAAGCAGTTTTTTCAATTTATAAGCAAATATAACGCGGCTTTTCATAAAATGTTGTATATAAAAGTTGTAGATAATAAAAATATCTACAATTTAAGCCATTGATCGTTCGATTCTGATGATTGGTTGTCGTAAAAAGTGCAAAAAAAAAACACCCTCTAAAATGTCCCTTTTTTGCATAAGAATTATTATAAACAAAAAGGGCCTTTTCAATACTTTTTATTGATGAAAAAGGAAGCTCTTTAAACCCAAAGAAATATAGGATTTACCCCGTCCTCCTATTTTTATTATTTACTGAGATATACCTTTTGTTTATCTCGATATCGATATTTTCAATGCAAAACGGGCCGTTCGTGATTCACATTTTGAACTTCGGATGACCGGGATATTATTCTTAAGGGCTTATATTTTCATTATGAATTGCTAAAAATCGATTTCTTTGAAAAAACATGCAATAAAATCGACTTGAAAAAGCGCCCGTTTTACAGCTATAAACAATTGAAGCTAGAGGGAAACTTACTCGACAAGTTTTCAGTATCATGTGTCCAAAATTATTCCTTTAAAATTTGCGAATAATCCTCCTAGCCAGTACGATACAATTTTCACAGGGTTGATTGAAGCGTCAGCACGAGCCCGAGCTCTTAAACAATCTACTGCTTTCGTGACCTTTGATCAGCCTCTTTACTGGAAAGCACGTGAATTGATAGCGTCGATTGATCCATTGAATGATCCACACGGGCTTCAATCTGTAATTGTACGGTTAGGAGGATTTCACACTTTGATGTCATTTCTTTCTAGTATTTCATATTTGATGGATGGCAGTGGCTTAACAGAAGCTTTCACAACTATATTTGCAGCAAACTCTGTCGAAAAAATTCTTTCTGGCCATGCATTTTCACGTGCGATTCGAGGACATATTTTAAATTTTGTTGCTATATGCAAACGAATATTAGAAAAATGTTCTTTTACCGATGACGAACAAAGTTATCTGGATAATTTGATGAACTCCGATGAATTCAATGAAGAAGATATCAGTAACGATGTTAATTTCTTACAAATTTCTTCTAAATTTCAAAGTCAGTTTACAACATTCAAATCGAATGGACCTACTGCTCAGTTGTTTCTCCAGTATCTACATTGCATTTTCATTGTCTTAAATTTCTATCACGCGGAGAGATCTGGAGATTGCAAAAAGAAATGACGTAGTGATTTTAAAAAAAAAAAATCGTAACTCGGCTGTTATTTATGGTAGCTACACTTTGAATAGCTCAAATCAATCGTTGAGAGGTAAGCTTTTAATTTATTATATTTATAACAAAATCGGTTCAATACCGGACGCTCTAGCTTCAATTGTTTATAGCTGTAAAACGGGCGCTTTTTCAAGTCGATTTTATTGCATGTTTTTTCAAAGAAATCGATTTTTTAGCAATTCATAATGAAAATATAAGCCCTTATAAGAATAATATCCCGGTCATCCGAAGTTCAAAATGTGAATCACGAACGGCATTGAATTGAACGTTTTGCATTGAAAATATCGGTATCGAGATAAACAAAAGGTATATCTCAGTAAATAATAAAGATAGGAGGACGGGGTAAATCCTATTTTTCTTTCGGTTTAAAGAGCTTCCTTTTTCATCAATAAAAAGTATTAAAAAGGCCCTTTTTGTTTATAATAATTCTTATGCAAAAAAGGGACATTTTAGAGGGTTTTTTTTTTGCACTTTTTACGACAACCAATCATCAGAATCGAACGATCAATGGCTTAAATTGTAGATATTTTTATTATCTACAACTTTTATATACAACATTTTATGAAAAGCCGCGTTATATTTGCTTATAAATTGAAAAAAAACTGCTTTTTTGGCCATGTTTTCGTGCCCCTAACTCTAAAAAACTCACCAAATCTTCGGGGCACTTTTGACAGAAATACTTCTTTAATCGCCCTTAACAACTCTGTGCGGGTTGCTACCAGCCCTTATTATTAGGAGAGAATTTTCCCTATTGACTGGAATAAACGTTTTTTGTCATCTAGTGAGCATGCAGTTTCTTGTGTGCTTCAAATAAATCGTCTTCAAATGGTCCACTTTTGGACTGGCAACGTTTTTTGGCACCTAGGGGGTTTGCAGTTTTTTGTTTGCTTTAAATAAATGATCTTCAAATAATACCATATTTTGATATTTGCTACCTCCCTATCAAATGGTGGTCGCCATTTTGAAACGCCCCCGCCTTAGTTAGCAAACAAGTGCAAATTTATTGCTGAGGGTGGACATTTTATAGCTGTATGTCTAAAAGTTTTCTTCAAATAAGTCACGAAATTTGGCCTCGGCTCTAGGACTATAAGAGAGCCTGGAGTTGGGTGACAATGGGCTGAAGCGTGGAAGTGATGGTTTGTTGGATTATTGAAGTTATCTGCTGAAGGAATGAAACTGCTGGCTGAGGAGAATGTGCTGAACGAGCATGTGTGCGAGATAGCTGCGGTGCCACGATATTATGAACTGAAGTTCGTGGAATAGTTGGAAATTTTTCTGAGGATAATGGCAGTCGTAGAGATGTTATTGTAGGCTGGACAGGTATATGATTGGCAATATTTATATATTTCAAACGTCGTGTGCATTGTCTAAATGAAACCGTGTGTTCCTGATTGCATCCTTCACAACGAAGTGGGGAGTCTTGAGGGCAGTCTTTTAATTCGTGATTGTCACTACATTTCACACATTTAACAGGGCGAAAACAGTAGGCGGAAATGTGCCCGAAGGACTGGCACCGAAAACATTGGCAAATTCCTTCTGATGGTATTTTTCGTGGCAGTTCAACCCTGTATCTCATACGATTGACAGATTCGGGAGCCTGGAAATTTTCAGGTCTTACTGAAGGAGATGTGGTGAGTATAATCTCCTAATGGAAGATCCATTTTGGTTTTCTTTAGTCTTCGTATAGATTTGACACCAGGAATGGCCAAAAAGGTCCTGTTAATGTCTTCTAAAGGAGGAAAGTCAGTTAAAAAGCCGGTTATGAAAAATCGTTTATCACTGGTTCCGGATCCGTATGAATGATGGCTGATTTCTTTCGGAGTGAGCCAATTCATGATTTTGGTTCGCTCTTCAGTATTTGCAGGGTGTAGACCAATGTCTCCAGACCGCAGTGAGGAAAAAGAGGCAGTTATATGAGGTCGAGAGTTGAGAAAGGTTAATAATTAATTTCTTGTTATATTTGAAATAATAATTGGTGGAATCTTTGGAGGAGAATCAGGTGAAGGATGTGTAGAAGTTGAGGTATTTACTAATGGCCTTTGATCACGATGAAATTTCTCTAAATTTAGGTCGGGAATTAAATTCCCATAAGAGTTGGGAAGCGCTTGCCTTTTGGGTGCTGTACTAGACTCATTAGGCGGCCATGGCCTAGCCCTGTTCGCCATAGCAACCAACTGTAATAAAACTTGTTAAATTACCTGTTTAGAGCTTCAATCCTAACCTCTCCAACTTATAACTAACTATTCTCCTTTAAAGTTATCTATAAATCATATATAACTTCTTTAAAATGATCAATTTATCTAATAGATTTAAAATGCTAATATGAAAAATGAAACACTTCGTAACTTGAAGAAAATCAAAACAAATACAGAGAAATTCTACAGCGTGTTCTAGCTTTCACAATCATATGGTACTGATAGACAGGTTCTTGTAGTTTCCGACGATATATAAACGTCATTCCTCGATTCACGAGAGCTACAACTCGAGTTAAAATATGTATTTTTGTTTTCATTAACGAATGAAAAATGAAAATAACATGTTACATAGAAGAGTGATGTACAAAAGAATAGTGATGTGAAATCTGACTAGAACTAGCGAGAGCTCATTAGCTGCGTACCGAGGGAGCTCTTGTAAGATCCGCTACAGTGAGATCCCGCAGCCAGATAGCGGCACCGGAGGCCCCACAGCCAACAAATAGCTACGCTCCTGTATGTTATGGATATTATACACGACAGATAAAACAACATTTATTCTAGAACAGTATTCTTCCACGCTACTTGCGGAAGGGGTATCATCAGCAAATAAAACAATTAACTTAGATAACGTATTCATTATACAACAATGCAAGTTTACCTCTCGCTATTCCAAGACAGAAGAGTTGTTAGTTGGCAATTAAAACAAAAGAAATACTTTAAAAATTAAAATAACAATTATAATTAATAAAATAGCAAATAGAGTAGAAAATTTCAGTAAGCATTGCCAGAATTATCTTAAAGATTAATTATCATTTATTGACGAGATTGACCAAGCATGAACATTAAGTTCGCAAATGATTTATTATTCAGGATTGATGAATTATATGCCACTTCTATCGTCTATACCATCATAAGTACCTCTAACATTTAATATTTATTTCAAATTTCAAATAATTTAGTGAAATCAACTACATTAAACACCGAACGATTACTTCTTCATTACAAACCATATTCTTAGAAGCTGATTGTTGACAACTAGTAATCTTTCTTTTTTGAGACACATATTATTTATCAAGAGGATATTAAAAACAATAGTTCATTAGATATACAATCCTAATGAATCATTATATTCGATGATAACTAGGATCATAAATTGAATAAAAAGACCAAGATCAGTTAATAATTGAAACAAGATCCAGATTATATATGTATAATATGGCAAAGAAACCCAGGCTTGGTCCAAGACCGATGTGATAGTCCTTCTATTCTAGCTCATGAAAGAAAAACCCCTATAGTACTTTTTAAGGGACTTTGCAAGGAAATGAATACTCGGACAAAAATTTAGATAACTCGATTCAACTAAGTTAGTCAGTTTTGGCTAATTAAGATGAACAATACATCTAGGTGGTACTAGACCAAACTAGACCCTCCTTCACCAGATTCATTTTGAAAATTAAAAAAAAAAATATGACACAGTTGCTCTTCCGCTGCTGGCAAGGCAGCGACAAAGGACCACAAGTGGGTAAAACTAATAAGGCCGAACGCTTCCTTTATCAGTTTCCCCCCACATGTCTAAGATGAATTACAAATAATAAATAATTATCTAATATAATCAGATTTCATGAAATCAGGAAAAACGCCATTTCATACAATACGACCACATATAAAAATATATTCATCAATTTCAAAAGTCATCAAAAAGGGGCTGAATCCCCCCCCCCCCTAGACGACCGTATCGTATAATCGTAAAATTATAAGATCAAATAAATAGGGGAGCGATAACTATGATTTTCATTTACATATATAGTCTAGAACGTCACCCGTTCCTTGTTTGTGTTTAACTAGAACATAAAAAAATACCTTCCTCTCTCTCTCTCTCTCTCTCTCTCTCTCTCTCTATATATATATATATATATATATATATATATATATATATATATATATATATATATATATATATACATACATCGGAGTGTGTGTGTGTGTGCATGTGTGTGTGTGTGTGTGTGTGTGTGTGTGTGTGTGTGTGTGTGTGTGTGTGTGTGTGTGTGCATGTGTGTGTGCGATGTATGTGAGGTAGTTTCTAGTGACGGATCTTTATAAACTTTAGTTTTTGTTTTCGGGAAGTATACTTTGGTATCAGATGATGTGCTAACTTCAATGAGTGGTACAACACATAAGTGTTTTTTCCTTATTACTAACAAAAATTAAAATAAGTTTTAATTACATAGGGATAAGCTAACTTAAGCGTCGCAAAGAAGAAGCAGTTAAGTTGGAAATTTTTCTTCTTCGTGCTAGAATTAAATTTATGGAATATAATCTTCACCTAGGCTATATCCTGGAATTCCAGCGTTGGAGAACTTGTGTCTCCACGCTTGTGTATCTTTTTTAGTAAATTAAATAAATTGGTAGTTCCGGAAGTATTTCCATTTCCTACAATACAAGACGTAATCGATAAAGTTGTTAATTGTGAATAGTTTACAGTTTTAGACATCAATTCGGCATTTTGGTGTATTCCACTAAAAAAAGAAGACAGAGAAAAAACTTCTTTTATTACGACTTATGGAAAGTTCATGTTTAAAGTCCTTCCATTTGGTCTGAGAAATGCTCCGGCCACGTTCCAGAGAATCTTATCAAATATTATAAGAAGAAATGGTTAGGATGAATTCTGCATCAATTATATTGATGATATTTTGATATTCTCTCAAACCTGGAAAGATCATCTTCAACATATCGAAAAATTTTTGCAGATGACTGATGCTGAAGGATTCAAACTAAAATTAGTCAAGTGTTTGTTTGCTGCTAAATCTGTCAAATATTTAGGCCACACAATTTCAAAGAACAGAGTCTCACCAGCCCAAGGTAATTTAGTTTCAATTCAAAACCTAAAAAGACGATCAGATAAGACTGGAGTACGAAGTGTTTTAGGTTCAATCAACTTTTACTTGAGATATATTGAAAATAGGTCAAAAACTGGAACCATTGCATCGGTTATTAAGAAAAGATGTGAAGTTTGAATGAATAATATGATAAAGGATTATTTATGCACGGCTCCAATATTGTCAATTTACGATTATAAGAAGCCCGTCTTCATTGAAACAGACGCCAGTTTTAAAGGTATAGGCGCTACTCTAAAACAGCCACAAGAAGATGGAATACTGCATCCTGTATCATATTATTCAAGAAAACTATCGGAAAGGGAAAAACGTTTAGATATCATTCATGCAATGCTATCAAAAACGCAATCAAATTTTGGCAATATTATCTAATAGGACGCCACTTCACTGTATGTAGCGATCATAAGCCATTAGAAAACTTAAAGACTAAGGCCAGATCAGATGAAATACTGGGCGATCTAATTCTTTATTTATCACAATTCAATTTTAACATAATTTATAAAAAAGGCAAAGGAAATATTCTAGCGGACTTATTATCAAGAAATCCGGTTTTAGAATATTTCAATAATGAAGATGCAATCAGGATCGTGAACTTAATCGATCTACCTCAGATATTAAAAGACCAAGCTTTTGGAGTTGAAAATAGAAAAACAGACGGACTATAAGCAAGGAATGACCCTTAAAAGATTAAAGGGCAAACTTAGAATATTTGTATCTCCAAAATTAGGAATGAAAATTATTAAACTGGTTCATGAGCATTATAGTCACATTGGTCCAGCTCAGATGGTCGCCACAATTCGGCCGCATTATTACTTCAAAGGTTTCGATAAAGAAATTCATACTTTCTGTAAAAGTTGACACATTTGTGTCAGAAATAAAGTCCGTCGTAGTAGAGCAATCGACCTTCTCTCACAATTGGGTCCTGCCACTGAGCCGTTCCAAATATGTCATTAGATACAGTTGGAGGGTTTTCAGGGAACCGATCACCAAAGAGATATATGCACATTTTGGTGGATCATTTTACCAGATTCGCATGGATCTCGACTAGTAAGGGTCAAAGCCATCAAAGGGAGGGAGGGAGGGAGGGAGGGATGGAGGGAGGGAGGGAGAGAGAGAGAGAGAGAGAGAGAGAGGCAGGAAATGGTTTGAAGAAGGAGGAACTAGATGGCACAAGATTTCGACCTTCGGATCGGACTCTATTGGAAGGGACCTCACATGGCAATACGGTAGAAGAAAAAGAAGAAGAAAACTAAGAAATAAACTTCAATAAATTTTCTACACACTATTTTTTTTTTATTATGAGATAATTATTTGTTGTTGATAAATATATTTTTTAATTTCTCGGGTTCGAATCCCGACCGGGCAAATCTTTTCTCTTCAAAATAAATATTTTTTTTTATTTTTTAATCAACTACTTAGTTGCTACAGTATATTCAGTGCCCACTAAATAGTTGATTAGGAAAAATAATTGTAAATAACGACGAATAGAAAATTACATGAGTTACAAATTTTTAAAAATGTGCATTTTTTCTGGAATATTTAAGATTATAGAGGAACAAAGGTGAAAATAAAAACCCTACATCTATTTGATTTCCTTGTGATTTCCCTCAAGAACAAAATATACACCACCTCATATATGAATGCAGACTACTCACTGACTACAGAACTATTCTACAGACAAAAACAGTACAGAAACTAGGACATTGGCCGGTGGATGGTCAATGTTTGATGAACAATTCATTTGAAAATTTCCAAATATTTCTTAAAAAATTCAATCATTAAAATAGAGGATATAAATATGAAATATCTCTAAACCTCTAAATATTCATAAACTTTTCTCTACATAACTTTGTTGCTGTTTTTATTGAATTTTAAATTATTTATGTTATATGACTTCTTGTTCTTTGTTTTATTTTATTTTATTTTTCTTGTTTATTTTAATATTTTTTATACCTTTCAACACATGTAAAATTATAATCAAATCAAAAATAATATTTACATGTACATTGTATACTTTGTACAAGTATGGTGTGTACAGAAAAGAATAAAATCCCTTCCAACAGGGTTACTGCTGGAAGGATAACAATAAAAAAAAAATCTATTTGATTTTTTAAAGTTGTAAAATAAATAATAATTACCATCATTTGTTGGAATCTACATACGATTAGTAAACATTGGTGAGACCAGGTTTAATACTACCTAGAGAACCTTAGAAAAAGAAGAAAAGAGGATGGAGAGGCGCCTGGTGAACAAAGAATAATCCGGGACATTAGTCTACTAGCCCACAATGTGAATACACCCAACAAAAAATATTTCTTCCTAGGCGAATGTTACATCCAATCAATCTCGTTATTTTTTGACTGGTTGAATACATTTTAAGGAAATAACCAGCCCCACAAGTTGCTAGCGGTCTAATACTAATCAAAGTCTCTCACATAAGCTCTTCAACCAAATAATAACGAATATTACGTAGTACATATAGCCGGTAATCCCTTGCTCCGTTAACTCGTAGCCCCGCTTCCATAGCAATGGTGATTATCAGGAAGGTGGGAAAACCCATCCCTTGTAGCAACAAAGGGGTCGTAAAAAAGCGGGAGCATAATCGCCCCGAGGTAGACATGAGGCTAGGGAGTCGAATTGGATTAAATTATCGTGGATTTGGAGATTTAGTGAGCCACAGTTCAAACAGTTAGGTAAGAGATTGTGTACCCAGGTGAGATTTATAGTCCATCACAGGTAAACTCAGGGTACCCTGCATCACTATCGATACATCACACCGCCTTTTGATATACAACTCGATTGAGACATCAGTGTAAATCATACCCGTCGGCTGTTCGGGGTTCCACAGCAAGGGGAGTGAGTTTACATAATTTGTGCTCGGCTTGCTTTCCCATGAAATAGTTAAGAAAAATTTACAATCATTTCCATAGTGGCCAGAATAGACATCATAATATTTTAAGCATATTGGAAAGAAATAGATATCTACTGACTTCGGCAAGGTATGAAGGAGGTTAAATCAGGTTGTAGGATGGTAAACCTAATCAGAACCTAATGTTTCGAGAAATAGCAATATATAAATATATATACAAGCATAATAATAATCTACATTATTATTATGATTATTATATAATATCATAATAGTAATCTACACAACTTATAAAAAAATAAACTATCATATTAGGTAATTTGTTACATTCCTATTAAAATGCATTGTAATAATAAGACAGTTTTTGATTTTCATAACAATGATTAATCGATAAACACTCCTAATTACCTTTAATTAATTCACTTACAAAACAAAAATAACTACTAAATCTTAGATTGAATAGATAGAGTTATGGAGCACAACCAAAACAACTAAGTATTATACAAAAACATTTAGCACACGCCATTTTATGTCGCGAATGCTATTTAACAGTAGAACTTGTACATAACGGTTTCAGATACTGCAAATAAAAACGAGAGTTAACGGACGGACGGGTAAACTCTTGAAACTGAGTCAGTCCCCTTAAAAGCATGTACCATATTAAATTCCTCCAAGACAATAACTGAAATGAGATATTATATAGACAGCCTCTATCGGAATGAAAGGTATTAGTACTATTGATCCAACTAGCATTATGTTACCATAGATAGACTTATGACTATTATGACATTGTTTCTAAGTGATCTTATTTGAAGTTTGATTCTGTTAAATATATTTGTAAGTCTGAGATTGCGCAGTAATTATATGAAAAAAGCTGTTCGCACTCCGGGAATGACCGAGGGGGAAACATAGCTTTCTTAAAGCTCTGAAGTACGATTTTACAAAACAAACATTATGTAATAAAATGTTATTAAAGAAAACTATTAAAACAAATGACAATAGGTAACATTACTTAATTTTTTTTAAATATCTTAATATTTTTGTTTTTGTTTATTTCATAGTTATATGAAATAAATTATTGTTTATATTCAAATAGTCGAAATCACTTGAAACTTTTTGAGTATTTTTTTTTTTTTTTTTTTTTTTTTTTTTTTTTTTTTTTTTCACAAATACAATAAACTATAATAAAATAGAACAATAATAAGAACTAAAACTTTTTTTTAATATATAGAACAGAATGTTGATTTTTTTTTTATTGCAACTTGAATATTTCCCTCATCCCCGACATGCCAATTTTACATAATTTCTCATGTCACATCCGCTTATTGTCACGATTTGAGTGACAGGTGTGGATAAAATAAATAAAGTAAAAAAAAAAAACTTGAATATTAAATTTAACGCAGACTATTTTTTATTTACTATTTTATTAGCCAGTTGTAAATTTAATAATTCATCCGGGGAACATTAATCATTAGGATCAGAAGACAACAAAGCACTGCCTTCATTAATTTACAAAGTTGAAATATATGGGTCAGATGAATAAAGCTGCGTATAAGCTGAGGCGTGGAGCTCCTCATAGGAATAATTATCCAAGAAATGTTGAATTTGTCGCTTTTTTTGTTTTTTTCCCTTAAATCTCTAAATGATTTGGTAGTAAAAGATTTACTGCTACTTGGGCCAAGGGCAAGTATCTCGGCATCTACCAAGCTTCCCTTCAGTAAATCGGAATTTCGTTTCAAAAATTTTAACGGCTCCATCGACTTTGGACCTATAGAGAACTAATATGAATTAAAAATGAATCCAATATTTTCATAACTAATTCCTGAGTGACCTCATCAGTAATGCCTTTTGACCTCAGACAATTTTTCAGTGTGTCATGGCCAGCCACACATCAAATACAGCACTTTTGAGGAGGAGCATTATTCTGAAAAAACAATAAATAGCTTAGCCCTATGGGTCGGGATGGGTCAGATTTCAATTGTTATATATTCTTCAGATGTTATACTTTGAAATCATGCCACCCAGAAGGCGGAGAACTTAGGAGAAAAAAAGTTACATAATTTTAATTATGAAAATCTGTTAACTTGTTAAATATGTTTACTTAACTCAACAAAATACACCCATAAGGATAAAATTTTAGATATGTATCACTCACCGTAAAACGTTAATAGATAGACCTTTGATACATGATATAAGACGTTATTATATGTAACACACACTATGAATGGTTGGGCACAATAGAAGTGACCTGCACTTGATACTGATATGAGAACAACCTTTTTTTTTTTGGAAAGAATGTATGTTTACGCTAGTGTTAATCCATCAAATTGTATTTTCATTGCTGTTTATATCTCGTCAACCATCTCTTGATAACATTACAAAGTCCATTTAATGCTCTGTTGGCGTTTTTACGACTGTGCACCATCACGCTGAAAACCCCATACTCTTGTGAAATCCACTTTTTTTCAATATATTTCTCCCTATAACTCCGAAACTATTTACGAGCATTGTACTGAAAAAAAGTGTTTTCCACAACGGTATAGGATTCTCAGCGTGCTGGAGTGGGTATTTCATGGGATTTAAAACAGATTTCATATAAGAGGTCTCATTGCAAATTTGACCAGCTTTCAGATGAAATAAAGAAATTTGCATCAGACAAATATGTATAGAGTTATAACCAAAAGAGTACCGACAAACGTGTTTTTGGGATGTGTTACTTACCGCAACTTAGCCAATCTTTAGGCGTTGGTGGTGCCCAAACCGCTGAACCCATTTTAATGTCATATTATTAAAAAGTAGGTTTAATGTGACCTTTTACAGTTTTCAACAAAATATTGTATTTTTCCCTTCCCCACTATTGACTGAGCAAAAAAAAAAAAAATGAATAGAATCAAATTTGTTGAAAATTTGATTTGCTTTAATGTTTCGATGACGAACTTTGAATGATTATTTTTCTTTATTATATAATTAACTTTTTAATTATAATTACCTAGTACACGTAAATATTTTCGTTATTATTGTTTGATTTGTAAACATTTAAATAAAAGTCCGATATAACTGTACAAAATATTTAACTATAGATCCAGTTAAAAATAAAGTAGCAAAGTTATACATAAAATTAAATTAAATTTAATGCTCTATCAATTTTTTTCTGACTATTCTTCTGAGAAATGGTCGTGGCCGGCAATAGAAGCAAACGTTTGGCGAAAAGTGAGGTGAAAATAATTTTTTTTTGAAACTTATTTGCAATAACGTGTATCCCAAATACCGTTAAAAGTATGACAAATACGTATAGAAACAATTTTGTAGGAAATTTAATTAGGTTTAGTTTTTATTCAAATTATATTTTTCTAGAGTCCACCGTTTCCGAGATATCGAAAAACCCAAAAATAGGAGCTTTTTCCCTCCACCCCACAGTATGCTCACCCCCCCCCCTCCCCCTGGGCGGGGACTTTTAGTATGTTTATCTTCTAACTACTCCTAACGAAGCCCTGAAATCAAGAGGTTCTCAGTGTGCTGGCGCATATACAGGGTGTTCGGAAGATCGTTGGCCAAAAAATTATCTCGGGTAGAGAGGTTCAATTTGAACCTATTTAAGGTCACTTACCTATATACAAAGTCTTACGGGTTTTTTTTTTTTTATGAATTTTTTTGTGAAAATGGCCAAATCCAAACATTTATGCCTTATAACTCCGTTGTTTACTGATATATCAACGCCATTTTTTTCCCTGTAATTACTAATACATTGTCTATGGAAAATAAAAAAGATAGGGAAAAAATAAATTCTTCCTTCATTTTGGTAAACGCGGCATTGATTTTTTAAATAAGTTCTTGTTTTGAAAAAGCCCACTACAACTTACCTTTAAGAGAACGTTTAAACAATTGTTTCCCACAATCCTGGATAGGAAGACGGGGTCCAATTGAGTGGCCAGCACGGTCTCCAGACCTCACGCCGCTCGATTATTACGCTTGGGACCGTGTCAAAGATTTGGTTTATAATGAAGAATTGTTTTCAAGACAACAACTTATTCAAAAAATCAATGCCGCATTTACCATAATGAAGGAAGAATTCGTTTTAAGAATAACCACCACAGAAATAAGAAAAAGATATCATGCTTGTATTAGAAATAGTGGAGATCATTTTGAACAATACCTGTGATAATCTACAAATTAAATTTATGAGTAATTTAAAATTAGTTTAATTTTGTTCCCTGATTATTGTTTACGAAAATGTAGATAAAGTTTACTCTGATAAAATCGAAATTCCGAGAAAGAAAGAGAAAATATGGAGTTTAACCTATGCTATAAAGATACACAACTATTTGTTACGTTTTGCATAAAAAAAATATGATTCGATTCATTATTATTGTCAGTGTGCGCTGGTGGCACCCTTTTGTTACTCTATAAAAAAAAAACAAAAAAAAACTAGATGTGCTGCGTGCCTGCAAATGGTATTTTTTTTTAAAGAGTATTAAATAGAGAGGTTTTTAAAACAATTTGGATTTGGCTGTTGCGCTTACTTTTTTTTTTATTGAACCTAAACTTGAAGTTCATAATTTTTATTTTTGCCTTTGACAAGATTTAACGATCTCCCGTTTTTTTGGTATTTGGTTTTTGCAGCATATATTTTTTATTTTACATGGACAATATATTACAGGGGGAAAAAATGGTGTTATATATCAGAAACAACGGATTTATAAGGCATAAATGTTTGGATTTGGTCATTTTTACAAAAAAAATCATAAAAAAAAAAAACCTAAGACTTTGTAGATAGGTAAGTGGCCTTAAATAGGTTCAAAATGAACCTCCCTACCCGAGATAATTTTTTGGCTAACGATCTTCCGAACACCCTGTATAGATCAGATAGTAAATTTGACCAGCGTTTGGACAAAAAAATGTAATTTTTATTCGGACAAATAGTTTTGGAGTTAAAGTAAACAAAGTACAGGAAAACGTGTTATCGCGGAGTAGTGCGTTGTTCCCTACAGCTTTAAAACTATTGATTTGAGAAAAAAAAATTAGAATTAAGTTATTTAGGATAAGTATCACCTTATTGTACAGCATAGAAATCAGTGTAATTAGACATTGGTCAGACCTAAGTGATAATTGTTATTGTTGGTTTATATTAGATTAGGAATTCTAGTTGTATTTATGAAGATATAAATAAATTAGTCTTTAATATTAAATTGTATTTTGATTAGCTATAACCCCAGTGGCTCGTAACAATACAATCGTTAACGAAACCAGGTGACAGTAAAAGCATCAGTCCTAGTAAGTCTGAACCAGATGCAGCGGCGAGTGATGTATCCGAAAAGAGCACTAAGTGGAGCAGCAGAACTAATCAGTGTCCTTGGTTCGCACTGGAAATGAGGAAAGAAAGTTAGCCATGGGTGGTTGATAGATAGCCGAGACGTAGAGAGGAGAATAATAAATACGACCACCTCTGACCCAGTTATCGAACCCCCATCAAGGCGGCCACTGGCCGATTAATCGCCAGGAGGGCGTATCTTAGGCAGGATTTATGACCTCCTGATAATTAGCCTAACCAGGACTAATTCCAAACTTTAAGCGTTCAGGTAATCACCACCAGGGTCCCACAGATCTCTTCAGTTGTGACCTGTTCAGCGGGAAACAAAAAGGAAGCCTATTCCGTTGGAGGCGATCTTATAAAAAAAATCATATAAAACAACAACTATCTTTTAAAAAAAAAATAAATAAATAAATAGCTAACCATGGTTTTTTTTTTCTTCAGATTCTATCATTTCAAGAACTACCTTAATATAACCTAAGCAAAAACATTTCAACTAGTTACAGTTTTAGGAATTCCACCAACGATACCTAGCTAGTCCACGAAGTTGAAGATGGGGCAAAACTATTTTGAGAGTGAAAACAATGACCCGTTCATCAATTGAAAAATAAACTAAATGAGCTATGTCAGCATTAATTTTTATTTTTCGATAGGGTGAAGTTATTTCAAAACAATTTTTAATTCATTATTTATGTGTTTATTTGCTTTGCATGTGGAATCCAACAAAACCGTTTTTATTAATTCACATTATCAGTTTAACCGCGTTCATTCATTATTCACCGTTTACAAACAATCTATACACACTTAAGAATTAATACAATTTACATGACAATTTTCAAACATTATCTATATTATAAGTAAAATAATAATAGGGCTACAGGATTCGCGGCAGGCTTAAAAAGTTTTGGACTCATTTAAATTACACAAAAATGTATCAACATAAAAATTCTTATAAATTAAAATAAGATTACTCAAGGATATGAACTGTAAATAGGGATGAAAGACGCGGGCTAAAGATGCAACTTAAAAGTTACAATGCAACCATCCAGAAATAAGAAGAAAGGCAGGGAAAAATCGATAGAAACACAGGACTTTTTTTTTTTTTTTTAATTTTTTATTGAGTAATTAAGATTACAATGACACATTAGTGGCCTTTACACATACGCGCTTTCTCTCAATCCTGGAGCGTGAGGAAAGCGCGCGAGTCAAACCGTCGCGCTTTCCTGCGGGAAAGATTGAATAGCCAAAATGTGAGGCCACGCTTTCCATACGGAAAGCGTGTCGATTTGATGTGTAAACTTAATCTCTATACCCGTTCAATTTGATATTCAAGTTACATACCGATAATTTTATAAGGGTAAAACATCACTCTATTGATTATTTTATTTTCCGAGGGTGGCATGGTGAGGGGGGGATCGGAATTCAACTGATTTTCGTAAAATTTGATATTCAAGTTACGTACCCACATACCCACCATTTTGTAAGTGTGAAACATCACTGTATTGATTTCTTTCTTTTTCTTTTTGTGGAGGAGGCGACGTGGGGGTGGGATCGTAATTCAACTGATTTTCATAAAATTTGATACTCATGTTACATACCTACATACCAACAATTTTATAAGAGTGAAACATAACTGTAATGATTCCTTTTATTTTGTTTTGGAGAGCGCCGACGGCGGGGGGGAGGGGGGTTCAGAATTCAACTGATTTTCGAAAAATTTGATACTCGAATTACATACCTTCATAACAACAATTTTATGAGGGTGAAACATCACTGTATTCATTTTTTTTTAGGGGGGGGGGGGGAGGGGATCAGAATTCAACTGATTTTTGTAAAATTAGATACCCATGTTACATACCTACATACCAATAATCTTATAAGGGTGAAACATCACTGTATTTTTTTTTTTTTTTTTGGGGGGGGGGGCGAGTGGTAGGGAATCAGAACTCAACTAATTTTCGTGTTTGAGCTTTTCTGCGAGAAAGCTCCGGCTTGTCTAAAGACAGTACCCGCTTTCCTAACGCCGCAGCCTTATCTGAAACCTTAAGTTTTATTGAAACCATAGATGCTTTACTTTGGTCCATGGAGCTCATTGCCGATTTCATTAATTTGTACAATTGTACAATTTGTACATTAATCTGTTCTAAGAAAACGACACACAGTTCATCGACCCATGAACTTATATCAAAAATTGAACTATTTTCTAAAATGTCAATTACCATTTGGAATCCACTAAGAAACCTTCGTAAATAATCTGCTAGTAAAAAATCTAAAATTTTCTTTAATGTTAATTTAATGGGTGAAGTGTAGCTGTAAGTTCGCACCTTTCGAAAGAATCGGCGTATTAGTAACTGTTTATGTTTCTTCAGGGGAGCACTTGGTTTTTCTATAAAATTACAGCTCCAACTATGGCATTTACAGGCCCAGGTATGTATTTAAAACTGCCATATTTTAATTGTGAAAATTATACCATTAGATGATTTTGCTCACCTACATTTAATTTAACTTAATTTTTTCAATGCAATATCATTTGGTACTTTTTGCTTTTTCTTGTAGCATTGAGTGAGCGCTTTAATTTCGGTTATCGTTATGTGCTTCTAGGTGCCTCTTTATTAAAATTATTTTTTATTTTGAATAGACTGAGTCAAAATAACTCAGACCCTACTGGCAGAAATATTTTTCTATCACAAAAAAGTTGACTATATATTCTTGATCTTTGAAGAACTGTTGTTGCTAAATGTAATTTCTGATTCTCCAACCCTCGAGAAAAAAAATAAAATCAATTCAGTGATGTTTCATCCTTATAAAATAGTTGATATGTGGGTAAGTAACTTGAATATCAAATTTTACAAAAATCAGTTAAATTCTCAGTTAAAATCTTACAATTCATCCCCCCCCCAAAAGAAAAAATCGATTCAGTGATGCTTCACCGTTATCAAATTGTTGGTCTGTAATTATATAACTTGAATATTAAATTTCACGAAAATCGGTAGAATTCCGAATCGCCCTCCACCAGGAGCTTAGTAGTCAAGTGCCTTACCCACTGAGCTACCTCAACTCCCTAAAATTGTTGGTATGTAACTTTAAATTTAATTTAAATTTAACGAAAATCGGTTGAATTCCTATCCCCTCCCCCAAAAAAAGAAAAGAAAAACAAATCAATAGATTGATGCTTCACCGTTCTATAATTGTTAGTATGTACTTATGAATTATGAATATCAAGCTTCACGAAAATCGGTTATTTTTTTCGTCCGACTCCGCTAAAAGGTAATCAAAATCAGTAACTTTTCCATCAGACTTACTTTTCGTCATCCATAAGGATCCTTTAAACTAAAATGAGGGCTCATATCATGCTATACTATAAACTGAACCGGGCACGCCCCCTAAAACTGTTGTACTAATGAACGCGAGCCGGGGAAAGCGCGAGAGGAATTGCCTTTATACATATGCTCTTTCCTTCACTTCATAAATTTGACACGCTTTCAGTGCGGAAAGCGCGGCCTCACATTTTGGCTATTCAATCTTTCCCGCAGGAAAGCACGGCGGTTTGACTAGCGCGCTTTCCTCACGCTCCAGTGTATTGCGGCATAGTATAGTTTTAATTTATAACAAAAAGCTTTTGGTACTACCTTATAAAATTATCGGTATGTAACTTGAATATCAAATTAAACGGGCATAGAGATGAAGTTTACACATCAAGTCCACACGCTTTCCGTGCGGAAAGCGCGACCTCACATTTTGGCTCCACAATTTAGACCTACACGCTTTCCTGTTTGAGGCTCTTTCCATACGGAAAGCGTGTATGTGTAAAGGCACCTAATATCTACAGTAAAAAATTAAAGAAATATATAAATTAAAAAAATGCATATGTAAAAAAATAAATAAAAAAAATTAAATAACAGTAAGTAAAAATAAGACAAAATTAAATTAAAGGTTAAAAATACAATTATACTTTATTTACAACTTACATTCATCCTAGGAATCCCCCGACCAGACGCATCTCTCAGCTGCGTCACTGATGTAAAAAAAAAACCAGTGGAGGCTGACTGAGAGCGCTATAAACATTGATAGCTGGCCATTGCCAGAACTCAAACATTAATAAATTTTACAAAAGATTTCGGGGCCACTGCCGTTTTAGTCTGCGAGGGGGGTTATCAGGATGTGAGGAGCTGGATAATGACTGAGCTAGAGTGTTAGGATGAAAGGAAAGGTTGCGATGGAATTTCGAAAATTTAAGAGGTATGATATCGAAGCCATATGTTATATTGAGATCATTATGCAGTGTTTTGTTCGAGACATAGCAAAGATAATTTACTATAATTCGGAGGATTTTGGATTAGAAGGATTCAATGCGTTTGATATTTGACTTTTTTGCTGTCTCCCACCGTTCAAGTCCGTAAGTCCAAACAGGTTTAATGATGGTTTTGTATATGAGAAGTTTATTTTCAATGGAAAGATGAGATGTCCTATTTAGTAGTCTATACAATTGGTTGAAGCGTCTGTTAAATTCTTGCCTTTTGAGTCGAGTATGGGGGTTCCATGTAAGTCTTTTGTCTAGGTAGAAACTAAGATACCGAACTATGTCTGCTTTAGGTAGCGGAATACCATTGAAATAGATAGGACTAGTTTTACGGCGGAGGGTATTGGTGCATTTAGATTCATTCTACTTTGATCCGCCAGTTGTTGCACCAGTCTTCAATCAGGGATTAGTGGGTTTGGAGATTAAAGGAGCTGGATGGGTTAAAGTGATAGCATTACATCAGTGAATGTTGCTAGGAAAGTATCAGGAGTAGTAGGGATATCTGCAGCATACAGAATACATAGAACTGGACCGAGAACGAATCCCTATGGATCACCAGCGTCTATTGTGTAGCAGTAGTACTCCATTCCGCAGCGAACTCAAAAGGAACGGTTAGAGAAGTAGGATCGGAGAACTAGGAATAGAGATTGAGGTAAATAGGTTTTGAGTTTGAAAAGCAAACCGGCATGACAAACCCGGTCGAAAGCTTGCGCTACGTCCAAAAATGCGCCGAAGCAATATTGTTTGCTTTTAAGTGTGGAGGATATGTGGTCGACAACTCAGAGACTTTGTTGGACTGTGAAATAGCTAGTGCGGAATCCAAACTGGTGAAAGGGAATATTTTGCGATTCGAGGATGGGCAGGATCCGTTTAAGAAGAAGCTTCTCAAAACTTCTTAAAATGATTGGGAGAAGGCTAATTGGTCAATAAGATGAAGGGTTGTTGGGAGGTTTGCCCGGTTTTAGGAAAAGGATAATAATGGAGTGCTTCCATAGCAAAGGGGTTGTCCGGAGGATGCAATTGTATAGGTAGGTAAGGAGTATGATTGCTTTATGAGGAAGTTGCTTGAGGATCTGTGAGCTCCGGAGATCATATCCAGGGGATTTACGGGATTTTAATTTTTTTAAACGGAATTTGACCTCAGAGGGGTTAATTGCTTTAGGAGGTAAGGAGAGAGGAATCGGTGTATCAAGAAATTCATGGACCGTTGTTGTGTGGGTGGGGATAGATCCAGGATGGGGGACAAATATGCTGGAAAGGTGCTGGGCAAATTCTTCGGATCTGTTCTTGTCAGAAGGCGCCCATGAACCATTTTCACGACAGAGGTGATGGGAGGTGGGTTGATATTTTAGAAGTTTTTTAGTGGTAGTCCAGAGGGAGTTGTCTGAGGCAGAGTGAATAAAGATAAGAATTGTAGGATTTAGATCTGAAGGTAGCCATGTTTTTTTTAAGGAGTTTAGTAAGGTAATTATAGGATTTCCGATCGTCTGGATGCCTGGTTCTTTGTCAAATGGTTGGCATGGCGTTTGGATTGGACAAGGTCCGGTAGACCTTGGGATGAAGGATTTTTCTTTCGACCTTTGGAAGGGGAACGAGGTGAGGATGCAGCACAGGCTGCTTGGTGGATTATGTTTGAGAAGGAATAGGTAGCATTGTCAAAGTCTTCGGGTGTATTTAGAGATACTCTGAGGTCTATAGAGTCGGATATAATTTGACGGAAGAGGTTCCAGTCTACAGGTCCTCTTATAAATGATAGGGGAGGAGATTTCGGAATTGGGGTGACGGAAAGGGTTAGAATTACAGGACTATCGCAGGAAAGTTCATCCAGGCGTTCTATGGAGTAATGGAGAGAAAGGTGGGACTCAATGGCCGAGCGGGTTGGGGCGGAGGTTTCAGCACACTCGAAACCAGAAGGTCGCGTGTTCGAATCCCACCTGGGCGGGTTAAAATTTACTTCGTGGCGGACCCAGGAAATGAATTTTGGCCAACCCACCTAGGCCAGTATAGACTTCAAATGAAAGTCTTGGGCTCAAAAAAAAAGAGGGATCAGAAGAGGGATATAATTTGTTAGGAGTGATATTAGTGCATTGATAAGAGTTTTCAATTCTGATAGGAATGAGGTAAATAAGAATGTGAGATCTGAGGTATTTGCGGGAGGAGGAATATGGGGATCTGATGAAGGGTGTGTGGATTAGGTTGGGTTAATGGTACTGGAATATGTTGAGTGGTCTGTTGGTACTGTTGTTGAGGTTGGGGTTCATGAAATTGAGTCTGTTGTGGAGGAAGCTGCATGGGCCCATTTTCAATATGGCATATTTTTCCACCAAGCATTTCAGCAAACGATACAGATGAGGTGGCAATTTTCGAAGGCTGTCTTCCTCTATTCCGCGAGGTTTCTTCGGTCTGTTGTCGATTTGGTTGGAAGCTGTTACGAAGGTTTTTTTATGTTTGACAACCTTTGGCAGAGGGCACAGACTGCTGGGACCTCTCGGGATTTGGTGCATTCGTTTGATTAAGGAATTGGTCCACATTTTACACATATGTGGTGGCAATACGTTTTTGTATGGCCGTATGCCTGACAGTTGTGACATTGGACGATATCACGTTTGGGGTAAGGTTTTTCTATTTTGAAGGTTTTTATATGAGACCTCATAACCTCTGTAGGTGTTGTTGGGTGGAGGTTCCTAATAATTTCTCTTACTGATTGCTCTCCATTAAGCTGATAGTTGTGAAAATCACCTTTCGTTTCCGATAAGTATTTAACTATACGGCGCACAGTGCTTCGTCAATGGACAAAAAACAAAAATCGAAGTAGTTTTCATCCATCAGTTTACCTGTTGGTATTCTTAAATATACCTTAGACAACTGTTTGGTATGATTATTTCATTGTTTACATATTCGTTTAGGTCAACATAATCGAAAAACTTCAGGAGAATTTTCGTTTTGCGATTTTTATCGTATTGGGCACAAATTATATTTAGTTCCATTAATGTCCCATTGGAGGGAAAATAACCATTTCAACGATGCAATATACAGCTCAAGGTATCTATTTTAAAATATACTAATTTAATTGGTAAGCTGAACACTTGTTATATTCATTGCATGCATGCAAAGCAAATCTTGTTATTATCACGTCATCTGTTGAATTAGGTTTTGCTGCAGAGATGTCTGGGCAATCTTTGGTTGAAGAAAGAAATAGATAAGACCACTTCAAGCACTAGCTTTATGCATGGATTTATGTTTGTCTTATAGGAAATACGGTTTGCATAAGGAATGCTTTCCCTGCCTCTATCCTCTATTCCTTAACTTTGACGAAATATTTCCTATTTTTTATTAATATTGTCGCTGGTGAAGTTAGCGCTGGGGTAAATTTAAAAGAACTCTTGCAACTAGCAGTGCAGAGTGTATCAATGTGTTTTCGAGCGTGAAAACAAATCTGTATGCCCTCATTTATTGAGTAAGTAAATAGTTATTTTTTATTCATTTTTAAATTATCATTTCTTCAAAATAAAATTCCAAACTACTAATTAATAAGTATTGGGCGTGATCGCAGAAACATGTAAATTTAAATTTAATGTAACTTAATCTGTAAATTTGAAAACCAAAAAATATTCTTTGATACTCACTACTTGTTACCGCCATAACTTCTATTGATAGCCACAGTTCGATTATTTTGAGTGCTGTGTATACACGTGTATCTGAGGACCACTAAGCCAGATTTTAAAGGCCAATTGATTGTTTTGTATTATATGGTGTATTTTTGAGATACCGAGGGATAGTTCAATTCCCTGGTTTTAACAAAAGTTGAGACTCTTTACGTCCAAACTTCACCAATATTTCCTGGTATTTTTCTCTCTCACATCAGTCACATCTTTTTTTTTCGAACCTTATCAGTCTAAATCTTATTTTTTGGAGATGTAATAGGAAGCACTCAAATTAAAAAATTTAAAAATGTTAAATTGATAAATGTTTACTTTTAATGACTAACTTTTAGGCCACAACATTAGTCCCCATCAGGACAGAATAAAAAGAAAAGTAAAATTAGAAGTTCTATTCTAGACAATAACTAAAATATTTTTTTCAATTCTTATTAATCCACTCAGGTGATGGCCACAATTTTGCATTAAAAATATTTATTGATCTAACATTTCTTAATTCGCAACTTGACTGATCCCATATTTATCTATGCCATAACATACTGATATATTTAAAATCCATAGGCGTTTATGACCTTTGTAGTTTTACGCCTATAAACAATAACAAACAAACAAACAAACAAACTGATATACAATCAACAGATCCACCTCTCCAAACCTTCTTCTTCCCGCAATTACTTTATTGCTTTAATACGGAATGATCTTTCGGACTCCAGTAATCGAATACATGAAATTTCAAAAATGTCAGGGGAAACATAAACAATAGCAACGACCGAGACGATAAGAGTGAATTTCCACGAAAGTGGCTGACGAAACAAAAGAGCGGCGTTCAATAACGAACCGCGCAGAGGTGCCCTATTAATCAGAACTAATCTGTGATGGGCGGGGAGGTAACGTCCTATAATTAAAAGCTATAATACAGTTGACGCCTCCCATATCTCAGAGCCAATAAATTCACAGCTGATAAAATGAGCCAATGGGCGTGGCCGTCACTTGAAACTAATACAACAATTATCTGCCCCGATCTGCGGGGGGCGTGGCCATGCCACGTCGGCATCTTTAGTTTACAGTCTCTCCGCTTGTCGTTTTTTATCATCTAGCTTATATTCTCCTTTTTCCTATTTTTAGTTTATTTCTTGTTTCATTATGGCGTTCTATGTTTCTTCCACGGCTATGTTTATTTTGATCTCGGTGTGATCTACTATTTATACTGAACCGATAGGTGGAGATTCTTCACCGGCAATTTTTAATAACTGCAGACCACGAGATATTTTTTAATCAAGGCTGGGCCAGTATAGTTACTTAAACTACATCCACCTGTAATTATGACTATTAATCATTTTAATCATCACTGCTTGAACACACTATACAAATTGAAGAGTCAAGTGGATAAAGGTGATAAGTAACATATTTTGCGTTTCGAGAAAACTGAAGTCAAAGTTTGGTGTTGACAGGTTTATTTTATTTTTGGAAACGTATTATTTATTTTATTTTATTTTCTAAGCCCCTATGGCTAACAAAAAAAGTTTTGATAAATTCTTGATAGTAATGATTCTACCTTTTTTACCGCACCAAAGGTGAATTTCAAGAGAGTTCTGACAAGAGAGTGGTTTGGAGACAAAGTATTGTGAGTCACTATGTAGTGATGGGGCTCACTAGGGTTTTAACTAGTTTTATATTAGAATTTTTTGAGTTTTGAGCCTTATATTGAATATACAGGAGTGGAAGTAAACAATATTAAAAATATATCACTTAACATGATTATTCATAGAGGTAACATAGTTTTTACAAAAATGTTACTTATCACCTTCATCCACTTGACACTTCAATTGAAGGGTCAAGTGGATGAAGGGGTTATGTAACAAAAAACAATTTTGAGTAATTTCTGTTTAAAGTTTTTTTTTTACAATTTCCTTTAACAGGAAAATGTTACATAGCCCCTTCATCTTCTTCATATATCTTTTTCTAATTCTTTTGAAATATTCAGATTTTGCTGCCCAACACTTCTACACATAAATGTTTCATCCAATGAACTAGACTGAATTAAAAAAAAAAGTGACATAACTGCTTCATCCACTTGAATCTTCAATTGATAAACCATGTTACGATATCACTTAAAAAAAACAAAAAAAAAAAAACTACCAAATATAATTCGTTTTTTCAGACCTGATTACTAGTTCTTTACTTGATAACGCTTCGAAAAAAATCCTGAAGGATCCTAAAATGGCTTCAATTATAGGTTGGTTATTAACCTTGGAAAATATTCATATGGAGTAATAATCATAATCTATACTATTATATAATAGAACAAGCCTTTTTTTTTTTTTTTTTTTTTATTTATTTATATAATTTTTTTTTTTTTTAATTACTAACCAGGAAAACTACTGAACCAATTTGTACGAAATGTTAACCACAGCATCATTATAGTTCGAGGTAGATTTAGCAATAATAAAATCTACTGATTTTCAATTCATTTATTTTTTTTATACATCAATTTATTGAAATTTACAACTATACAAATATGTATTAATGAGCTGATAACGTTTACAATGACATGTAATAACTTGAAAAGACCTACTCATCAGTAGCACTTCAATAAACATTCTACACTAGAAAACCTCTAGGCCATCCTCTTTTCAGACACCTCGGAGGATTATCGGGAATGGAGTGGGAAGCAAGTTGAGTAACTAATGGTTTTGAATGGTTATGGAGCTTACTATGAAAGGATTGGTATCTGGTTTGGGCTAACTCAGCAACATAAGGAACATTAAGGTCTTTATGGATAAGCTTATTGGAGACGAAGTAAGGGGCATTTAGGATTTTTCGAAGAATTTTGGATTGGATACGAGATGAGCTGGATGGTTTAGTAGAGTCCCAAACTCAACTTCCGTACGTCCAAACAGGTCTAATCACAGTCATGTAAATAAGTCTTTTGTAATGAATTGGGAGGTTTGATCGTTTGTCTAGTAAATGTTGAAATAGGCTGTAACGACGAGCAGTTTCTTGTCGCTTTAGTGTTGTCAATTCATTTAAAATTAAAAAAAGCGATAATATCTGGAAAACACTGAAGTTTGAAAATTTAACGATAGGCGCCGAGCGCCATTCTAGTGAAGTTACATAGATACGGTGTTATACATAGCTTGAAATTTATAATAAAATTTACTTATAATCAATTGAATTATTAAACATTATTTAAATATATAGAGCCACATGCGGATCCCATTGGAGTTTGAAAAACGACTGTTATCTGGTTAGTACCATTCTGCAATAGAGATTAAAATAGTAAAACTACTGAACCCATCAGTACCAAATTTTAAGTACATGATCTTCATAGTTCTAGGAAGGTTAAGCAATGATAAAATTCACATTAGTAAATATTTTGTATTGAAGTATCCACTTGAGCACTAAAACTATTTCTTCTCTAATATTTTCACGCTTAGCAGTAATTTTTTTTTAGCCTTATTAAAATTGCACGATTGGGTAATTTAAGATTAGGTAAAGGCTTGATTGGAAATCCAATTTTTAATTTTAATATATGAATTTATCAATAGTATTAACTAAAAATCCTTCAGCCAAACTTTATAAACAGTGAAAGTTTATACTATGGATTCATTATACAAACTTACTCGGTGAGGTGAGTGAGTTAATTATTAATTAAAGACAATTAATAATAAAGACAGTTACTAGAGAATAGTTCCCTAGTCAGCCGAGTGGGGCGTTACCTATACTCCCTATCACTCAAGGTCTAGGTCTGTTGATAATTCACCCGAGTCTAACTCGGATTGTTTTGTTATTATTTTTATTTTTCTTAAAGGACATAATTTTTTTTTTTTTTTTTTTTTAGCTTTAGTAATGAGTTTTATTTTTATTTTATTCTAATATTGTATATAGTTTTGTAAATACTCTAGTTTATAAGTATTTTTCCTAGTTTATAAGTATGTTTTTTTTTTCATATTTTTTTTTCTCTACTTTCTAATTAATTAAAGTTAGTTTTAAATTGTAAAATTCATTTTTACAATGGACCTAGATAATTCATCAGGCACGACCATTCTGCAATAGAGATTAAAATAGTAAAAAAAAATAACTCAGTCGTTCGTTTTGAAGCCAAGACAGCGACCAGTAATGGTACAATGTACTAAGTGCCAAAACCTTGGGCACACAAAGACATACTGCTACCATCCACCTAGGTGTGTCAAATGTGCAGGCGACCATGCCACAGAAACCTACTGAACCCATCAGTACCAAATTTTAAGTACATGATCTTCATAGTTCTAGGAAGGTTAAGCAATGATAAAAGCCATCACATTAGTAAATATTTTGTATTGAAAAACTAATTTTAAAACGTATCCACTTGAGCACTAAAACTATTTCTTCTCTAATATTTTCACGCTTAGCAGTAATTTTTTTTTAGCCTTATTAAAATTGCACTATTGGGTAATTTAAGATTAGGTAAAGGCTTGATTGGAAATCCAATTTTTAATTTAAATATATGAATTAGTAATCCAGATGTAACTTGCGGATAATGGACTGAATTACCAATGCTTACAACTAAAGGCCTATGAATCATATTTTTACACGTAATATCAAAAAGCAAAGGATCGACATTTTGATTTGGTAATAATTTTTATTCGGCAGAAAAATTGTTAGTAATTTCATCTGGTTGGATATAAATATCTAGCCTAAAAGATATGGCATTGTGAAAAACCTTGTTTTTGCCACTCATTATTGTACATTAAAATGTTTATTATTGCTAGACCTTCCTAGAACAATGAAAATGATGTAATAAAAATTTGGTACAGATGGTTGTAGTAGTTTTACCATTGTAAACTATGTTGCAGAATGGCGCTAGCAACATATCAGTTGATTTTTAAACTCCATTGGGATCACTTCATGTCACACCAAATACTTATAGCTTTTTAATAACAATTCAATTGAAAATAGGTAAATTTTATTATCAACGTCAAGCTATGACACTGTAACATAGTTAACTTTCAAGTTATTACTTTACTATTAATACTAAAGCTCCGGAGGTTTATAATAGCATATATCTGTTAACAGAACGAAACCTGATTTAAATGGAAGATGCCTTATAGTTTTCTACATATCAACTAGACAGTTTCAAGAAATGGTCTAAAATTCGCAATGAACTCTCATGTATATACATATGGTACGGAAAAAGCATACTAAGATTCTTTACTCAAAGTGCCACTGATCCTCTGCATCTTGAACATTTAAAAAAGTCCTAACCTCCTAGGAATATCTCCAATAAAATGGTTACAACCTGAAGTCTCCGTGACGCATACAGCTATGAACATACTCATATACTCTGATAAGGCAGAAGGTGAAAAGAATACACAGCGTATTTAGTCGACATGTCTATCTGTCAGGATAATTAATGGCCTCTGGTGAATCGCAGAGCTCCGTGAAGCCCCCGGTCTTGGACGAAGGAGCCTTCAACCTCTTGGATAAAGGACTCATTTAAATATAGACAAAGAAGCGGGCAGGAGCCATCGAAATATTGCCATTTACTCAGAGCCGGGGGTGAAAGATTAAAATTAATTATCCCTCTCGTGGGAACGGGGGTGTGAATAGGCTTTCATGCCACAAAGAGGAGGAACCATTAGCTCACCGGTGGCTCTCTCTTGTCCTAGTGTCTCTCATTAATATATATCAACTCAGTCCCGTTAGCGGGGGTGTAGTTTCTAGTTCGGGCTCCAAATGAATATACAATAATTAATTATAACATCTTATGAATAACTTTTCAAAAATATTCCAACATTAATAGACACCAAATTTGAAGCAAATCGTGGTAAATCTTGGAGTCTGCCTTACCAATTCTCCCAAGCACTTATTATTTGGTGCAAGAATCCTCACCCTCATCAATTCTTCACTGTCCAACAGAGCTCAGAAAGTTCCTCAAGACTTTTCAAGACATCTTGCCTCCACTTCTTTACTTCATATACAGGTACGCCTTACCGACTGACAATAATATACAAACCGCGGCCTACGCTAAAGACACTGTTTCTGAATTAAAAGAAACACAGACCACTCTTACATCACAAAACCACCTGAACAACATACATAAATGTAAATACATAAGTGTAAGTTAGGGAAATTGAAAATCAACTATAACAAGTCGCAACATGTTAGATTTACATTACGACTTGAAACTTGTCCCACTGTTAATATAGATAAGATAGATTAATATAGATATCATAGACAATTCTTTTTGACAGGAGGCTGAGATGAGGCTACACAGATAAGTGTATAGTACGAAAAGTCAATCGCTAAGGATTCGACTAATACTATTATCTTCATTACTACACCGACATTCTAAAATTGATACAGATTTTAAAAATACCAATAGTCCAGTCAATCTAGACCAAAAATGGGCAATCAGAGGAAATAAAAATACTACATGGGTATTTTATAGTACTTGAACAAAATTTCATATACGAGTATAATGTAATGGCTCATATTCAACGTGGTTTGAGATTATAAAAACAAAATGTAGACGAGTATTTTCTGAATTAGAGCAAAGAATGTGGCAAAACTTCACAACAGTAGCGTCCTGGCATATTTATTTTACGGGACTTGATCAAAACTTCGTATAGATGTTCTTATAGTAAATTTAACCAGCTTTTATATGGGGGGGAAAAAGTTATGGGTCGAACTAATAGTTTAGGAGTTATACGTGTTTTCGCGGATAAATGCTTGATGCAGGAATTCTTCTTGTAGGGAATTTAATTCTGTTCAAGTTTTATCCTGACGACTTTTCTCTAAAATGAACAAGTGAGGATCTAGAAGACAAAAATATACAAACAACTTGAGTGAAAAACAATTTTTCGAAAATTACAACTTTTCCGGAACCGGTAGCACGAAAACGGATCAGTTTTACAAATGTATACGACCAAACTTGTACCAAATTTAATAAGTTTTCACATTTACTGCATGTATTTTTTGTATGTAAGTTGTATATTTAAATAAATACATAAAGAATAATAATATTTTCAGTAAATGTCAGAGCTAACGAGCAATAGCATGGATCGGATAAGATTGTCGTCACAATAACATAATTTTCGAAAAAAACACTCCGATTAGAGTCGATATTTAGTGTTTTGTCTGTATTTAATTAATGTAACCGATCGCTATCCAGAATATTCTCTACGATGCGCACCACTCCGATCCGCTAGTCTCTATTCCCCAAAATTAAATATGACTTTTTTCTCATAACCATCAGTTTGCTAAATTTATTCCTTACTTAACTTTGATAACGAATCCATACTATTATATAAAATGACAAACCATTTTAAATTTTAACTACGTCATCTTCATAGTTCAAGAAAGGTTTAGCAATAATAAAATTTAAATGGAAGTGAAAGTTATCCAACCTATCGTCGCAGGTCTGGGATGTTCCACTTCTTTGAATATTCGAAGTAAAACGATAACAACTGACAACCATAGGGTTGTACCATCCTGCTCTCTACTATCAAGGAGATTTGGTGCCCACATAAACGTGAAATACTATCATTCAATTAATGAAAAAATTATATTTCCAAATATGTGAACAAAGCATCTGATTAAGCTACTTTTTTTGGCTCAGAATAAAAATTATGAGATAAAGAACTATAGCTATCATGGAATTAAAAACGATTCAGCAATTCCTTGAGTTTATACAATTCATACTAATCAAAGGGAATATTTTTTTTAAAGATTTTTACCACGTAACATTCAAAGCCCAACTTCATTGGAAACTTTTAAACTGTAAATAGTATCGTTCATCCTACGTTTAGGGGAGCATATAACACACCAGGACTGTTAGAAAATTATATCCATTGGAAAGATACTCCCTTTGAAGCGCTTTCTTTTTTTTTTTTTTTATTTGGATTTTTTCGCAATGCTTATATAAATTTCTTCCAATGAAAAACTGTTTTAACCCCTCTATGGAAATGTTTAAAACCCGAAAGGAAGATATCTTCTATAACATCATCAATTATAAAACACTCCGTTTTTTAGGAAACAATCTTTTTTCCAAAGGCGTTTTTGAAATTGCACTCCCATCATTTCATATTAATTGTTCAGTTCTAGCAAGGTACAAAAGAAGATTACAGCAATAAACAGACTTCCCCAAGTCTATTTGGTAAATAATTGTTACAAGCCTTCCTGGACTTTGGTTTGGGTGGCCATTGAATAGGGAATATCTTTTTTATTTTTATTTTTTTCAATAACTCGTATCATCGAAATGGTAACGTATGAGAGAGGACTGCCGTAGCTAAGAGGAGAGGACCGACAAGGGGCACCGAGATGAAGAGCAGTTGCCAAGGAGATATATAATAAATGGCCCAAAAAGGAGAAGAAGAGAAGACCCTGTCATTAGGCAGTTCCCAAGAGGGGATTGTTATTCAGTAGCCGGCTGTCTCTGTTATTAGAGGTGAAACAATATCCCCAACCGCCGGATTCCTCGACCAGGTCTGCTCCCTTATTAATAGTAATACCCCAAGATCGGTAGTGGCGATATCTACCCTGGCTAAGTGTCGATTAAGATGATTGTAACTCATCTGCCGATGGAAATGACTGCCCTCGGCAGACCAGTAGCCGAATGGACAGCTACCATCGCGATCTGTGATAAGGCTCTGTTAACTATCAGTTCTCCGGCTGAGGGGAATATACCCGCAGTGGACCACGGTATTGTTTCAGATGCCATATAATTTACTCGACAATGATTCCCAATGATGAGCTCGCTGTTTGTTTATGATTGGTCTGATTCCTCCCCCAAAGGAGCACACTATCATTTGTACTGGATGCTTTAACCGTTATCTGTACGCTCTTACATAAAGGGTACTCGAGATTATCCTGTCCTGGGAATCGGTCAAATTTTATTATAATGGAAACTAAGAATTGCTCCTTATCATTAAGAGTTAAAAAAAATTTTACTGTTAGAGTTATGGGCAAGCAAGAATCCTTGTAATTCTAATTCCAATGTCAGAGTTACAAGCAAGGAATAGATGGCTCATTGGACAAACAAAGCTGATTTCCATGTGCATATACATATATCATAATCGTATCAACGCACAAAATAATATCGGAATACTAGGGTAAGACTAGAACAGTCATGCGAGAAAAAGAATTTTATAAGAATGCTTTCCGAAATAATTGGAATGGTGTTTCAATAACTTCCTGAAATTGACAAAAAGTACTCAACCATAGAAATCATCATGATTTATGGTATATTCTATAAAAATGACTTTTTATTTATTTCTATTTATTTTTTTTTTGGGGGGGGGGGGGGCATAACATCCTTATGTACTCCAATTAGTGCAGGAAGGGCGGGTTACCAACTTATTCTAGCCTGAGTGATTCATTTCGTACATATAAACAGTTCAGAAAATGAAATCTTTCAGAAATAAAACCGATTCAAATTGCTCTCCTGTAACATTATGGAAATGTAACATAGTGTTCTGTAACTCCGAGGTACAGAATTAAATTCATGATTTAACCAAATTCGGTATAGGAAAGGAACAGGGAAAAATAGACACATTGTTGCTGCAGTGGTTTCCAGTCTCAAGATGAGAAGAGCTATAGGAACATCTGTCAGGTTTTAACATTAAACTAAATAGCCAGAGGAAAACGAGAGACTGAGCATAATAATTAAGTAGAAGGTAAAGCGGGCACAATGGGTTCTGAGCCGGTAGGGTCACGTTGTGAAATAGATAATATATGTGGCTTTTCCTAGATCGTGAATAGAAATCTGGCCGTGTCATCGAAGCCTTGCACAATGGCGCGAACCCTCCACCCCCTCCAGGAATCATACTGTCCTTTGTCTTGTAGTTTGGGATATACGGTACGATTGCCCGAAGCATTCCACTCCGAAGCAACTAATATACAGAATGGACCGATGTGTGGGCCAGGAAAGAGTGGGCCTATATCTAAGCATTCAATCAGTCCTCACGATTTACCTCAGTAAATTCAGTAAACAATAAAAAAAATATAGTGCTCATTCCTTTGATAGCCAAAGCCTAAAGAATCGAGTGTCAGGTTGTTAGTAGTTGGTGAAGAGAATAGATGTCAGCAAAGTAATGGTAATGTAAATACCATATTACAACAGGTAAATGTTAGGGATATGAAAATTGCAATCACTGGTAACTACGCATCATCAGCACTTAAAAGTTCTATATTAAAAGGTCCAGAGGCCAGATTCTTTCCAAACGTGAGAGCGAAACATGAGGAAATTAGCGAGAAGAAAAACTAGTGAGTGGGATTCAGAATGAAGTAGTTAAATATAAAAGTATAAACTGGTTCGGGACTAGATATATATGATGGTCATCATGGTTAATTTGTTTTTATAATTCACGACTTTTTACAACTTTTGTCATATGCCGTCGCCAAAAGTAAGTTCTTTCCAGCATCTTCAGTCCCATCAGTCTCCCTCGTGCAATCCCTTGCGGGGATTTTCATCATTCCTTCCATGATGCCCTCAACACAACGTCTCTTCGGGCAACCTTTCTTCCGTTTAATTTCCTCCATTCCAAAATTTTTTTGGTCCATCGTCCCTTTCCATCCTCATTAAATTCCCAAAACATTTCAGCCTCATCGTTGCAATGATGTTAAGGATGTTTTCCATTTGTTTCACTCTCCGTCTAATTGCAATATTTGCACTTGAACGCCTCAACTTTTTTGTTATTTTTAAAAACTTATTTCATAGTACGAAATTTAAAAATATAATTATAATTCTACCATTCAGTATACTTGGTTCATTGTTCTCGTATTTCGTTCCTATATCACCAACTAAGCTTCCAAGATATTTAAATTGAGCCTCTCGCTTTAGAATCTAAAAATCTATTCATTCGCCTTGGCTATTAATATATAGGTTAATAATAAAATGCCATATATACCATATTTTCTAGCAGAGTTCTAGTCCCCAGCTTGAGTATTCCTGGAGAAGTTTTCTAATCATGAATTCTGTAAGAATTGTTAATTCAACCTTAAAATCTGTTTTTGAATCTGGACATAAAATTATCAATTACACTAAAGTAACTAATCACCGATCTTTAAAGAGACCCTTTTGCAGATAAATAAATATATTGCAGATAAAAATCCTTGAATTTGTCTCCTACATTTGCTTACAATCTTCCAATGTTCTCTGGCATAAAAGAGGATCAAAAAGAGAGGGGTGTTATAAATGAGCATTTTCATTACTTCCGTCTTCTTAAGGTAAGGAAGCTCATTCCTTCATGTGACTCAAAGCATCTTTACGGACCTTAGTTATACATCAAGTCCAAGCCGTTTTCGTGAGTTCCCGTTAATGAAGCATAATTGTAACACTTATTAATACATAATCATTTTTCCTTATTTTTTTATAGAGTATGCAAACAATGATAAAAGTATAAGAAACGATAAGCGAAAGTACTAAACTTGTGTACATTTTCAAAAATATCTCATCTCTGAATTAGTCAACAAAATAACAACTGTATCTAGTCCAGATCCTTAAACAATAACTACGCTGATATAGTAAATTTAAAAACTTCCCCTTTTTCTATTAATCATAAGCATTGCCAAGAATCAGTACTTCCTTACCCACAATTAAACCATTTTTTAGGTACAAATTAGTTTTCTCATGAAATATTAAGACCATAAATAAAAAATTTATATACTTATATACTTAATAGATTAAATAATTTCTAGAGTGATTCTAGTTACAACTACGGATGATCAATATAATAATAATACTTTTTGAAATGAATGTACAGCTGGCGAATTTCACCTTAGTACTATTTTATACAAAAGTTGTAGAAGGGAAAATACTGACCAATAGTTGATCGGTTTGATCTACATCTAATTTCTCCTCATAAACACATATAGATAATGCTTGCAGCTATTTCATTTTTTTGCTGTAATGCATGTTTGTTATCTGATGTGAAATATTTACATGATTTGCTTTTATCATGGAACAACTTCCCTTAAAACTTCGGCAATAATATTATCAAAAATAACAGAAACAACAAGAGGATGGAAATAAAAGAGTGCAGAGGTAGATAGAGGAGGCAGTGGGAGCTATAAATCGCAGGAGAGGAGAGGAGTGTACTAAATCAGATCCCTATTGTTATCCGAGCTTTCCCACAGGGGGCAGCACGATTTACCTTTAAACAGGGGGTAGAAAGCGGGCCACTACAGTCTCTTATGGCCACTTTTACGTTTTAATAATACTCCCCTCCACAAACCTATTATTCTATTACAGCTCTTGTTTAATAGGTGATAGAGCATCATAATTATCTCAGCCTAATTACAATTTACGATTAGACATATGGCGGTGAGATGTTATTTTTGAAACTTTTCTTTGTTTAGGGTTTAGGGTACAAAGTAATTTAAATACAAAAAAAATGGTTTTTAAAACGATTATTCAGTCGCTGTTGCCCCTCTCTATTTCATAATTCAAAAATCCTATTCATATGAAATAAACTGCTGGAGCTTAGGAAACATTGTTGTAATCCATAAAACTATTGATCCAAAGATGCGTTTCGATCCCCTCAATAATTCGATAATATATTTAAACCCAGATCAGCTAAACGTCTAATAATTCGTTAGTCTCTAAGCGGAATCCCATATATAAGAAATATACTTTTTAATTCCTTGTTTTCAATTCTCTAAGCCTTGGTTATTAAACATTGGATTCGAATTCCTTTATTTTTTAAAGCAATAACCGTTGGTGGAAAAATATTCATAAGGTAAAATTAACTGGTCCATCGCTGGACAAAATAAAAAACAAAACAGGGATTTCTCTAAACTATAACTATTTCTTGCCACATGCGGTGAAATGATCAAAACTTAGTAAATAATGCCACTTCAATATTTATAACTACATTTAGTATGATTAGAACAGAAATTATAACTAACCCCCTAGTTTTATCTAGAATTAACCAGATTTGTAGTTGTAGCTTCACTTTTGATGTCATTACAAGATAGTACGACACTCCTATAGTTTTTATTTTAGAGTCTGAGGACGGAATTATAACACTTCAAAGGGAAAAAGGGAAGGGAATTACGAACATTCAGCGAAAGAAGAGTTTTGAATAAGTGCAAAGGACTGATGGCGTTTGGAATCAAAAATATTGATTTCTTTAAATTTCTTTCACACAGTGATGGAACACGGAGAAAAGAGCTTTCTCTAGGACAAAGCATGGAAATATTTTTGCGTTAAACAGCTGATCCATGTATTTAGAACAGACTAGCAGAATATTTTGCATTGGACCGCTCGTCGGGTTTAAAAACGTTAACTATATAATAAAGTGTTTTATGAACAGTCTTGTCTCTAATGTTCTTCTTGATGTCGGCTTTCTCTTCAGACTAATTGTAAGTTATGACGAGACGAGCCAAAAGCACTTCAAGAACTGAAGTCTAGGTGGACATTGGTCATAACTTCCAAAGAAATGCTCGCAGTTGAAATCACTCGAAAATTTTTGAATAATTTTTATTTTTGCATAAATGTAATAAACTATAATAAAATTTTTAAAAAAATAATAACTGAAACTTTTTTTTTAATAACTAGAACAAAAATCAAGTTTTTTTTTTGGCATAACTCCTATTTTATTCTTATGTATGTTGCAACATCCTTCCTGACCCTAATCACATCTTAAGGCTTCTAAAATATTTTACAATACATTAATCTACATAATTCTACTAATCTGTTTTACGATTCACATACATAAATATGTTATTTACCTCATTAGCTGTGGTTATTTGCACATTATCTTATCATATTGGTCTATACTAACCATTTCACTGAACAATCTTTAACACTAGTTTATTTGATGGTCTATTCTTATTAACTAAAACTATTTAAACATAGTGATTATATTAACTAATCAAAATTTTAATTTCTTTTGTATTGTTAATAATATTCATTTTTATTTAATTCTTTTATTGTTTTATTTTATTCTTTTACATTTAAAAAAATTTTAAATGTTTGCTTCTATTAAATTATATTTTTAATTTTTTTATTGTTTCAGAAACAATATAATTTTTTGGGGGGGATTTAGAGTTAAATTAAATTAAATAAGTTTAATTTATTCAAAGCAATTCATTATTTTTTTCTTTGTTTTTTTTTTGTAACTATAATTATACTAGCTGAAAGTACCCTGCTCCACTACGGTTTAATATCATTAGGATTAAGGACAACTTAAGTTAGTAAAAGTTAAGCTTAACGTTGATAATTATTATTACTTAATAAACCTAAAGAATTCCATTCTTAGAATAATTTCAATAAGTAAATTTGACAATTTGCAAAAGTTAGTTTTATATGATTTTGATAGTCCTCCAGTGAAGCTTCGAGGCAACACTACCATCTTACCCAGCTCTGCGATACCAAACCATCAGCTTTTCTTGTGGCATCCTTAAAGTGAATATCGTCTCAACTTCTCTACTTTTTTGAATTTTTCGAATAAAGTTAGTACTTCTGTTTCTATTTTTGCGTACATACCAAGCATAATTTGGTTAAGGAGATTACAAATTTAAAGTAAATAAGGTTCTTCACCTCCTCACTCCATCAACATTTAGGAGTTAAAATCAGCTGCAGACACAGTTTTTGTATGTGGTGTATTGGTGTTTGGGTCACGCTGAGGGATGTTAATACAGTACCCATCTTCTCCATGGTAGAACATGAGACGATACTGAAGAGAATCATACACTTGATAGAACTCACTGATTCTTATCAGTTTTTTGTCCCTGCTGTGGAGAACAATGTCTCGCTTTTCAAACACCTGGAAAACTATTAAGACAGCAACTTCGTTAGCGGTAGGAGTATTGTAACGTCCTCAGTGACCATTTGAAGGCTTTTTGTCAGCACTGATAACTACCTGGAAATCTTGTAGATCTTTGGGAACAGACCCAACAGCAGCTCTGAAGTCCTTGATATACTCGTTATGTTCATGAAGAATTTTCTGGAGTTGGCCTACGAATACAGGCATGACATTTTGAAACTGACCACAGCGAATGCCTCTTTTATGGTTGTCATCACCTATAAAATTTACCTAAATAAAAGACGGTTGCTGTTGTGTTCCAGGCACCAAACTCCCTATTCTGTGATATATACCTGTCCTCGCACCTTAAATGTTGGCATTATATCTCCCTATTTTATCTCTTTTGCTCCAAATGACGTCATTTGGAAAAGAACGTTCTATTTCCAAATATTATTTAGAAAATTCTCAGCCTCAGGATGTTCGTAAGTAAGGAGGCTGTTCAAGTGCTTAACCCTTTAACGGGCAGGCCGTGAATTTCAGAATACATTTCTTCTTTTTTTTCCCTTTCGATAGCTGTTTTTTTTCCCGTTCGATCATGAAAAGCAAGGTTAAATAAAGGATATTAGACGATAATGAGTAGGATAATGCGTCGGACATTAAGTCATTTATTGAGCAAAAGGCATTAAATATGTGTATCCTCCAGGATACATTGCCCGTTAAAGGGTTAAGATATTTTTAAAAGGGAGGAAGTTGGGCTTTCCCGTTACTGCAGCACATGGCAGGGCTCTCGTCCTTCCATTTTACAGTATAACACCAATTTCTAGTTGCCGTGATCCAACATCGACGGTTTTGTCTTATGCATATTCAGTTTTTGGGTCATACTGGCTGTAACTTTTCCATTGAACATCTTTCATCGTGTTTTGTTACAGCTACACGTTTAACATAAGGATTATGTTTTGATAATTTTTTTCTAAGACTTTCTATGGATTTCAGGATGGGTTTTCTTATACTTCTGTACAGTCCCTCTAAGTACAGTTGGGTGATTCTCAGAATATGTGTATACAGCATATCCTTTAACTTCGGGTTGGCTTTCTTTATGTTTGTTAACCACTTTTCATCTAATTTCAGGATGATTTGTCATGTATTTCTTAACAGCTTTCTCTACTACTTTCTATGTTGAACTCTACATGTGATTGAATATATTTTGCACCCGAGTTCCTTAGTTGTTTGATGCGAACTGAATCTGTGAAACATATCCGAAGATTGATGGGTTTACTTCAATGTTGCAATAGACTCATCTGAACTGAGAAAAAGGTATATTCTAGGTTCAAGGAATGAAATTGAGAAATGCTAGGTACAACTTGTAAAATACTACTTAGGCCTGGTTGAGAAAAGCCGATTATCTTGAGACCGGAAAACTGAAGGAAGAGTAGTTGGGGACGAAGCTACTGGTGAAGCAATGTTGGTGGGTTGCTCATAAGGAATATGTACATCGAACTGGCCTTACATGTCAACACTAGAGAACATAAGCCTTTTAACCTCCTCATTAAGATAAGTCTTTTAATAGCTTCTCGTCACGAAACAACACAAACTTGTAAAGGTCCACCTCTGCAGCCACCATGAGTTCACAGAAAGTACCATATTATAAGGTTTCGACATCGATCGAATTTTTGTTTGTTTACAGCAATAAGGAACTTAATTTGTGGTCAAAGTGTGCGGCTTAAACGTATAACCTATTTTATAACTTAGCTGATCTCCAAATACCATATGACAATTAATATATTATAATTCATCCAATAAAAATTTTAATCGCATTTTTCGCGAATTAGCCGCGATCCAGGCCGATTTTTTTAAATTCCTTTCTTAGCGAGCACCTACGGCCCTAGAGGAATCTACATATCGAATTTCATTCCAATCCGAAGATGTAAACATTCATGAAACAAACGTACCCTATATCCCTACTGACCAGGTCAGTCAGCAATAGACTTTAAACATGATAATTAATTCAATAGACAATCACGGTAATCATCAAAAGTGTTATGACCTTAACAAAGTTTTATTTATTTTCTTTTCTTTTTTTTTTTTTTTTTTTTTTTTTTCTACATTATTACATTTAATAAATATTACCAATAAAATTAATTCATTTTATCTTTATCAATAATTTATTTTTTATTCCCGTTATTATCCGCAGCTGCGAGGGAAATTTATTTGTTTTTATGATTTATATGTATATATTGTTAATTTTTTTCTAATGTTAATAAATAGTATTTTTTTTATGCTCAATCTTCCAGAAAGTTCTTTCTTTTTTTTTTTATCATTTCTTATTCTGTCATAAAACTAATTTGGCTTTAACTAAGTAATTAATGACTGGCGCATCTCCTTAGGACAGATTAAGACTTTTATCGCTGAAGTCTATCATGCCTAAACATATGGTCCTCCGACCCGCTGATAATTGGTTCTTAATTTCTAAAAAAGTAAATAAAATAGGGTAGATATATTTTCTGGAAGATCTATTCAATTTATTTATTTATTTCAGCTTTTTACATATTTACAATTGAAAGAAAACAATTTTTTTTTTCTTCTTAAAATATTGTCGTTGAAACATTAAGCTCACTTTCTCTTTATTTTAGTATTAAAAGATTGATATTCTTATTTTCGTTTATTATTCCATTTCTAGGTTGTTTTTCTTTACCTCTTGCTATTGATCTAACAAGTGGCTTTTTTTGTCACATTTGCCTTTCCAAACTATTTTCCTTTGACATTTTTTCTTAATCAAATCTCAAGATGACTGAAGCAGCTCTTCGAAAAAAGCTTAATCGACTTGGGCCGGAAATAAAAACGGTTGTTGAACTAGGGCGTAAAATTGAAACTGAACCCAGCAATCACTTCATGTTTAAGGGGATGTACAAAAGCTTAAGAGGCATTTATAACTCTTATATTGCCGCCTGGGATGCATTAGAAGACCTTTCGGCAGCCGGTGGAGTTGAAATTAGTGAAAAGGATGGTAATACGCTGCAAGCCGTGAAACGTTACCTCCATGAAGCTAACGCGATTTATGAGCATCACATGAATCCTACGCCCACTAAGCAATCACCTTCGACTTCAACGAGCTTTCTAAATGAATCCAGATATGTTCGAGCAAACCTTCCGCGGATTAATCTTCCTAAATTTGGGGGAGATTACAGTGACTGGCCCACCTTTAGAGACACTTACACTTCCTTGATTCATGGTGAAGCAACTATTCCAAAAATTGAAAAGCCTTCAAGCTTTTGAACGTACCGTCTGCTGACGACTTTATATTGTTTGCGCTAGCTATTAGATGCCTAGATCCAACTACTAGGCGGGACTTTGAAAAGAAAAATGTCGACATTGATTTTCCAAAATTTGATAGCTTAATCAAACTTGTAAAAGATGAATGTAGAATTTTGGAACTTTCAGACGTTCGCTCTACAAATTTATCGTCAGACTCATCACCACGAAACTCGGATTCGAAGTCAAAATTCAAGACGGCCTTAGTCGTGGATGGAAAATCAACTCGTCTTACAGGACAAAAGGGAAAAACTTTAACCTTAAAGCCAACAAATCCATGTCCGGTATGCAAAGATACCCATTCTCTTTATTCATGCAGTAAATTTCGTCAAGCAACCAACAGATATAAGAGGAAACTGCTCAGTAATTGGAAAGGTTGTCTAAATTGCCTAAATCCAAACCACATTGCAAAAGTATGTCCTTCGACGCATAATTGTAATATATGCAGCAAACGGCATCATACTTTGCTTCACTTGGACGAAGATTCGGAAAGCATGCCTGCCAGTAACAGCACAACTACAAGAGAGGATTCTTCAAGTAACAATCAAGGCGGACAGACAATAGGACCCACTTCTGTGTCTCTATCCACCAATGCAAGATTTAAGGACGTACTCCTGGGTACTGCTTGTGCTACGATCAAGGATCATAGAGGGAATTTCCAACCTGTGCGCATAGTACAGTATGGCAGTCAGTACCATAACTCATCAGTTTCCCAAAACTCATTCCTACCATCTTTGGGCATGTGGTAGCTGGGCCTTACGTAAGCCATTGCGAACAGGGCTTAAAGATACATGCTCTTTATGTTCACGGTACCAATAATTTAAGTGAAGAAATTTCGAAATTCTGGCAGATCAAGGAAATACAATCACGTCCTCTCCAATCCCCATCGGACCTTTATTGTTAGCAGCACTTTATAACAACCCAATCCCAAACTCCAGAAGTAAGATATATAATTCGATTACCATTCAAAGAATAATTCCTGGAGATCTTAGAGAATCGAAAGGTCAAGCTCTTAAACGATTTTACAGCTTGGAATCAAAACTAGCAAGAAATCAAACTCTGCGTCAGGAATACGTTAGCTTTATGGGTGATTATTTGAGCCTTAATCACATGGAATTGGCTACAGAACCAGGATCGTACTTTATTCCGCATCATAGTATAATTAAAGAAGATGGTGACAACTTCAAAATTCGTGTGGTATTTGACACACTGGATCTCTCAATGACTTTCTGCACACTGGTCCTAAACTGCATAAGGACATCAATGACATCTTAATCAAATTTAGATGCCATCAAATCGCCTTCACAGCGGACATCGTGAAAATGTACCGCCAAATTCTCTTGTCTCCCAAAGACAGGAAATATCAACATATATTTTGGAGATCAGACCCCTCAAAACGTCTTCAAGAATATAATTTAAATACGCTCTCATATGGGCTGTCAGTCGCCCTGTTTCTGGCCCTCAGAGTTATCCAGCAGTTCTTCAAGGACGAAGGCCAAGCCTACCCTTTAGCCTCAAGGGCACTAACTGAAGAAATTTACGTGGACGACATTGTTACTGGCTCTTCTGATATAAGTTCAGCGTACAAGCTCAAAGAAGAATTAGTCGACTTACTGCACAAAGAAGGGTTTGAGCTCAGCTAATGGGTAAGCAATGCCCCAAATCTCATTGATGGCCAGCAACAGGTACCACTGAACCTAGCGTCGCACGAAACTTGTTTAAAAATCTTGGGACTCTAGTGGGATCCATCAAGGGATATCTTCACATACCGCACTAAGCCGATTTCTTCAAACATATTTACCAAGAGAACCGTCTTATCGATTATCGCCAGGATCTACGATCCGGTAGGCTACGTTGCTCCAATTGTATTTTATGCCAAGCATATACTGCAAAACCTTTGGAAGGAAAAATTGGATTGGGACGAAAAACTCCCTTTCCATTTACAAAAGACATGGTCTAATTTCATTTCTCAACTTCCGGTTTTATGTGATGTAACTATTCCCCGTTATATTTGGACACACGGAGCGGTTGAGTGTGATGTTATCGGTTTTAGTGATGCCTCAGAGCGCGGTCACAGCGCAGTCATTTATTTACGAGTTGTTAATGACGGTAACAACGGTCACTTCGCATCAGATAAAATCGAAAACAAAATTAGCCCCGACTAAATCACTAACCATCCAAAGGTTAGAACTGTGTGGAGCCCTACTTCTCGCCAGAGTATATACTTCTCTCCAAGAATTTCTTCAGCGACTACCAATAAGAGAACATTACTGGTTCACCAATTCAACGATTGTCCTGGGGTGGTTAAAAACGCCACCATACAACTTGAAGACCTTTGTAGCTCATCGAATTGAAGCAATCACAGAAAAAACTCGAACAGAGGATTAGTATCACATATCAAGCGAAACAAACGCCGCTGATTGCGCCTCCCGAGGGATATTACCACTAGATTTATTGCAACATCCTATTTGGTGGAATGGACCTTCGTGGTTAACTGCTGATAGAAACAGCTGGCCAATCCAAGATAATGAAACTGAATCATTTACTGATCTTCCGGAAATGAAACCAGCTTTGTTGACAACTCTAGTTGCGGAAGGTAAAAAACCATATCTGATTGAATGGTCTAAACGATTTTCATGCTACGGTCGGCTGATGAGAGTAATGTGCTACGTTCTCCGTTTTGTCAATATGTTATTGGGTAGCAAACCAAAGAAAACTGGAACCATTCAAGCCAAAGAACTAGAAATAGCTGATCGAATATTTATCAAAATTATCTAGAACTTCTATTTGAGACAAGAATTTCCGGATTCGGAATTGTTACAATATCTATTTCACTAAGGCGTCTTAATGCAATTCGTGATGAACAAAACATTATTAGAGTTGGAGAGCGATTACAAAACTCCAATCTTCCTGAGAAGAGTATACATCCAATCTTAATTCCAAAATGTCACTACGCCAAACTCTTAATCGATTATCACCACCGAGCTTACCTTCATTTAGGACCATCCGCCCTACGAGCCATGATCCAAAGAACATATTGGGTTTTATCAGCCAGAACTCTGATCAAGCAGAGGATACATCGATATCTGAAATGTTTCAAGGAATCACAGCGACCCAAGGAGCCCTTCATGGGAGTGTTACCTGCATCCAGATTCGTCGAAGGAAAGCCATTTCAGCATACAGGAGTCGACTTCGGTGGGCCTTTCGTCATTCGGGAATCTCCTCGGAAAAAAGGCTTACAGAGCAAAGCATACCTGTCACTCTTCATTTGCATGACAACAAAAAGTGTCCACTTGGAACTGGTGTCAAAGTGTACGACTGAGGCAGTGTGTGTGTGTGTGTGTGTGTGTGTGTGTGTGTGTGTGTGTGTGTGTGTGTGTGTGTGTGTGTGTGTGTGTGTGTGTGTGTGTGTGTGTGCGCGCGTGCGTGCGTGTGTGTGTGTGTGTGTGTGTGTGTGTGTGTGTGTGTGTGTGTGTGTGTGTGTGTGTGTGTGTGTGTGTGTGTGTGTGTGTGCGCGCGCGCGCGCGCGCGTGCGTGCGTGCGTGCGTGCGTGCGTGCGTGCGTGCGTGCGTGCGTGCGTGCGTGCGTGCGTGTGTGTGTGTGTGTGTGTGTGTGTGTGTGTGTGTGTGTGTGTGTGTGTGTGTGTGTGTGTGTGTGTGTGTGTGTGTGTGAGTGAGTGAGTGAGTGAGTGAGTGAGTGAGTGAGTGCGTGCGTGCGTGAGGTTGAGTCAATAAATAAAAATTTGAAGAACAAAGTGAACTAATTGAGGATGTAAAAAGCAATGGAGCTCAAGAAGAAGTGGAACTTTTAGAAGAAAAAGTAACTGATAAAGTGGATAAAGAGAAAGGATTGAAAAACAAAGATAAAATTGCTAATGATAATGTGGATGAAAAAAGAAAATTGATAAGTGAAAAATCAAGGAATTGTAATGAACGAGATCAAAATGTTTGAAAATGATATTGTTGATCATTCAAATAAAGTGGAAAAATAAAAATAAATAAAAGAGGACATTGGTGAAAACAAAAACAATGACTTTGATGAAAATTAAGAAGAAAAATGTTCTGAAAAAGATTTAGAAGAATATGCAGTTGAAATTAATGTTTTAGAAGATAAAAAAATAATTGGATTCGAAGAACGAAGTGAACTGATTGAAGATATAAAAAGCAATAGAGCTCAAGAACAAGTGGAACTTTTAGATGAAAAAGTAACTGATAAAGTGGATGAAGAAAAAGAATTGAAAGATGAAGAAATAATGGAATCTGAACCAAAGTTAACAAATGAGATTAAAGTATGTGAAAATAAAATTGTTGATCATTTAAATAAAATGGAAAAAGAAGAAGTAATAAAAGAGAAAATTGGTGAAAACAAAAACAATGACTTTGATGTGGATGAAGAAGTGCTAAACTGTGAAATGGTTCGAAGAAATAAATATAGTAATATCATTCAAATTCGAAAAGTAGAAAAATCTGGTTTCATTGGATATACTCAAAAATTAAAATATGCTTCAAATAAAGGTTTGAATAAGCATATGATGGAGTTTCAAATTCCACTTAGTTGGAGCAAATATACTGCAAAATGGTTATGATGGTTATATCAACTAAAATGTTCAAACAGCCATAAAACATTTCAAAAGAAATTTATATACGTTAAGAAAAGAATTAAAAATTTTATTTCTTAGTGAAATTTATTACATTGATCGTATGTCATTCAAGCATACATTAAAAGCAATTATTTTGTATTTCAATCAGTCTCTTTTGTCATTAAATTTATTAATTTTTTTTTTTTTGAAGCATCTACCGACCATAAAAGAAAAAAGGTGTTAATTACCAGAAAGAATTAAGTCTTATAATTAAAATGTTTTGTTATTATATACAAATGTTTAAACAGTACAATATAAGATAATTCATTTGTGTTTCATACTGTTTTCTTGGTCATAATTTTCAGCAATTTTTTATAGATAAAAAATTTGTAGTTTCTTATATAACCATACTAGCTGAAAGTACCCTGCTCCACTACGGTTTAATATCATTAGGATCAGGGACAACTTAAGTTAGTAAAAGTTAAGCTTAACGTTGATGATTATTATTACTTAAATAAACCTAAAGAATTCCATTCTTAGAATAATTTCAATAAGTAAATTTGACAATTTGTAAAAGTTAATTTTATATTATTTTAACAGTCCTCCAGTGAAGCTTCGAGGCAGCGCAACCATCTAACCCAGCTCTGATATCAGACCACCAGCTTTTCTTATGACATACTTTAAGTGAATATAGTCTCAACTTTTCAACTTTTTTGATTTTTTCGAATAAAGTTTAGTCTTTCTGTTTCTATTTTTGCGTACATATCAAGCATAAATTGGTTGAGGAGATTACGAAATTAAAGTAAATAAGGTTCTTCACCTCCTCGCTCCATCAACATTTAGGCGTGAAAATCAGCTGCAGACCCAGTTTTCTTAAGTGGTGTATTGGTGTTTGGGTCACGCTGAGGGATGTTAATACTGTACCCGTCTTCTCCATGGCAGAACATGAGACGATACTGAAGAGAATCATACACTTGATAGAACTCACTGATTCTTATCAGTTTTTTGTCCCTGCTGTTGAGAACAATGTCTCGCTTTTTAAACACCTGGCCAACAAATCAAGACAGCAACTTCGTTGGTGGTAGGACTATTGTAACGTCCTCAGTGAGTATTTGAAGCTTTTTGTCAGCACTGATAACTACCTGGAAATCTTGTAGATCTTTGGGAACAGACTCAACAGCACCTCTGAAATCCTTGATATACTTGTTATGTTCATGAAGAATTTTCTGGAGTTGACCTACGAATGCAGGCTTGACATTTTGAAAGTAACCACAGCGAATGCCTATTTCATGGTTGTCATCGCCAAAAAAATTTATCTGAATAAAAGACGGTTGCTGTTGTGTTCCAGCCATCAAACTCCCTATTCTGTTATATATACCTGTCCTCGTACCTTAAATGTTGGCATGAAATCTTCCTCTTTTATCTCTTTTGCTCCAAATACCGTCATTAGGAAGCAACCGTAATATTTCCAAATATTATTTAGAAAATACTCAGCCTCAGGATGTTCGTAAGTAAGTAGGCTGTGCAAGTGTTCAGGATATACTTGAAAGGGAGGAAGTTGGACCTTGCAGCACATGGCAGGGCTCTCGTCCTTCCATTTTAAAGCATAACACCAATTTCAAGTAGACCTTGTCCAATATCGACTGTTTTGTCTTTTGCATATTCCGTTTTGGGTCATACTGACTGCAATCTTTCCAATGAACATCTTTCATCGTGTTTTGTTACAGCTACACGTTTAACAAGAGGAGTATTTTTTTGAAGACTTTCTATGGATTTCAGGTTGGTTTTTTTATACTTCTGTACAGCCCCTCTAAGTATATTTGGATGATTCTCGGAATATGTGTTTACAGCATATCCTTTAACTTCAGGTTGGCTCTCTTTATGTTTGCTAACCACTTTTCTGCTAATTTCAGGATGATTTGTCATGTATTTCTTAACAGCTTCCCTGTTGACCTCTACATATGCTTGAATATATTTTGCAGCCGGGTTCCTTAGTTGTTTTTTGTGAACTGAATCTGTAAATCATTTCCTATGTTGTTTACATCTAGATTGATGAGTTTACTTCAATGTTGCAATAGACTCAACTGAGACAAAGGTAGATTCTAGGTTCAAGGAATAAAATTCATAAAGTCTAGGTACTACTTGTCCAGATTCGAGAAATACAACTTGGGCCTGGTTGAAAAGCCGATTTGAAGTTGGTCAATTATAGTTCAGAACAATTATCTTGTGACCGGAAAGCTGAAGGAAGAGTAGTTGGGGACGAAGCTTCTGGTGAAGCAATGCTGGTGGGTTGCTCGTAAGGAATATGTATATGGAACTGGCCTTACATGTCATTACCAGAGAACATAAGTCGTTTAATAGCTTCTTGTAAGGGTACACCTCTGCAACCACTATGAGTTCACATGGTGCTATAAGGTTTCGACATCGATCATAGTTTGGTTTGTATAAGGAACATAATTTGTGGTCAAAGTGTGCGGCTTAAGCATCTAACCTATTTTTATAGCCGCGATCCAGGCCAATTTTTTTAAATTCCTTTCTTAGCGAGCCTCTGCGGCCCTAGAGGAAGCTATATGTCGAATTCCATTCCAATCCGTTCAGTGGTTTCTGAGATTTCGTGTTAAATGAGTGAGTGGTATTTGACAAATATATGGTAGATTATTATAAATAAAATATTTGGTGATTGTATAAATATGTTTTAAAAAAGTGCACATAGATAAATCATTTGTATGTTTCTTTTTCATTAAATTTTATTTAAGCATTACTTCAATTAAAAATTTGTAGGTACTTATAGAACCATGTTATTATTATATAAAAATAATTTGACTGTTGTATAGAAATATTTAAAAAGGTACATAACATTAATTAAATTGTTTCAGTCTGTTACCAAGGATATCAAATTAAGTTAAACATTTTTCATTCATAAAATAATGGTTTGTAGTTTAATATAGATCTATATATAATCAAGAGCTTAATGAAACAAACTTACCTTCTACTTTCATAGCTTTACAAGCATGTTTAACAACAAGCCATGGATGTGGTAGGTCAAGAAATACTGCATCAGCCATACCATCAACATCTTCTCCAAATCCATCATTGCATACATCACGATGAGTCACTGTAACAACACTGGAAATTCCATGATCTTCGAATTCTTCCTTAGCTATATTATACCTGGTTTCATGAAAGTCAAAAGTTCTGACAGCCCCATTAGGCTGTACAGTTCTAGCAAGAGCATGAGTCAAAGAACCACTTCCTGTTCCTAAAATAAATCAGTTTAGTTAAAAACATACGTAATTATTATGAATATAATTCCTTAAAACTTTAAATAATTAAAATATAGAAACAATGTTACACTTATTTGTGTCTTCTTTCCTAAATATCTGACTCTATGGGTAGAAAAACTGGTCTGTTCTCAAGGAATATACAATAAAACCCGTCTTTCTGTCATTATAGAAAAAAGTGGTATGGAAAACAAGTCGAGACCATAAGAATTAACAGCATACCATACCATCTTGGAGTAGGATATGTTATTATTTTTTTAATTGAAATAAACTTTTTAATTTTAATACCATGAACACATTATTCATGATAATTATAAAGCCAGTTAGCACAAATAACAAAAAAAAAATAGGTTGCTTCAGCAAATTCACTCATTATAAAAATATACAGCTGATTTTAACTTTTACCACTCATTCATTGCTCATATTAGTATTATAGAATAAAATCACGATTTAAAGGAAATTTCATAAGCCCTTTACAAATAAAACAGCAACGTTTCACAATAAGAGGATATTTATTTTAGCTTTATTTTATTGAAAGAAACTGTGTATCAATAGATAACTGAGTACATTAGTAATGAAAAATAAATTTAATTCTTTCAAAATGCCTTTACAATTATTATTAGTTACTTGGACTCTTATTGGAACATAATGTGTTCATCTGCTCTACTTTATTGATGGCATCCTGTTCTCACCCATTGTATTTCTTGTTTTGTGGTGTCAGATTTTCCTCAGAATTCAGAGGCTTAATACAAGCAATAATTTCACTTATTATATGTCAGAGATTCTCAAGGTTACAACAAGCTGCCCTCATTTTTATTTAATAATTAATTGGTTTCTCATTTCATTGCAAACACAACTATGTATCACTGATTTGGCTTGGACCAGATATTAATTCATCAATGAGATTACCACATAAAAAACTTCTGCACAAGATCTAGTTTTCTAATCTATAATTCCTGTTCACAAGCAAAGACGTATGGATTTCATTTGAGCCAAGAAAAGAGCTCTTAAGGTATGGCAGATAGGCTGCCATAGGACAAATGAACAAATAACTAAATAAATAACAAACTAAAACAAACATTAAAACAGATGGACTGCAATATATTATTGGATAATCTCAATACTGACGACAGTAATTCAAGGAGACAAGAAAAGAAATCCTTGATCATCGCAATGTGTCAGTGCCACTTTTCAGGAGTCTGAGTAATCAAACTATTTTCCAATTTAAATACTGTTTACCTTTAACTAACTATATAAAACCTCATTTCCATGTAGCTATTTCTCTCTCCAACAGATATCAAATGTCTTTCTTATACAACCTATCTGGACTGAACAATCTGGTATAGAACCTTGCTTTCTTTAGTATATATTGTATACACACAAGATACACCGATACACACACAATCAAGAAAGCCCTGTACAGGATAATAGCTACAGTTCAAACAAAAGAACTTACGTCAATCTCTATGCATATTACAACAAACATATAAATTGCAGAATATGATAAGAAACATACCTGTGTCATTCTCATAGCCTCTTAAAAATGGATTTTTAAAGTTGATTAAATTTTTATTATTTTTGAGTTTTCTATTATAATATACCTTCTATTTATTAAATTCCTAGGTGAGGCCAATTTTTTTTTTCAATTTACCACTGTTTTGAATTATTTTATAGAGCTTTTAATAAAAATGCTCTTGACCGTTACTCTTTCTTTAAACATTTTTTTTTTCGTATTAAAAAATTATGTCCTCAAATGGATAAAACTATATAAATAAAATAATAAAATCTATTATTGATACATAAAAAATTAAAAAAATTGTGATTGATTCGGAAAGAATTTTACAAAAAAACAGTTTAGTTGTTTAACTATTTTATTGAATGAGATTTAATTTTCAATATTTCTTTTTAAGGCATAAATCTAAGTGCATGTGTATGGACATGCACTTGTTACTATGTGAGGGAAATGACAGTTATCCTGAAGATGGAGCAATGTACTCCGAAACTTTTTTTTTTTTCTTTTTCTTTTTTCTCATTTTCTTTTTTTTTTTTTCCCTTTTTTTCCCCCCTTTTTTTTTTTTTTTTTTTTTATTCTTTCCCCCCCCCCCCCCTACCTTGCCTTTTCAGGCACACGGGGTTTTGACAGCAGCGGGTTCAACATGTACTCCGAAAAATGTTGAGGAAAATAAAAGATAAATAGGAGTATATGCCATAAAAAGAAATATTAAGGTTTAGTTGTTTTTAAATCTGACCCCCCCCCCCAAAAAAAAAAAAAAAAAAAAAATTAAAATTAAATCAGTCATGTTTCAGCCTTATAAAAGTGTTGGTATATAGGTACGTAACTCCGATATAAAATTTGATAAAAATCGGTTGAATTGTTTTTAAGTCCGATTCCCCTCCCCCCCCCAACCCCCCACCAAAGAGGACCTCAATTCAGTGATGTTTCACCCGTATAAAAGTGTAGGTACATTAATATGTAACTCTTACACTTTGAAAAAAAAAAAAAAAGGTGTGACGGTCGTGAGGAACATCCCATAATTTAATGCTTATAGCATCACCAGAGCCATACCTAAATGGGTAGTTCGACTAATCAGTTGTGTACATCTAAAAATAATCAAATATGGAGTCCAGGAGCTTTTAAAAAATATGAATCATTTAAAAAGAGCGTGACGGTTATGAGTAATAAAAGGTACAAGGAAGAAATCTTACACTAGATTAATGAAAATCGTAGAAAATACACTGAAAAATGTCATCACTTATGAAGCTAACCTCACCAATTACTCTGTAGATAGCAATAATTAGCACTATCTTATTCTTGTAAAGAACATTGAAATAATCATTTAGTGTGACGGTCATGAGGCCAAACCGAGGGACAAAAATAAAATGGAATTTTCGGTTTCTTTTTATAGTTTAAAAATGTTTAAAAGCATGTTAACTTATTTTCCAATATATGTTTTCATACTCTAGAAAATAAATACATAAGTTTTCTAAAAACAAATACTTAAATAACTTCCTTGAAATCTCACTTTATAGGTAGGGACAAGTGAAAGTCATGAGCTTATAAGCCTTTTCATAGCTATAAAAAAATAACAAAAATAATTTTCGAAACTAGGCTGTATACACTAACTTTAAGGGATCGATTTACATTTAAATTCATTAAAAATATTGATTAAGAAGTTTTAGTTCCAGTGAAAGAAGTCCGGCAAGACAGTGAAAAATCACTGCCATGAGAATGGTGCTCCTGTCAACCCGAAGATTGAAACCTAAGAGAATTTTTAATACAAAACATTAGTTAATTCAAATCAGGAGTAGTCACCAATGAATGAAAAACTCTCTGACACCAGTTATAACACATTTGTATTGTATCAACTTATTGTTCGATTTAAATGACAGGTATAGATGTGGCAAAATAAAGATGAAAAAAAACATGCAGTATAGTAACCAAATTTATTTAAAAATGTGTGTTCTTTTCCAGTATTCTTATTTTCCATATTAGATAATATTGGAGCTCTCCAGTTTAAAAGCCACTCCAGAAGGGAAAAGTAACAATACACAAAACGGTAATAATACCAGTAGTGACGTATGGTAGTAAAACATGGACACTAAAAAAGGAGTATCAAAAGTCTCTACTAGTATGGGAGAGAAGAGTTCTTCAAAAGATATACGGCCCAAACAAAGAGCAACAAAGGTGGCGCATCAGAAACAATGCAGAGCTCAGAGAACTCTATGATGAAACGGTGAAAAAAACGAGGTTGCAACAGCTGGATCATTTAGAGAGGATGGAACCTCAAAGGCTGCTAAGTAAAATGTGGACAGGAGGAACAAGAAGAAGAGCAGGCCTAGGTAAATAAGGATGGATGATGTGGAAGAGGACATACGGCGGCTATATATCCTAAAGGAGGAACATGGCTGCTGACAGAGAATAGAGAAAGCTGTGTGCAGAGGCCCAGGTACTTCATGGACTGTAGCGCCCAATATAGAATAGAACAGATATAATTGGAAAAAATTACCACTTCTTAATTCCTCACACTGTTCAAGCAGTTTACATTAATAGTGCAATTGACAAATATGAAGTTTTCAACAACTCAGTGTTAACTCACTAGATCTGAATACATAATATTAGGATAATTAATAGAATTTTTAAATCTTAGCTCAAACTGACTGCTGGAATTTCAATCATTTTTGTCTAGGCAAAAATTCAAAAATATTTTCAATCAATAATATTATCATGGGAAATCCTTACCTACACTGAGTCTTTAAACACACTAAATAGACCACTTTTTCTCACTCAAATAGAATACTTTCAGAAAGCTGAACAGCAGTATAAAATAACCAACTATGGTCTCTATCACATATATTTTTTCAACAACCAACACTTTTAAATTCAAAAGTTGGACTCAAATAGCCAAAATTCCATAGTTATTTTCCCCTTTAGTAAAATTAACCTTGGCATTCATTTTAACACAAATGAAATAAACGGAATGAATGCAAAGTTTCGGTGATTGACTAATGTGCAGGTTTAAGAACAAATATAAAAAGATAAAACCTATTGTTAATTGGAGAAACATTGCAGAAAAGTGCCTATAATTTTCATTAAAAGGAAATGCTACATCATAAAACATTCTAAACTTACAATCAGCCATTAATAATTCTACAGGTGTCACAGAAGCAATTAAAAACTTGATTCCAACAATTTCTTTCACATTCATTCAAACTCAGTTCAGACATAATGGGTACAAAAGGACAATTGTAATATTTTACACAAAAATTATTTTAAAAAAAAATTATTTAACTAATTAATTTCTCATTGATTGGGAAAAACAATAGATCTTGGATACGTCTATCTATAATCTACAGCTTTTCCCACTTTACGTTTTAGAATTGAGAGAATCAAATTACTTAAATTAAATTAACAATCAATGATTAATTGAAATAAACAAAGTTGAAAGAAATATTGCTTTGAAGCATGACTTTCTACATTCAAATGAATATACTCCTAAATGGTAGGTCCCATCGATAAATGTTAAATAACCAAAAATATTTTCTATTACATTTCTAAGCAGAAAACTATCAGCAAATTTTCAATCTGAGCAACACCAAAAGAGCTAAAGCTTGTTAAAAAAGTCCCAACAATTAAAAAATTTAGGCATACATGACTTTTTTCATTCAAACCAATATAGCTCCTAAATGGTAGGTCCTAGCGACAAATGTTATATAACAAAAAATATTTTCCATTAAATTTACGATAAAAAAAAAACTGTCAAAAAATTTTTCAATCCAAGTGACACCAACAAAACTAGAACTTGTCAAAATGTTAAATTTTTAATAGTGAAAAAAAACGTTACCTCAAAAAAGTATAGACCTCTAGCCACATATCCATCCATGACTAAATATCAAAACAATAAAAGGCATGCACTAGAATACAAGCAATGACAAATTGAAGCAATTATAATTAACATTTTGTGTGCTTACACGAGGCATAGGGTGTTCTCTAATGGTTATTTACAACAAAGGCTACAAAATCTGTACAATATACATTAATACTGCCATAAAAACCTTATCTAGGAAGCTGTTAAAACTATTATTATACTAAGAAAGTCATGAGATTTCATTTTATAACATGGATATATAGCATATAACAATGAGCTAGTTAGTAAGATGAAAAAATAAAATCTATCTAATTATTAAAAAAAAAAATGTTACACATTTAAGTGTGAAAAATTGAAATTCTTATAAAACCAAAGAAAAACTACCTCAATTTCACACTGACTGGAAAAAAATATATCATAGACATGTATATCTATTATCTACTGCTTTTCTGAATTTAAATTTTAGAATTAAAATAATCAAATTACTTATATTAAAAATTAAATTAAATTAACAATTAATTGTTTTTTCAAAATAAACAAAGTAGCGGAATGTGAGAGTTTCAAACATGACTTTTTTCATTCAAACCAATATAAAAATTTAAAAAAAAAGATGCTAAGAAGCAATAATTTTATTAAATTACTAAATTAAAGCTTTATAACACAGCACTGGTAAAAAAAAAAAATAATAATCTGCATTATCAACCTGATTCAATAACAAATGATCCAGGTTTTATTTCCAGCTGAAGAATAATTACACTGATGTCAGGTGTATATATAATTTGAGTCCTGTGTGGTAGTGTGAGAGTCCATAGTTCAGGAGTAGGATAGAGTATAAAAGCCCAACCTCTGGAAAGTTGAATTTTAGATCCATACTTTGTTCCAATTAAAGAAGCAACTTTAAGTGCACCATATGTAGTTTGGAAAACATTTTCAACACTTTCACCATGTTTATTTTTTATTTGTGGGAGAACTTTAATAGCATGCAGATTATTAGCACTCAGGTATAAAATAGCTGTGTCCCCTTCTTCAATAACTTCTTTGCTGCTAACGAAACTCATATCACACAATAGAAAAACCTAACCTAAACTTTTTTGAAAAATCAAGTCAGAAAATTAAACTTCACCAAAAGTAATCGTTAAGAAAACAAACATGACATTAATGCTTTGAATGTAATGTGAAAATTTGAACTTGAACAATAGTAGCCAGTTTCGACCAAAGAAGTTCACAAAGGTAGGGTTTCAATTTGTAGGTATATAGGCAAAGTTAAGATTAAGAGGCTTAGAAATATATATGGAAGAGGGAGGTCTAATAAATCCATCCATCTCTTTTCATTTAAACCCTTTATTTATTAAATATATTTTCAAGAAAAAAAACTGTTGTTGACAAAGTAACCGTGAAGAAGGATATCGGAACACTGATTACCAGTTTCCAATTTTAGTAGAACGGATGGAAAATTACTATGGGGCATTTCATTTCAATTTAGGAAAAAATAGAACTGAAAGGAGACCTCAAAAGTCACCGAAGGTGTTTGTGAGGGATAAAAGCCCAGTAACCAACTGAAAATAGCCGAGCATGTTATTTTTGTGATATGCTATGTTTACCAGCTATGATGGCTTCACATCACTGTATCACCTGTGTGGCCGAGAGGAGAGATAGGGAGATTAACTAATAAATGAGAAAACATAAATGGAGGGATTTATATGAAGAAGGGAGACGTTGACATGATGAAATTTATTGAAACAATAGATGACATGATTAACGTATATACTCTGAATGGCAGAAAAAAAGTGGCGCACCCAGAAAATATGGAATGAAGATATTTAACTACATATATCAATGAGAACAAATTTTGCATGATAATATTAGAATGAACCTTTTTATCTATCACAAAAGCTCATTTTAATACTTTTACGTTATAAACTTTTCTCGTCCCCCACTAAATTGATTTATTTTTGCTAGTAATAATTCGTAATTTTTTGGTTCTTTCTACAATTCTTACCTCTGCCTGTTTCATTAATAAACTTTTGGATAAGAAACAAAACGATTTACAGAGGAAGAAGTTGCCAACACGTTATCACTTGTTGAATATGACCACGCTGTCCGTTATGCCGCAAATGAGTGTTGCGTGAGAAAGAGGTAAATCCATAAAAAGGCGAAGGTGAGTAGGGTATGGCTTACGAGCCAAAAGATTAGATCAGGAGCCTCTAAGTCTGCAGTATCAAAAACGTCGTTCGAAATGTGCCAGGGATCAAGCATTCGGCTGCGAACGATTAGAGAAGACTCCTGTTTACAGAATATGTCTTAGATCATTAGATGGACTCCTTTGAGTCTGGAGCATAGTATGAGATCACGTGAGTCATGTAACAACAAACATTTTAGGATGGCTCAGTTAGTGTATGGGCAGGCATTTCATCTAATGGAAAAACTGAGCTGTACATTTTAGTGGGACAGAAATTTAATCTTAGGGCATAACCAGGGGGATAGAAACTTTATTGGCTGCAAGCGGAGAAAATTCACCCTGCTGATAACATGGTCAGTAAAAAAAAAACATATAATTTTAGGTTTCTAAATTTTTGAAAGTTGTCAATTTTGTTGCTAAAAACATTAATTCATTTATTTATTGTTCAAAATAGTGATGTTTAATGTTTTTAAATAAGTGATATAAAAAAAATGCAAAATTGCTTAGTTTTGTTAGTGGTAAATGCTAACGAATCCTCATTTTTTAGGTGCGGCACGTTTTGTAACTCCGTGTGTATGAATCAAGGAGGTTGCAGTATTTTTCAAGATATATAATAAATTATCATAGGTTTTTCTTTATATATTCAATATGTTATCTATAAAATAAAGATAATTTTTATCTGTGTGTCTCTCTTTGTCTGTATGGCTTTCCTATACCGTTCATCCGATTGCGACGAAACCTTGGAGAATGGTGGGACGCATGCCCGCGAAGGTTTCTGAGTAAGTAAAACTATGTTCCGATAGATAACACGCGTCTCGTTCAGCGGCTGTTAGTAAGGTAATAGATGTGCTAATATGAAATCGATCAAGTACATTTACAAATATATCAACAAAGGAAATAATCTGGTAATTTTTGGTAGAGGAAATTCAAATGGATCTATCGATGAAATGAATCAAAAAAAGTTTCAAAAAAAGTTAGTTTTGGTCATGTTTATATTTAACATGGCGTTAAATTTAACTATTTAACGTATCAACGCCAAGGACTTGATATTTACCTTTAATTCTCAACCTACTGACTGAGTAAATACCATGTTTGTTTTTCCCTAATGAACCTAAGTTCCTAACACTTTTTGTTACAATTCCTAGTATTCTTAAATTTGAAAAGTTTTATACTTGAAATAAATCCAGAATAAAAATTAGTTTTAAAAAACTAGAAAAACACGCTTTTGTAGCAAACCTAACTAAAAAGCTAAGTGTGATGAACAGTTTACAGCAATCAGACCTTTTAAATTTTTAGAGTTTAAGGTTCGAAGCTAATTTCCCTGCACTAATAGTGATTCGTTTGCAATTTTATCACAGTTTATCCAAATTCAACCAACAATGGTTTTTTGACATATCTCAGAGTATGAATGGGCAAATGTTTTCTTTAAAAACCCTATCTTGCACAAAATTTAATGATCTACAACTTTTAGTATTTAACATTTATTGATTGGATTAGCGATTTCTGTGTTTTGGACTCTTAAACATGACCAAAACTAACTTTTTTTGAAACTTTTGTTGTTGATGTTTGACAATCGATTGTGGCTAAATTCAGCTTAAGGGATGTCTTTAGACAGATAATTTAATAAACTTTAGTTTTTTAAATATACCATTTACTATGAAACCATTTTTCTATGTTTTTTCGAAAATCTGAAAAAGTTCAAAAAGTTTAAGTTTTATTTTGGATATTTTATTCTCAGGACCCATCTGGTCCATATAAAAACATAAAACCTACTACTCCAGCTTTTGCAAGACCCCTAAAAAAAGTTAAAAGGGGTAATTTAACTTGACAAAGTGAAAATATTAGAACAAAGTTGTGTAATTACTGTATTGTCATTGGTCCTTGAAGCATGTGCAAATTTTCAAGTAATTATATTGCTGAAAATCAGTGAAAATTATATTGAAAGATTCGGTTTCATACAGGTGATTTTAATAAAAGATATAGAAAATAACTGTACTCGATGTAAACATTAAAATATATCAGAAATAAAGATAAATATAAATAAATTTAATATATCATAAATATTTAAAAATGTAAATAAATGCAAAAATAAGATAGAAGTGTTTTTTATTTCAGTATAGTTCATTTAACATCTCAGTTTCCTCCCTCTTTTCCATTGTTAATTCTTCTCTTAGTTCGCAGCCGAATGCTTGATCTCTGGCACATTTCGAACGACGTTTTTGATACTGCAGACTAGAGGCTCCTGATCTAATATTTTGGCTCGTAAGCCATACCCTACTCACCTTCGCCTTTTTATGGATTTACCTCTTTCTCACGCAACACTCATTTGCGGCATAACGGACAGCGTGGTCATATTCAACAAGTGATAACGTCTTGGCAACTTCTTCCACTGTAAATCGTTTGTAGTTCATTTGAACTAGTTCATTAAAATGAACTACCTCAAAAGGAGCTATTCCCTAAAAGCAACTACTTTGCCCACCTCTAGTACATACTATGGCTAGAAACATGTGATGGTAATCACTGATTAGGTGAAGCCTGATGAACTTTGTATCCGAAACATGTAGTTATAAATAGGAGTTACGCCAAAGTAATATACAATCCAAAATTTCTTTTTTCCTCCTGAAAGCTGGTTTAATTTACAATAAGAACCTATATCAGGCCCCGTCAAATACCCATGCCAGTATGATAAAAACCGCTTAGTGTTTTGAAATCCAAGTTCTTTGGCACATTTTTCACAATACCCCCAAAACTACTAGTCTGATCGGGACCTTCTTTTTTCAACTAAAATCTGGTTAAATTTACTATCATATCCTATATATGAAATTTTGATCAAGTCCTATAATATACCCAAGCTAGCTCGTTTAACATTTAACATACTAAATATGTATGTTTTGGTAAAATATGACGATTTTGACATTTTCAGTGTTGGCTGGCTTGGGTATATGATAAATAAATTTTTGACTTCACAGCTTCGTTAGGTGTAGTTAGAAAAAACTTTTAAGTTTGAGACTGGTTTATTATTATTATTATTTTTTTTTTTTTGGTACAGTATATAATTTTGTGAATTGTAGAAATTATTTTCGAAATAAAGAAAAAAAAAATCAATTTATTATAGATCATTATGCATTTTTAGTCTTTTTAACGGGGAAACTCTGATAATTCAAGTTTTCGATTGAAAGCTATTTATTGAAGTGCATTTGGATCCAAAATATTTTTTGTTTTTACCTCTGATGCATACACATATAAATCAAGTTTTCCAACGCTTGAGCAGGCCACATACAGCTGTCCGTGTGAGAAGCATGTATTTTCCAAATTTAGTTCACAAACTTATAGCGGTTCTCCCGGTGCTTTTTTTGATGGTCATTGCAAAGACGAATCGCATCAAAATTTAAACGTCAGAATTCAAATGACATATCTGTTGGAATAATGGGATGTGTGGCAACAGTATATCTTCGCCTTTAAATTTTCCGTTAAAATTGAAGTTTCGATTATGTTCAGCAACTTTTTCAGCGTAAGACTAATACCATTGCAGAATTGTGGTTGATTTGATATTTCGTAAAAGAATACAGAGCACGAAAATTTAAAATGTTAGAACGTGCGGTGGCATGCCTCGCAAATCAAGTGAATTTAAGAATTCATTTGGATAATTGATAACGCGTCCTCTTGATTCATTACAGTATCGATGGACTTGGACTTGGATTTTCGTGTCGCTTGGGAATTTTGAACGCTGAAATTGACTGTATCGACATCGTTGTTTTTGGCTGCTAATCAGTGCACGCACTGAGCCACTGATGATTTCTGTAATTTTGTGCTACATCTTGGTAAACTTTGACAATTAACACGTAGGTGGTTGCTGTGATTTTACAGAAACTTGTAGACAATGTGATGCATTGTGTTGATTCATCTATGACCATTTTTCCATTCCCAATATCCAAGATTTTTTTTTTTGGAAACCATCAGCGGATGTATCATTTTGTAGCTGTACAAGCATATTGGTCAACAAGTACATTTTCTTCCGTGCAGTACTTGCGCTTAGTGTTTTGAAATCCAAGTTCTTTGGCACATTTTTCACAATACCCCCAAAACTAAGCCATTTTAGTAATTTAATCATTTTTCCTCTCCGGTCGATAACTGATCAATCGTCATTTAATTAGTTGTCCCCGCCAGATGTCTACAGGTGTCACTTCTGACTCAGTAAACAGCACGGAGTAGGGATGAGAACGAAGCCGGTCTCCTTTCTTTCTCACTCCCTACACAGTTGTCGGCCATCATTATTGTTTATGCATCAAGTGTAGTAGGAACGTTGACAATTATTATTTTGCTATCTCAGTGTAACTCTCATATTAACTTTTAATCATTCCTATTTTATCAATAATAACTAAATTATCAATTTTGAGTGTATTTTGCACGATTAGTTAATCAAGTGATTTTATAACCTCAAAAGTACTCAACACGTGACACGAGCTTCCAATAACAAAGGATTTTGTGTTGTAAGTATACTTTTTTTTATTTATATCGAAAATGTTGTTGTTCTTATAAAAATGTAATTTTAATTTAATCTTATTAAAAAAATGTAATTGAACAATTAAGATTTTCATAGTTTCCAAAAAATCATTCATTATGAATCTTTATTTTGAAATGTCAATGGAAATATTGGTTGTATGAAAAAATTATAACAGACAATGTTTTCATAAAATTTAATTTTTTACTTTTGTTTGAAAAATTTTTCCATAAAACTTATATTTTTGTTATAATTTCATAAATTAAAACTAATCATTTCAAAACTGCGGCAAAAATCCTGGCCCTAATTATACTTTTAACATTTTTCATCATTAAATAATTTCATTAATTCTATTTATGTATGTTTTGTACAGTGAGCAATGCCAAGAAAACGCAAAGGGGCTGATTTGAGCCGCAGTACAAGTAAAGCTCGGTACTTGCGAAATAGCAGATCCGAAAGAACAGAAGAACAAATCCAGCAACAAAATACTGATGCACGTGTCAGAATGGCGCAATTGCATCAAGAAGAGCCACAAGATACACGAGCTGAACGCAATGAAGTCAGAAGATTAGAACAACGACAATCACGCCGTTTCACAGTCAATAGACGAAGAACAAATGACCAACAACGACAACAGGTACATCGAGCATTTATATCTGATTCATTCCTGCGCCTAGCATTCCAGTATGAGCCCGATATTGAATATTATGCTCATTCAAAAGTGGTAATTGTTGCTATGGACAAGGAATGTCCGCATTGTCATGCTCTCAAATTCAAAAATGAGCCAGCTGGGATGTGTTGCGCGTCAGGAAAAGTGCAACTACCTGAAATTGAAACACCACCTGAACCATTGAACGGCTTACTTATCGGCACGGATCCAGATTCTAACGTGTTCCTGAAGTCAATACCTTCAATACTCGAAGATTCAATTCATGCTTTCAAATGACATGGTTCGGAGCAACAGAAATAGTTCGAAATACTAATGCAAATGGTCAACAATTCTATTCTACATTCAAAATCAGAGGCCAAGTTTATCATAAAATGGGCTCACTGCTGCCAATGCCAAACGAACCACATAAATTCTTACAAATCTACTTTATGGGCGGCGAGGATTCCGGAAGCGCACTTGCCAATCGCGTGAATGCACGTTGTGATTATAATAACCTTGATTCACTTTATGCCAGGCGCATCGTCAGCCAGCTAGATGCTCTTTTGAACGAGCACAACGAGTTGTTGAAAATATTCAAATCACATAAGCACCAATTACAAAGCGATAATTACGCTATCGTCATTAATCCTGATAAAACACCAGCTGGAGAGCATATTCGTAGATTCAATGCACCCGTTGTTGATGATGTTGCTGGAATCATGGTTGGCGATTGTACAGTTGCACGAGAAATTGTGATTCGTAGAAGAAATAATAATCTTCAGTTCATTTCTGACACACATCGTTCATATGACGCCCCCCAATATCCGCTAATATTCTGGAAGGGACAAGACGGATATTGCATAAACATAAAACAACGAGACCCTGTATCAGGTACTTCATTGATTATTAATTTGATCATTAATCATTTAACAAAACAATTAAATTATTAAACGTAATAAATTTAAATTAATTTTTATGAACAAATATTACAGGAGCTGAAACAAACAAGAACGTTAGCTCAAAGGATTATTATGCGTACCGATTAATGATTAGACGTGGTCTGGACAACGTCATTTTACGATGTCGTGAGCTTTGTCAACAATTCATGGTCGACATGTACGCGAAGATTGAGAGCGAACGACTACGATACTTAAGATATAATCAACAAAAGCTGCGCGCGGAAGAGTACATTCATTTGCGAGACGCTATCAACAACAACGCCGACGTCGCCGAAATTGGTAACCATGTCATTTTACCATCATCGTACGTAGGCAGTCCACGTCATATGCAAGAATATAAACAGGATGCTCTGACTTTCGTGCGCGAATATGGACGACCATGTTTATTTATCACGTTCACATGTAATCCAAAATGGCCAGAGATTTCATCTTTGCTACTGCCTGGCCAAAATGCAATACATCGCCATGATATTACAGCACGTGTGTTCAGACAAAAGTTGAAGTCTTTAATAAGTTTCATTACTAAATCACATGTATTCGGTCCCACACGTTGCTGGATGTATTCGGTTGAGTGGCAAAAGCGAGGATTACCTCATGCACACATTTTGGTTTGGTTCATCGACAAAATCCGTCCTGAAGAAATCGATAGTATCATTTCTGCGGAAATTCCAGATCCATCCACTGACCAACTGCTGTTTGATATTGTTACAACAAACATGATTCATGGTCCATGTGGTACTCTTAATAGTTCATCGCCTTGCATGGCTGATGGAAAATGTACTAAAAATTTCCCTAAAGATATTACCAATGATACGGTCACAAATGTCAACGGATACCCAATATATCGTCGAAGAAATCCTGAAAATGGCGGACAATCATTTATTTAAAATATCATCAACACAGACATTGATATTGACAATCGTTGGGTGGTGCCATATTCGCCTCTGCTGAGCAAGACATATAATGCTCATATTAATGTTGAGTTCTGCAGTTCTGTGAAGAGCATCAAATACATTTGCAAGTATGTCCATAAAGGCAGTGATATGGCTGTGTTTAGAGTGGAAAATACTAATGTGAATGCTCCTCCAGTGAATAAAAACGATGAAATTACGCTCTACCAAATTGGTCGGTACATCAGCTCCAATGAAGCGGCTTGGCGTATCTGTGGTTTTCCGATTCATGAACGGGATCCAGCAGTTGTTCAATTACCCATCCATCTTGAAAACGGTCAGCGTGTATTTTTCACGAACGAGACAGCGATTGATCGTGCAATAAATCCACCTAAAACTACACTCACTGCATTTTTTGAATTGTGTAATCGTGCGGATGATTTTGGTGCCTTTGCACGAAGATTACTCTATTCACAAGTACCACGCTATTTCACATGGACTCAAACAAAAACATGGATGCCCCGCAAGCAAGGCTCACCAGTTGCTGCATGTCTCAATTTATTTAAATCAAACGCCTTGGGGCGATTATTTACAGTCAATCCAAGACACACTGAGTGCTTTTATCTTCGACTGTTGTTGGTTAATGTTACTGGCCCATTATCATTTCAAGATATACGTAAAGTGAATGGGCAACAATATCCAACGTATAAAGATGCATGCCTTGCACTCGGCTTGCTGGAAGACGACAACCAATGGGAATGCATGCTTGCTGAAGCTGCATTGAACTGTACAGCAATACAAATTCGTCGACTATTCGCTATAGTGTTGACTACATGTTTCCCAGCCCGAGCACAGATATTATGGGAAAATCACAAAGATTCAATGACTGATGATATATTGCATCAACATCGTATACGGTGCCACGATCTAAACATAACATTCAGCGACGAAATGTACAATGAAGCATTGATTGCTATTGAGGATCTTTGCATTGTCATTGCCAACTTACCACTTAGTAATTTCGGTATGAATTCGCCAAATCGAACTGCATCTGATTTAATGAATACTGAAATGAATCGTGAACTGCAGTACAGTACTGTAGAAATGGCAGCGATTGTTGCCCGCAATGTCCCACTAATGAATGAGGAACAAAGAACCATTTATGATCGCATTATGCTCACAATTTCAGCTGGACAAGGTGGGTTCTTCTTTTTGGATGCCCCTGGTGGAACTGGCAAAACATTCGTTATTTCGCTAATTCTTGCTGAAATACGATCAAATAATGGCATCGCATTAGCCGTTGCATCATCGGGCATTGCAGCAACTTTATTGGATGGAGGTAGAACAGCTCATTCAGTATTTAAGCTGCCACTGAATATTCAGAATAACCCAGACGCAGTATGCAACATTAATAAACAATCGTCCATGGCCACTGTGCTGAAACGGTGTAAAATTATTATTTGGGATGAATGTACTATGGCACACAAACATTCACTTGAGGCGTTGAACAGGACATTGAAAGATATTAAAAACAGTGACAAACTATTTGGCGGAACTCTGTTGGTCCTTTCAGGTGATTTTAGACAAACACTTCCAGTCATTCCACGTTCAACATACGCTGATGAGATCAACGCTTGCTTAAAATCATCTCCATTGTGGCGTAATGTTAAAAAATTACAGCTAAAAATAAATATGCGCGTTCAAATGCTTCAAGATCAATCCGCTGAAACATTTTCAAAACAACTCTTAGATATCGGTGATGGAAAAGTTGCTATAGATGAAACTGGATACGTAAAATTACCGACCGATTTCTGCACAATCGCTGATTCGCAAGATACTCTCATTGAACAAATATTTCCCGATGTACACACACAGTACATAAATCATGAGTGGCTTGCAGAAAGAGCGATTTTAGCGGCAAAAAATGTAGACGTTGACAATTTAAATCTGAAGATACAAATGTTGTTGCCAGGGAACTTGGTATCATATAAATCTATTGATACAGTTTGCGACGACAGCGAAGCAGTAAATTTTCCCACAGAGTTTTTGAACTCACTGGATTTGCCAGGCATGCCACCGCATAATTTACAATTAAAGGTTGGATCTCCAATTATCTTGCTTCGTAATTTGAACCCGCCCCGGCTGTGCAACGGTACGCGATTAGTCATTCAAAAATTAATGAAAAACGTGATCGAAGCCAGGATTTTAAATGGCAAGTTCAGAGGTGAAAATATACTCATACCACGGATTCCTATTATACCTACAGATGTGCCAATTCAATTCAAACGTATTCAGTTTCCGATTAGATTGGCATTTGCAATGACTATCAACAAATCCCAAGGTCAAACGATGTCTGTTTGTGGATTAGATTTGAGAACACCATGTTTTTCACACGAACAATTATACGTGGCATGCTCTCGAGTGGGTAAACCATCCAGTTTGTTTGTGTTAGCTAAAGATGGACTAACAAAAAATATTGTTCACGCTATAGCATTAAGAGATTGATATTGTTTAATAGTGTTACTGTCGTAATTGTTTAATTAATGATATATAATTTTAAGGGATAAATTATAATAATTTAAAAATAATGTTTGCCTTTTGTTATTTTTATATTCCCTCATCGTTCACAGCGCTCCATGCTTATTTCACGCATATACCACATTCTTACATACATACAATATACACATTCTAACATACATACATACTTACAATAAGTAAGCTATTTTTTGTCTACACTAGAAATTACTAGGAAATTATTTATATGGCAAAACAACGTTTGCCGGGTCAGCTAGTAAATAATAAAATTGCAAACAAAGACATCAAATTAGTGCAGTTAGATAATATAATAGAACACATTCTTTGATTTACAACATATTTATTTTGAAAAGTCTCTTTTCCAACCATATTTCTCAATGTTAAAGAAAAAAAAAAATAAGGAAAATAATTTTAGGGATTAATGTGATCACTGAGTATCAGTATTATCAGAGTATCAGAAAGTATTAAAAGTTTTATTGTAAAAATATATTTTTTTTTTACAAAATTGTAAGCATTGATTAATTAAATGCAATATAACAAATGACCTTGCACTTCGTCGGAAAATTAATATAAAAAGCTTAACTTAATATATTTTGTTGAAATATTTAAGTCGATGTAAATAATGCTTACGGTTGTAAAAAAGATTTCTGCACTTGTCAATAAAATTTAACACTTTAAATTAATACGTTTAATAGTAGACAAAATATATTGTTTTATAATATCCATAAACCTAACAAGACGATGTTGGGGCTAAATCCTTATTTTTCAATATAATTCTAAAGGTTTCCAGAACGTCATTAAAATCGTATTATAAAAGGTGAATAGTCATGAAATTTCCAGTATACTAGGCGCAGCTGATGAAAGACATTTATGGCATGTTTTTCATGAACTTAATTAACTTTACTCAGTTCTCTATTTTGTTTAGTGTTGCTGCTCTGGCTCAGTACTGGCAAAGTAGTGTCAGAAAATTTTGAAAAGGTGTCTTTTTTTTTATCTTGTCAGGTAACGAAATGTCAAAAAATTTTCTCGGAACGAATACGTAACGTAACGAATAAAATACCCGTTCCCGTCATGTAACGAAACGGTAGGAACGGTTCCCTTAAATTTGTGGAACGACCCATCACTGAACACGATTAAACCCGAAATGAGGAACTAAGTTATTTTCCGAAATTAAAATATTATCAGAGAATGTTCTGAATTTTTCTACTATGTCTACCGGATCCGCTAGTATATTGTTATTTTCATACTAGTATATAGTTATTCGCTAGTATATTATTATTTCAGTGGGAAGGAAAACATACTAAAAGTCCCGCCCCTGTGGGTGACCTTACGGTGGGGGAGGGAGTTTGACAAATATGTATGGAATCAATTTAATCAATCAATATTTAATTAGTTTTAATTTTTATTTTGTACATATTTTTCTAGAGTTCACCATTTTCAAGATATGATAAAAATCCAAAAATGGGATCTTCTCCCCTTCCCCCACCAAGGGCATGGATATTTAGTATGTTTATCTTCTAACTACTCCTAACGATGCCCTGAGTTCAAAAATTTCATGCTTTTACACCCTTCATTTCAGCATTCATTGACTGGACTGTTAGACATAAATAAAAGGAAAAAATAGCATTCTGGTGAAACCCATAATCCTAAATTCATATACATACAAAATGCACATAACAGACTATTCACAAGTGCCAGAGATATATCCTAGAGAGATGAAGAACTCTGATTAGACTACTTTTACATTTGCTATAAAACTTACATCATTTTTGATGGTAGACTATGTTACAGTCATTGGGAAATTCTCTGAAAACTGCTATAGAAGTGATTCTAAAAAAAAGCTCAAAAATACTTTAACTAGATGGTTGGTAATAGAGTAATTGTCTTAGAATTTTTAAATGGTAATAGAGTACTTGTCTTAGAATTTTGAAATATTTTTTAAAATACAAAATATAGAATATTTCACGACCAACTATATGACCAGCCAAACAGGCTCATTCAAAACATGGCTACAATTAATACCTATTCCTGACAATAAGTACCTATGGCTAAAAAGGAGCTGGATGAAGAGGGCCTCTTTAGGTAATAAACAACCTAAAATAACATCAGGAGGAGGAACTGATGGGAACTGGTCTTTCTCATGTTTTACATGTCTTATTTTTTGTTATATTGGAGGACATGTGTGAATCATAGTAAAAAAAAAAAAAAAAAAAAATTCTGTTCATATGATATCATAATTGTTGCTAGGATATCTATAAACCTGACACAAGTATTTCAGTTATTAGGATCCAAAACTAAAGCTTTAAGACTTTAAAGTTAATAATGGAGCATTACAAATATAGAATACTTTGTAATTATCTGGATGTCTGTCACTGTATTTTTTTTTTTTTTAATTCTGGTGAGACTAGAAATTCAGGATATCAATATTTATTCTTTTTACTGAGATCATTTATTGCCTTTATGTATTCATAATAGAGTAAGATTATGGATTAGCCAAGAATAAACAACCTGTTTCAACTAAAAAAATTGAAAGATTAAAATTTATTTGGTCCACCACAAAATAAAGATTACTATCCACTGGAGTAACATATATTCACGACCTCCTTACTTGTGCTCCTCCATCCACCTTTTAAATACTAGAACCCAACCCATCAACCTATACACTCTTGTGAATCGCACTGCATCCTTCGAAAAATCATTTATTATTCGCACTTCCTCTTTATGGAATTCATTGCCCATCTCAATTCAAAAAAGCTCCACTATTACTTCCTTTAAACATTATCTATTTCTTTACCTCTTAGATTTTCAATCTTCCAAGCAAATGTAAAACATGAATATTTATATTATATACATTATAATAGTATACATAAGATGTATCCTTTTTCAAGATTTCTCGTTTATTTTGTAACTTATAATTTAATTATTGATCAATTTTTATTATAGTTAATTATCATAGCCAGACGATTGTTCTATGTATTGCACTCATTTGTTAATCTTAGGAGACAAGTTGTCCCAAAATAAAGTTAATTTTCTTCTTCTTCTTCATAATTTGTACCATTTCTGAAGATTGACAGCTTCAATACATGACGTCGCTAGTTGTGTATATGAATTCAATACAGCCAACAACATTACGTGGTAAAATTATCAAGCTTCATAAATGGTACAAACTAACATTTGAAAAGTAGGCAAATTCACCCTGTATGATGGTAATTGCTTCTATTCCTAGTAGGGTAGGGAGGACAAAATATCCTCCAGTTTACCAACCTATTCGAATCATAGGGAGAAGTTATGGATACATTCCTTGCTCCCTTAGGAAATAAATTTTCTCAGACAGGGAGAAGGGGCTGTATATAAAAAATGTAAAGACAGAAAATTTGGCCTAAGAATTAACGAAAAATTAATTGCTTCAATATGTTATCCATGAAACTTGATCATATATCTAGATAAATTAAAAATGATTTTCATCAAATACAAGGGAAAAGGTCAAAATATAAGAAATCAAAACTTGATGGAAGAGAAATTGAAGTAGCTAACTATTACAACTACTTTGCGACAGGACATGCCTCTCCAAAAACTTTGATATCTTAAGCAGCAAAGAATCAAATTTTTCATTATAATCCATTATCTATAATTTGATATAGACTATAATATATATATATATATATATATATATATATATATATATATATATATATATATATATATATATATATACCAGGTATGCAAGTTTAAAATGTCGTTTATTTCTTAAAATATATACACAGTAATTTAAAAAAAAGTATAATATATTTTATTCAAAGTACTGACCCTCGCTTTCTACACATTTTGTCCATCTCTCGGGCAATATATGGATACCATTCCAAAAGAATGCTTCATCTTTATTTGAAATCCATTCATCGAGCCATTTTCGTACGTTTTCGAAATTGTTGAAGTGTTGCTCCGCCAATGAGTGTCCCATCGATGAGAAGAGGTGATAATCAGAAGGCGCCAGGTCAGGTGAATACGGCGGGTAGGGTAGGAGTTCCCAACCAAGCGAAGAAATCGTTTCCTTAGTCAATCTGGCTGAATGTGCAGGAGCGTTATCATGCTGAAGAATGACTTTGGCGTGCCTGTGAGCCCATTCTGGGCGTTTTTCGATCAATGCGTGACTCAAATTGATCATTTGTTGTCGGTAGCGCTCGGTATTGACTGTTTCGCCGGGTTTGAGAAGCTCGTAGTAGACTACTCCCTTCTGATCCCACCACACACACAGCATTGTCTTCTTTTCAAAACGATCCGGTCTTGCACTCGATGTGGATGGTTGTCCTGGCGTTACCCATGATTTTTTTCGTTTGGGATTCTGAAAATAAATCCATTTTTCATCGCCAGTTACAACTCGATGCAAAAAACCCTTTCTTTCGTGGCGTAAAAGCAGCATTTCGCACACAGTTTTTCGTTTTTCCATCTGTCGTTCGTCCAATTCATGTGGAACCCATTTTCCAACCTTTTGAATCTTTCCCATAGCTCTCAGGCGATCGGAAATGGCTTGCCTAGTGACATTCAACTGTTCTGCCATCATTTGTTGGGTTTGGGTATTGTCTTCGTCTAATAAAGATTGCAATTCGAAGTCCTCAAACTTTTTTGGTCGATTTTCTCGTTTTTGATCAGTAACATCAAAATCACCACGTTTGAAACTTTAAAACCAACGTTCACATGTCCTTACGGTTGGAGCAACATCGCCATAAGTCTCAACAAGAATTCGATGACATTCAGATGCCTTTTTCTTTTGATTAAATAAATAAAAAATCATGACATGCCGCAAATGCTCTTTATTTGGCTTAAAATTAGACATTTTTAACACCAAAGAAAGGTATGATACGTCCACGTAAACGACTTAAAAACAACTGACTTTTGTAAACAAAGACTAACAAACAAAATAGCGTTTAGAGATAAGCAAATCCTTCAATAGGCTAAGAGCGCATTCTATTGGAATTAAAACGACATTTTAAACTTGCATACCTGGTACATATATATATAATATATATTGTAATATTATATAATATATATAATGACTATAATATATATAATTTGACATAGACATAGACTATAATTTGACATGCCAAACAAACCGATGCATTACTATCCTAGACGAATTTCGGAGACCAATTTCAAATTGAAGCCAGTCCCCATAGATCATTAAACTATTCTAAAGGTGTAATCAGGTGCTATGATTTGCAATTTGCGACGATTGAGGAAATAAGAGATGAATTAAAGAACATCGTCACCGATGTTATTAGAATAAAAAAAAAAAAAAAAATGGAATTGAAAGGTATACGCATACATACATTTTATCGTTTAATACCCCAACACCACCTGAAAAAATCAATATTGGGTTTTTATCTGTGGATGTACAACCATACATCCCAAATCCGATACGGTGCTATAACTCTCAGGGTTTTTCCCACCCAACAAAAGACTGTAAAAAAGATTCCCTTTGTGCAAACTGCGGTGAAAAACAACATCCAAGCAATAGCAAATGTGGAAATCAAACTAAATGTTTAAATTGTAAGGGCGATCATAATGCCTTAAATAAAAATTGTCCCATTTTTAAAACGCAAAAAGAAGTTAAGACAATTCAAATAAATAATAAAATATCTTACAATGAGGCTAAAACCATTTTCAAAAATAGAAACCACACTACATTTCAAAAGTCATTTTCAGAAGTATTGAAAACCACGGAAAAGAATGATGTTTGAACGCAAGTGGACTTGGAGTTCACAATCCCACAAGATAGCTTAGGTGAGGCCTCGACCAGTTCTAACACTCAAACAATTGTTAAAACCATATTTAAAAATAAAGCAACCAAAACATTTACCATCACCCCATCCTCTATTCCTCCTCCCTCCTTACCTTCCTCCATTTTACCCCCTCCTATCATTCCCACTAATCCATTTCGGCCTAAGACATGGATCCTCTCTGTGAATAAGGCCCCCCCTTCCCCAACTTCCTCTTCTCGACCTCCCCACCCCATCAACTTCCGGAAATCTGGTAGATAGAGAAATCTCTGTTTCGGCCGAAACGACCACGACTATCGATAATACGGGCAAAATGGTCGATGAGCAGGTATCCAAAAAAACAATAAATAAGAAAAGTATGAAAAGTGAAATGGAACCTAAAGAAACCAAAAAAACCTAAACACTGTATAAACAATGGCTACACCCTACAAGATAAACAATAATATTCCCGTTCCATTTTATTCATACCTTCAAAAATTACAATAACAATTACATACTCCTTTACTTTCAGAATAAAAATACTTACCTGTGTCTAGTTTTTTATACATCGTATATAGATAACATTTAATATTTACTTACCGATTTCAACCTCACAATATTCACATACATCAATGTACTCCATCTCTCTCTTTTGCTTTTTTTATGTATTTTTATTTTTTTTTTTTAATTTTATCATTATTATTTGTTTTTATTTTATTTTATTTTTTATTTTGTTTATAAATGTCCCACACGTATTGTTATTATGGGTTTATTATTCTATTATGGGATTCACGATGTTCATTATTTTTTCTATTTTTTAACCATCCCTTATGACCCTAGTTCAATGGAACTGTAACGGTTTAAAAACCTATTTTAATGATTTGAAGGTACTTATCCATGATACAGACCCTTTTTGCCTGGCTCTTCAAGAGACTCATCTTTCAACAATTGACAAATTTAGTTTAAAAAACTTTGAAATCTACAGAAAAGATGGCACAAACACTAACCATTGTCATCAGGGAGTCTTAATAGGGGTTCACCGTTCTGTATATTCTGAACGAATACAAATCAACTCTCATCTCCATACTGTTGCTGTCTCCGTCCACCTTGGCTTCAGCTTCACAAGCTACTGCCACAACCCGTTCTTTTTATTGGAGATGTTAACGGTCACAATCCCATATGGGGCTCACAGGATACTAACGCGCGGGGTAAAGTAATAGAAAACTTTTTAGGTGATTCTAATCTTCTCCTACTTAACACTGGTGAACCAACGTTCCTTTGTTCCAACTATAAACCATACTCTTCGATTGACCTTTTCCTCTGCAGCCCTAGCCTGTATAATAGAATAGAATGGACAGTCTTACTAGACCTATATAGTAGTGACCACTTTCCCCTGGTTATTAAATTTATGAATATAAACCCCACTCACACCAAACCGAGATGGATTCTAAACAGAGCAGATTGGTCTCTTTTTAACTTAGACCAACATTAAACAGACTTTTTGGCCACTCCAACACAAACCCAACCATCTGAAATAAGCATCGATAAAGGGTGCGAAATCATAACCAATAAAATTTTACAAGCAGCCACAACATCAATACCAATGACCTTGAGTTCACAAAAAAGACCACTCGTTCCCTGGTTCAATGACGCTTGTAAAAAGACAATTAAAGAACGTCGTAAAGTTCTTAAAAAATTTCAAAAATCTATGACATCAGAAAACATGACAGAATACAAGAAACAGCGAGCTATTTGTAGGAAATTGTTTAATATATGTAAATCAGAATCATGGAAAAAATTTACAAACTCCATAAACTCTTCTACTACAGCCGCATATGGAATTAAGTCCGTAAAATCTCCAAACATCCATCTTCCTCACAATACACCATTCTGGCAAATGGACAATTATCAGATCAGAATCTGATTTTTATGACGAAATTCAGAAATTTCAAAACACTAACATCAGTTCCGATGAAGTAGAAACAGGTACAGAAAATTCTGAAACGGAATACTATAACATCCCCTTTTCAATGTGGGAATTCAAAAATGTCCTGGGTACTGTTAAAGGAACAACGCCCAGTCTAGACCAAATCCATTTTGATATGATAAAAAAACTGTCAGCTGATACTCAAAAATAGCTACTTGAATTTTACAATCATGTCTGGGGAACTGGACACTTTCCAAAAATATGGCGTAACTCAATAATAATACCTATTCTAAAAACCGGAAAGGACAAAAGAATCCCAAGCAGCTATCGACCCATTTCTTACAAGCTGCCTTAGTAAGATTATGGAGCGAATGGTAAACAAAAGATTAATGTAGATGATAAAAAATAACAATTTTCTACAACCATTCCAGTCCGGTTTCCGCAAGGGAAGATCCACTGTAGATCACCTGGTCATATTAGAGGCCGAAGCCCAATATCCCTTCATCAATTCTCAACAGATGATTGCGATATTCTTTGACCTAAAAAAGGCCTTTGATAACATCAATCACAACATAATCCTTAATAAACTATCATCCGCCGGAATCAGAGAACGTATTTTCACTTATATTAGACAATTTCTATTCAATCGCCACTTCAGAGTCAGAATAGGTTGTGAACTTTCAGATACTCATAAACAAGATACTCCAACGGTGTTCCTCAGGGTTGTGTCCTCAGTCCAACCTTGTTTTGACTGGCAATAAACGACCTGGGACTTAACTTACCGAGAGGTGTCAAGCCATTATTATTCGCTGATCACTTGGCCATAATTTGTCGCAACGAGAATATTGACAATATTAAAAATAAACTACAGGAAGCTATAAATAGATTGTGTTTCTGGTCTGTAGCCATTGGCCTTCAATTCTCCATCGAAAAATCTAGATGTCTTCATTTCAGTCGTAAAAGAAACACTCCTCTCTCCCCTGAACTCCGTCTAGGAAATTCCATAATACCTTACACAAACTGTCATAGATTCTTAGGAATGATATTAGATCGTAGATTAACTTGGGACTCTCACATTTCCACCCTAAAATCAACATCCACAAAGAGATTAACCATATGAAAATATCTTAGTGGTACTTCTTGGGGTTCCGACAGACTAACATTAATAAAAATATATCGCGCTATAATTTGCTCCAAACTATATTATGGCTGTTTTATTTATGATTCTGCCCGACTCCGAATAGTAAATAAAATTAATACCGTCCATCATACTGGGATTCGTTTAGCGACAGGAGCGTTTCGAACTAGTCCTATTCTTAGTTTGTGTTGTGAAGCAGGAACACCGCCCTTGTCATTCAGAAGGAAAAAGTTAGCAATTAACTATATCTCCAAACTTCTACCTTATCCCGAACACCCAGCACACAAATACATTTTTAAAAACAGATTCACCAAAGCATTTGGAAAAATGTCGAACACAACACTCCCTTTATCAGAAAGAGAAAATATAGCCATTAAATTCCTCAAAGGTTTACCTGTGCACAAATAAGAAGTTCATACCCCTCCATGGACAATCAAATCGCCCAAAACACTGCTTCATTTAACCCGACTTTCCAAAAATAATACCTCTCCTTGTGAATACAAATCCGAATTTGCCTGTCTACTTCCAAGCATACCAGAACCTTTCGTAATCTATACTGACGGATCTAAATCTGACAGTTCAACTGCATCTTCCTTTGTTACCCACAACTCCACTCATAAAATATAATTACACAAATTATGCAATATATATACATAGTCCAGTCAATAGGGAATCACTCCCATGTTAAATTTACTAATAATAAGGGCTGGTAGCAACCCGCACAGAGTAGTTGAGGGCGATTAAAGAAGTATTTCTGTCAAAAGTGCCCCGAAGATTTGGTGAGTTTTTTAGAGTTAGGGGCACGAGAACATGGCCAAAAGCAGTTTTTTCAATTTATAAACAAATATAACGCGGTTTTTCATAAAATGTTGTATATAAAAGTTGTAGATAATAAAAATATCTACAATTTAAGCCATTGATCGTTCGATTCTGATGATTGGTTGTCGTAAATGTGCAAAAACCCTCTAAAATGTCCCTTTTTTGCATAAGAATTATTATAAATAAAAAGGGCCTTTTCAATACTTTTTATTGATGAAAAAGGAAGCTCTTTAAACCGAAAGAAAAATAGGATTTACCCCGTCCTCCTATCTTTATTATTTACTGAGATATACCTTTTGTTTATCTCGATACCGATATTTTCAATGCAAAACGTTCAATTCAATGCCGTTCGTGATTCACATTTTGAACTTCGGATGACCGGGATATTATTCTTAAGGGCTTATATTTTCATTATGAATTGCTAAAAAATCGATTTCTTTGAAAAAAAACATGCAATAAAATCGACTTGAAAAAGCGCCCGTTTTACAGCTATAAACAATTGAAGCTAGAGCGTCCGGTATTGAACCGATTTTGTTATAAATATAATAAATTAAAAGCTTACCTCTCAACGATTGATTTGAGCTATTCAGAGTGTAGCTACCATAAATAACAGCCGAGTTACGATTTTTTTTTTTTTTTTAAATCACTACGTCATTGTTATGGCTAATTAAAAAAAATCAATCTCCAAATAGTACAAAAGGGTGGATGGGCTTTTGGGAAACTTACTCGACAAGTTTTCAGTATCATGTGTCCAAAATTATTCCTTTAAAATTTTCGAATAATCCTCCTAGCCAGTACGATACAATTTTCTTCATTTATTCTTCATTGAATTCATCGGAATTCATCAAATTATCCAGATAACTTTGTTCATCGTCGGTAAAAGAACATTTTTCTAATATTCGTTTGCATATAGCAACAAAATTTAAAATATGTTCTCGAATCGCACGTGAAAATGCATGGCCAGAAAGAATGTTTTCGACAGAGTTTGCTGCAAATATAGTTGTGAAAGCTTCTGTTAAGCCACTGCCATCCATCAAATATGAAATACTACAAAGAAATGACATCAAAGTGTGAAATCCTCCTAACCATACAATTACAGATTGAAGCCCGTGTGGATCATTCAATGGATCAATCGACGCTATAAATTCACGTGCTTTCCAGTAAAGAGGCTGATCAAAGGTCACGAAAGCAGTAGATTGTTTAAGAGCTCGGGCTCGTGCTGACGCTTCAATCATAAATGAAGAAAATTGTATCGTACTAGCTAGGAGGATTATTCGAAAATTTTAAAGGAATAATTTTGGACACATGATACTGAAAACTTGTCGAGTAAGTTTCCCGAAAGCCCATCCACCCTTTTGTACTATTTGGAGATTGATTTTTTTTTTAATTAGCCATAACAATGACGTAGTGATTTAAAAAAAAAAAAAAAAAATCGTAACTCGGCTGTTATTTATGGTAGCTACACTTTGAATAGCTCAAATCAATCGTTGAGAGGTAAGCTTTTAATTTATTATATTTATAACAAAATCGGTTCAATACCGGACGCTCTAGCTTCAATTGTTTATAGCTGTAAAACGGGCGCTTTTTCAAGTCGATTTTATTGCATGTTTTCTCAAAGAAATCGATTTTTTAGCAATTCATAATGAAAATATAAGCCCTTAAGAATAATATCCCGGTCATCCGAAGTTCAAAATGTGAATCACGAACGGCCCGTTTTGCATTGAAAATATCGGTATCGAGATAAACAAAAGGTATATCTCAGTAAATAATAAAGATAGGAGGACGGGGTAAATCCTATTTTTCTTTCGGTTTAAAGAGCTTCCTTTTTCATCAATAAAAAGTATTGAAAAGGCCCTTTTTGTTTATAATAATTCTTATGCAAAAAAGGGACATTTTAGAGGGTTTTTTTGCACTTTTTACGACAACCAATCATCAGAATCGAACGATCAATGGCTTAAATTGTAGATATTTTTATTATCTACAACTTTTATATACAACATTTTATGAAAAGCCGCGTTATATTTGTTTATAAATTGAAAAAACTGCTTTTGGCCATGTTCTCGTGCCCCTAACTCTAAAAAACTCACCAAATCTTCGGGGAACTTTTGACAGAAATACTTCTTTAATCGCCCTCAACTACTCTGTGCGGGTTGCTACCAGCCCTTATTATTAGGAGAGAATTTTCCCTATTCACTGGACTAACAGCAGAACTTAATACAATAGCATCAGCACTTCACTACTCCATATCAATATTCCAGGAATGTTTCTTTTATCTACCAAAACTAACTAATTTAGGCCTTACAACAATTATCTCGGACGTTCTTGGCAATGAAGAATCTAAAGTTAAATCAGCCTTAAGTTTCCAAAAGGGAAATGAACTGTTGAACAAACTTTAATTGATTTTCATAACTATTATTAAATTTCTATATTTGTTTATTTTCTATTTCCTTCTTTATTTCTTTACTTAGGGTTCGGATGGGGGCTGGGGGCGCTTCCTGGGGTTGGAGCGGATCGGTCCCGCTTGGTGGGAAATGCGAAATGGCTGCTTGGGCTAGTTGTGCTCCGAATCTTGTGAGGATTGGGACTTTTCCATGTAGAAGAAATGTAAATGGTTTTTATCCGCATCCTACTTATAAGCTTCGTATATAATTTAAATAGAAGAAAATATGTATTCATATAAATAAGCAAGCCGTGGCACATTTCCTGCTCGGCGAAAGAAGCGAGACGAGTCTCTCCTTGGGGGCGCGCCTCTGTTCGTGTGGCACCCTTCCTGACCCTAATCTTCTGTGAAAATATACCTATATATATATATATATATATATATATATGGTAACGGTCGGGTTAAGAGGAGGCAGCAAACTGGCTTGACCCGCGCTACACCGACTAGTTCGATCCTTACGCTTCACTTCGAGTTTACATTTATCGATAGCTCTTTCCTATAACCTCACATGTAAACAATCACTTCTACAGTTTCAACTTGGATTATGTTGTTTAGTATGTTATATTGATATTTAGTCTTCTTAAATGTAAATAACTGAAACATAAGTTAACAACATGAGTTTCATTAAGGATTAAGTGTTTTATCAATTCATGTTTTCTTATTCCCTTTTATCTAATGTGTAAAAGTGTTACAAAACTTAAGAACATTAATTTGTACATGGATTTGGTGTTTTATATATTTTTATTTGTTGTATCAATTGAAGCGATAAAATTTCAGTATGCATATTTTGTGAATGGATTCTTTGTCATCCATAATACTTATTGTCCTAAAGTGTAACAGATTGTATAATGTAAATAACTGAAACATAAGTTAACAACATAAGTTTCATAAAGGATTAAGTGTTATGTTTTCATTTCAGTGTTATGTTTTTATTTCCTCTTATCTAATGTGTAAAAGTGTTACAAAACTTAAGAACATTAATTTTTACATGGATTTGGTGTTTTATATATTTTTTATTTGTTGTATCAACTTGAGTGATAAAATTTCAGTATGCTTATTTTGTGAATGCATTCTTTGTCATCCATAATACTTATTGCCCTAAAGTGAGACAGATTGTATAATTATTTCAATAAAACATATCGATCTAAAAATAAATCTGAGAAAGTATATCATAGGTTTCATATTTTCTTATTTCCACTTCCCTTGAGAAAATATAGGAGAAATTAACATCATCACTTTCAACTAGGATTCTGTCTTATAATGTGTAATGGATTATAACATGGAGAATAGACAATGTTAAAATAATCACAAATTAAGAGGTAAATGACACATTACTATATAATTGTAAAACTGTTGGTATAATGTTATAGATTAAAGTGTTTTAAAAAAAATTTAGAAGCCTGATGATGGAGCATTGTTTCGGAAACATATAGCTACAAATGTTAAATAAATAGGAGTTATGACAAATAAATACTTAAGGATTCTGTTTTTTAAATATTTATAATTTGTTATTTACACTTCCCTCACATCACAAAGTTTATCAAGAATTAACATTACTGTTGGTTTAGTATTATATTATTAATAGTAATATATTATATTAATTAATTCAAAATTGATTTAGTTTCTTATATTTTGACATTTTCTTATTTCCACTTCATTATTTTCTTATTTCTCATATTAATATCATAAGGTAAACAGAAGTTAATATTACTTTGAACAGGGACTTAAAAGTTTCTCCGTAAATAAATGAGAATAACCTTTCCCCTCGAAAATTAGTGACTAAAACACCGAAATAAATTGGAAGAAGGTAAGAATCGATAAAAGGTATTCTCGGCGGGCGTAGGGGCTGCCTCCTCTTAACCCGACCGTTACCGATTTTACTATTTCTAAACCATTCTATAAAGATGATGTAGTCAAAATTTGGTAGAGATTGGTTCAGGAGTTTTTGGCGGTTAGTGAACACAAACGAAAAATTGCTTGTCCTTTTATATAATAGTATAACCTTATACCGCCATATGTTAGAATCGTAAAGAGCTAACAGATAATTGTGACTTACGGATAATATACAAATAATATTGCGACTATAAATTAAGATATAAGGTATCCTATCTTTTTTGTTGGATCAAACTGCACACGGTGTGCAAATTTGATTAAAATCGGTTCAGTAGTTTAGGTGTTAGCCGGCCCCTAGGCGGCGACACGTAATTTATATATATTAAGATTTTTGATAATATTTTCACGCATAGCAGCCATTATTAACTTGGTTAAATTTAGATTGATTAGGTATTTGAAGATAACATAAAGCATAATTAGACATCCAATTTTCAATTTTAATATATGAGTTGGTAATCCAGATGGACAGAGACTATTAAGAAACTGCGGTATAAGAAACTGCATTATCAGTGCTTACAACTAAAGGTTCAAAATTCATATTTTTACACACAATATTAAACAGCTGAGGGTCGGAATTTTGATTTTTAATAATTTTCATTCGACAGAAATAATTTTATTTGATTTGATCTGGTTGGATTTTAATTTCTAACCATAAAAGTATGTGGTAGTGTGGCAAAACCCGTTTCTAACACTCAACATTGTACATTTAAATTTTCATTGTTGCTAAACCTAGTACTATGAACATGATGTAGTTAAAATTTGGTATATTTCACTCCATATAGCTGTTTTTATAACAATTTAATTGAAAATAAGTAAATTTTATTATCAATGTTCACCTCTATGTAACACTGTACCTTTTAACCTTTCATGTAGATGGCAATTGCCGCCATTTTTGAACTTCACTGTTATCCACTTATTATTCATTTTTCAATAAAGAATTAGTTGAAAATCATTAGATTTTACTATTTCTAAACCATTCTATAAAGATGATGTAGTCAAAATTTGGTAGAGATCGGTTCAGTAGTTTTTGGCGGTTAGTGAACACAAACGAAAAATTGCTTGTCCTTTTATATAATAGTATAACCTTATACCGCCATATGTTAGAATCGTAGAGAGCTAACAGATAATTGTGACTTACAGATAATATACAAATAATATTGCGACTATAAATTAAGATATAAGGTATCCTATCTTTTTTGTTGGATCAAACTGCACACGGTATGCAAATTTAATTAAAATCGGTTCAGTAGTTTAGGTGTTAGCCGGCCCCTAGGCGGCGACACGTAATTTATATATATATATATATATATATATATATATATATATATATATATATATATATATATATATATATATATATATATATATATGTAACGGTCGGGTTAAGAGGAGGCAGCTCCTACGCCCGCCGAGAATACCTTTTATCGATTCTTACCTTCTTCCGATTTATTTCGGTGTTTTAGTCGCTACTTTTCGAGGAGAAAGGTTATTCTCATTTATTTACGGAGAAACTTTAAATCCCTGTTGAAAGTAATATTAACTTCTGTTTACCTTATGATATTAATATGAGAAATAAGACAATAATGAAGTGGAAATAAGAAAATGTCAAAATATAAGAAACTAAATCAATTTTGAATTAATTAATATAATATATTACTATTAATAATATAATACTAAACCAACAGTAATGTTAATTCTAGATAAACTTTGTGATGTGAGGGAAGTGTAAATAACAAATTATAAATATTTAAAAGACAGAATCCTTAAGTATTTATTTGTCATAACTCCTATTTATTTAACATTTGTAGCTACATGTTTCCGAGACAATGCTCCATCATCAGGCTTCTAAATTTTTTTTAAAACACTTTAATCTACAACATTATACCAACAGTTTTACAATTATATAGTAATGTGTCATTTACCTCTTAATTTGTGATTATTTTAACATTGTCTATTCTCCATGTTATAATCCATTACACATTATAAGACAGAATCCTAGTTGAAAGTGATGATGTTAATTTCTCCTATATTTTCTCAAGGGAAGTGGAAATAAGAAAATATGAAACCTATGATATACTTTCTCAGATTTATTTTTAGATCGATATGTTTTATTGAAATAATTATACAATCTGTCTCACTTTAGGGCAATAAGTATTATGGATGACAAAGAATGCATTCACAAAATAAGCATACTGAAATTTTATCACTCAAGTTGATACAACAAATAAAAATATATAAAACACCAAATCCATGTAAAAATTAATGTTCTTAAGTTTTGTAACACTTTTACACATTAGATAAGAGGAAATAAAAACATAACACTGAAATGAAAACATAACACTTAATCCTTTATGAAACTTATGTTGTTAACTTATGTTTCAGTTATTTACATTATACAATCTGTTACACTTTAGGACAATAAGTATTATGGATGACAAAGAATCCATTCACAAAATATGCATACTGAAATTTTATCGCTTCAATTGATACAACAAATAAAAATATATAAAACACCAAATCCATGTACAAATTAATGTTCTTAAGTTTTGTAACACTTTTACACATTAGATAAAAGGGAATAAGAAAACATGAATTGATAAAACACTTAATCCTTAATGAAACTCATGTTGTTAACTTATGTTTCAGTTATTTACATTTAAGAAGACTAAATATCAATATAACATACTAAACAACATAATCCAAGTTGAAACTGTAGAAGTGATTGTTTACATGTGAGGTTATAGGAAAGAGCTATCGATAAATGTAAACTCGAAGTGAAGCGTAAGGATCGAACTAGTCGGTGTAGCGCGGGTCAAGCCAGTTTGCTGCCTCCTCTTAACCCGACCGTTACCGTTATGGTAAGTTTAAGTAAAATCTAATGATTTTCAACTAATTCTTTATTGAAAAATGAATAATAAGTGGATAACAGTGAAGTTCAAAAATGGCGGCAATTGCCATCTACATGGAAGGTTAAAAGTTACAGTGTTACATAGAGGTGAACATTGATAATAAAATTTACTTATTTTCAATTAAATTGTTATAAAAACAGCTATATGGAGTGAAATATACCAAATTTGGTAACGGTCGGGTTAAGAGGAGGCAGCAAACTGGCTTGACCCGCGCTACACCGACCAGTTCGATCCTTACGCTTCACTTCGAGTTTACATTTATCGATAGCTCTTTCCTATAACCTCACATGTAAACAATCACTTCTACAGTTTCAACTTGGATTGTGTTGTTTAGTCTGTTATATTGATATTTAGTCTTCTTAAATGTTAATAACTGAAACATAAGTTAACAACATGAGTTTCATTAAGGATTAAGTGTTTTATCAATTCATGTTTTCTTATTCCCTCTTATCTAATGTGTAAAAGTGTTACAAAACTTAAGAACATTAATTTGGTGTTTTATATATTTTTATTTGTTGTATCAACTTAAGTGATAAAATTTCAGTATGCTTATTTTGTGAATGCATTCTTTGTCATCCATAATACTTATTGCCCTAAAGTGAGACAAATAGTATAATGTAAATAACTGAAACATAAGTTAACAACATGAGTTTCATAAAGGATTAAGTGTTATGTTTTCTTATTTCTTCTTATCTAATGTGTAAAAGTGTTACAAAACTTAAGAACATTAATTTGTACATGGATTTGGTGTTTTATATATTTTTATTTGTTGTATCAACTTAAGTGATAAAATTTCAGTATGCTTATTTTGTGAATGCATTCTTTGTCATCCATAATACTTATTGCCCTAAAGTGAGACAGATTGTATAATTATTTCAATAAAAACATATCGATTTAAAAATAAATCTGAGAAAGTATATCATAGGTTTCATATTTTCTTATTTCCACTTCCCTTGAGAAAATATAGGAGAAATTAACATCATCACTTTCAACTAGGATTCTCTCTTATAATGTATAATGGATTATAACATGGAGAATAGACAATGTTAAAATAATCACAAATTAAGAGGTAAATGACACATTACTATATAATTGTAAAACTGTTGGTATAATGTTGTAGATTAAAGTGTTTTAAAAAAAATTTAGAAGCCTGATGATGGAGCATTGTCTCGGAAACATGTAGCTACAAATGTTAAATAAATAGGAGTTATGACAAATAAATACTTAAGGATTCTGTCTTTTAAATATTTATAATTTGTTATTTACACTTCCCTCACATCACAAAGTTTATCTAGAATTAACATTACTGTTGGTTTAGTATTATATTATTAATAGTAATATATTATATTAATTAATTCAAAATTGATTTAGTTTCTTATATTTTGACATTTTCTTATTTCCACTTCATTATTGTCTTATTTCTCATATTAATATCATAAGGTAAACAGAAGTTAATATTACTTTCAACAGGGATTTAAAGTTTCTCCGTAAATAAATGAGAATAACCTTTCTCCTCGAAAAGTAGCGACTAAAACACCGAAATAAATCGGAAGAAGGTAAGAATCGATAAAAGGTATTCTCGGCGGGCGTAGGAGCTGCCTCCTCTTAACCCGACCGTTACCAAATAGGCGAATACTTATTCATCAATTTATTAACTAGTTAGTAGGGGGTCTTGTTTTATTGTTTTAACTGGTTGAGGTCAGGGGTAAAAGGAAAGATTTTAGTTGTGGAGTAAGGAACTTTGTTCATTGTAGATATTAGTGTTGTTCTTGTAAAATAGGATAAAAATTCATTAATAAAAAATAATTAAATAAATAATTAGACAGACCGTATTCATTTAAATTGTAGAGATTATTTATCTTTTTATTAGTTAATTGTTTGGAAATGTTTCTAGGATTGGTTAGGTAGTAATGGAAAGATTTGTAAATGTTCCAAGATATGCTAAAATTAATTTAAAGCTATTTGTGCGTAATATCACATTTTAAATAATAATAACGGTCGGGTTAAGAGGAGGCAGCTCCTACGCCCGCCGAGAATACCTTTTATCGATTCTTACCTTCTTCCGATTTATTTCGGTGTTTTAGTCGCTACTTTTCGAGGAGAAAGGTTATTCTCATTTATTTACGGAGAAACTTTAAATCCCTGTTGAAAGTAATATTAACTTCTGTTTACCTTATGATATTAATATGAGAAATAAGACAATAATGAAGTGGAAATAAGAAAATGTCAAAATATAAGAAACTAAATCAATTTTGAATTAATTAATATAATATATTACTATTAATAATATAATACTAAACCAACAGTAATGTTAATTCTAGATAAACTTTGTGATGTGAGGGAAGTGTAAATAACAAATTATAAATATTTAAAAGACAGAATCCTTAAGTATTTATTTGTCATAACTCCTATTTATTTAACATTTGTAGCTACATGTTTCCGAGACAATGCTCCATCATCAGGCTTCTAAATTTTTTTTAAAACACTTTAATCTACAACATTATACCAACAGTTTTACAATTATATAGTAATGTGTCATTTACCTCTTAATTTGTGATTATTTTAACATTGTCTATTCTCCATGTTATAATCCATTATACATTATAAGAGAGAATCCTAGTTGAAAGTGATGATGTTAATTTCTCCTATATTTTCTCAAGGGAAGTGGAAATAAGAAAATATGAAACCTATGATATACTTTCTCAGATTTATTTTTAAATCGATATGTTTTTATTGAAATAATTATACAATCTGTCTCACTTTAGGGCAATAAGTATTATGGATGACAAAGAATGCATTCACAAAATAAGCATACTGAAATTTTATCACTTAAGTTGATACAACAAATAAAAATATATAAAAACACCAAATCCATGTACAAATTAATGTTCTTAAGTTTTGTAACACTTTTACACATTAGATAAGAAGAAATAAGAAAACATAACACTTAATCCTTTATGAAACTCATGTTGTTAACTTATGTTTCAGTTATTTACATTATACTATTTGTCTCACTTTAGGGCAATAAGTATTATGGATGACAAAGAATGCATTCACAAAATAAGCATACTGAAATTTTATCACTTAAGTTGATACAACAAATAAAAATATATAAAACACCAAATTAATGTTCTTAAGTTTTGTAACACTTTTACACATTAGATAAGAGGGAATAAGAAAACATGAATTGATAAAACACTTAATCCTTAATGAAACTCATGTTGTTAACTTATGTTTCAGTTATTAACATTTAAGAAGACTAAATATCAATATAACAGACTAAACAACACAATCCAAGTTGAAACTGTAGAAGTGATTGTTTACATGTGAGGTTATAGGAAAGAGCTATCGATAAATGTAAACTCGAAGTGAAGCGTAAGGATCGAACTGGTCGGTGTAGCGCGGGTCAAGCCAGTTTGCTGCCTCCTCTTAACCCGACCGTTACCGCCTATTTTAATATTTTCCATAAAACACAATCCGGATCTGTACCAAATTTCCAATAGGCATTATCAATTGTTATAGTTTTTTCTTAACCTTCCCCCGTAGATAGTTGCGTACATCTATGGGATTCGGGTTTTTTCCATCAGTGAAATGTTTCCTCCTAACAATTTCTTCTATTGGTAACTTAGATTTTTTCTTATGTTTCTTTTTCCTTGGATCTTTTTTGTCACAATCTTGAATATATTTTTCTTTAACATAAGTTATCGTTCCTTTTGTTTCAAACCTGTTTTCACCTTTCTTATGGTTCTTCTTTACTTTTAATTTTAACTTACTATTCTTTTTAACTATTACTGATTGTAGTCTTTTCACAAATTTAACTCTTGTAACTGTTCTGATCGTTTTTGGTCTTGTCCCCTTCCTATTTCTATATTTGAGCTTTTTTTCCTTTATTACTTTTCTTTTTCTTTGATAATAATTTACTTTTCTTTTTCTTGTTCTTCTTGTTCTTCTTTTTCTTCTTCTTACTTGTTTCTTCTACAGTGATTTCTTCATCACATATCGAGAGGTCTACTTCATAAAATTCTTTGACAAAGGTTAGAGGACTGGAATTTTCATCTTCAGTTTCCTCATTTACTTCTTCCTCAGCTATTTCTTCTATTTCTAGTGCTGGGAGGTTTTCTTTAAAATTTTGTTCCACTTCGATAATAGTCGAACAATCGTTAGATATCTCAAATTTAGGCTCTTCCTTTGTTTGTCTCACAATTACTTCGCTTACAGTCGGGAGCGAGCAGGTTAGTTCAACTTCTGGTTCCTCTTTATAAATTTGGAAAGCTTTGTTGCAATCTTCCAATTCCACCTTTAAATTATCTACTTTCGATAATATTTCTGTTTGTGTATTGCTATACTCCTTTTTTAAATTCTCAAACATCATCATGATCGTTCTCAGATCATTTTCATTAAGTTTCTGCGACATCTTGCTTATGATGATAAAAACAAATTAAAACCCTCAAAAATATTCTAATAGCACTTATTACACACAACCTTTATGGTAATCAAAACGCAAAATTAAGAAAGCCCTTATTAAAGTCATTTGATAAAACGTTAATGATAAACTGATTCAACACACACTTAACCTATTTGAATTAAATTGAAAAAAAATTATGTCACTCATTAATTAATTTCTAATTAAAATAATTAACACTGATTAACAACATTAATTATCGGACAAATCGGTTCCCCACAAGGGATGCCATTCTTAATGCTATGTCCGTCTCTGTTTAAGTCTGGATCAGCATTAATCTAATTATCGGGATGCCAGCCAGGATTTAATCTCCTGACAAATGATAAATATTTATTATTTAAATAATAAATTAATTTAATTATTTCTTCTCCAAAAGGTGATCGTGGGGTCAGATAATTGTGTATGTTAATTATAAATAAGGGTAAACAAATATATTAATTAATGAGTGGCATGCAAATGGTGAATAAATAACGGTTGAACTAAAACAATATATATTCCATTATGGGTTGACATATAAAAATGACAGTTAGGAAAATGAATCATTCTTAAGTTTAAACTTATATTGTAACAAATAACTTAATCTAAACTTATCTTCCTAATGATGCTATGATGGGTGATGCTACGTGTGGGTTCATAGAGGTAAGCCGGGAGCTCCCAAGCTCCGAAGACTCAAGGAAGTAGCTCAGAAGGGGGACCAGACCAGACATCCTCTAGACTCTCTCAAATACTCTCCTCGACAGCTCGACTGATCGACTCCAACTCCTCTCAAAAACTGACTTTGAAAATATTTTGCCGGTAAGGGATAAGCAGGTAGAGAAAAAGTCTCAACGAAGGGCGCGGACTCCCCGGACCACCCGCAACGGGCCTCCCCTTTTGCAACACGCTAATGTCATGTTTATCAAATTAAACCCTATAGGTTTGATACATAGCAATATATATATATATATATATATATATATATATATATATATATATATATATATATATATATACATACATACATACATACATACATAAAACTACACAGGCATTGATGAACCTAGGCTTGTATGCCTATAAACCCCAACAAACAAACAAACAACAAACTGTTTATTGTAATCTTCTTTCCTACCTGCATTGTAAGTATTAATCACTCAGTCGTTTCCATAAGTCTCCCAAAACCACTTGATCAATTTCAATTGTACTTTTAAAATAATTTATTACTAATAATTAAAAATACCTGCAGCTATAAAATGGTAAGCACAAAGCCATTTAACTTTTTTTTTTTCAATTTTGAATGTTAAATTAGGTTTTTTGTTTTGATTTTTTTTTTTTTGCTACAGTGAAACCAACAGAAAATAACGAAAAATGAATGCAACTCATTTGAAAGGGATTGAAAAGAATAAAGCAAGTCGTAAGGCTTTACTCTCAGATACTGTATTTGTTCAAATCGGTCAGGCGAAGTTGATAATGCCGTTTTGATACAACAGAAGCTTTGACGGTTTGATAATATCAACATCAGCGCTGAAGGAGTGCGCCATGTCTTGAGACAAGCTGGTTTGCGAGGAAGTTAAAAAGTCATTGCTAACAGATAGGCATAAAAACTAAGGTTAACAATTGTCAAAAAAATATACCCACTATTATACTGAAAATAATTGGTCAAATGTCATATGATCTGACAAGACCAAAATTAATAGATTTGGATCTAAAGAATGGATATGGAAAGGACGAAATTAACAAATATGTTAAACCAACACTTAAATTTAGGGGTGGAAGTATAATGGTACAGGAATGCTTCATGTCAAAAGTTAATAATAGAAGGGAGAATGACTGCAGTCGACTATGTTGAAATTCTTGAGTGTAACTTAATAGAAGGCCTTGAAAAGCTCAATAAACGAAAGTAAGACGTTCTTTTCCAGCAGGACAATGATCCTAAGCAAACTGCTCATGTGAACAAAACATGGTTTGAGGAAAGTAGGTTTAATTTGTTAGATGGGCCACCACAATCCCGATGTGAAATAGAAATTTTCTGGGCCCAGCTAAAGAGATCTGTCACTGATGACAATAGTTCAGCATGCAACACGCAGCAGTTGTGGGAAAATGTATCCAAATGGAATCAAATCACACCACAACTATGTGAGAAGTTGGTAGAAAGTATGCCAGGAAGGATCCGCGCCGTAATTAACGCAAGAGGAGGGGGTACAAAATACTAGACTAGATACTTCCCCTGGAGCTAAAATTCTAATTTCTGAAAATATTTTTTCAATATGTTATCCATGAAATTTGATAATTTATCAAGATAATTAAAAATGATAATCATCAAATACAGAGGAAAGGTCAAAATATAAGAAATCAAAACTTGATCTAAAAAAAAAAATCCAATCTAGGTTCCCAGCTAAATGAAAACTTTGTAACAAGTATATATAGAAAAGAAAATGATAACTTTGTTTATAAGCATGTAACATCCCAAAGTAGAAACTATTTCCACACAACTTATAATTACAAGATGATCAGGGATGCAGCTAGGTAGAAACACATCCAAGTAAAAACAATTTATAGAGTGCCAACATTTCGACCTACCTTTCAGGTCTTCTACATGGCCACCGAACAACACGAAGAGTAGACAAAACAAGTTTTTTTTTCTACCTGACTGCATCCCTGATCATCTTCTTCTTGTATTACTTATCAGTCAACTACATTTCTTATTATAAACTTATAAATTTAGGATAAGGGAGGGTGACAGAAATCAAAACTGTAGCTGATGTAATTTAAATTAAAACATGTTTCAAACACTTTACTTTGAGTAATCAAATTCTCAAATAGTTGAAGAGATGAAGTGGTTTGCTGCACCAATGCTAAAAGATAGTGCTGTACTAATAAATCTCAATGGGGCTAAGATCCTATACATGTATAACATTATTAGTGAGTCTTACCACCACAGCAATAACATACTTGTTAAGAGTTCAACTTAAGGTTTTACTCTGCCTGTCATATTAAATTAATTTACATTAGTAATTAATAACAAAACTGAATTACTTTTTTCCAAATAAACATTTACTAATATTAAAATGTTTCTGTTGTCTTATAATTTAATATTAATTAATGCTTGACAGATGAATTAAAACATGGCCTAATGTCAATGCCAGTATTTTTTTTAGAAATATAGCTACAAATTTTAAACTTTTCTCATTTATTTAAATATAAATAATATATACATTTTTTTGTTCCATTAAATATAACTAAGAGGTTTTCCTGCAACACTTTTTTTAGGAGTTGTCAGGTATATCAGTAGATACCACAATTTGCATTAGCTGAAATCTCAATCTAGTTTGTCAAATAAATGTTGGTTAATGTTAAATACTTTATTCACTGATTGATATTTGACACAAAAACACAAATGAAAGGTTGCGGCATAACAAATAAATAAGAACTTAAATATAAATATATCTAACCAAGGTAGATTATTTCTATCTTTTCAGGGTGTGTGGGTCAGATGGCCATAGAGAAGTTTATAACTATAATATGTAGTGAAAAGAAAAATGTTATGGTTGAATTTCCTCGTTTTTACTGAATTAAATACCTTTCAAGGGCTTTTAATTTTTTTTCTTTTCTTTTTTAACAAACCAGCTTAAAATTTAATGAATAAATAAAAAATACACTTGATTAAAATTCAATAAATAAATAAATTAAAAAAATTTGAATAATTTTTTTTTTATGGACTGGGTAATATTGTAATAAAAATTCAGTAATAATATTTATTCTTTTAATTAATTTTTTATTTCCTAATACATTTATTATTTAAGTTTAGGAATATTAAACATTGAAGTTCATAAAATACATATTATTAAAAATAAATTTCAATTACTCGATAAGTACAATATTGTTAAAGATAAAACACAACATGGCATTTTTAAAAAATGATAACATATTTACACTGCACAGCAAATGCTTGAAAATTAATTAACTGCTAAATTATTATCAACAGGGAAAAAATCTGTAACTAGATACTCAAAATAAAAACTATAATATTATTGGAAAAATACAGTTTATACAATTTTAAGGTTACCTTAAAAAAAAAAAAAAAAAAAAAAAAAAACATAAGAAAAAAAGAGATATATATACATATATGTGTCCATAAAAATAAACACACACATAGAGATGTATATATATTAATGAATTCGAGTAAGATCTTCAACAATTTTGATAATATCATCAACAGTCGCATCCTGCTTCATACCACTGCCATTCTGAATTTGTAAACCACAGATCACATCCAACATTTCTTTTCGAGGAAGATCAAGAAAACTTTCTATTAAATCTCCATCAATAAATCCCTCAGCTGGTTCTGTTTTAACATCAGTACTAAAAGATCTCCAAAATCCATGCTCTATTTTGCCTACAGATTTTATTATATGAGCAAGACGATCCTGTAATTCAGTAAGCAAATCATATAAATCATGAGATATTTGTGTTACAACTCCAACAGCACCACTAACTGTACCAAATAAGACACTGCCAGTTGTAGCAGTAGTGGATTCACCTAAATTTTGCATCACTAGAGAACCATGTCTGAATACATTAACTAAATCTCCTAAATGAAAAAGAGCAACTTCTTGCATGAGCTGCCGTTCTTCATCACTTGTTGCAGAGCTATCTTTCTGACAAACGAAAAGATTGAAAGAATTTTCAGCTCCTAAAAAGGTATCATCATCTAAAATTTCAACTGCAGTCATCCAGTTAGGATTATAATCTCTAGAAATTTCTTCAAAACTACCTTCCATTGTTCTATACTGAAGCAATGTTATTGCTCGCATGATATCACCAATCAGAATAAAGTCTCCTTTAGTTTTCACATATAAAGCAATAATATTATTGAAATGACTGCACTCTAGCCTTAGTTCCTTTTCTGTAGTCCATTCAAAAAGACGCACAGTACTATTAATACTAGCCAAAAGTTTTCCATTGAATTCAGAAAGGGAATAACATGCTCCCTTCACTTCTTTTTCTGCCGCTTGATGTAATTTTCCATCTTCTACATTAAACATTATGATTCTACCTTGTTTAGGTTCACTGTCATCTGGATTGACTATAGCAGTCCCAACAATATAATAATGGTTAGGATCATCACCAAGTTTGGCAGTAATCAAGCTCAAACAGTATTCAGTCTGCATCATCTGATGGGCATGTATAACTTCAAAGGTGTGCTGATCAAATAACAAAAAATGATGTACCTCAACCTCAATGCCATATTCAGGAGGCTGATTAGGACCAGCAACTTTAGCAATCTGCACCGACGTCTGTAATGAGTTGGTAATGGTTTGAGCTCGTGTACTTGCACTTTCCCTAACAATCGCTAGACCAGAGGATTCCTGTACATCTAACCTAGAAGATATCACACCAAAGGTTTGAGACGACTCCTGATAAGCTATTCGCCTGGGTGCTTCCCCAAGTGGTACTGACCGTATATGTAATTTCTGAATTTCATCAATGGTACCAATTACAACCATTGAATCAGTAGCCAATGCTAAGCTATCCGGATAAATTTCAGTATTTAATGAGCACATATAATTTACTTCTTTAAGATTAACATTTGAAAAAACTAATTTGTGGTTTGAAGAATAAATAACAGTAGGTCTATCTGAACAAGCAAATACGTTAGTAGTAGCCATTGAACGGAATGAACGTAGCACTATAGGCTGAGTTCCCAAAGTAACTCTCTTTCTTTCAGATAACTGTCCAGTAGAGCGATCAAATAAAAAATAAAACATAGATCCATCACCAAGAGCGCAAAGGACATAATGCATACTTTCAAATGAAGCAAAATGAATAGATCTTGATATAATTTCACCACCCAAATATTCTTTATGAACTTCATCAAGGGATGGTGCTCTCAAAATTCTTGCAGACATATCATTCCACAAGCCTATGGCTATGTATTCAGATTGTGTTTCATCAGGAAGAGGTGTTATGTCAAGGCATGATACTTCAAAGTCAAGCATTCTATATTTTTTCTCAACAATTTGATTACTGCATATTTCTAAATAATAAAGGTCACTTCCTGAAGCACACACAACTTGAAAATTATTAGAAGCAACAACGCTAATGTTTCTTCCCGAAGGCGGTCTCCATTCGCTTAAAACTTCTTCTTTTGCCCCCAAAAATATAAGTCTCACTGAAGTTGGAACAACCTGAACAAGAGAAGAATCATTAACATTACCGCAATACATTGTTTGTTGCTCTGACTGAAAACCTAAAATTTCTGTTTCTTCAACTTCATCACCATTCAAAGACAGGACCCTAGTATGTCCAACAAATGATAGAACAATGGTATTATCAAGGCCTGAAGCTGACCTCACTTTCAAAGCCCAAATTCCTTTAATACCTGGTAATTCAATTGTAGCTTGCTCTTGAATGCCAATGCCATTACGAATGATTCTCAATGATCCTTCCTTCAATGTGCCTGAACATGTCACCAACTGCCCTTGTCCTTGTCTCTCTAAATCCACAACTACCATATCAACAATAGGGGCCAAATTTGTAAAAGATTCCATTACAGTAACATATGATCCTGTTTCTGGATTAATGGATTTGTTCAACTTGACTAATTGTGAATCTCCAATACGAGATCCTATAAACAGTACTCCATTATCTAAATATGTAATACATTCAGGAATACTAACTTCACCCAGAAGTTCTACTTTAATATCACGGACAGATTCGGTACCATCAACTTTTTCATCTTTTTCCAACAATAGCATAAACAAATGACCTGCCATATCACCTAATATATACCTGCATCCATCTGTATCAACTTTAGCATAACATGTTATACTACTATGCTTAATAACTGGTGGCCCAACTGAAACAAAAGTTGCACCATCATGATACAATACCGATTCTTGTCCTACAATTATAGCACCACACATAGGTTCTGGAACAGGTATAATAATAGAAGCTTCCATTTCTATATTATCTTGTTTCCAAGGTGCTTTGACAAATTCTTTCTCCTTTAGAGAAAGTTCATGTGTTTTAATATGTCTTCCATTAAGATCTTGATGCAGAAGAATAAGCGTAGGATTAGTGCAACCATGTAAGAAATTTAAATCCTGAATTTCTGACTCTTCAATTCTAATACTTACAGCTTTAAGCTCATTATTTTCTTTCTCTAGTGGAATTATTTTTAAAAGACCATCATACAAACGTAAGCCTATAACTCTAGCTTCCGGGTCAATAACAGCTATGATGCCACTTTCAGAAACTTTTCCAATTCTATCAGCAATATTGCCATGGGCTTTTGTGTAAATATCTATTTTGTCATCGTCACCCTGACATTCAAGTATCATTGCATTATACTTTGATGTAACAATAAATAGTAAGTCTTTAGTTTCATTGACAGGACGAAAAAGACGCATCACAGCAATTTTACCATATACTCCTATTTCTTTCATTGGCCTCAGTCCTTCTGGTCCTACTAAAAAAATTTCAATCCGCGAATTCTTAGCAACAATCAAATTTAAATGATTTGGTGCAGTGAAATGACCTGTAGCACAAGCATTGACTGCAGTAGGCTTATGTGCTGTCACAAAATATTGATAAGCCATTTTAACCAGTGATAAAATATAAGAATTTCAATCAGACAATTAAACTGTTACAATTAATGACAATAGTACCTTTATGTCATTCCTTAAGCAGATATAATCACAAGTTTATTAGTGGCAACAATAAACACCACTAATATATTTTCACTTACAGACACATCAACAGTCACATTTAAAATAACACATATAGGTGAAAACAATAAAAATCAATTTTTGCTTTTAACTTAAAGCAAATTCTAATAGTATTCATTAACAAAGTACCGCATTGTTACTCGAGCACAGTTTGGAGGTAAAAAGATAAAAACAATGAGAGGTTTCAAATTGTTTGAATGAAGGTTATGATTAAGCATCAACGCGTGTGACTAAACAAATATGAAAATTTCTTCAGAATTTGCTTTTATATTTATTTTACCCATATTGACAGTAATCTGTCAGAGCACTACACCAGACAGCAAGAAAAAGCTTCAAATCGGTATAAAAAAACGTATTGACAACTGTACAAAAAAGTCTGTAAAGGGCGATCTTTTACACATGCATTATACAGTGAGTAATACTATTATTGATTTTAAGAAATATATATATATATATATTTTTTTTTTTTAACTATTCTTTTGTCATTTCTAGGGAAAGCTGGAAGATGGCACTGTCTTTGATAGCAGTTATGACAGAAATCAACCTCTAACATTTACTTTAGGATTCGGCCAAGTGATTAAGGGTTGGGACCAAGGACTTATGGGGTATTGATTTTTTAAAAATTGTAATCAGTTCATTTTATTTCATGGTGGTATTATTTCTCCAAATGACAAAACTTGACATCTAACTAATATAAGCTTTACTACAATGCCAAAACTTTTATTAATTTCTAATGTAATTTATCTTAGGTGTGGTAAATCCTTCTTAAGACATGCCAAGAATCACATAGCCTAGGTGAATTTCTTAATCATGTAATAGATTTACTTGTTTAAAAATAAAATTGCCAGAAACAACCTGCAATCTTATTATACAGGGTGTTCAGCATAAGACTGCAGTAACTTCGGGAGGCGATCCTAGGCATAATTTGCAACGAAAAATTCCATATAAACTATAGCTCGATTCTTATCCGTTTTATAGGTATTGCAGCAGTTCCCTCTGCTGTAACGACATACATCCAATAGATCAAATATTTCAGTGTTACTTTTCTATTAATAAAACATAATTTATGAGTGCTGCAATACAATGCGGCAAAATCATGATGAAGTTCGCCTAGCAGTAGATGCAGTCAAAAGATCAGTGCTGTGTATGAGAGAGGAGGGAGGACATTTTAAACAATTATTGTAAATTAAGTATATAAATTTTAATTAACCTATCTTAAAATTCAAATATTAGAATAAGATAAATAGGTAATTATGATTAAATTATTTTTCTATTAATAAAACAATTTAAAATTTCTGAGCATTCTCTCAGTATTTCCCAAAATGCCGATGTTGCATCTCCCTGTTTTTTGTAATTAATAAGTGATTTCAGTATCAATTTTAGAAATTATCACTATTCATGTTATACCATTCGAAAGGTGTATGTGTGTAGAAGTTTTTTTTCAAGTAGTGCACGTTTGTAACATATGTAATATTTTTGAGAAAAATGCAGTCAAAGTTTTGGAACGGAATCAGAAACTTGCTATTTCATATGTTTGGATCAATAAGTTAAATGCTGGATGCTGCTATTTTGATATTTAAATAAGTTTATTTCAAAGGAAATTTAATCTTCTTTCTAATGAGCATATTGAAATTGCTCTAGGTTTAATAGTTTGGGAAATTTTGACAATTATTTGTCAAAAATTAGAAATTTCTTGATAAAACAAAATTAAAAATATCTATAAAATGGATGAGAATCGAGCTATAGTTTATATGAAATTTTTTGTTGCAAATGATGCCTAGAATCACCTCTCGAAGTTACTGCAGTCTTATGCTGAACATCCTGTATGTATTTAAGTTATAAATAAAATTTTAAATTATCTTTCTGGTTTTGGAAAATATTTTAATATCTTTAATGAAACCTCTTAGTTAGTGATACAATATGTTCTCAGAAAATATGCCATTTTAATACATCATTTAAAATAAATGAATCCAATTGATTTATATTTATCACAAGCATCGGTAACATTTTTACTTACTGTAAATAAATGAGTCAAAGTTTTCATCAAGAGATTATGTAGAAATGGAAAATATATTTATGTCTATTTATTTATGCTTAAAATGTAAATCCTTCCCACTGAATGGAGTATCTTCATTATTGAAGTATATTATAATCTGTCTTAATATACTCATTAAATTTAATCATTTTAATTAAGTGATGTTGGTCTAATCTATATAAGGGACTCCTTTAACTAACACTCTTAAGTTTCATGATCAAGGATGTTTAAGTTTATGATGATGAACTTAAATTGGAAAGATAAGTCAAGTATAGTATTAATAAAATATTTTAAAAAATGTGCTTATAAATAAAACTTTTTGATAGGGGTCACCTGTGGTGTAGTGGTTAGCATAGCAACCTACTAAACCCAAGATCGCGGGTTCACAGCCCGGCAGATGACCTTAAGATTTTTTAAAGGGAGTAAAAAATCCTCAGCTATGCCGTCCTTCGGAAGGGACGTAAAATGGGGGTCCCGAGCCTGTGCGATGTCAGGTACTCGTTAAAGATCCCTATCCTAATTATACCTGGATAGGCAAAATTTAGGACTCCCACCGTAGCATCGTCCGATTAGCCATAGCAGCATAAAGTGACGTTAAACGAAACAAACAAACAAAACTTTTTGATTTATGCCATAGTTCTGGAACAACAATTAAAGTCATCGTTTCCGACCACATTACAGATTTGCAAGAAAAACAAAAATATGGCATTGTTACTCGCATATCTGTGGGTTTAGTGCTGAAATCATTAAATTAATAAAACTGGAATGTACTCAAAAAAAAACTTTTTACACTTATACTTTTTTTTTTCTTTTCTGATCCATACAAACAATAGTTTATTAGTAATTAAAGAATAAAATACCTACACTTCTTGATTAGATTTATTAGAATGAATTTAACTTGAATTTCTTATCAGGGTCTTTATAAATAACTCATGAATGATTATCAGATAATTCTAATTTATACTGTATTAAACTTTCAAAAACAATTGAATGGCTCCACCAAAAAACGTTCTAAGCGACAAAATTATAAACTGACATTTTTAAAGTTTTTTAAATGTATAATAATATGTCTTAGTATGATATAGTACTCCATTATGTTATTATACATGTAAATATAACAAATTAATATGTGAATATAAAATCTAACCTGCAAAACTAACAAAAACTTCAGATTACGATTTTCTTTCACTGATTACTCAAAATTTTATATTTGTCGCTTCGAACGTTTTTCAGCGGACCCATTCAATTATTTTAAACCATACCAGTTATTTTTATTCTCCATTCCCTGAGTGAGAACTCTTTAGGTGCCCAATAATTAATCATGAGCTTAAAAGATTTGACATATTCAATACTTCTTATCAGTGGCTGTTCCAGAAGAAGGCTATATCACCCTCAAAAAAAAAAAAAAAAAAAAAAAAAAAAAAAAAAAAAAAAAAAAAAAAAAAAAAAATATTATATATGAAACTGTCTTCATTAAGAGTTGAAAAGTTTTCAAAAAATTATGGAATTCATTTTATATATATATATATATATATATATATATATATATATATATATATATAAAGTATAATATGAAACTGTCTTTATTAAGAGTTGAAAAGTCTTCAAAAAATTATGGAATTCATTAATTTCTTTAATTAAATAATTTTATTGCAGGGGTTGGTACTCAGGTTGATGGAGAAATCTTGGTTTTTCTGTACAAGAGGGTTTTTTTTTTCTGTTCCTACTGTAAACAAATTTAAAATAAGGATGTGTAGTGCATTTTCAAATGATTTTATTATTTCTAGAAATTTGTGAAAATTTAGCTTTTGACATAAATGTATCTAATCTTGTCTTCTAATAAAATAAATACCATAGAAATAGCAAGTAATCCATCATCTTCTAATTGTATTGATCTTTCTATACTGTTGCATACTTCAACTGGTTCTAGTTTTTAGCTTTGCTATAAGCTATTGGTTCCTATGATTTTAGTATAATTAATCCTGGGCATTCATTGACCAAAAATCAAGTTCATCTTGGGTACAATTTGATTTTCCAAAAATTGATAATTTACAATTATAAACTAGTCTATCAGTTAGTATGGAATCACAATATAAACATTTTTAAAAAAGACAATCAGATGTATTTTTTGAATAAAAGTTAAATTTATATTAAGAGGTTATTTAAACAAAACTTTATTTATTATCCAGAAAGTTTAAACATTTTAATTATAAACACATTTAACAACAAAATTAATTTTAGGATCGAAAACTTTACATAAAAAAAAAAGAAGTAAAGCTTTTAGAAGTCGAAATGTACCAAGTGTACACACTCCTCTTCTCTCTGATTAACTTCACAATATTTTTTAATACTCAAAATAACAGCTATATTAAGGACTAAGAATTATTTAGGCGTCTTTATAAATTGCCTCTTATGTACGCTTATTTGGTCAAGTACTAGTGATAGAGCTGGCAGAGGTTAGAGGGCAATTAATATTAATATTATTTCTTTAAGATTGCATCAGCCACAATGTAGGCTGGCATAGTCATAAAAAATTAATCTTAGTTCAATAAATGGAAATGCAAGAATATAAAAAAGTAACAAAATTGTAATGGAAGTATGAGACCACTTTCCTAACCATGTCATATATATATCTCACCCTGCTTAAAGTTCTCAGAATTATGTGCAGTTGCACATAATGTATGATTGTCGAGGGTAATGTGATCCCACAACATATCAATGCCATAACAGTGAACTATTACTAAATTTGTGTTAGGCCTTTTTCATTCATGCAATGCCTACTGTCACTCAAAGCAGAATCCTGACCTGTCACTGAACAATACCAATCCCAACTTCTGGTTCTCTTTTAGTTAAGTGTTCACTCACTACAATATTTCTTTGGTTATTATCGAAATTGGAGCCGCTAACAAAGTGATACAAAATTAAACTGACCTCTCTCAATCTATTTCTCATTGTTGAAACAGATACTTATAACTCAAAGAATAAAAAAAATAAAAAATAATCTTTCAGGCTGTCAAAAAAGGGATTTGCCAGAATTAATCCTCAAGAGACAGTCTCCTCTTTCAGTAGCATATTTGGAACGGCTTACAAAGACACTTAAATATCCACCAACATTAACCAAAAATACCTGCACAGCTCTTGAACTCTTAAAATCTCAATGGAGAGAAATTCCATGGCGAAAACTGTTCAGAGAGCAAGAAAAGGCTATACTAAGAATGACAAATCCAGTAAATAGTAAAAAAGTTTTCCACAATTAAAGAGATTTACATTTTTTTTCTTAAAAATTATTTATATGTTAGTAAAGAAAACTTTTTATAATAAAGTATGTTTAATTAACATTTTAATATTAAGTCTACTTTTGTTATAAAACATATTTATCTATGTATATCTAAGTACTTATTAATTACTCAATCTATAAAATATATGTATCTTTTTTTCTTTTTTTTTTTTCAAGTTTCATATTGCAATTCCCTAGGCAACATTTGTACAGTTTAGATAGTTTTGATTAATACGAACCTACGCTTTGGAAGAGTCTTATACCTTAATATTAAAAACTCACAGCCACCTATTTACAAAATTTGTTATTTATACAATCAATTGTAAATTGTTGTTTTGTTTTTTTAATTTATTGATTTTTTATAAATAAAGAGTTCTTAAAAACCCTTCACTGATAATAAATTAATATTCCTTCCAGGATGTGTGAAGGTGAGATCAGAAAACTTGTAATACCTCCTGATCTTGGCTATGGAAAAGTTGGTGCACCTCCTAAAATCCCAGGCGGTGCTGTTCTAACATTTGATGTAGAACTAGTAAAAATTGAAAAACGTGATGAATTATGATTCGTTTATTGAATTTTTAAAGTAAGTTAATATTATATAACTATTGTGCTTATTTACAACAAGTGAGACTGTTTAGTTTATAACCATCCTGTTTTATTTGATCACTAAACTAAATATTGGGTTATTACATTGTTTACCAGTATAAAAGCGGTGTTAAAATCACAGCAATCAATAGTTTGATGTCAATGATAAGTTCCCTGGTCTTTAAACATTATTTATAAATATAGTTGATTTGTATTTATTTATAAAATGTATAACATAACATCACAATATATACATTAAAAAAAAAAATTGAATAAAGTTTGTATTTACAATTTAAAAACAATAATTCCTTAATATTTTTTTAATGTTTTCCTGATAAGAGTAAGTCTTTGTTTATGAGCTTCTGTAACAGAGGCACGTTTGTAAGGTCGTAATTCATCTGTGCCAAAACCTGGTATCCACATATTCCAATTCCTTTCTGAAAACAGCCAATTAAAACAAATATTAAAATTATTTATTTACAATAAATTTAAAAATAAATGCAATCTACATGTATAGTAATAGGTTTTTTTTATTTTTTATTTAATCTTGAAAATAGTATATAAACAATTATTGAAATTAATCTCAATGTGATATAAGAAAAAAAAATCTATAATACAAAATAAATTATTAAAGATAAAATTGAGGAGGGTCATATTCAGACAGCCCCTATATCCAAGTCGATTTTTATTAGCATAGTTATTAACAGAAAATCTCGGAGATAACTGTGTCACAGTTTACTGCCTTTCACTTCACCCCTCAAATATTTACCTATGTATCTACCAATATTTAAATTATTGTAAATATCCAAATTATAAATAACTAGCATCCCCGTCGCGGCTTTGTTAGTTTGTGCTAATTGATTTTTTTTTTTGGTTTATCAATTAAAATCTAAAATATGCAATTAAGCATTATTTCCACATTAATTTTTAAACACTAGCAGTAATTTTCAGCCTGGTCACAATTGCAATGGTTGTACGTGTAAGAATATTTTAATGTATGGGTTGGTAATCCATATAAACAGAGACTATTAAGAAACTCTTGCAGATAATGGACTGCATTATCAGTGGTTATAATTAAAGGTTCATGGATGATATTTTTACTCACAATATCAAAAAGCAAAGGATCGACATTTTGATTTGGTAATAATTTTATTGACTCTATCTGGTTGGATTTTAATTTCTAACCATAAAAGTATATGACCTCAAACCTGGTTTCTGCTATTCAACATTATTCATTTAAATTTTTATTGTAGTAAATTTTATTATTACTAAACCTACATAAATTTATTTATGAATATTATGTAGTTACAATTTGGTACCGATAAGTTTAGTAGTTTTACCATTGTAAACTCTATTGCTGAATAGTGCTAACCGCATTTCGGTTGATTTTCAAACTTCACAGGGATCCACATGTTGCACCACAAATTTTAATCTTCTTAAATAATTTAATTGAATTGAAGTAAATTTTATAATTAATTTTAAGCTCTGTATAACACTATACTTTTGTGACCTCTCATATAGAATGGTAGTAGCCACCTAGCATTCAATTTTCAAACTTTACTGTTATTCAAATGTTATAGCTTTTTAAATTAAAATTATTTAAAAATCAGTAGATTTTATTATTGCTTAACCTTCCTGGAGCTATGAAGATGATGTAAAAATTTGTTGCAGATTGGATCAGTATTTTTCACGGTTAGTGATCGCAAATGAAAAATGTCCTTTTATATAATAATAAATAATTAACAGATGGTTAATAAAATGTGATACCTTCAAAAACCCTGGGAAATATCGTAGTATGCTACAAGTTTGGGCCACAATCTGATAGAGGATAATTAGCTTTACACTCTTCTGGTATCATCTACAAGGAGTCTTACTCAGATTTATCACTAGTAACTTAATATTTAATAGCCAGGACATGGCAAACCCCTGCTCATATTCTGTGGTAGAGCAGCATTCAAATAAAAGAGCTCATGACAACTTCCAAACATATTGGAGAATTGATTATTTAAAGTTCTGTTGAAATCATGAATCTAAGAGCCTTTTCTCTTTTTTTTAGGTTAAATAGGCCACTGCCACATCCAAGAATGTATTCACTGTTCATAATTCGTTTGGTTTATCTATGTGTATTTTGTGTATGTTACAAGGATAAATTTAATGTTCTTTCATGAAATAAAAAGTGTTCGATAAAATTTAGTCCAAAAATCTGTTGAAGAAGACTTTCTTTTCTAAAAAGAATCAAACCATTTTTCAACTAAAAAAAAAAAAAAAAAAAAAAAAAAAAAAAAAAAAAAAAAAAAAAAAAAAAAAAAAAAAAAAAATGACTTTTTTGAAAGAGTATAGTTATTATGACAGGGCAACTATAAAATATGTTTTAAATGAGAAAATAGGCCACTATGTAGTAGCAATTGTGCCCTTGAATTCTACTACAAAAAAATCTCTTTTAAGCCACCTTGTTTGTTTGCAGCAAATCATAAGCATGATACATTTTTTTATGTTAGATAAGACAGCAAACTTTTAGTCTTAATAAATGAACAGATATGCTTAAAAAAACGATAAAAAGAAGTATTAAGTTGTAGCGTTTTACAGTATTTGTTCAAATAAAAAAGATTAAACAAAAACAACTTTTTCAAAAATTTTATGGGCCACCCAAAAAGATGATGAGGTCCACATCCATGTATGCACAACACAATTGTACAGATGTGCTGCATTAAAAATATTAAAAAAGAAATTGATACACATATGACCTTATAACACATCCCAATTTTTTAAAATTAAAATCCATAATAGCTAAACATCCTTCAGTGCAAATTAAACGCATCTATTTAATTTATCTACAGCTATTATCAATGGATTAACTGTAGGCATTATATGCATTTATTAAGTAAATACTTTTTATTATTATAGTACATACTTTTTAACCTAAACAAATCCTTACCTAAATGTAACTGAAGATCCTTAACTTCTACAGTTGTTGATTTTCTATGTTTTGCAAGAAGACAACCAGCTGTAATAGCTGAGTCAACAAAATCATCTGCCATTTGTAGTAACACATCTTCAACATCCTCATCTAGTTGTTCATTAGGATCAACTTCTCTAACCAAATCTTGCAACCTCATTCTTGTTAGTATCTGAAATTATTATACAAGAACATAAATTAACTCTAAATCACCAAAGAAACTATTGTTTTCACTATGATTCATAATAGTTTAATAATATTAATTATGTTTTTCTTAATACAAGATAAAAACGCACCATCTCTTCGTAGACTTCAAAGCGGCGTATGACAGCATACAGCATGAAAAACTGTACAGTGGCCTCAGGGGTTTTAATATACCTGAGAAGCTTATACAGATGATTAAAGTCACTATGAAGGATATGAGGTGTGTAGTTAGGATAAACGGTGAACTGACAGAAGAGTTTCATGCAAGGAAGGGATTACGGCAAGGTGATGCACTGGCCTGTTTATTGTTTAATCTTGCTCTTGAGAAGGCGATAAGAGATGCGGGCTTGCGCCGAGATGAGCGATGCGGAAACATCTTTAACAGCCTCGTGCAATTGTTGGCATAAGCAGATGATGTAGATATCGTGGGGCGCTCCTTCCAGTCCATGAGTGAGGCATTTCTGGCTCTGGCGAGTTCGGCCAGTAAACTTGGGCTTGAGGTAAACGAGTCCAAAACCAAATACATGGCATCAGAAGAGGTTCCGAGGCCAGGTGAGACAGTGGCAATAGGACAACACAGGTTCGAGAAGGTCTCTGAATTTAAGTACCTGGGTTCAATAGTCACTCAAGACAGCACCCCCGATGTGTGGAGATTAGGAAAAGGATAGCCGCCGCTAATAGATGCTACTTTGGTCTAGCAAGGCAGTTCAGAGGGAGAATACTCTCAAGAAAGACCAAGCTCTACCTCTATAAAACCTTAGTGCGCCCCGTGCTCCTGTATGGATCGGAATGTTGGACAGCATCAAAGGCAGCCGAAAAAGAACTGATGATCTTTGAAAGAAAAGTTCTCCGACGAATCTTTGGTGGGGTAAAAATCGGAGAGGAATGGAAACGCCGCACAAACCAGGAGTTGTATACGATTTTTGAAGAGGCAGACATCGTTACAACCTACAAGTTAAGGCGCTTAAGGTACGCTGGGCATATTGCCAGAATGGCTGATGGAGATATGCCAAAGGGGTTGCTGACCCAACTGATCCATGGGACAAGGAGAAAAGGAAGACCAAAGCTTAGGTGGTCGGATGGGGTCGCTGCAGATGCCAGAAGCATGTTGGGGGTGCGAAACTGGACGGCGTCAGCGCGGGACCGTGACGATTGGAGGAGGCCAAGACCTGTCACCGGGTTGTAGAGCCGTTATAAATAAATAAATAAATAAATGTTTTTCTTAGAATTTTCAAACAAAGTTGAATTTAAGAAAGTGTCTCTCAAAAATTCCAATTAAATGGTATCCTTGAGAAACTATAAAAAATATTTTATTACGGCAATAGTTTACTATAAAAAGTAATATAAAAACCCATTAAAAGCAAAAGGTATATAGAAAAAATCAAACCATATAAGTTGGTAAAAAAGGTAAAGAGGTCAGAAAATCTATATCTTTGATAAAAGTAAAAAATTCAAAAAGAAACTTTAGTTTGTTGTGATAATAATCACAAAATGGGAAAAAATTAAGTAGCTATTTTTTGAACAGTTCGTATATATATACACATTTATATTATTCGTATAAGTATACAGGGTGTCTCGAATTTAAATGGCAAAACTTCAGGAACTTATAGGGGAATGAAAAACTAAGACGAAAAGTCCTTTAGAGATTGGCTCGCTTTTGCTTAGTTTTAGAGAAAATCGCAAAAAAAAAAAAAATAAATAAAAATAATAATAATAATAAAATGTTACAGGTAGTGTTAGAGCCCCCGCAAAATTGACAGGGTCTTTTGAATGAGGCTTCAAAAACTAAAACAAAATAAACTAAAGGAAAATAAATAAATAAACTAAGGTTCCGAATATTGGTATCTATTTGAGAAAACCGAAACCATACACCAAACATACATAATATATTTACAATAAAGAAAAACAAACATTAACTATTTACAAAAAATGAATTAAATAACAAATAATTATTGAAGTACACTGGCAGTGTACTACCAGATATGCAACACAGTAGTGGGAAAGCGAGAGGTAGGAAGGAACGTCAAGCTCCACATCTTCAAGTCGGTGTACATGCCGATATTACTGTACGGAGCTGAAAGCTGGATACTCACGGAGAAGCAGGAAAAGCAGAGTTACCGCTGCTGAGATGAAGTACCTACGAAGAGTCGCAGGCAAGACAAGAAGAGAGTGCGTCCGCAACGAAAAAGAGGCAGGAGCTAAATATGATCCCCCTCAAGGATACCCTAGAAATCAGACAGTTGAGATGGTTCGGGCACGTGGTGCGTATGAAGGACCATCTAGACCCACTGAAGACGATGGAATATGTGCCGGAAGGGAAAAGGCCGCGAGGACGACCCAGGAGGACTTACCTCCAATACATCGAACTCCTAACCAAGAAAAGAGGAAAGACCCTGGAACAAACTAAAACAATGGCGAGGGACCGCGACAAATTCAAATCCTGGCTGGAAGCTCCCCTACGCCGAGAGGCACCATAGGGAGAAGTGAAAGAAGAGAAGAAGAAGATAATTATTGAACCTTTTGAATCAAAACTAAAAATAACCTATTAATGAAAATTATGACAATTATTACTAAACAAAACAAAATATAAATGAATAAAATAAAGATATATGCTATTATTGGTGAAGAACTTTCATGAATGTGTAATGTGTCTGAAGAACTTTCATAAGATGTCTAAGATGTGAACGCTGGACGTCTTCGAAAGCGGTCGAAGAATTAGTGGGCCCACGTCTGCATTTTAACTAACAAAGATGAAAACAGCAATGACACCAACTAATCGCCATCTTGTACAGCACTCCAAACAACTAATTAGCGAGTTGGGCTAACAATCATGTGGCCATTGCTAGGTAACAGCAGCCAAAGCCTACAGCCACAGCAGCGACCTCCTAAATCGCTCACCTCACCAATAATATATTGTTTCTAATTCAAAACGGAAAATTAATGCAACCACTATAATTAAAAATACAGATTAATTTAATGGTGTTAACATGTAGTGATTATAACCTTTCAAAGTTCGTCAGGCTAGGCAGTGAGATATGTAAACACTTAATGTTATCCTTTACTTTTATTTGTTTACAATTTGGCTTCCTTCTAGGATTATAATTTCTAAATCAGTCTTCAGTCAGTTACTCAGATATTTTTGTGTGAATAGCATCAGCCACAATGCAGCATACATATTCTAATGTTGAATACGCTGATATGATTTTTGTGTATGGTTTCTGTAACGGTAATGCTTTAGGAGCGGTGTGGGAGTATGCAAATAGAAGAGTGCCTAATTGATGAGTCTTTTCCTTAACTTTCAATAGATTACGAGAGACTGGGTCATTCTTAATACGTAATGAAGGCGACCAATTCCAGGCAGCAATAAGAGCAGATCATCGGAGAAGAAATTGTGTCGAACGCCACTTCGATAACAATCCTGCGACTAGCATCCGAAGAGCATCTGCTGCATTAGCAATATCGCGTCAAGCAATATGGCAAACTTTGAAAGGTGATAATCGCTACCCATACCGTCTTCAAAAAGTTCAGAATTTATTATGTCAAGAGATTGAATTTTAGTAACTGGTTTCTTGACAAAGTTCACGATGATAATTTATTTCCATTACAAATTATATGGACTGATGAAGCCACCTTTACAAGAGGAGGAATTGTTAATCAAAGAAATTATCATGTATGGGCTCTTGAAAATCCCAGAGCTATTAGAGAGAATAGGTTTCAGCATGAATTTGCTATTAACGTTCGGCTTGGAATTTGGAACGGATTACTGGTGGGACCATATTTTTTACCTTGAAGATTGAATGGTATCACATTTACACATTTTTTGGAGAACGACTTTTCTAATTATTTAGATGACATTCCCTTACAGCAGCGGATTGAAATGTGGTTCCAACTCGATGGATGTTCAGCTCATTATAGCAGAGTTGCTCGAGCTTGGCTGGATATAAATTATCCACAACGATGGATTGGATGTGAAGGAGTAGTACCTTGGCCACCCAGATCACCTGATATGACACCCATGGATTTCTTCGTATAGAGAACCTTGAAGCAGAAAGTTTATTCGGAGTCAATCAACTCAAGAGAGCAATTAAGTGACCGAATCATAGAAGCAGTGCACCAAATATCATCAGAACAATGTTTAGCTGCAATTTATCAAGTAAGTGATGCTAGTGCTGCTAGATGTAATGCTTGCATTGGTGCAAGAGGACAACATTTTGAGCAATATTTACATTAAAAAGAACATAAAATAAATATAAATGTAAATAAATAAGTATAAAAATGAAAACTTGTTTTGTTTCTTTTTTTTTACGATTTTCTCTAAAACTAAGCAAAAATGAGCAAATCTCTAAAGGACTTTTTTTTTATTAGTTTTTCAGTCCCCTATAAGTTCCTGAAGTTTTGCCATTTAAATTCGGTACACCCTGTATATAAACACACATACACTCCTGGACAGAATTAGCGCATAACCTATTTTTTTTTTTCTTTTCTATTTCTGTGTTTAAAATGTGAATTTAATCTTCAGACACCTTATCACTAGGCCAATTGTCATCAAATACCCATACTTAAATTTTCATAGCAGTAAACACATTAGAAAATGGTTTTGTTTATTGACAAATCAAGGTTTGCCCTACATTCTCTAGATGGTTGGATAAGGGTGTTAGGACACCCTGGAGAGCGATTTACAATAGAGTTTGGAGGTGGCTCTGTAATAAGGTGGGCTGGCATAACATTGGAAGTTATGCCATTAAGAGAGTTGCACATAATAAACAGGGGCTCACTGACTGCAGAGTGGTATGTGATGGACATCCTGGAAAGACAAATAAATTAAGCATTGATAATAAAACAAAAACCGGTTCTTGATTTTTAAGTGCTAAGTAATAATGTCTATCAAATCAATTCAGAAAGTATTTTTTTGATAAATTGCAGCCGATAAGAAGTGATTTATACCAGTAAATCTGAATCAAATCATACACATCTCGCTTGTCATACCATTGAATAACATTTAAATATAAATAAAAAGTACTTTACTTTTTGATAAATTTAATTTGAGGAAAACGCCTAAAGGTAAATTTAACCACAACTTTTATCACCCGAACTAGAGGAAGATAGTTCAAAATGGGTTAACCAAGAAGAGTGTTCTAAAGCACTACTCTTGTTGTGAACCTACATACTTAAGATTTAGCTATTTAATTTTTAAATATTACAGAAACTAAGCATTTAATACATACAAAGGTAATGCATGCAGGTTGATGGATGTAATAGATGTAGAAACCTGTTCACTGAGTCTTTTAGTTGTTAGCTTACTAAATTCAAACTGCTACTCTCACATTAATTATAGGATTAAAAATTTTGGAAGTAGGGGTTCTAGAGATTACATATCCTAGGATACATAGACATATCCTAGAGATTATCTAAACATATATAGACATATCCTAGAGATGACCTGAACATATACTCCCCGACAAAATTATAGGCCACCCCCTGTTATAGTTATTGTTATAGAATGTAATACTTTAACAAAAGAAATTAAATATTGTTGTGAACACACAATTACTGAACAAACCTGTAATTGTTGAGATCTGATTCTGATTGCTCATGGAATTTCGAAAAAATATTCGTACTTACATGTGACAAAAGTAGATTCAGTTCTTATCTTAATCTAGTACAAATTGCAATGTTATAAAACATTATGTTTTTGTATTTCATCTAATTAAATTTTATCAAGCAATGCTATGAGGTAAAGAGTAGTCAGAGAGTAAAAACGAATAATTAAAACATTATGTAAAACAAACTGGACAATATCAAAAATCACTCGTATTTTAAATAGAATAAGGCATTTGATAAGGAATTTCCTTAGGCTGGGAAAAAATTATAGCCAAAAGGAAAGAACTAGTAGGTTTATGGCAACAACTGTTCAAGAACAGTGAGCTATTTTATGCTGAGTCCAACTCTTCAGCCGCAGCGAGAAAAATTTGAAAAAGCTCATTTCGAAACAAACATCAGCAGATGTTACTTAGTCTCCTTAAGTAATGTTCAACGCTTAAAACCAGTCATTTAAAGCTTCTTAAACTGAAGACAAAACCTCCTCTTACAAAGCCAACAAACATAAATTTGCTTTTAAACATGTCTCATGGGGAAAGAGATAGAAGAAAGTTGCCTTCAATAATTTAATATAGATGGTCCTAATGGATTCTGACACTATTTTCATGATTTATAAAGAGAAAAAATGTTTTAAAGCAAAAAAATGGAAGGAAGTGGTGTTACTTTTTGGGCTGAGATAGGAAACTACATAAATACAGAACTAAAAATTTTTTTTAAACAAAAATGAATGCAAAAATTTATATAGACTTTATCCAGGAACTGATTGCTCAAGAAGCAGAAGAGCTGAATCGAGCTGGGATCATCTCCCAGTAAAACTATGCACCTGTCCACACAGCTCACATAGTAAAAGATTTTTTCAGCCTAAAATATTTCTATCTTACCCAGTCTAGCCCAATCACCAGATCTGAATATTTTTGAGAGGTGCTGGGGAAAACTTTTTTATGCAGTTCATGCTCAAGGGAGACAGTTTAACTTCTTAGAATAACTCAAAACTTGCATCATTGAAAAGTGGGCTGAAATTTGTCAAAGATGTATAAGGAAAGTTTTCAATCTTTTCCAAAACTATAGGCTAAAGTCTTGGAGAAAAACAGTGGATTAGCACAGAACTGAGAAGTGCATCTACTAAGAGATAATAGATTAGCTGACCCATATTTTTGTTGTGGTCATCTGTATGTTTTTCTTTCTGTTCTAATAAAAAATAAATTTGTGTAATAAATATATTGGTTTTCATTTGTTATCAGCAAAGTTATAATAGCCCAAAATATTTCTAAAAAGTTTAATCGCTTAGAATTAATGTTTGACATAAAAAATAAGAGTGGCCTTTAATTTTGTCGGGGAGTGTATGTAACTGCATATTGCTATCAGCATAACTTGGTTAAAATACTTTTTCTTAAATATTGATCTAAAAATTTATTGTCAATATTTACCTGGGTGGATTGCTCTTGGCCTTGACTTGTTGAATTAGTTGCATTTGGAAGGCTGGTTACGGAAGTCTGTATAGTATTGGGTAAAGATGGTGGTGTATGATTTAAATTAACTACATTAGCATTAACATTTTGGTTCGGCAAACCTTGAGTTAATACGGTTTGTAATGTTCCCATAACAGGAACAGTATTAACTAAAGTATGGGGCTGTGTTGAACTGTTCGTTAATACTTGGCTAACATTATTTGTTGTATCATTCCCAGAAATAACTCCTTGCTGGGAAGTAGGCTAAAAAAAAAGAAAAGAAAAAAGTTAATAACACCAACACTTTAACTTAAAACCTCATACCATCAATCCCCACACTTAAGCTCAAATATGAGATACTATCTTTAACATAGACAGCACATTAAGCGTATAGAACATAAGCAATTAATAGTAACAGTCCCTTTAGCAGTAACAAATAATAAGTGAAATTACTGTGTTTTGATTAAGCTAATCGCATACATCAAGATGTTGAAACAAATTAATATATTTTTACAGATACAGACTCTAAAAAGAACTGCAAACTAAGAGGAAACAAGGAGACTTTACAACTTAAAATCACAACTCAAGGGATTGTAACTCAGTTACACCTTAGACAACACACAAATAGTATAATGACAAAGCTTCCATTTTCCCACAATAAAAACAGAATACAAAACATGTAATTACCCAAAAGATGTGCGTTTATATAAACAAAAATGCATTAACATACATAACAATAAGCACCAATTATAATATCAATAAACAGACAGGAATACAGCTGAGATCATGTAAGTACCCTAAATGGAGACATATATACTTTTAATGATCACCCAATTAAGTTATAACAAATTTGGATTTATTGTGTAGGTACATTAAAACTGATTTCAATCCCTGTTATTTACGATGTGGTTTGAAGGTTTATTAATAAGCTTTAAATCTATCAATAACAAGTAACAGCTACTAACACACATATATTTTTTAATAGTGACATTTTCTAAATGCTTTTAATAACCATATAATCCCTTCATTAAATTTGTATTTTGCTATTCACACCACAAGTGCTTTTAATAACAAGTGCAAGTGGTGTCCCACACTATCATGGTGCAGTCATTAAGACCAATACTTTCTTACTTCATGAAAGAAATCCCGGTATTGTGAAAACCTTTCAGGATGTGGATAAGGCCACATGGAACTCATTCTGGATACATCCTAAATAAATTACAACAGAGTCAAATATTATAAATATTTTGAGACAATCTTTTTTTCCTGAACTAATTCATATTCCAAACTTTTAGATTCATTATGAAATAAACAAAGAAAAAAATTACTGTTCATATAATAACAGAAACAATTATTTCACTACTTTGAGACTCATTGGTTCAATAAATGTTTTCATAAACAATTTCAAATACTTTAATATAGTTACTAACATACCACAAAATTGTTCATTTCAGCATCATTAGAGTGACTATTTTGGTGTGGTGGTTGGCCTAAATTATCCATAATAGAGGTAAAAATCTGAAAAAAATTAAAATATTAATTAACAAAAACTATTACAAATTTTAAACATTAAATTTATCGGTAACATTACAATCCTCAACAATAAAAAAGTGCCGTGTATTTTTTTGATGTAATGCTTCAAGAATTATTCGAAATATAAAAACCTGCCCTGAATGAACACGAAAGTGCAAGACTGCAGAAAACTGGAACCTCTCTTGAGGTTATAAAATCCAAGTAACTTGTGGTAACTTAATCAATGTTGCTATATAAGATTTGTTTGTTTTTAATTTTTTCTCCTTTTTTTTAATCTGAAGATTCCAGTTTTCTTTGTTAGATTCACAAAAAATATTAAAGGTAGATAAAAAATAAAATACAAAAAAAAATAGAGAAAAAGGAATTTTCTATCATTTCTATTTTTCCGATTAGACCTGAAGAATTTGTATTTATTTTTTCATCCTGACCATTGTACTAATCGTCTATTAGTATTTTTTACAGATAAAATTGATATAGTAAAGAAAAATGTATTTGAAGTCTGATTTTATTTTATTTTTTATTTGTGAATTAAAAGTACATGCATATATAAAATCAAACTATTGAAAAAAATTAGAGTACGAATTGCTGGTAAACAAAAAGCTTTAATTTGACATTTAATAGTCAAATTTGAGCATACTATTTCTGTATTAAAAGTAATGTGTAATAAATCAAATAAAATAAACCATGCAATGAAAAATATGTCATTTCGAATGAATGATAGTCATATAAATCGTTTATTTCATTTAACTGTTCCAAATATTCATTGAGGGTGGAATTTTTCGGAAAAAGTTTAAGATTAGATACAGTCAGTAACTGTATTTTTATTTTATACTCATAATTAATAACATAAAAGATGTAAATCTTATAGGCCTTAGGATCTTATTTTGAATTATTTAATTTTTTGCTGTTTATTGAAGTTTAAAATACTAACTTCTATTAGTGGCGGAACGATGATTCATCTTACAAAACAGTTTATTTAATTATGTTTTGTGTAATTTAATGTAATGACCAGTTCCTGAGTACTTATAAAATCTTCAAACTCTATGGATGTAATCGATTATATTCTCTATGGATGATGCTTATGTTTAGTGTAGAGGTGGGCTAAACAGTTATTTTTTGGTATTAGGTTACTACGTTATGGCTCTATCCCAGTAATAGGTTCCAATAATAGGTTATTCCAGTAATAGGTGATTCAAGTAAACCCCTGTCCTACCGCTAGAATGCGCGCCCGTCAATCACTGCTGTTGCCAATAACTCTTCGGGATCTAATAACGCTTAGAATCACTGCAGTTCTTACAATAACGCCAGTTATTAGAATCACTGCAGTTATTACAATCACTCCAGTTCTACAACAGTTCTCAACTGTTATTAGAATAACCTATTGCCAGCCATCGTTCTGTTTTTGATCACCGACCTAGCGCTAGTGGTTCTAACCTATTACAAACTTACTTTTAGATATTTTGACTGGTAATTCATTAATTTATCCTCCTCGCCATTGCTAATAATGTTAATAATTTGCTTATTTAGTAATCTTACAAATGGTAAATAACACAAAATCAACCAAAATTATTGTGTCAATTTTTTTTTAACAAAACATTTTAGAAGCCAATTAAAAGTTGTCAAAATATATAACAAATTAAAAATAAATAGGCCAACTATGATACAAACGAATTCAGCTAAATAAATCTTTAAAAAACATTGTCCTTATTTAATTGTACTGCCAAGATTTTATTTTTAAAAATACATATAGGTGTTAGTAAAACATATTTGAACAATTATAAAGACTCAACAATTACAAGTAGCTTGTATCAATCTGTTAACTAAGCATGTATTGTGTATTAAAATATTGGCTGTAAGATAAAATAAAGAAGAAAATAACAGAGGTAGAAGCAGGATTCAGGCTGGGCCATCTTAGGTCAAGTTTTTACTATATCCCAATTTTTTTTTAAGCATTTGGTGGACTTCCAATACTTCTGGTCCAGGAGGTACATTTAGCCTTTATCCACCTTTAGAAAGCCTTGACTAGAAAATAAGGTATGGAAAGCACTGTTTGTCAGAGATAAGTGATAGTCTGAGATAAGGCATACAAGGCCTTTATAAAGGTGCAGAATTGGGAATTAAATTTTGAAATAGCAGCGTTACTAATTGTATACAAAAGTATTTAAGAAAAAAAAGTTTTGATATCATGTCCCCTCAGCATTACACATCACCAAAGGATTAAATCAAAGTTGCTGCTAATCACCTACTCTCTTTAACATGGTAATTAAACAACCTTTCTAGAAATAGGAGAGAAATATTAACACACGGGTTTGGAGATTTTGAAAGATATCTAATTCATAATACAAACTGCAGGAGTTTATCAACTCATTGCCACTGAGGAATGTGATCTGGAATACATGCTGAGGAAACTCTAAGCAGTATTCTGAAAAGGGCATGGAAATAAATCTAAAGAAGAAAGAGTTTGTGTCCCTCAACTCTTCGAGCACATTTTTTAGCATTGGAGATTAGAGATATGGAGGTCTACTAATCCTTCCTGGAAAGGAATCCTCTATTAATTAAGATATTTCATTGAAAATATTAAGAGAAAGGAAGACTGTAGGAATCCTAAACTCGTTCCTGTGGAATAAAAATGTTTCCTTTAAAAAAAAAAATAAAATAAAATAAGATGATTATATCTTTCCTTATCACTATAAATTGTCTTTAAATTTGCTAAAATCTGTGGTGTGGAGAAGAAAAAGCTTAAACGCTACTATCTTTAGAGATGGGTACCCAGAGTGTAAGTTATTTCATAATAAGAGCCCATCATGTTTCTAATAATATCATAAGACACAATATATGATAGAGGAGGAAAAAATCACTTGAGGTACACATGATGGTACATAAGGATCAATACAATTAGGGTTTCATGAATTAATTGCCACTTTTATTGGAATTAAGTCATCAATCCTAATTGAGGAAAAAAATATTTTAAAGAGTATTTAAACCAGGAGCTCATTCAAAAAGGATGTATCAAAACAGAGGCCATAGTATATTTTCCTGAACAGATTAGAGAGTAGGTTGAAGGATGTCTGAGGAAATTGTGGATAGGGGATGTAAAGAAAGGTATGGCAGCAAACAAGAGAAAGATTAGTTGATCAAAAGATGGTTTGAACAAATAACTGATAAAGATTAGGATACAATAACTGAACAAACCTGAAGGTATTTTTCATTTTATAAGTTTCCAGAACAGAAAGGGTAATTATAAAAATCACAAAATGAGATAATGTATGGACTAAAACTATATAAAAAAACAAAACAAATTACAATAAAGTTTGTACAAATTTATCAACACCCCACATTATCATTGTATAATCACAATGAGTTTTTATTTAAAAGAACTGTTTTCATAAATACTTCACCAAAATATTGGACAATACTAATAACCATACAGATTCAATCAATTTACATCAGAGTTTTTAAAGGAAAAAAACAAAATGAATTAAAAATATTCAGTTTATTTGTTAACAAATCTATTTACAAATATTCCAATGGATTTAACCATAAAAATGATAACTAAAAAGTTTTATGAAAGAAACCATTCACAAAAATAAAAAAGCTATATATCAAAAGACTAAATACTTACTTCAAAAAGCAGTATTATATTTTACAAACAGGTAAAAAGGTAGTGTCTCGATGGAATCTAATATAAGTGTAAATATCCTTGGAATAACTATAAATTACAAAAGTCTAAACAGATTTTACAACAAGCTAATATTTTTATGATTTAATAATCATTGCAAGATTTTAACTATTCATTATAATCATCATAAGATTTTAATGACATTCATTTGTCATTACATTATTATTTGTAATATAACATAAGAAAAAAAGCATTTGATATTAACTAGCCATTTCAACTTTTTCAAATTACGATTAGAAAACATTAAGACCCTGAATATTGGAGAACTATTTCAGTCTAAGTAAATTTAAATTAAATTTGGTATTACAAAGCTCATCTAAAAGTTTCAGCACTTTGTATTAAAGTAGAACCTCTCTTAACCAAGAGATTTTTTATCGATTCGCAATGAAACAAAAAAGGAAATCATGAAGATTTATTTACAAATTAAAATCAAAGCATTTATTTTTGTTCACAGTTTCGAACTCCATCTATTGTGATATGATTGTACTATGATCACGAATTTCTGTTTTAGTTCGAACCACGGCCGCTAGGAGCGTCACAACCCACTGCGACCAGTTCTTGTTTGCGTTATTAGATCACGTGACCTATCGGTTCTCCAATAATAGGACAGCCATATGAGTTATTCGATAACAGAAGTTACTCAACAGTTATTGAGAACCGATCTAAGAACGATAACTGGTCGAATAACCTTAACCGATCGGTTCTTCTATCTGTTATAACCTAACACCTTACACCAACAACCCCAATTTATTGTTATTTCTCCATCGTTTTCGATGGAAGATTTAATAAATTTGACTAATATTGTAAAATATAGTTATTCTAAAATACAAATTTAGGTTTATTTATAGATATTTTAAAATATGATCACTGGTAATAGGGTTTTTCAGTAATAGGTGATTGGTGATAACAGTTCCGAGTCAATAATAGGTTATTTTAAAGAATACGTTATTTTTGTCCCACCTCTAGTTTAGTGCCGAAGTTAAATTGAATATGTCTTGGTTTGCTGAAATACTTCAAATGGAACTATTTTCTAATAACATGAATCATTCGCTTTACCATGACTTTTCATCGTAATATTTTTATAAAGAACCCACTAACTTATTTTCCTGATCAGAGCCTTAACTAAGGAGATGGCCGGTGGAAGAAGGAATATAAACCGTTCTGGATCATCTAAACAACATGCCTTTTTTAATTCTGATGATTCGAAAAATAAGTAAATTTAGATATTAATTACATTAGGAATTAGAGTTTTAAAAAATAGATTTATAATTACTTATGCATCTTTTTAGATGTTCACCTCCTGAAAACATCTCAAAAGTTTCTCCTAAGCATATGCCTATGCCATCACTTCCTCATGACAGCAATATAATGTTTGAAGTTATTATGTTTGTTTACACTGGTACTGCAGTGTTTCTTCAGTTTCTTCATCTCTATCGTTCAGTTTGGTGGCTTCCAAATTCAAATGCCAATCATGCTATGGTAATACAGTTGAAGTTTGTGTTGATCCTATACGTAAGCACAATGTCGAAATTTTTTGGAATTATTTGTTATTAGAATTTATACCTCATTGATCCACATCTCGTTGGTTTCATTGTTACAATATTGGTCCGAAGATTAATATATGGTGTGTTGACTTACCTAATTCTTCATTGGGCTCCTGCACCTTTATGGACTTTGTTGGAGCAGTTAATCAGGTATAATATTAATGGTCTGATGTATTGATTCATATAATTATTTGTCTTTTTAATATTTAATTACTGTTCGTCTTTCAATTCTCTTTTAGATTGTTTTTGCTTGGTGTAGTTATGACTTGTCTTGTATGGTGTGCCTTTCATGTAATGAGAACTCATCCCTTAGTTAACATATTCTACTTATGCTATCCGTATGTTTATCTAGAATGATTATCATAAAAAAAAAAAAAAAAAAAAAAAAAAATTCTTATTTAACATTACATATTTATTTATTTTATTTCAGAATTTCAGTATATTTCATCCTTTTTGGACTAAGTATTAGCCCATTCTTTGATGTTAACTCTATTCCGTCTACTGTTCAAGATGATTACAAAAACAGATTGATCGGTAACTTTATTTGCAAATTGATATCACTTTATCTTTTTCTTAGATTAATTTATGTTTACATTATTTACAGGTAAACCTCTTCACAGTTGTTCATCTTCACCCAGTGTTATTAGGGAGGAAGTAGAAAATTTGAGATGTGATTTTAACAATAGAATGAGACAAATCTTATTTAGTTCCATGCTGAATGCTTACTATGCTGGGTTTATTCCTTGCTGCTTTGCTCAAGTATAAATATAATAAAGAATTATAGTTGTGATCATTTATTGATTAAAAAAACATTTAATGGAATATATTGTTTTCAGAATTATCTATACTATGATGTTTATTGGGCCACACAGCACCTAACATTCATATGGATTGGTTGTTTTACCATGTATCTTGTCCATTGCTACCCTGTGAAGTAAGAAGTAATTTAATTTTAATATTTTAAATGCATGACTACAGTCATATTTTAAAGTATTTGTACACCTTGTTATACATCATAAAAAATAACAAATATTTGCATTATTTGATGAGATTGATTTAAAACAATAAGACGATTTAATATGTACGTTAACACTTTTATCAACAAATATATTTTTGAATTAATAGAAACATATAAAATATCATTTAAAGAATAATTGAAAAACAACAATAACAACTTGAGTCACTTAGTCAAATTCATATTTAACACTGACATTCGATAACAATTAATGTTTATTATGGCCGCCTTGGACTTTTGGTATGCACTCTAAGCGCTTTGGTATTGAATTCACTAATTTCTGTGTTAAGGTGCTGTAATTTTGTAATAATAACGTCCTTAAAATTGTTATTGTTAGAAACACACCTATTCCCAACTTGATCCTCCAGGTATTTCCACAAATGCTCAATAGGATTAATGTTCGGTGATTGAGGTAGAGTGACCATCCACTTTGGTGTGTTGTACAGGTAGCCCAGTCAATAAAGGTTTCGTGTCGCAACTAATTAGGGGAAAGCTGAATTTTTGCAGGGTGTTGGTACATAAAGTATACACTAAAAAAACACAAAGTCCCGACCCCCACCCCTGCAGCAACATTACAAGTATGGAACTAGGGTTATATGCCGACAGCTTGAAACTTTATTATGCTATCAGAGTGCTCTTTTTTTTATTTTACTCCTAACAATATTACAAACAAATTATTTTATATTCACTTTTTATGTAGACAGCTTACTTTCGCGGTAATGCTTAATCATATAAAGAAAACTGCCACTACAAAAAACTAAAAGTAACTTCAACAAATTATAGATTTTTATCATTACGTTTTGGAAAGAAAAGTGTTAAACAAAACTTATAGATAATATGATTGGCTTTAAAATGATGTGTCTCATAACGCATAACATTAAAACGATGGCTTCATAGAGAGTGTTGAAATTCAAAATTGTATCATAAGGTAGTACAATGGTCTGGCTTGCATATTTTCATAGAGAGGTATTTATATATGAGAAACATGAGACTTGCAAATACAGTTAATAGTAAATAATTGTCTAAATAGAGACAATTATAAAATAAAAAATATCATAAAGTAGATATGATAACATAAGAAGGAGAAATGAAATAAACTAAAAAAAAAATCATGAGAAAACTGAAAAAGATATATACAGAGAATGAATTATGTCTATATGTACATTGAATGAAGAAAATATTTACACATACCACGATATATATTTATATATACTGCACACATTTACTTATATACCCATACACATAACCACACCTGAATTGTCCAGTTAATAGATACTATTTCATTGTATAGGAAAATCATTTGAAGTGAAAAGAAATTTGAATTTTTATAAAATAAATGGTTATGTTCCATTGCGGAACAAATAAAGGATTATTATTAAATAAAAGAAAATTTATCAACCAATTCACTGGTATAAGATTTATTCGATTTGACCAAATTTAATGTTGATTATTGTTCATATTGGCTGGCATCTGATTGGGAAGAGAGGAGAAACCAGAAGAGGAGTGTTTTAAATGAGCTTAAGGAAGGGGCATGCCTTATTTCAGGCGGGAGAGTGTTCCATAGTGTAGCGGATCGGACTAGGAAGGAATGCTGGTATAAAGCTGTTCGATGGAAAAGCAAGTATAGGTCAGATGAACATGATCTTGTTGTGAATTGGGAGTAGAAGGAAGACTTAAATTTCAAAAGGTTATAGATGTAGAGTGGGCGATAGAGATAAATTACTTGATAAAGGAACACCTAGGAAGTATAATTTATGGGTGGATGGGTAGAGCTACTTCAAGGCAGTGTACAGGTGTGTAACATGAGAACACCTCAGGGTTCCGAAAACAAATCAAACAAAGCAATTCATAATTTGCTTTAACCTGTCTCGGAGACCCATAGAGAGCCCGCCATAATCAAAGTGAGGAAAGTAGGAGTTTGCGAGTGGCTTGGGGGAGGAAGTGACGGGAACGATTAAATAGTTAGAATTTCTCGATATTTGGGCAATTTGAGGCTTCCAAGAAAGGTTTTGGTCGAAGATGATTCCCAAATTTTTGATGGAGGAGCAAAAGGTAATAGGTTGATTACTTAGGTTTAGAGTGGGATAATAGGAGTTTGATCTGAGAAGGTGACTTGGGCCGATTACTATCGCCTGGGTTTTATTTGTGTTTAACTTTAAGTTATTCAAATTGGCCCAGGCACAGATTCTGTCAAGGTCTTCCTGAATCTTGGAGAAAGCATCGAGGATTTCGGCAGGGGAAAAGGATAAATATATTTGACAGTTATCTGCATAAAGGTGGTGGGAGCAGTATAGAATTGACTGAGGCAGATCGTTAATGTAGGAATTAAAGAGGAGAGGGTGATATGCTGGAGGCCTGGGCTACTCCAGAGGAAAGAGGTAGGAAGTCTGACGAAGGGTTGTTTAGGGATTGATACTGCTTGGGTACGGTTGGAGAGGAAAGAATGAAACCACTGGACAGAGCTGTTAGAAAAGTTTAAAGATTTTAGTTTTGAAAATAGGATAGAATGGTCAATGGAATCAAAAGCCTTGGAAAAATCGAGGAGTATGAGGACGGTTAGTTTTCTTTCGTCTATTGAGGCATGGATATCACTGGTGATTTTGATTAGTGTTGATTGGGTAGAATAACCAGGACAAAAACCAGATTGAAGGGGATCGAGTAGAAGGAAATCTTCAAGGAAGCTAGATAATTGGGATTGCACCAAACGTTTTAGTGGTTTTGAGAGGTTTGAAAGGACAGAGATCGGACGAAAGTCTGCAGGACAAGTAGGGTTGGAATTTTTATTGATAGGATGAAAAATGGCTTTTTTCCAGGAGGTAGGAAATACGGAATTTTGAAGGGAGAAATTATAGATGGAAAGAAGGACCGGTGTAAGTTCTGGGAGGCATAATTTTATAAGTTTATTTGGGATACCATCTGGACCAAGGGACAAGGGAGTTGGTGTGGGATTCCATGACAAAGGAAATGATATCAGAAGGGGTAATGTAGCAAAAATAAAAATTATTTGCATTCAATGGTGTTTCGAGTAAGATACTGGCTGAGTGGAAGGGGGAAGTGGTTAGAGATGGCGATACAAAATAGGTGTTTAGGTCGTTAGGTGAAATTGGGAAGTTGGTCGAGGTTGATGATCCAGAGGGATTATGTAGGGAAAGTTTGCAAAGGAGCTGCCCTTTTGTTTTAGGATCGGGAGTGGACAAAAAGGCTTCATGGAAGTAGGAAGATTTTGCAGATTTGGAGATCTTTGATTTCTTGAGATAACCATGGTGCGGGCCTGCGACAAAAGGTGGAGGTTTTAAGAGGGGCAAAGGTATTGAGGATTTTCAGGAGATTAGTTGTACATATGTATGTAGTTGTACATATGTTTATTAATTTTGTTAATACTGAAAGCTATTAGGATGTTTGGTGATATTTATTTCTCAGTTCTGTGAACCAAATACTGAAACATAAGTTCATAGTATCCAATAGCTTTTCTAATGATCTCGGAAACCTGGACAACAAGGGCTTATGCAGTTTTGTTTTTGTGATATGGAGATTATTATTTTTATTTTTTTTCAAAACTACAGATCAGAATTTAGTCGATTTGTAAGTATTTTTACATATTTTATTTTTATATATTACATAAGATAATTTGTTTTTTAATTGTTAGAAATTATGCATGAATTTTATGTTCAGTTTTTCTTAATCTTATAGGTACTGTGACACTTTACATAGAGCTGCTCTTCATCTAGGTAAATGGGTGAAGGTGGAAGGGCGAGCATGTCATCTCCCATCTCATGTGTATGTCAGATATTTTTATAACATTTATGTCTGTTATGAAAGATTTATTTTTAAAATTCTTCGAGGTTATTATAAATTGTACTGTACTTAAAATATTATATGTCTGATAACAATTTAATAAACGGAATGACAAATAATATATAATTGAACATTTAATAATACTAATTATTTTGATAGTTTAATACCTGAAAATGAATTTTTTTATGGTTTGGTATTAGACAAATTATTGATGTATTATTTTTTCATTAGATGGACTGATTCAATTTTGTGGCAGCAAGGTGCACTTGTGAAGTATTGTAAGGAGTTCTATAAAGCAGAAGGAATTTCAAATGCTGCAGAACCAGGGAATAGTTACCATACCAGATTTTATGTGAGAATATTTTAGAAAATTATCAATTTCATTTTTTTCTGTTAATTATTTCAGATATTTCTTATATTCTTTAAACTAATTAATAGATATGTTTTTCTCTTGATGAATAATATTTGCATATTACCACAGACTACAGAAATTACTCTTTTTTGTCAAGACAAATATGTGATGTCAAAAGATTTATTTCATTACATCAAAATTGGTTCTCTGTCATCCAACTTAATCAAAGGTTCAAGTAGAAGTCCGGGAGCCAGCCACATGCAAATTTAATTGGAAAGACATGAATTTGTTTCCTAGCCCATTTTATAGATAGTATCATCTGAATAATTGGAAATACATGTGCTTGAGTTTGGTCTCATTTTTTAGTGTATCCCTTTCTAAACATGAATGGAGTGGTCTGGCAGTCGAAAGCCATAGGAAAATTGCTGCCAGACCAATTTTTATATCAATGGAAACTGACCCCAAAAAGTGAAAAATAAGTATTTATCTACCATTTTTTAATATGTTTTTAGGACCCATAAGTATAGTTGAAATTCAAGTTTTCAACCCTCAAAACCTAGTACGATTTCTTTAGTATTCGAAAAACCTCGAAATTTTATCACTATTTTATCATTATTTCGCTTATATCTCGTAAAATATGTGAAGTGCTTGCCATAGCATATTTACTATATTAAAGATCATTAAAGTTTTGTTAATTTAAGAGTAACTGCAGCTCAGTAATTGGTTGCCAAGAGAAAGTTCTCCAAAAATGGTGATTTTTCACAAAATTTTGAAATTTTTCTGTTAAGAATACTGTTTTCGGCCATATACTAATAAAAGTACTGGTTTTACAAAAGGACCTTTGAGAAATCATTTAAAGTAAATTTAATTATCTTTAATTGGAGACCTAAAAGATGCTTGTAAGTCTAATAGTTTTCTAATAAATAGTAAAATATTGGAAAATAGGAAAATCGGATTTGGAGAGAAAATCATATATAGTCCAGTCAATGAAGGTAAAAAAATAAGCTTTGTCACTATTAATTAGGGAAAGCTGAATTTTTGCAGGGTGTTAGTACATGAAGTATACACTGAAAAAAACACGAAGTCCCAACCCCCATCCCTTCAGCAACATTTCAGCAACAGTACTTTGGTTATATAATTACAGCTCGAAAACTAATTATGTTACCGGGATGTTTTTTCTTTATTTTACTCAGAACTATATTCTGAACAAATTATGTTATATACACTTTTTATGTAAATAGCTTAGTTTCGCCATAATCCTTAATCATATACAGAAAACTATCACAATAAAAACCAAAAAGTAAATTCAACAAATTGTAGTTTTTTATCATTACTTCTTGGGAAATGATTGGCTTTTAAATGATGTGTCTCATAATGCTGAATGTTAAAACGATGGCTTCATAGAAAGCAGTGAAAGAGTGGTGGACACTGCGCCTCTGGTCCTAGCTGTGCCGTGCTGAGGTGCACTGCTGCATATAATGCCATTCATGATCTTCAATAGTTATTCAGTTTTAATGGAACAACAATGTAGTAACGTTCACTTTAAGTTTTTACTACCAAAGTGCAATTATTTTCTTTAAAATTTTATAGTGCACACAATTTTATAGGGTGGGAGGGGAGGTAGGGGTGAAAGAGTTGAAAATCCTGTGTTAGCTGATTGATCAACTTATTAGGAAACCATTGCTTATAGCACATTTTGTGTTCTACACATCAAAAAGCAAATCAAATTTGCAACAAATTTAGTTTTATTCCTTTCTTCTCAGCATAATTTTAGAGCTGTGTGGGACGGAAATTTTGAAGAGATTGGCTAACTTGCATAAGTTGTAGTTCTCCGCAAAAACATGTTTATCGGCACTCTTTTGGCTGTAATCTGAAACTATTTGTTCAAATCAAAAATTCTTCTTTTCAACTAAAAGCTGGTTAAATTTAATACAGGACCCTATATAAGAAATTTTGATCAAGGCCTGTAAAACACCCATGCTAGCACGCAGAGAACCCCTTACTGTTGTGCAGTCCACGTATTTTTCAGCACATTTCTCACTATACCTCCAGAACTATTTGTCTGATCCCAAATTTCTTTTTTCCATCTAAAAGCAGGTTAAATGTACCATCAGACATCATTTATGAAATTTTGATGAGGTCCTGTGAAATACCTTTTGCCAAAATGCTAAACATGTATATTGTAGATAGATATGACGATTTAACAGGATCAGTGGGCTGCCGTGGGTACTCCATGGGATTCAATCAAAATTGTGTATATTGTTATGATATTTAAATTTCAAGTTAAGGAATACAGAAATTGAAATAAGGTCATATCAGGTAGCAACCCTACTGACCCTTCATACCTAATCCTTGAAGCAGGCACAGAAATGATAGGAGTTGGTTAGTTTTGGGCCTTGGAGCAGCTAGGAGGCTCCAGGCATAGAGGAGTATGGACCAGAAGACAAAGCCATTGACAGGACAAGATAAGTGTAATTGTAGTGGTTCTCTCATTAACCCTTTGACTGCTGCAGACTACTATATGAGTCCAGCTGGTTTTACACCAAACTGCTACAAACTCTTATTGTAGTTCTATTCTTATCACCATCTATGCACTTTTTATAGAAGCTGCAATGCCTCTTTAAGCCAATAGATGGCATTCAACTTCACTTTCGGTATATCACTTCCATTTCACGGAGCAAACAATATTTATTCTGGGACACCTTGTCCCCTAAGAATAAGACAAAAGTACAATAAAAAGGTATCATTGTCTGGCTGCGTACATAACAGGCAGCAACTTATATAGAATGTAAATTATATACATATAAATATATAGGGTATAATTTTAGATTTGAAAAAATAAAAGTCTTTGGGTTTATATAAGAAAAACAAGATAAGAAAATAACAAAATTAAAATAAAATATAAAATAAAGAAATATTCTAACACCAATATATTACATAATTTCAGAAGATTGATAATTGAGGAGGTAGATGAATAAATTATGTTTAAAGGAAGTGAGAGAAGGAGCATTGCGGATCGAAATGGGTATGGAATTCCAAAATAAAGCTGCACGATTAATAAAGGATTTTTCAAAGGAAGCAGTTCAATGAGAAGGGATATACAAATCTACCAGGTATGCAAGTTTAAAATGTCGTTTTAATTCCAATAGAATGCGCTCTTAGCCTATTGAAGGATTTGCTTATCTCTAAACGCTATTTTGTTTGTTAGTCATTTGTTTACAAAAGTCAGTTGTTTTTAAGTCGTTTACGTGGACGTATCATACCTTTCTTTGGTGTTAAAAATGTCTAATTTTAAGCCAAATAAAGAGCATTTGCGGCATGTCATGATTTTCTTATTTAATCAAAAGAAAAAGGCATCTGAATGTCATCGAATTCTTGTTGAGACTTATGGCGATGTTGCTCCAACCGTCAGGACATGTGAACGTTGGTTTCAAAGTTTCAAATGTGGTGATTTTGATGTTACTGATCAAAAACGAGAAAATCGACCAAAAAAGTTTGAGGACTTCGAATTGCAATCTTTATTAGACGAAGACAATACCCAAACCCAACAAATGATGGCAGAACAGTTGAATGTCACTAGGCAAGCCATTTCCGATCGCCTGAGAGCTATGGGAAAGATTCAAAAGGTTGGAAAATGGGTTCCACATGAATTGGACGAACGACAGATGGAAAAACGAAAAACTGTGTGCGAAATGCTGCTTTTACGCCACGAAAGAAAGGGTTTTTTGCATCGATGAAAAATGGATTTATTTTCAGAATCCCAAACGAAAAAAATCATGGGTAACGCCAGGACAACCATCCACATCGAGTGCAAGACCGGATCGTTTTGGGAAGAAGACAATGCTGTGTGTGTGGTGGGATCAGGAGGGAGTAGTCTACTACGAGCTTCTCAAACCCGGCGAAACAGTCAATAACGAGCGCTACCGACAACAAATGATCAATTTGAGTCACGCATTGATCGAAAAACGCCCAGAATGGGTTCACAGGCACGCCAAAGTCATTCTTCAGCATGATAACGCTCCTGCACATTCAGCCAGATTGACTAAGGAAACGATTTCTTCGCTTGGTTGGGAACTCCTACCCCACCCGCCGTATTCACCTGAACTGGCGCCTTCTGATTATCACCTCTTCTCATCGATGGGACACTCATTGGCGGAGCAACACTTTAACAATTTCGAAAACGTACGAAAATGGCTCGATGAATGGATTTCAAATAAAGATGAAGCATTCTTTTGGAATGGTATCTATATATTGCCCGAGAGATGGGCAAAATGTGTAGAAAGCGAGGGTCAGTACTTTGAATAAAATATATTATACTTTTTTTTAAATTACTGTGTATATATTTTAAGAAATAAACGACATTTTAAACTTGCATACCTGGTATAGGCTGGGATCTAGTGGGATCTAGTTCTTCTATTCAAAAGATGAATGGAAGAACGAAGGGCAAGCATGTCGTAAATGTACGAAGGTTTTTGGGACTTTAAGGATTGGAATAGAAAGGAACCAAGGAAGTATTGTCGCCGAAAACTTGGATAAAGCCACCTCAACTCAGAATACCAGCAAGTGATGTGAGAACGCCTGGGGATCCCAAAAATGAATCTTATGAAGGAGTTCATTAATCTTTTCAGCTTCATTTCAAGCTCGCCAGACAATCCTCCGTATACTAAGCATCCATAATCGAGGTGGGGAAGGATGAGGGAAGATACTAACAATCGACAGGTTTTACAATGGAATCACGGAATCTTAGGAGCTGTTTGAGGATGGAGATGGTTTTTCAGGTAATGTGGGAAATATGGTTATTCCAATACAAATGTTGATCGAATACTACTCCGAGGTTTTTGACAGAGTTTGTGAACTGAATAGGAACGTTATCGAGATAAAGAAGTGGATAACAGGAAAGGGAATTAAGGGAGGGTTTAGATCCAATTAGTATTGCCTTAGTTTTTTTGGGGTTTAGTCGTAACTTATTCTCCACTGCCCATTGGTTAATGCTATAAATGTCCTCTTGAATCTTACGATCGCCTCAAAAATCTCACAAGGATGAAACGATAAGTAGATTTGAATGTCATCAGCATATAAATGATATTGGGAATTATTAATAGCGCCTGTCAAATCATTAATATAAACTGAAAAGAGAGTTGGTGAAAGGGAAGATCCCTGAGGAACACCTCGCGTTAGAGTCACAGATTTTGAAGGAGGTTGGTTAGGAACAATAACTGTTTGGGAACGGAGAGATAAGAAGGACTGGAACCAGCCAAGAGCACTATTGGAAAGGGAGAGTTTTTGTAATTTAGTGAGAAGAATTTTATGATTTACGGAATCAAAGGCCTTGGAGAAATCGAAGAGGATTAGGATCGTAATTTTCTGTTGGTCAATTGAGAAATAAATGTCTTGGGTAATTTTTAAAAGAGCGGATTGTGTAGAATAACCTGAACGGAAGCCTGATTGAAGAGGAGTTAGATCTTTATTTTCAAGGAATGTAGCAAGTTGAGAATGGACTATTCTTTCTAGTGGCTTAGATAGGTTTGATAGGATGGAAATAGGCCTAAAATGGGATGCTGTGGTAGGTGAAGGAACTTTATTCAATGGACGAACTAGGACCTTTTTCCATGCTGTGGGAAAGGAAGAGGTTTGTAAGGAGAAGTTATAAATATGTATGAGAGCAGGAAGGATGACAGGAAGAGTGAGTTTGATAATTTTTACTGGGATTTGATCCGCACCGAAATCATTTGTCCGGGATTTAAAAACAGAGGCTATTATATCATCAGGAAGAATATAAAGAAAGTAAAAGTTATCTGGATTAAATGGAAATTGAGGAATGGAATAGGATAAAGTATTAATTGTAGGCTCATTGGAAGAGGAATCTACAAAAAAGGAATTAAGTTCGTCAGGAGTCACAGGATAATATGTACTGGATGCGTAACTCGTAACCGAAAACTTCCTTAGAATTCTCCACTTAGATTTTGAATCTGGAGCTTCGGATAGGATGTTACGAAAATACTTGGCATGTCACATGGTAGACTGGGTGAGGTTTCGAAGGGATTTGAACATGGAGTAATCATCAGGAAATCTGGAACGCCTGAAGCGTCTTCTAGCTGCATCTCTTCTTTTCATCAGATCTCTAATTTCTTGATTAATCCAAGGAGCAGGTAAACGTCGAAAGATAGAGGTTTTGAGTGGAGCTAGATGATTAAGACATGCTAGTAGATTAGATGAAAGGCATTCCACCATTTCATCTATAGAGTGGGAGGAATAGACTGGTTCAATGGAAAGGGATAATGAGTCTAGTAGAGGGTTTATATTTTCTGGAGTTAAGGAACTAAGATTGCGCCAGGAAATTTTTTTATTGAGGATCTTAGGTGTGGAAATATTGTAGGAGATTTGGATAAGATCATGACATGAGAGAAAGGATATTGGATTTTGAGAAAAGGAAAGTAAATTTTGAGGAGAATCAACTATAAATAAATCAAGTAAAGTGTCTGAAAACTGAGTATGGTGAGTAGGTTCGAAAGGTACGATGAATAGATTAAGAGAATACGCTAGGTCTATCAAATTAGATTTATCAGGAGAAACAGAAAGGAGATTTGTGTTAAAATCACCGGCTATTATTATGTTATTGTAAGAGGGAACATAAGTAAAAAGTGAGGATTCGAAGGTTGAGTCAAATTTGACTTGAGGAGGACGGTACACTATTACATAGAGAAGGGTAAACAAGTGAGAAGAAATTTCTGTGAAAAGATATTCTAGGTGAGGTGTATCAGTTGACGGAGATTTGAAAAGGATTTTAACCCTCAGACTGTCATGAACGAACAAACCAACACCACCACCAGTCCGTTCCGCCCGATCATGACGAATGAGGATATAATTAGGAATGGATACCGATGAGGAGGGAATATGTGGGTTTGAGCCAGGTTTCCGAGACAGCAACAATATGGTAGAAATTGTGAAGAAAATAATCATGAAATTCATCGAAATGTGCGGGAAGGGATTGGGAGTTAACATGACAGGATAACAGGGTGTTATTCATATTGATTGAATAAAGTATAAGCTACAGAGGAAAATGGGAGTAAAGGAGATATTTGGAGAGGAAAAGCAAGGTACAATTGCTAAAAAGTAATATACGTTATATGTACTATCAGAGAAAAGAAATAAATAAAATAAATGAACTAGTAATCTTTGATAGAAAATCTGAAATAAAAAATAAACGAAACCTGCCAAATTTATCTTGGCGTATAATAATAAGTAAAGTATGGTGAAACAAAAAATATCGTTAATAAATATGTAATTTAAAGAATAAATAATTATCTTTAAAATAAATGTGAGTAAAAATAAAATGTACACTATATCAAATCCCAAAAACCTAAACAAATAAATATAAAAACAAAAAAGTAATTGTATAGGGTAACAGTCAATCAACCGTCAATTAAACGCATCCAAATCTTCTTCTTTGTTAATTATCATGACAGGTTGACCATCGTCACGCCGGGCAGCGAACCCTTCCTCGCGCAAACCATACATACTTCACTTTGCCAGCCGCCCTCTTCTGCCTCGCTAGCCAGTAAAGCTGTCGGTTACCGGGGGTCATCTCTTTGCCGACGTATATTTTTTCGTCCGATTCCCAGCCGAGGTGTCTTGTACTAAAATCTCTTTTTACTTTTCGAAGGCGAATAACCTCGTCTCTGGTCATCTGGCGGACAAAGCGCACTACGATTGAAGGTGGCCGAGGATCCTCTTTTCTTTGTCTTTTCCTTTCGACCAGGTCTAAGTCTTCAACGCTGAGTTTAATTCCCAGGGCCGCACCGACAGAACAAACTACGCCCTCTGTTGATTCTCCAAATTTTAAAGGAACACCTCTTATTTCTAGAGAATTCGAGAGCTGAGCCTGCTCCGTTTGATTTAGCCTCACCTCTAATTTTTTGACAACTCCTTTCAAATTATTATTTTCCATTAATAATTTTTCGATCAACTCCTCTTGTCTTTTGGCCCGCTCTTCTAAGGATTTGAGCCTCTCCAAATTTTCAAAAGCGAGGTCTGTCTGTTTATTGACTGTGCCCTTGATTTCCTTTATGTCATCGGTCACTTTTCCGATCTCACACAGTATAGCAGATATGTTTTCCTCCATATTTTTACTGGGAACTGCTATATACTGCCGTGTCGTGGTGGCCGATTCACATTTAGGGCACTGCCATTGGTTAATTTTTTGCTGCGTAATTTCCGTATCTTTTAAATTACTGCATTTTACGTGGCACAGTGTTTGGCACGAAACACAGGCCAGTGCAGATTTGTGATCTCTGGAAATGGTTGATTTACACGACGAACACAGCGCCATCACTTTAAAATAGGTTTATTTATTAAATAAAGACTTCTGCGATCTGAGTTATTGAAGTGGGGGCACGCACTAATCCACAATGGCCCTCTACCTACGTAAACCCAGCCGATATTATTTTCCTTTTAATGTTTATTACGATACTCGTTGCCTTTAATATAATTAATATCTGCACTTTATAACTAATTTATTTCAATATTATTAACTGAAATACTCACAGAACAGACTATTGAATAAGAGAGAGATAAGAGAAAAAATAGCACGCACTGAATGTTGATAGTTTGAAGGCTAGAGCCAGACTGATTTGATCAATCCGGTAATGTATCTATTGGAGAAATGCTGGGAACTAATGGAATATCAAATATAAGAGAAAAGGAGGATGGGAAACATGAATAGAAAATGTAGAATAAATAAAGAAAACGAAACCACTAAGCGTAAAAAGTACGCCGCACATGGGGCACTGCAGGTGACTAGACTATCCCACACCACTGTATCCTCCCACTGCACCAGCATGCCGCAGTCAAAGCGTCAATGGACTTTAGTAATTAAACCAAAATGAAGGTAAAACTAAATATGTTTTTCTCTATTGTAAATAATAAATATAAAAAGTATGCACAAAACCTTGTTTAAATAATTCCAGTCATAATTTAAAAGAATATTGACAGAACCCCATGACCAGTTAAAGTCAATTAATTATTGATAAATAATATTAAAAAATTTATGATTAAAGAAAATCATTACATTTGGTGCCCTCCAGTGGACTGCCAATATTGAAAATATGACTGGAAAATGGTTAAAAATTGGTAGATGTTTTGTGTGAAAATAAGGAAAAAATTAATTTTAAAGTCAAGTAAATAGAGAATTAAAAAACAAAATGAATTTAGAGCAAATGTTAGAAAATATTAATAAAAATATTGAGTTGGTTTTTAAAAATCTGACAGAAAAAATTGCTGAAGAAAGCATGAACATGTTTGAAGAAGAAAAATGTTCTGAAAAAGATTTAGAAGAACACGCAGTTGAAATTAACGTTTTAGAAGATAAAAAAATAATTGGATTTGAAGAATAAAGTGAACTAATTGAAGATGTAAAAAGCTATGCAGCTCAAGAACAAGTGGAACTTTTAGAAGAAAAAGTAACTGATACTGTGGATGAAGACTGAATTGAAAAATGAAAAATGATTGGAATATGAAGAAAGTATAATGAACAAAGAAAAAATAAATGATAACGTGGATGAAGAAATAATGAAATGAAATTGTTAATAATTTAAATGAAGTGGAAAAAGAAGAAGAAATAAAAGAGAAAATTGGTGAAAACATTAACAATGACTTTGATGAAAATGAAGATGAAAAATGTTCTGAAAAGATTTAGAAAAACACACAGTTGAAATTAATGTTTTAGAAGATAAAAAAATAATTGGATTTGAAGAACAAAGTGAACTAATTGAAGATGTAAAAAGCATTGGAGCTCAAGAACAAGTGGAACTTTTAGAAGAAAAAGTAACTGATAAAGTGGATGAAGAGAAAGGATTGAAAAACCAAAGATCAAATTGACTATTAGGAGAGGAAAAAGCTAATGATAATGTGGATGATAAAAGAAAATTAACAAGTGTAAAATCAATGAATTGTGAACAAAAGATAACAAACAAGATCAAAATATTTGAAAATGATATCGTTGATCATTCAATTAAAGTGGAAAAAGAAGAAGAAATAAAAGAGGACATTGGTGAAAACATAATCAATGACTTTGATGAAAATGAACAGTGCTTAACTGTGAAATGGTTCGAAGAAATAAATATAGTAATATTCAAATTCAAAAATTAGAAAAATCTGGTTTCTTTGAATATACTCAAAAATTAAAATATGCTTCAAATAAAGGTTTGAATAAGAATATGATGGAGTTTCAAATTACACTTAGTTAGAGCAAATATACTTCAGTATGGTGGCTATATAAATTAAAATGTTCAATCAGCCATAAAACATTTCAAAAGAAATTTATATACGTTAAGAAAAGAATTAAAAATTTTATTTCTTGATGAAATTTATTACATTGATTGTATGGCATTCAAGCATACATAAAAAAAATTATTTTGTATTTCAATCAGTCTCTTGTCATTTAATTTATTTATTTTTATTTTAAGCATCTACCGACCATAAAATAAAAAAGGTGTGAATTTCAAGAAAGAATTAAGTGTTATAATTAAAAAATTTTGTTATTGTATACAAATGTCTTAAACAACATAAGATAATTCATTTGTATTTCAGCCTGTTTTCTTGGTCATCAATTTTTAGCAATTTTTTTTTATATAAAAAGTTTGTAGATTCTTATATAACCATATTATTATATATAAAATATTTGGTGATTGTATAAATATGTTTTAAAAAAGTGCACATAGATAATTCATTTGTATGTTTCTTTATCATTATATTTTATTTAATCATTACATTAATTAAATATTAACATTTGTAGGTACTTATAGAACCATGTTATTATTATATTAAAATAATTTGACTGTTGTATATAAATATTTAAAAAGGTACATATCATTAATTAAATTTAGTTTCAGTCTGTTACCTAGGATATCGAATTAATTTAAACATTTTTCATTCATAAAATAATGACTCTTAAGCCTAGTCCAGACTGTAAACAAATGTTTCGGAACATATTTGAACATGTTCCCAAATTGTTTATAAACAGTTCAGAAACTTTGTTCCGAAACAATGTTTCGCGTCCAGACCTGATTCAGTGTTTTTGAACATGTCAAGTGAGGGCTATTGCAGGAATTTGTGCTGCCAATTTATTTCTTTTACTAAACAGGCAAAGGAATAGAATAAGAAAAAGAAAGTGGTGGATAAAGCCTAGTCCAGACTGTAAACAAATGTTTCGGAACATTTTTAAACATGTTCCCAAATTGTTTATAAACAGTTCAGAAACTTTGTTCCGAAACAATGTTTCGCGTCCAGACCTGAGTCAGTGTTTTTGAACATGTCGAGTGAGGCTATTGCAGGAATTTGTGCTGCCAATTTATTTCTTTTACTAAACAGGCAAAGGAATAGAATAAGGAAAAGAAGGTGGTGGATAAGAAAAGCATTAATGGAAGGCACCAGTTATGACAATGACCTTATGAGGGACCTAAAATTTGAAGATGGGGCAGGTTTCAGAAATTTTACAAGGATGTCCCCAACAAATTTTGAAGAATTGATAGTTATGATTGGAGGGAAAATACCCCGAAAAAATACTACATTTAGACTATCAATTCCAGTCTCGATTAGGCTAGCTGTCACACACTAGGTTTTCCACCATATTTTGTTCCTTCGACGTCACTAGGTATTTCGTCTTTTCTTCGTTTATCTAGAGGCCCACTTCTCTTGCTTTTCTGCTACACTCTTCAAATGCTCCTAGTAGGGAGTTTTCTGTTCTGGGAGTGATTATGACGTCGTCCACAAATGCTAGATGCTGAGTCATACGGGTATATATGCTTCCAGTGTTCATCCTTGTTGTCCTTATGACTGTTTCTAGTACTAAATTAAACAGTACCGGTGACAGTGGGTCTCCCTGCCTCAATCCCTTATGTATAAGAAACGGTTCAGTCACCACTCCTTGCACTTGGACAGCTCCTTTGCTATGGTTTAGAGTCATTTGGACTAGTCTTATTAACTTTGAGGGGAAACCTATCATTTGTTTTATATATTATTTTTATTTGTTTATTTTTTTAAATTTATTTTATTTTTATTTTTATTTTTTAAATTCATTTATTAACTTTTTTTGCTTAATTTTTCCCCTTTTAATTTAAAAAAAAATGTATTTATTAATTAACTTCCAATTCCATTAACTAATTATTGTTTATATTTCATATTCACTCAACAATAATTTCTATATTATTTTAAGATATTTTTGCATTATATATTAATAAACATGTTTGTACAAATATTAATGATAATATGGGTTGTGTCGAGAGATGGTACGCGTGGAAATACATACATCCATGTGGAAAACTAGAAAAAAAAACTAGGAATCAATATTATTATCACAACACTAGAGAGTTGTAAAGAAATAAAGTAAGTAAACAAATGAACTGTGCTCAGGAACACGTCCAGACTTGTCGCAACTTGTCCAATGTTCCCGTGTTTTTCATCTCCAACGGGAAACAAGGAACAGCGCTGATTTTGTTTCGCAATATTTTTGAACAGTTTCGAAACAAGTCATAAACAAATTTGAGCTGTTCAGAAACATCGGGAACAATGTTTCTGAACATTGTTCCGAAACATTTGTTTACATTCTGGACTAGGCTTTAGTTTAATATAGAATTATTTTTTATATACTATTTTATATAAGATCTAGATTAAAGGATTTGTTTTGTTTTTAGAAAATTAATTATTTAAAATTAATATATGTTTTTGTTAATAATATAATGACTTATCAGTATTTAGCTATTATGATAGCTAATTGACATTGTTTTTTCATTAGATTTAGAAATGTAATACAAATTTTATAAGTTGTAAGATAGAACAAGTAGAAAAAATTTCTACACCAAAGCTCAAAAGTTTTTAAAATGGAGAGAACACGAATGTTAAGATATTTAAATTTCAAGTTAAGGAATACAGACATTGAAATAAGGTCAACCCTACTGACCCTCCATACCTAATCCTTGAAGTAGGTACTGAGAGGACAGGGGTTAGTTAGTTTTGGGCCTTGGAGCAGCAAGGAGGCTCCAGGCATAAAGGAGTATGGACCAGAAGACAAAGCCATGGAAAGGACAAGATAAGTGTAAGTGTAGTGGTTCTCTCATAAATGGACTTTAATAAACCAAAATGAAGGTAAAATTAAATGTTTTTCTCTATTGTAAATAATAAATATAAAATGTATGCACAAAACCTTGTTTAAATAATTCCAGTCATAATTTCAAAGAATTTTGACAGAACCCCATAACCAGTTAAAGTCAATTAATTATTGATAAATGATATTAAAAAAATTATTATTAAAGAAAATCATTACAATATATTGGATCTAATAATACATTTAATCAGCTTTGAAATAAAAAAAATAAATTTAGGATAGAACAAATAGTTTTGGAGTTACAGCGAGAAATGTGCCAAAAAATATGTGGACTGCACAACAGTACGAGGTACTCAGCCTGCTGACATGCGTGTTCTCGGGACCACAGCTATAAAATTATAACCTGAGAAGAAAAGGAATAGAACCAAATTTGTTGCAAATTTGATTTGCTTTTCAATTTATAGAACACAAAATGTGCTAAAAGTCAGTTGATCAAACAGCTAACATAGGATTTTCAACTCTTTCACACCTTCCTTGATTCTCAACCCTTTCACACCTCACACCTCCCTTTCAACTACCCCCTGCAAACATTTAGAGCTAAGGTTAGTGACTATTTCCCAGCAGTCAGACCTTTTTATTTTTGAAGTTCAAGGTTCGATACTTATTTCTCTGTACTATATTAGGGATACAAGTGACCTATAAAGTTTTATAGCAAATCATTGCACTTTGGTAGTAAAAACTTTAAGTGAATGCATACTAAACATGTCAAAAACGTCATATTTTTCCAAAAAATACATATTGCGTGTGCTAGCATGGGTATTTCATGGGATTTAATCAAAATTTTATATATTTGATCTAACTGTAAATTTATCCAGCATTGAGATGAAAAAAAAAAGTAATTCTGGATTAGACAAATAGTTTTGGAATTATAGTGGAAAGTGTGTCAAAACATTTTGGATTTTTCAACAGTACGGATTCTCATCGTGCTGGTATGGGTGTTAAACAGAACTTTATCGATATTACATATATGTGATCTGATAGCAATTTTAATCAGATTCAGATGAAAAAAGAAATTTTAGATCGGATAAATAGTTTAGGAATTATAGTGAATAGAATACCGACAAATGTGTTTTCGTGGAGAACCAGAAAGCAGAACTTTCCTTGCAACAAAATTCCTCGTACTGATACATCCTTTTATATACAGAAATATATACTTATACATATATATTAATAAATTAATACTGGAATGGGTTGTTTCCTACCAACTTATGCACTTGTCAAACCAACCTATATGATTTTCTCTCTAAATCTGATTTTCCAATATTTTACTATTTATTAGAAAGCTACTAGACCTACAAGCATTTAGGTCTCAAATTAAAGGTATGAAGTTATAGATTTCAATCAATGCTCTGATACATGATTTACCTTTCTGGTTTCGATTACGATATCCAGTATAGGAATACCATAGCACATGCTAACACCAATTACTTCTCACGCTTCCCTGTTGGGAAACCAACACACACCAAATCTGATGAAAGCTCAATCTTCCAAATATCACAACTACAATGCCTTCCTGTTACCAGCGAACAAATTGAAGCAGCAACCAGTGAAAACCCTGAATTAAAGAATATTCTTAAAGCAATGAAGTCAGGCAAGAATCTAGGAGATCAGGAAGCAAACCTGTTCACTCTTCAAGGTGGCTGTCTGCTGTTCAGAGGTGATCGTGTTGTTATCACCAAGAAATTTCAAAACCGTATTTTAGAAGAGTTACACAAAGGACACCTTGGGATGACGAAAATGAAAGCCCTTGCCCGAAGCTATTGCTGGTGGAGGACCATCGACAAAGACATTGAGTCCTGGGCTAGGAGTTGCCAGCCTTGTCATGAGAACTCGAATGATCCACTTCGTTCAAAACATCCCTGGTAGTACCCTGACGTTCCCTAGCAGAGAGTGCATGTCGACTTTTCTGGACCTTTCCTGGGACACCAATCCCTGAATGTTGTTGGTGCGTTCTTGAAGTGGATCAAAGTCGAGGTGATGAAGTCAGCATCTAGCCAGTCCACAATTAACCCAATGAGGAAACTGTTCTCGAGATTCGGCCTACCCACAACTTTGGGTCAGCCATAACGGTAGACAATCTGTATCCCCTGAATTTAATCAATTTATGAAGGAAAATGGCATTCAACATAGAAGAACAGTGCCATACCATCCGTTTTCAAACGTACAGGCTGAGTGGTATGTTCAAATTATAAAGAAAGGATTGAGAGTTATGCAAAATGAACCGGGAGATATCAATCTCAAGCTTTGCAAGTTTCTCATTCAATATAGGAAAGCATCCCATTGCGAAACGAAGAAAAGCCCCACTGAACTAATGTCTTGCAGAAATTTGCAGGCAAGACTAGATTTGCTGAAGAAGAAATCTGTAGCTGCAAAGGATGAATTTAAGGCACCCAGAGAATTCAAGGTTGGAGATAATGTTCAGGTGCGGAATTTCCAAGATAACAGCAAATGGAAGTTCGGAACTGTTACCACCAGGGAAGGGCGCGTGATGTACACAGTGGAGTTTAACGGAAAATTGGAAAGACATCATGCAGAACAGATCTGCCCATCCAAACTAATTGTCAACCACAGACCGACAGATCAGCCCCGGAGAGGAGGAAGACTAGGATGGCCGACAAACCAATGGGAAAAACTTGACAACCCGGGAAGGAGGATCAGATTCAAACTCAAACCAGAATAGACCTCCATCACAGTCACCATCAACAGCTACAAATCTTGTGGCCCCTGATGACCTGCCACCGGCCAGCCCAGAAGAGCCAGTTGCAGATGAAGCTCCACCTGTTGTACTAAGTAGATCTACAAGAATTAGAAGACCACCAGATAGGCTCTCTTACTCATAGCATTCCCATTCAGAGGGGAGGATTGTTATATCTGTTATTTATCATATTAGTTATTTTTATTTACTGTTTTGAATTGGTTACCTAGGAACCAAAAACCTTATTATTACCTTACCTTCTGTTATGTAGTATTATTATTAATTCCATTTCTGTATTAAGTGATTGTGTGAACAAATAAATGATTGTTATTTATATACCAATTTGTTTATATGCTTAAAGATAGAAGTAGAACAGTATTCACATTGATGGGCGACCATCCTCAAAGCAAGTCATGTCATCTAGTGGAAGCAACTTACACTGACTGGGAATAATAGTGATGACCCCACTGATAATGAAGTTTTAATGAATCTGCAACATTCTTAACAAACCTAGGGTATATTACAATTACTATCAATATAAGGCATCAGCTTCCCGAGGTAATATTCCATTTGTAATTGTAACAATGAGATATACTCTATCAGCATCTCCCTCTCCAAGTTCTTATAAACCGCCTGTTGCTTATATAAATTATATCTCTCTTCTAATTTTACTAGATATCTTCTGTCACTCTATACCGAGATGACTTGATTTTTCACCCAAGGATTGATTCTTCTTGATGTCACCCACAACTATTGCATGTTGGAAAGTCTTGTTATATTTGATCAACACCTACCCAGTGTATTTTAATCGGGTATCATGAAATGGTTTTCATGGATATGAAAAAGACTTCTGGAGGTTTGGTCCCTTGGCTTCAGGAAATGATGTATAAGTCCAAGGCATACGAGGTGTGATCAAAAAGTTCCAGGACTTCTTATATACTATGGGAATGCAATGTCTCACAGCGATACGGTTGGCAGCATTGTATTGCCTGACTCAACAGGAACACAGCTGTGTTTGCAGATCAATCATAACATCACTGAAAGTAACATTAGCACAGTTTGTTTGAGGTCAGTTTTATAGAGTTTGGCTATTTTATGAAAATGAATGTGAAAGAAGAGCAACGTGTTTGTGTGAAGTTTTGTGTGATACTGAACAAAATGTTTTCTGAAACCTTTTTGATGTTACAAGAGGTTTTTGGTGAAGAATGTCTAAGCCGATCATGCTGCCATCAGTGGTTGAAGAGGTTTAAAGATGGCTGAACATCCACAGACGACGATGCTCGTTCCGGACGCCCTTCAACGTCAATCAATGATGACAATGTTGCTAAAGTGAACGCTCTCGTACGATCAGACCGTCGACTAACAATCCATGAAATGGCAGAAGAGTGTAACATTTCATTTGGGTCATATCAGGAAATTTTAACTGAAAAACTTCAAATGCGTCGTGTTGCAGCAAAGTTTGTGAAAAAACTGTTGACTGAAGACCAAAAACAACACCGAACTCATGTTTCTAAGGAACTTCTTCAAAAGGCAAATGACGACGAAAGCTTCTTGAAACATGTCATTACGGGAGACGAGACATGGTTTTTTGGTTACGATGTGGAAACAAAAGCCCAATCATCACAATGGACATCAAAAGGTTCTCCAAGACCCAAGAAAGCACGCCAAGTCAAATCAAATGTGAAAGTCATGCTTACGGTTTTCTTTGACTGTAAAGGTGTTGTCTACTATGAATTCTTTCCACAAGGTCAAACAATTAGTCGTTTTGTTTATCTTGAAACCCTCAGAAAATTGCGTAATGCTGTGAGAAGAAAGAGACCTGAGCTGTGGCAAAGTGGTGATTGGGTCCTTCACGATGACAATGCTCCTGTTCACTCTGCATTAGTTATCCGTAACTTTTGTGTAAAAAACGCAATGACTGTCATTCCTCAGTCCCCCTACTCACCTGACCTGGCTCCAGCCGACTTTTTTCTTTTCCCGAAGCTCAAGAGACACCTGAAAGGACGAAGATTTCAAACTGTTGACGAAATTAAAGAAAAAATAACAGAGCTGCTAAACACCTTTACAAAAGAAGAGTTTTCTGGGGCCTTTGATCAGTGGAAACACCGGTGGGAAAAGTGTGTAGCATCCCAAGGGGAGTACTTCGAAGGGGACAAATTTGAATAACCTGTATGTTGTATGAATAAATGTATAAAAATTCAGTCCGGGAACTTTTTGATCACACCTCGTATGCTAACCCTGAGCAACCATACTCTGTGTATCTAGACCGATTTGTAACTACCATTAAATCTGAGTGGGCATACATCTGTGGGAAGGTCAGTGGCTGATTGACCCCACAGGAAATAATAGGCTATTGAGTATATATAACTTTGTAGGAACTGATCTGTTTCCTATAAGATTTATTGTTCCATCTAGACAACTATTACTTATATGAAATTAAATAATCCAATTTTAGTTAATCTCTTTGTTTTAAAAATTTATTAATGGTATAATTTGTCTTGTTTGTTTCAGAGTATTTTCCACAATCCAGCATTTTTCTTATGTTCTTTGGTTGGTCTCCAAATTTCTTTTGTTCTTCTCCAGCTTGTTATATTGATGCGTACATCAGAATGGTATAAAATAATGTCAATATCTTTGCTTCTCTTTGCCAATCATTATCCTCTATTTAAACTGGCCAGGGATTATCTTATTTGCTGGAAAGTTTATAAAGCAGAAGCCATGATTCAGGACAAGGCTAATGGTGGTTGAAACTGCTGCTAATCCATGAGACTGATATTGAGTGTTTGTATGTTTATATGTAAACGCAAACACAATCAATGGCCCAGAAATTGCTGACATTGAAATGGTTATCTTACTCTGACTCATTTAAATGTACCAATGATTGTAAATCATAATCTATAATTACGATGGTTTTCCTTCCTTTTATTAAAAGACTGAAAAACTATTTCACATCATGTGTGTATCTGTTTTCCTGAAAATGTTTTATACTAAATTTTGATGCGTGATTGGAATAGTTATGGTAAGTAGTGATTGTCTTGCTTCCTTCAACACTTTTTTTTTTAATACACTTGTTTAAATCATTGTTATCAAGTGTAATATTGTTATCTACTAAAACTATGGTGTTACCTTTAAATTGATTAAACTCATCCAAAGAATAAATTTAGTTAAAAGTAATTAACTGGTTAATTAATGAGCCATTCTGTCCTAATACCTAAAATTGAGTAAGCAATAGTAAAAAATAAAAAAAAATAAAAAAATAAAAAATGCCATTCATCAAAACAACTGCTGATTTCTTCAAAATCAAAATTAGGATGTTTCTTTTTAATGACTTAGCTATGTGTAATTGATCATTTTATTAAATTTATTATATTTGACTTTGAATACATATTTTATTTAATAAATTTATCAATTTCAGTTTAATTTGATAAAAGAAGAAAACGTTCAGGAACAAAAGATTTTTTTATTCTTGATTATCAGAAAACAGGATTTTCGGCAGCAGCAGTAGCAGAATTACTAGGCAACTATTACATCATGTTATGGTTTATTACACATGTTATGTGTTATTTTTAAGACCCATGAAGGATTCATATTAGTAAGATGGCTGTGATATTAATTTGTTTATTAATTCTCCTGAATCTTTCGGCGACTAGCGTTTGAGAGTAGTGACAGATCATATAAAACAAATATGTTAAAAATCCTGCAACTGCTAAGAATTTTGTTTACAATAAAAATTGGTCTATTTCAGTTTGTTCCCTCAATTATTTCAGGGGTGGCCTCATAGGAGTAGGTCTTCTTTGTCATATTTTGAAGTGGGCTGGATCACCCTATCTCTCACCATTACATAAATTCTTTATAGTACACATATACTAAAAACGTCCTAGTTTTTTTGGGTGATTGGGTAAATCACCCCTTGAAACTATGTTACGTCTGGTTTAAATCAGTGATTTTATGATTAGTGGATCAAAGATGATGAAGTTTATAATGACATGCTCAGTCTCCAAAACAACACAGTTGGTGCATAGGGTATTAATATATATTTTTAAAGTTAGGGAAGATCTTAAAGGTGTATGCTTCATTGGTTATGGGTGGTGTAATATTCCAGTCAATGAAGGCCTGAAATGGGGTGTAGAGTGCGTTTTCTGTAATCCAAGGTTTTTATTCTGAAACATGTTCAGGGTAGTTAAAAAGTAAACATACTAATAGTCCTGGAGTTTTCGGGCCTAGGAACAGGAAGGGAGGGGGGCGGAAGATCCCGTTTTTTTTGGTTTTGTGCATATCTTAAAAACGGTGTCATACCCAAAACATGACTATTTACTAAATTAACGTTAATGAAATTCTCTACAACTTTTATTCTAAACATGCTTTTCATATCCTGTATCGTTTCCGAGACATAAACTTGCAAATGTGAACATTTTCAAAAAAAAAAAAAAAAAAAATTCATATCACTTTTTCTGTTATAATTCCCCCCATATCTTCTAAAACGTTCATCCTACGACAGAAGTCTTCATAAATAATATTGTAGAAAATTAAACTTTCTTAAAAATACACACATTATATATATATATTTTTTTAAAAGGATACAAAACTATATCACATGATGCAGCATGTGTTTTAGCCGGCATGATACCTATAGATTTAAAAATAAACGAAATAGTGAAATTCACATCAATAAAATTAAATAGTTGTGACTACGGAACTATCTTAAAAGATTCAATAGATTACGAGACTAAACCTTTGCACTGGCTACACCCTGCGATACACGCGAAAATTAATACACAGTTAACACAGATTGCAGAGAAAGAACCTGCAGACGTTACTAAATATATTCACAGACGGAAGTAAAGAAGGGGACAATGTAGGCTGTGCTTGGTTACTTTGGGACAAGAGAGAAAACATGATAAGTGCTAAATATAAGCTGGGTTGCAACTTGTTCCAATAACCAAGCAGAAAAATATGCAGTCTTAAAAGCAACAGAATTCCTTCTTGATCTTCCTACTAACGTACACCACGACATTATAATATTTGACAGATAAACATGACTCTAATACAATCCCTACTTAATCCTAATATTCATGACCAACTAACTGAAATCATTAGACAAAATATATACACACTTATTTTATCCAAACGTCAATATCGACATAAAATGGGTTAAGGGGCATTCTGGCATTGACGGAAATGAAATGGCTGACACCTTAGCAAAAGAGGCAGCCAAAAGTCAACTATTTCCGTCATACAAGAAAACACCACTATCATTTCTCAAACATGATATTAAACAAAACATAATATCAATCTGGAATGATCGCTGGTTTAAATCTGAAAAATCCCCAAGCCTGCATAAATTCATTCCAAGAATAACAAAAAATAGAATTCAACATACTCAAATCCACACATTACAAACTGACACAGGTCTTAACAGAACATGGACAAACTAAAGCATATCTAAAAAGGTTTAATTTAATAAACAGCAACATATGTACTTATGACGGACGAGAACATACATTTAAACACATAATTTACGACTGCTTATTATATGACAGACCAAAGATCCAAAACTAATTATGACGCTGTTTTTCAAAGGTGAAAATTGGCCTGTGACCAGAATATGACTTGTACAACAAATACAGAGCTGAATTTACAAAATTTATCTACAGCTTGGACTTTGACCAACTGACCAAGGACTGAGAAGTTGGAAGGACATTTCATGAAAAATCCTTTAAATAGGTAAAAAATTATGGGCTAAATCAGCCATGGACAATATTTTTTTTTTATTTCTTATTTTCGTATTCAATTTGTAATGTTTTATTTGTTTCTTTTATATTATGTTCAATTGTTCAATTATCTGAATTATTTTAATAATTTTATTGTAAAAGTTTCAATGTAAATGTAATTATGGACAATTAAGGTACGTAGTATACATTTGTATGGAACGTACAACCTAAATAAACGGTCCTTTCAAAGGGTTACTTTGAAAGGAAAAAAAAAAAAAAAAAAAAAAAAAAAATATATGTATATATATATATATATATATATATATATATATATATATATATATTTTTTTCTCTTTTCTCTTTTTCCTCTTATGGGGTTACCATAAGAGGAGAATTTATTTGTCGTATTTACATGCGCCATGCCTGTTTTGAGGCATACTACACGTATTACCAAGTTCATTGGTTTACATTTTTATAAATTCAATTTGATCTTATTGTCTTTTTTTGTACAATCAGATAAACAAAAAAAAACAAAAATAAAAAAAACAATTAAATAATAAGAAACCTAAAGAAAGTAACTTTATAATACAATTTTTACAAACTAATAATTCCATAAATAACACACAATAATAAAAAAAAAATAAAACTAAAGCACGAGATACTGCCTACTAAAGCATGTTTATACTACCTTCCTACATTCCTCAGTCAGTTTGTTAAAGTCTATTTGTTTAATAAATTGTACAAAATCAAATTTAAATTTGGTCATAAGTCTCTGTTCTGTTTCTGGCCAATTCACGTGTTTTAGTATAATGTTCTGTATCAGTCTTGCCCTAATGTTGTCAAGTCCTTTACAGTCATATATTAATAAGAATATATATCATATGTTAATTTATATTGAACACGTCGCAACTTAAACAGGAAGATGTAAATAAAATTAAACGTGTGAACGAAAAATGTTGATTTTCCAATTAAATTTTGATGTTCCATTAAATGGCTGAAATTTATACAACTGCTAAATTACACTCAGTAGGTGATAAGCTTTAGCAGAAAATGACGTAATCAGGTGTGCTTTCAAAACTGGCGCGCTCAAACGCTTTACAGCGGCATGCGTACGAGTGGTAACACTGAGTACCAAAAATATAACCTGCATTGCTAATACATGGTGGGCCGTTCCCCCATTTGAATGGAACAGTTCCAATTGTTCCGTTCCATTCTCGTTCTTTTGATTAATTTTCATATCAATATGATAGCAAAACAAAATAATATAGATATAGTTATAGTTATTTATGTTTATAAATAGAATAAAATGGAGGATAAGAAAAAAAAAAAAAAAAAAAATATATATATATATATATATATATATATATATATATATATAGATATATCTATTATGATAAAGAAATAATAAAAAGTAGAAAATAATACACATTGATGTATTAATTGATAAGGAGATTAATGATATTAGCCCGATGATTGAAGTATTATCTCCTGAAAAATATAAATATAATTTGGGGTAGTATATAGTAATAATATTAATATATATTTATTTATAAATTATTATTTTTAGTGTTGTAGTAGTCATAACAAGGTTTTTGTTGTTTGAATTCACTATGTTGTGAGGCCATGAAACTGCCCAATTATATAACAAAACATTTTTTTTTTTTATAAATAAATATTTTTCAGGAGATAATATTGCAATCATTATCGTAATATCATTAATCTCCTTATGAACTTAGACCGCAATAATCTTATCCATATTGATAATTTATCTAACTGTTTACAACTTTTATATAATGGTGATAAATATAAATGGTGATAATAATAAGAAGTTTTATTAAGGCATAAAATGTGCGATGAAAGAATTACCTTATAGTATTATTGTAAATAAATATGCATCCTTTATTTTTAAGATAATTAATTGTTATTGCAAAATTTATTTTTTAATGAAAACTTTACAACATAAGATTTGCTCTAATTACCTGGTGAAATTAGTGGTTGTTTTGTATAATCTTCTCTTTTTTGCCACTAATAATAATGCCTTTATCGTTATTATACATGTTTTATCACCCAGTCTGTCTCACGTTAGATACTTCGAAAAGGGAAGATTTAAAAAAATAAGAAATTAAACGTTAGCTAGGATAACTAACCTGCACCGGAGTGTAGTGTATGATATGAAAGGTAAAATAAAATAAATGAAAAAAAAATACATAAATAAAATGACATCTAATGAAAATGATATTACAAAAAAAATAAATTCCATTAAATGATCTAAACTACCGTAATGCACTCCTTAGAGCGCTTGAAGAGAATTATAGTGAGTAACGGAGATAACACGTTGATTATTGTTGAGTTGAGCTGTAATCCCTCTGGATGTAAATTCATACGGCTCGGTACTCCGTTGTTATTTAGTTAAAACAATTCGATTACATTTATATTTATATAAATATAAGCGGTTATTTATATTTATATAAAAGCCATATAGAAATGACGATAAACATAAGTAAGACAGATAAAACAAAAAAAAATTATTAGGTCACACACAAAAGTTAGGTCATATTTTGAATATGTAGAAATACAAGATTATGAGATAAAAACTCATAACAAAAAAAATTAAAGACACTATCTATATAAATAAAACATTGAAGAATACAGTTAATTACAAAACTGATACCAAACAAAATAGGAACGAAGTATGCTGATATAATATATAAATTGGACAATTATAAGAAATGTACAACAAATAAAAATAGAAATAGACCTTTCACAAAAATTTAAAAAAATCACTAAATATTTACAATATGTATTATTATTAGATTCGGGCCCCGAACATCCCACCCACCAAAATTTTCATGAGATGTTATGAAAATTTTAACCTTCAGAACTGTTCATCATTTTCAGAATTAAGAAGCGGGATTATGTTGACAACGGAACGCTGAAATTCTCTATTAATTGTTTTAATAGTGACCACTCTCACAACGTTATCAGCACCTTTATGTAACGCTGTTATCCGCGCCGTTGGCCAGGAAAGAGGTGAAGCTGTTTTGTCATGAATTAAAACCAAATCACCAATTTTCGGTGAGTACGGAGCTTGTTTTGTACATTTGGTTCTTTGCTGTAAGGTATTCAAATAATCATGGTGCCACTTCGTCCAAAAATGTTGTGAACGTTGCTGTATCAGCTGCCATCTGCTGAGGCTACTTTCATTCACCTTTGTCCAGTCGTGAGTGCGCCGAGATGTTAAACAATTGCCTATTAAGAAATGACTTGGATTATGGTTAAAGTGTCATGCTATTTCTCTGTTCACCAGATGATTTACTATCATATCTTGATTTGACTGTACTCGAAACCAATCTGAAAGCTCCTTCATCTCCCGTGCTGCTCCTACGAAATTTATTCCACCATCGGAGTAGATATTAATAGGTTTGTCTTTAATTTTAAACTCTTGAGACAATTGAATATACGACTCTTTATTATACGCCTGGATGAAAGAACCCAATATTTTTGACGTAAAGAAGATTGAATCGTCGGTAGACCTCCATGAATCTGTGAGAGCTAAAGCTGTCATCGGTGAGATCGGAGTGACGAAGTCTGCCATTAACCCTCAGTAGTCACTACCGAGAAATGGCGAGAGTCGAGCTAATTCCTTCGCATTGCGTAGTAAAGCTGGCTCAGTGAGATTAGGTTGACCTCGGCTATGTGAATTTCTGGAACAGTTGAGGCTCCTGTTGTTCTGTAATTAGGTGTTTTTTTAGATTATGAATAAATCGAAGGCAATAAGCGACTATTCTTATTAATTTAACGAATGAAGAATATCTCTCTGACCAACTACACCAATAATAAGCGATTCATTGAACGTTTGATGTCAGGAGAATGGTCTTCTCAAACTAAATTTCTGGAAGTATAACATTTGTAGGGGCAGCGTTTGCTGACTTTGGCCATTCGGTTGTCTATTGAAGTAGCCATTTGGGACCCGCCCACCATAGCGGGTATTTCAAAAAATTCAAAGGTGTATTTCCTCTTGGATTGTGAGACGAGTCCACATGAAACCAATATGATTTCCCAGTTTTTTCTAATATTTGTACAATTCTATTTGCAACATAGATGTTAAGTTTATGGGGTAATGTATTTAACCACCCTAAAACTATAGTTGAATCTGTGAACATGAAAATGTCGTCAACCTTCAAACGCCGTAAAAAATCCTTTATGGAGTAATACAGTAGCGCTAATGGGTGGGCTCCTCACAATTCCAGTCAGGGAATTGTAATAGGTTCGATAGGAGCAAGTTTTGTTTTAACTTTTAGCAAAGAGACACGAACGTCACCATTAGTATCTTCGTCCCGAAGAAATAGCATAGTTGCATATCCTTGTTCTGAGGCGTCACAGAATCCTATTACTTCTATTTTCAGAGCTTTTTTTAGTTGGAGGCTTCTTGGTATGTGAATTTCTGATATAGATCTTAATTGTTGAATAAATGTCGTCCACCTGTTGCTTATGTCTATTGGTATAGGATCATCCCACTTTCGACCATGTTTTCAAAGTTCTTGCATGATCATTTTGGCGTAAAACACTACAGGAGAAAGATAACCTAAGGGATCGTAGATTCTGTCGATTGTTGATAGTATGGAGCGCTTAGTATTAACCGTGGGCAGATCATGTATATAATAAGAGAACATGTGGCTAGATGAGTCCCAGTGCATCCCCAAAATTTTAATTGAAAAGTAATCTTGGGGATTCAATTTCATCGACTTGTCACGATGTTCCTCTGGTCCTCTAAATCATATTTAGCAGAAATTGAGAGTTACTAACCCACTTCCTTAACTGAAATCCACCTTTTTCCAAGATACGTTATAATTGTTTCTGAAGTATTAAGGCTCCTTCTTGTGAATCCTAACCAGTAACGATATCATCAGAGTACAAAGCTTGCACGGCTGCAGGAAAACACCTGCCTTCATCTATTGTTAATTGTTTGATGATGCGTAAGGCTAAGAATGGTGAAACAGATATACCATAGGTAACAGTAGTGAGCTCAAATTGTTTTAGTTCTTCGGTGGAAGCTGACCCAAAAATATGTTGATAGCAACGAGCATCTTTATGTAATTCAATCTGCCGATACATTTTGCAAATGACAGCAGTAAATGCAATTTAGTGGATGCGAAAATTTAATAGGATATCTGCTAGGTCCAATTACAGACAGTTTCGGTCCTGCGAAAAGAGTCATTCAATGAACTAAGTTTACAAGGCATAGAAGCATCGAAAACCACTCTAAGCTTAGTGGATGAGTTATCGCTTTTAACAACACCATGGTGTGGTGTTATATACCTGGCATGCTCATTTGTTGGCGTGTCCCAATTGTTGGTATTCTTTCATAAAGAGTAAATAGGAATGTTTAACTTCTTGATTTTTTGACAGTTTGGATTCCAAGGAGAAAAAGCGTCTCAAAGCCTGTTGTTTTCCATCACGCATGCCAGGTAGTGTACCTTTAAAAGGAAATCAAACTCCATATTGTCCAGAAGGTAATCTGTATTGCGTTTGTTCAAAATGAGTTTCACAAGCGACATCGTCGGGATTCAATGGAATTTTCGGAGAAGCTGGCTCCTCAAGTTCCCAAAATTTTTCAATCAAGTTTTCTAATCTGGGTGTGGTTAAAACATGCAATGAAGTGTGTCTAGGTTTAAAATTGTGAATTTGTCCTACAACGACCCATCCAAATACATTGTTCATCAACGTGACCTCCTCACCGTCGTTCTCCATTGCGAAGAATTTTCCAAAATAAATCAGCTCCTAATAAAACACCAATTTCTCGAGGCCCAAAAAAATTTGAATCAGCTAAAAAATATGATGCGATTTTTTGTTGGATATTATCAGGTACATGACTGGTAGGCAATTTACCAGTAATATTCGGTACAACTGTTACTTGGGTGGATAATAAATGGCCGTGGCTGTTTCTTGGCTTCAATGCACACTAAACTGTTCCTTTTACCTCAGTTACATATTGCCCCACTCCTTAAAGCTTTCTTGTACCTTTCTCCACATGAAGATGAAAAGCACTCGCACATGATTCGGTGATTAATGTACACTGTGAACCGGAATGTATGCGAATGGGTTTGAAAATTGACTGGTGGTCCTGCAAATGCTCATAGCCGCGCTTAACAAGACATCACTGTTATCTTGCCAAGTATTAGTTACTACTGAAGTAGATGTTTCAGGTGGAATATGATTGACCAAGAGTTGTATGTCATCATTTACCAGTTTATTTACTTGGTTATTTCGATTCGAGAAGTGTAGAAATAATTGTGAGGTTTTTGGTAGTACTTACAACATATTTTATTCTGGCAATCTTGAGTGATATGAGTTGTTGTAAGATGGTAGCGACAACCGGGATACTTTTTTAGTGATTCAAACCGTTCTTTGACAGTCATTGACTTAAAAAGGCTACAGCTTGATAAATAATGTTGTTGTTTGCATAAAAAAACCAGTGGGAAGTTTATTCTTTTAAATATTTTGTTGCGTCGATACAAAAAATGAACATCCTTTGGACATGCGTTTGGTTTATGATGGAATTTTCGGATAGGGGTGGTTCTGGTGGTAAAGAACCAAGTAACTTTACATTGCTGAGTCACTAATTTTGTAAGTTGGTCAAATGCAGGGAATTCCACATCGATATGTCTCTGTTCCAAAGCTCTTCTACTTGATGCATCTAAACAACGCATAGCTAAACTGAACAGAAGGAATCCTGCCTCTTCAACTGGCGAAATGGGGTTACATTATCGGCCATACAATCCAGGAAATGCCTTAAAGAAGATAACGTAGGTTTTCCATTCGTTGGCTTGAAATCTAAGAGCCTTTCGATATAAAGAGAAGCTAAAATTCTCTTCTTATATTGGTAAAATGTTTGCCAATATTTAGGGCATCACCAGTTAGAGTAGAATTCAAATAGTGAATTTTTTTAATTTTATTTAAACAAGGCTCGTTGTGAACTAAAACATCATAAGTATCGCGGTAGTGAGGCCACTCAGTTGGATTACCATTGAACGTTGGAAGATTAATTTTTGGTAAACAGCCTCGTGAATATTAGGAGTCATTTAATAAGCTAGTTGATAAATTGATAGATTGTTCTGCTGAAGTAATTCGTGCAGTTTTGGCATCTTCTGTTAGACGTTTGTATAACATTTTACATTCGTAAAAATATCGTTCTGAATTTTCTATTTTTTCGTTTTCGTCCGAATATTCGTTTTCGCGACTCCCTTGGAAATATATTTGAATAATTCCTTCCTGAGTTTCACACCTTTGTAGCCTATTGTTATTTAAATCCTCATACATAGAGAAAAAGAGATCTTTTTGTGACGCATCAGTGGCAATCCGCCTTCCTTGATCGGTCACCCCCTTAATTTTAGTTTGAATAATCAACAACTTTGATTAAAGATATTTTAGCCTTTTTTCATTATCTAATTTTTCTTGAACAGGCGCCTTGGTAAAGACAGATGAAAATTAAATCGTTAAATGATTCACATTTTAATAAAAAGGAAAAAGTAGAAATTTAGAAAATAATGTAAACAGACGGAATACACGAGCCTCCGCGATCTAGAATTTCAATAGTCACAGTTAGTGATGGGCCGTTCAGACTTATAAGCGGAATGAGATTTTCGGTTTCGTTCCACTATTGGAACCAGTTCCAGTTTTCGTTTCGTTCCATGTCAGTTTGACTAACCTTCTATATACAAGTGAAGGGCCGTTCCGACTTAAAAGCGAAATGAAATTTTACGGTCTGTTCCAATTTTCGTTCCACGTCAGTTTGACTAACCTACTATCTACTTACTATGCAGTTTCGTTCTATCTCTTGTGAATTCGGACTGTTAATCTCTTTCTATTTTATAATTAGGTAATTTATAGGTACTATAATATTAGGAAGGTTTAAATAGCTAAATATAGTTATTAAAAAAATTGTATTCTTTTAAAATAGTTTTATTCAATAAAGGTTTCTGCTTTCTATTGAACTACAGGCATTAACATTTCTCACATCCTGTATGGATCGACCCATTTTGCTTTTAATTAATCTTCCACCGGTCGCGCCGTTGTATTTTGTACAACACTCGACTTGTTTTCTCTCTCTCTCTCTCTCTCTCTCTCTCTCTCTCTCTCTCTCTCTCTCTCTCTCTCTCTCTCTCTCTCTCTCTCTCTCTCTCTCTCTCTCTCTCTCTCTCTCTCTCTCTCTCACTCTCTCTTCGCTTCCCAGAAAATTTGCTTAAGCTATCCCTCGATATACTCCTCTGTTTGCCACCAGGAACTTTTCGAAGTGGTAGAAGGGATAGTTTCCTATATATCATAATACAGAAACCTATGTAGAGGGTAGCAATGGAGATGACGCGGAGGGGGAGGGGGAGGGGGTGGAGCAGCCAGTGAATATCTAAATTTTATTTGCAAACTGGTAAAAGTTTAAACCAGTCAACCTATCCTTTACAAGACTTTTTGCATGATCAGCTTGATTCTGATTCTTAAAAATCAAATTTATTTGGTATTTGTTCGGATCGGCGACACCACCAAACTGGCTTGACCCGCGCTACACCCACCAGTTCGATCCTTACGCTTCACTTCATGTTTACATTTTTCGATAGTTCATTCCTATAACCTCACATATAAACAATCACTTCTACAGTTTCAACTTGGATTGTGTTGTTTAGTTTGTTATATTGATATTTAAACTTCTTAAATGTAAATAGGTGAAACAGAAGTTAACAACACGAGGATTAAGTGTTTTATCAATTCATGTTTTCTTATTTAATCTTATATTATGTGTAAAAGTGTTACAAAACTTAAGAAGATTAATTTGTACATGGATTTGGTATTTTACATATTTATATTTGTTCTATCAATTTATGTGATAAAATTTCAGTATACATATTTTGTGAATGGATTCTTTGTCATCCATATTACTTTTTTTCCTAAAGTGAGACAGATTGTATAATTAATTAAATAAAACATATCAGTTGATAAATAAATGTGAGAAAGTATATCACAGGTTTCATGTTTTCACTTCCCTTGAGAAAATATAGCAGAAATTAACATCATCACTTTCAACTAGGATTCTGTCTTATATTATATAATGGCTTATAACATGGAGAATCGACAATGTGAAAATAATCGCAGATTAAGAGGTAAATGACATATTACTATATAATTGTTGAACTATTGGTATAATGTTATAGATTAATGTGTTTTTAAAAAAAATCAGAAGCCTCATGATGAAACATTGTCTCCGAAACATGTAGCTACAAATATTAAATAAATAGGAGTTATGCCCAATAAATACTTAAGGGTTCTGTCTTTTTTATATTTATAATTTGTTATTTTCACTTCTCTGACAGAAAGCTCATCAGGAATTAACTTTACTGGTGGTTCAGTAGTATATTAATTGTTGATTAAATTAATATTAATTCAAAGTTGGTTTAGTGTCTTATATTTCGATATTTTCTTATTTCCACTTCATTATTTTCTTATTTCTCATTTTAATGTTAGAAGATAAACAGAAGTTAATATTACTTTGAACAGGGATTTAGAGTTTCTCAGTAAATGTAGAAGAATAACCTTTCCCCTCTAAAAGTAGCTACTAGAACATCGAAATAAATCGGAACAAGGTTAGAATCGATAAAAGGTATTCTGGGCGCTTGTAGGGGTTGTCGCCGATCCGAACAATTACCATTTATTTTAATCCGAAAAAAGTAGCCAAGCTCTGTTGGTAGAACAGAAAATTTATCAGAAAGCGGTTTATTTTGAAGATGCCTATGCGCGGTATGGCGAGGCGATGGTGGGAAGGGGGGGGGGAATCAAGAGCACTAAGATCAACGGCTGTAGAGCTCTGAGCGGATGGAAGGGATCAAGTAAAGGAAGGAGAGATCAGCAGTCGGAACGAAACGGACGGGAGATGCGATCTATACCCTACCTAAACCAACGGAACGAAAACGGAGATATTTTGGCGTTGGTTTCGTTCCAGTTGGAACGAAAAACTTAGGTAGTCCTTCTCGTTCCAAACCGGTTCAAGGCTGGACCAGTTGCAAGTTCCGTTCCACTCAGAACGACCCATCAATAGTCACAGTATATATACATATAAATATTTAAATTATGATTATATAAATACGAAATATTTCACTCGTTAAATAAGAAAACATAAAAAAGTTAGTTGTATTAACTACTGGGAAGCGTGAGAGGTAGTCGCCATTAGCATGTGCTCTGTTATTCCTATAGTGCATATCATAATCGAAACCGGAAAGGTAAATCGCGAATTGGAGCATTCGGCCAGCTGATATCGCCAGAAGAGATTTTTCTGGTTTGAAAATAGCAGTTAGTGGTTGATGGTCCGTAATGAGTGCGAAATGACGACCATAACAGTACTGGGAGAATTTCTGAAGGCCCCAGTACAGGGCTGTGGCTTCCTTATCTATTTGACTATAACCTTCTTCACTTTTACTCAGCGATTCAGGCGTTCGATGTGAGAGTACCGCCCCTAACCCATTTGGAGATGCGTCCGTACTGAGCAGTAATGGGAGATTAGGGTCAAATGGAGTCAACACTCGTTCGCTTCCGATCCTATTTTTACGACGGTGAATGCGGATTCACATTCTTTATTCCATTGAAACTTTATACCCCTTTGAAGTAGTCTGTTCAATGGGTGTAGAATATCCGCCATTCCAGGAATGAACTTGAAAATGAAATGAAATGAAAAAAATAAACTTTATTCTGGGACTTATTGTCCCCTAAGAATAAAAATAACGCACAATTAAGAGTATAATTGTCTGGCCAATTATTTACAAATTAGATGTTCCAGTAATTAAAGCATACATTTTTTATAGGAAAAAAAAATTAAATTGAATAAAAAATAAAAATAAATAAATATATGAAATAATAATTATAACATAAAATACAATCGTATATATATATGGAATAGATATATATATATATATATATATATATATATATATATATATATATATTTATATGAACGTATAAAAGAAAGAAAGAGAGGAAAAAAAAAAAGTATTCATTTGATTATTGACATCTTTGCGGAAGATTGATTGTCTAAAAGGTACTGGAATAGGTTATTTTTAAAGGAGGTTATGGAAGCTGCTTTACGAATAGAAGTGGGTAAGGAATTCCAGAAGGAGGTAGCACGAATGATGAAGGATTTGTCAAAGGAAACGGTTTTATGTGAGGGTATATATAGGTTAAAAGGTTGGGATCTAGTGTTTAGGTGGTGGATAGAAGACCGCAGAGTTAATAAATCAAGAATATAGGAAGGGTATATGGTTTTTAGACATTGGAATATGAAAGTACCCAGAAAGTATTGCCGTCGAAATTTAGGAATTAGCCACCCAAGCTCAGAGTATCGGCAAGTAACGTGTGACCGCCTAGGAATCCCGAAGATAAATCTAATGAAACAGTTCATCAGTCTCCTCAGCTTCATCTCGAGATCCCCAGACTGTCCCCCATAAACCAAACAACAGTAATCAAAGCAAGGGAAAACAAGAGAGGACACTAGAAGTTGACGGGTACTCTGGGAAAAGAAATCTCGGGATCTATACAGTTATTTAAGGATTTTTTGGAAATTTGGGCGATATGGTTATTCCAGGATAGGTGATGATCAAAGGTAACTCCTAAATTTTTAATGGAGTTTTGGAACTGAATAGGAAGGTTATTAAGGTAAAGCAATGGGTAGCAAGGAAGGGTATAGAGGATGGGTTTTGAACCGATGAGGATAGCCTTAGTTTTCTTTGGATTCAGATATAACTTATTCTTCACTACCCAACGGTTGATGTTATCAATGTCTTCCTGAATTACGAGATGCCTCGAGCATATCTGAAGGATGGAAAGACAGGTAGATTTGAAGGTCGTCTGCATATAGGTGATAATTGGAATTGTGGATAAAGCTGGGTAAGTCATTGATATAGATAGAAAATAGGGTTGGTGACAGGGAGGATCCTTGTGGAACACCTTGGGTTAAAGGTAGCGAAGATGAAGGAGGACTATTGGGCATGATGACTGACTGGGAACGATGAGATAAGAAGGAGTGGAACCAATTTAGGTCACTATTAGATAGGGAGAAGTTTTGAAGTTTAGATAGGACAATTGAATGGTCAACACAATCGAAAGCTTTTGAGAAATCAAACATGACAAGGATCGTAATTTGTTGTTGATCCATGGAGGAATAAAGGTCCTCTGTGATTTTCAACAAAGCTGACTGAGTAGAATAACCGAAACGGAAACCTGATTGGAACGGATTAAGGAGGTTATTATGCTCTAGGAAGGAGGTAATTTGCGCATTGACCAATCTTTCGAGTGGCTTTGATAAATTTGAGAGGATGGAAATAGGCCTAAAGTCTGATGCGTAGGATGGAGAAGGGATTTTATTTAACGGGCGGACTAAGACCTTTCTCCAGGCTATAGGAAAAATGGAGTTTTGTAAGGAAAAATTATATATGTGAAGAAGGGCCGGAAGAATAGCTAGAAGACAGAGTTTGATTATTTTTATCGGGATTTGATCGGCACCGCAGTCATTAGTTCGGGATTTGAGAATGGAAGTGATAAGGTCATTGGGAAGAATGTGAGGGAAATAGAAGTTGTCGGGATTGAATGCAGCTTGAGGAGTAAAGTATGACGTGGTAAAGAAATGGTTTGAGGTTTATCAGGAAAAGGATTTGAAAAGAAATAATTTATGTCGTCGGGAGTGACTGGGAAATTGGAACAAGAAGAGGAGCTGGTAATAGAGAATTTTCTAAGGATTCTCCACTTGGACTTTGGATCCGGGGCCAGGGATAGGATATTATGAAAATATTGTGCCTTGGCATGGTGGAGAATAGATTGAGCGAAATTTCGAAGGTGCTTGAACATTGAACAATCCTCAGGTATCCGAGTGCGCCTGAAACGTCTTCTGGCAGCATCTCTTCTCTTCATAATTTCTTTAATTGCTGGGGTAATCCAAGGAGCTGGGGGACGCCGGAATATAGATATTTTAAGAGGAGCTAAGTGATTGATGAGTGAAAGGAGATTTGATGAGAGGAATTCCACCATCTCATCAACGGAATAGGAAGAGAAGATAGGTTCAATAGAATGTGAGAGGTTATTAAGTAGAGGATTTATACTTTCCGGAGATAATTATTCGAGATTACGCCAGGAGATCTGCTTAGGGATGGGGATGGGAACTTGTTATAATAGTTCACCATCCCAAGGAAGGTACGCACGTGGTGGCTTACGTCTTTGAGTTTCTTCGCTTCTAAAATTGACGATATTTTGGCCGGGTCTTTATGTAGGGCGTCCTCGTCTATGATATGCCCAAGGTATTTAATTGAGTCACAGCCTGTGGAGAGCGACGTAGGATCTAAAGATGTTTCCCTTGACCTTGCTCCCCTTTCCTTAAGCCAACGTCTTTTATTGCTTTCTCAAGGCCCAGATTGAACAGTAAACAGGCCAGTGCACCCATTCCCAAAGACACATTGGTTCCTTCTCAGCAAAAGGCTAGTGTCGTCTGAACAAAGTATGGGGCAGTATCTTATAGGCACAGGAAATTCCAATATCTTACAAGTACAGCGATATTTCTCAATAATTTCTGCATATAAACCTATCATATACCTAATAAATATGCTCCAATCAGAAAGCATCAGCTCATCTGTCCAAATCAAAAGGGTGTATTTCACTTCACTTTCTCTAACCTAACCTATAAACTTCTAATTGTATATTTTCAACTTGGATTATATTTTCCAGAGTGTAATATTGATATTTTCATATTACCTCTTACTTAATGTGAGAAAGTGTATCAGAAGTTAACAATATCACTCTCAAAATTGATTCAGTGTTTTCTATTTGGATATTTTCTTATTTCCACTTCTCTATTATGAGGTGCAAAAAAAGTTAGCACGAGTTTCAACATGGACTTAGTATTTGTGTGGGAATAAAGGAGAATGAACTTTACCTCGAAAAGTTGCGAAGAAAACATTGCAATAAATCGAAAAGAAGTCACAATCGAGAAAAAAGTACTTTGGCAAAAGAAGGGGTGGAGCAGTGGTTTGATGTTACTCTCTTTTTTTATACAACGTAAACTGTACTATTTCGTTGGGTTATTATATTTATTACTAGCTGAAAGTACCCTGCTCCGCTACGGTTTAATATCAGTAGGATTATGGATAACTTAAATTAGTAAACGTTAAGCTTAAAGTTGATAATTATTATTACTTAAATAAACCATCTATGAATTCCATTCTTAGAATAAAAAAAAAAAAAAAGATTAAAAAATTATTTGACAATTTGCAAAAGGTAATTTTATGTTATTTTAACAATCCTCCAGTGAAGCTTCGGGGCAGCACTTCCATCTTACCCAGCTCTAATACCAGACCATCAGCTTTTCTTATGGCATACTTTAAGTGAATATAGTCTCAACTTTTTTGATTTTCTCGAATAAAGTTTAGTCTTTCTGTTTCTATTTTTGCGTACATATCAAGCATAAATTGGTTGAGGAGATTACGAAATTAAAGTATATAAGGATCTTCAATTTCTCGTTCCATCAACATATAGGCGTAAAAATCAGTGTCTGCACAGTTTTCTTGAGTGGTGTATTGGTGTTTGGGTCCCACTGAGGGATGTTAATACTGTGCCCATCTTCTCCATGGTAGAACATGAGACGATACTGAAGAGAATCATACACTTGATAGAACTCATTGATTCTTATCAGATTTTTGTCCCTGCTGTGGAGAACAATGTCTCGCTTTTCAAACACCTGGCCAACAATCAAGACAGCAACTTCGTTAGTGGTAGGAATATTGTAACGTCCTTAGTGAGCATTTGAAGACTTTTTGTCAGCACTGATAACTACCTGGAAATCTTGTAGATCTTAAAACAGACTCAACAGCAGCTCTGAAGTCCTTGATATACTTTTTATGTTCATGAAGAATTTTTGGAGTTTGCCTACGAATGCAGACTTGACATTTTGAAAGTAACCACAGCGAATGCCTCTTTCATGGATGTCATCACTAACAAAATTTATTTGAATAAAAGACAGTTGCTGCTGTGTTCCAGGTATCAAACTCCCTATTCTGTAATATACCTGTCCTCGCACCTTAAATGTTGGCTTGAAATCTCCCTCTTTTATCTCTTTTTCTCCAAATGACGTCATTCGAAAACAACCGTTTTATTTCCAAATATTATTTAGAAAATGCTCAGCCTCAGGATGTTCGTAAGTAAGGAGGCTGTGCAAGTGTTCAGGATATTCTTGAAAGGGAGGAAGTTGGACTTTCCCGTTACTGCAGCACATGGCAGGGCCCACGTCCTTCCATTTTACAGCATAACACCAATTTCAAGTAGACCGTTGTCCAATATCGACTGTTTTGTCTTTTGCATATTCAGTTTTTTGGTCATACTGCCTATAACCTTTCTATTGAACACCTTTCATCGTGTTTTGTTACACGGTTAACATGAGGATTATTTCCTGAGTACTTTTTTGAAGACTTTTTATGGATTTCAGGATGGCTTTTCTTATACTTCTGTACAGCCCCTCTAAGTATATTTGGGTGATTCTCAGAATGTGTGTACAGCATATCTTTTAACTTCGGGTTGGCTCTCTTTATGTTTGTTAACCATTTTTCTACTAATGTCAGGATGATTTGTCACTTATTTCTTAACAGCTTCCCTGTTTCCCTCTACATGTGCTTGACTATATTTTTCTGCCGAGTTCCTTAGTTGTTTGTTGCGAACTGAATCTGTGAATCATTTCCTACGTTTTTTACTTTTAGATCGATGAGTTTACTTCAATGTCGCAATAGACTCATCTGAACTGAGAAAAAAGGTAGATTCTAGGTTCAAGGAATGAAATTCAGAAAGGCTAGGTACAACTTGTCCAGATGCGAGAAATACAACTTGGGCCTGGTTGAGAAAAGCCGATTTGAAAAGGGCCAATTATAGTTCAGAACAATTATCTTGTGACCTGAAAGCTGAAGGAAGAGTAGTTGGGGACGAAGGTACAGGCGAAGCAAGGTTGGTGGGTTGCTCTTAAGGAATATGAACATCGAACTGGCATTATACGTCATCATCAGTGAGCATAAGTCTTTTAATCCCCTGTTTAACAAAAGTCTTTTAATAGCTTCTCGTCACGAAACAACCCAAACTTGTAAGGGTACACCTCTCCTGCTACCGTGAGTTCACATAAAGTACCATGTTATAAGGTTTCGGGTCAAACAATTAGTAGAATTATAATTTTATTTTATTCTTGACTTTTCGACCTAAAACTTTTAACAATTTCTGATTAACAAATTGACATTGTTTCATTCGATTCAGTAACTCAAACAAGTAGTATCTTTTGTAATTATAGTGCATAAAACAGTAATTATAATTTAGTGGCAGGCACCGGCATTTTACCGGCCGCACAGTGGGACGAGCCAACGTAATTTGTTGGACATTGGTTGAAAACAAAAATTTATATTTATGGCTTGAATCACTTATTAAATGTTTGCTGTGGTCATTGTCGATAAAGAACAGTACGTTAAACATAATTTTATTACGTACAACAGGACATCAACATCGATATACTATGTTTGTTTGAAAGGTTCTCGCAAATTTCCCGTTTTGTTATATTGCATTAGAAATTGTTAACCCATCCGATGTAAATTTTTTGCTGTTCACAGTTTTTAGCATGATAAAACAATTGGCAATAAAACTTTTTCCTGTAAAAATAATAATTTCACAAATAAATCTATTTAAATTTGAAAATTTCAACAAAAAATTGATTTTTGAAAAATGTTTATACTTGTTTAAGTCGAAACCCATTTTAATTTAAAATATCGATTATAAAAAGCAACTCAAGATCGAAATGGTCTGGGACCACTTGCGACCTTGGAGAATATTTGGATTTACTTTGATAATTCAACTTGTACAAAAAAGAGGTCCAATTTGCTACAACAAATGGACTTCACAAATGTTATCCACAGGTATTCACCAATAAAATGCTTAAAATTATTATCGGAATAGGTCTGAATGCTGACACTGACACGACGAATTTGAACGAATGGATCCAACGATAAAATTTCGATAACCACTGTGTAGGAGCCTGGGGGCTATTTTCTACTAATGTCAGGATGATTTGTCACTTATTTCTTAACAGCTTCCCTGTTTCCCTCTACATGTGCTTGACTATATTTTTCTGCCGAGTTCCTTAGTTGTTTGTTGCTACACCTTTGAAAACATACCCATATGAAATTTGAAGTCGATGCAATAATTTTTAGAGGCTCAAAATGCGATGTCCAGAAAAAACATAGTTTCGTCCCACTGTGGGCCGCACCGAGTAGCACCGGCAAAATATCGGTCGGTTTTTTGTCGGCTCTAGTAGAGGAAGCTACATATCGAATTTCATTCCAATCCGTTTGGTGGTTTCCAAGATTTCGTGTTAAATGAGCGAGAGGTATTTGACAAATATATAGTAGATTTAAAATTACAATTTCTATTTTATTTATTTATTTATTTTGGCTTCGTGTATATTCACATCTGCCAACTATTTCTAGATATTGGTAATAAATTATAGATAAATTATTGATTATTCAATCACATGATTTATCTTATTTATGACTAAGTATTATGAAAAGTGTAACATTGTACTTACTAGTCTTAATAGAGTATTTGTTGTACTTATTGTACTTAAGCAAATAGAGCAACATATTTAGTTATAATACGAAAAAATATACGATGCCCGGATCTAGGAATTTTACGGTTGATAAAATTAAAAAGGATTTGCCTGAAAAAACTAACAAAGTTGAAGTAGAAAAATGGGAAAAGATCAGTTATCTTTTAGAACAAGAGGAAACGCCTATAGAGAAACCACTTATGAGGGAAATACGTCTTTTGAAAACCGACGGAGATTTTACAGATAAAGAAAAATTTCTTAGATGTTTAAGTGAAGGAGCTCTTCTCATTAAAGAATACATCAAAGCTGAAGGTATGTTTTTGTATTTTGTTAGTTAAGTTTGATTATCTCATATTAAAGTAATAACAAAAGTGTATCCTTTATCACCACGCGGTTGTTGACTTCACTAAAATTCTAATTTTTGTATTCATATTGATTTTGTCTCATGAATATTTTCTGGAAAAAATAATTGCTTAATATTTGATGATTTATTAAACGTGCTACACAGTTGACTATATATCTAGGTTATAAGAGAAGGAATAGCGCATGCATAATTTGATAATATTGAAGTAAATCAGGAACTGTTGGCTTGTTGTTGGACTTAAGAAGTTTGAGCTTATGAAGTTACATCCTAATGAACAAGCAATCTGATTTTACTTTTATTTAAATAGTTAATTAAATTAGAGATATTTATTCAAGTAATGAAGTTAAGGTGTCCGAAGTATGCATGGCATATCGCAAGGATGCCAAAAGTTGAGATGACTAAAATGTGCTGACACACAGTAATACCTTAACTGAGGTGGGCTTATGTAGTGGAGTACGCTTGAAGCGTCAGTGACTGGATGACGTCCGCACAACACCGTGACGATTGGAGGAGGCCAAGACCCGTAACCGGGTTGTAGCGCCATAATAAAAAAGATCCGAGTAAACTGTTGCAAGTGCTGAATTAAATATCCTTTTTTTTATCGATGATATGATTAAACTACCACCAATGCCTCATCCTAGTTATATTATCAATGGTTGATAAATACATCACCATGTTTTCTTTTGATGGAGTACAATACCCAATACTCTAATTTAAAAAAAGGAAATATGAGTAGGAGTACATGAAAATGTTTTTCTACAGTCAAAAAACTGAACAGTAGATCAAAAATATCATTTATCTGTACTTAACTATGTCTAGAATAACCATATGTTAATCATTTGATTGATAACAAATTTAATCTTAACATGCTCCTTTTTTTTATTTTAGTTGCAGATGTGTATATAGTAGACGATGATAAGGTTTGTCGGTTGCTATACAGATATGGATGTCCCACAACTGGCGCTGCATGGCCACTTGGTAATTAAATTAGCCCCTAAAAATGTTGTCTTGCAGCATTTTCTATTTTTTTAAAAACTAATATCATCAGAACTACCAAAGTTATATTGAATGTTATATCAATGTCGTACAATCTCCTCCCTGCTATAAGCGAAATTCCTGGAGATTCTTCTAGTAGTAAGTTAACAAAAAGTTATTGATAGAGATGCCATCAACGGTAATATGAATCAAAGATCAAACAGGGGCGGGAAACCACTATTCCAGAGAGTTATAGGAGAAGCGCTGCTCTTAGACATACTTATATTTAGGAACTAAAAAAAGTATGAAGTTTAGACGTATTACGAGGAAGTATATATGATACGAGTTCTGAGAGATCAGTTCTTGATCCTGGTCTAAAGGAGTTTTGATGAATTCAAAACTAAGAATATGAACCTACGATTTTTGATTGACAGTATACGCCTTTAGAGGGTGTATCGCTTGTAGTTGACAATACTGAAAACGGTGAAACTATACTGGTCTTACATTTCTGGAAATGTAAATAAATGCCGCAAATCTCACGTTTCTATCTCAACCCGTTCCTGACATAACGTAAATCGTTGTAAAGTATTTGTATTAAAATCCCCCTAATTTGACACATTATTTTGCAACGTTTGACTTAATTCGGTGTTTTGAACAGTGTTCTGCTAAAATCATTAATAATTCTCGTTGGTCTTTCCATTTTGAAACATTTTATCCATCAGGATTCCATTGCTGAACTACTTCACCTTTTTTTTATTTAGCTCTACCGGTCTCACAAGGATTTTGCCCTTTATCAGCACAAAGTGTGCCGGTAATAAGACATTTTATCCCTTTAGCTCTCTGGTGATGCCTACACTGTTGTAGTATCCATCTATCTATGTATCACCATACATTAGTCCTCACTATCATTAGTCATATTCACTAATGACCTGACCCTTTGAAATCATTCACTAAAGAATGAACGACTTTCGCAAAGTGTCCTTTGCCACTAACTTCAGGGTCTCGTGACTAACCCATTAGATTCTGTCAATATATATAATTTTATGTCTCTTGTGAGGAATATATTGACGGAATCTAATTCTCCCTCTCCAAGACGACATCGATTCGTAAATACATAAATTATGCACTAGATAAATTAAATTCTCCGTTCTCCATTGAAAATGGTTTGAGAGAGGGCGGATTTTGTACAATTGGTCAAGAAATAAATGCTGATGGGTCTCTGGATTTTTGGTGAGGTGAACTGCCTGTCGAATCATCATGAGTCGGTCTTTCGACATCCGGGACGTAATGTATGTAAAATTAACAATTTATCCGTGGTCCAGTAGTCTAGTGTCGCCATAACAGCCTAGGTACTGACCGGAACAAAAATCAAAACTTAAGAAAATTAGTAAGTACAAAGTGTGTCACGCAGTCTGATATGAACTTTAAAACGAATACTGACAAACTGAAGGGAGTTGGGAGTATAGAGTAAGGAAAATAAAGAGTGCCAACTTAATGCAACGAACAAGACAGGCGCGGAGCTGCAGACGCATAACATCAAAGATCACTCCAGGAATTATGAACGCACTACAACTACACCGAAGATATAATATTACGCCGCTGAATTTTACATTGCTGAAGGGTTAACCAATTATACCGTAATTACTTTATATTCTCGGACGGGGACACATGTGATGGGTCGACCGGGACGGAATTTCTATACCCGTGACATGTCCTGGTGTACCGGGACGTATGGCGACCTTACAGTAGTCCCTAATCCTGTTTAACTTGACGATTCCCATGGGATCATTCATCCATTCATTTCATTTTCGTTCCATCCCTTTTTGTGACTTCGAGCTGATAACCTCCTCCTTCTATTTAATAATTAAAATTTTATTGGTACTACAATATTAAGAAGGTTTAATAGCTAAGTATACTTATTAAAAAAATGTATACTTTAATTCTAGTTTTAAAATCTTTCACGCCTTGTTAATATAATATTAAAAAAAATAGTTCAGTTTTCATCGGCCATGCGCCCCCTTTCATATGTTATATTTGCCACTGCCACCCTTCCTTTCATTAATTACTTTCTGCAGGCCATTATCCTCACCTTTCCCTGATTTTATTTTTTAACAGTCATTGTTAGCCAATCCTTCATCCAGACAACAATAAGTAAGTCTGGATTTATTAATTTATTTTAATTTCTCACATTTCCCCAACCTCTTCCTTCGTTTATTGTTATGCCAACTTTATTATTTTTCTTACCCTTCTATCTTACCATTTTTCTTTAGATATATATTCCATACACTTATTTCTAAATTAATATTAAAAACATCTGTTAATAAAATTGTTACATTTTATTAGTTTACAAAATTTTAAATTTGCATTATTAAATTTAAATTATTTTATTATTTTATTACAGCTGTATTTCTGACTAGACTTTGCTACTATTTAGTATTCAATGATTTAATTAACTTCAGATATTCTTATAATTATGTAAACAGCTATTAATTCTTTCGTTGACTAATTTACTTTGTATTATTTTTATTTTTGTATTTCATTTTTAAATTATTTTTATTAATTTATTTTTTAAATGTTTGTATCATCTTGTATCCTCACATCCAATTTTTTGTTTATTTGCCCTGACTGCACCCCTGACCATTTCATCACTTAAAACAAGAATTTTTTTTTAACCGACTTAAAAAAAAGGAGGTTATAAGTTTGATAAGTATGTATGTATGTAATATTGTTGGAATTGGATAATATTTGAGTATGATGATGCATTTAGGCTTCCAAGTGTGCTTAATTTCAAACAAAAACATAAAGTGTATGTCCACGAATTTCTCGAAAACTAAAAGTCATATCGAGATGATTTTTTTTAATTTAAGTTAGGTGCACTTCAACTTAGGGAACAGTTTATTAAAATCGGTCCAGTAGTTTCAGTGCTATGGATAAATTAAGAAAATAAAGGTAGAAATTTTTAACCTACTTAAAAAAAAAAAAAAATTATTGTTGGAATTGGATAATATTTTAGTATGGTGATCCATTTAGGCTTCCAAGCACGTTTGCTTAATTTCGTAAGTATATTTTTGTGGTACAGGACAGTGCTCTGCTACCGGATGAAGCATCCATTTGCCGCCTTCATCTTCTTTGGATTTCCGATTATATTTCATTGTTCGCATTCACCTGAGAGGCAAGATAAATAAATTCATTTACGTTCTCCAAGGTGAAACATCCTACTTTTATGGCCACTTCCCTGTGTCCTTGCTCGTTCCTTTGCTTTGTTCTGATATATTTTGTTTTGGATTCATTGACAGTGAGTCCAATTTTTGCGGCTGCATCAGTTAAAGCCAGGAACCCATCCTTCATAGCATCAAAACTTCCTCCAATGATGTCTATATTATCGGCAAATCCAAGAATTTGCACCGACCTATCAAATGTGGTGCCTCCAACTTGAATATCCGATCTTCTGAGGGCACTCTCCAAAGCTTGGTTAAACAAAATACATGGCATACAGTCACCTAGTCTAAAGCCCTCTAAAATGTCACCTTGTTTTCTGACAATACAATACACTTTTTTCATTGTCATCTTGATCAGCCTCAGCAACTTTGTTGGTACGCCTATTTCCAGTAGCTCTTTGTACAACTTTTCCCTATCAATACTATCTTATGCTTTCTGGAAATCTATAAATATGTGGTGAGTGGTGATGTGTTCCCTTGATTTTTCTAAGATAAATGTAAATTTAAAAAATGAATAGGATCATGACCGTCAAGGTGTGGTAAAAACTCTGAAAAGAATCAGTGAATGGAATTTTGGGAAAACCTGAAGAGCAGGTCGAAAATCATGTTCAACTGCCAGATGCACTCGTTGAGGGTATAGGAGTGGGTTGTACATATTTTATAACAATTTGGTTTTCTATAGGATCGCTTTACAAAAGGGGGGTGAAGTTTCGGGAACAACAGTAGACGAGAGAATTTGGTCGGCCTCAGACAATGTCATCGTAAGAGGTGGAGCAGGTATATCAGGATGATTATCTTGCAACGGGAAGTCCACTTGAGATGGGAATGAAAGTCCAATAGGGGTGAGTGTCTGGTACGTTTGGCCTGAAGGATCGGTAACAATGGAAGAGGTAGCTGATCAGCAGAGTTGGGCAATATCTAGATAACAATCTATCTAGATACGAATACAGGTTGTAATTTGTTTTATCTACATTGATAGGTTATTCGAACTTCGAATACTTTTCAAAGTATTCGAATTTCGATTATAAAAAACATCTGTATTCGTTGATTGATGAATTAGACTCAGAAGATACATAGTTCGAATACATTTAGTTGTATTCGAATACTACTAGAATAAATTATCTTATATTTGAATCTGTATTCAAAATTTCGATTTTTTTTTTTTTTTTTTTTTTTACAGGTGTTATTTTTAAACTATTAAATATAAAACATATTTATTAATTAAATTACTTCAATTAATTATTATGGTTGATTAATTAAGTAAATAATTAAATTACCTTAACAAGCTTTAAGTTTCTAAACAGAATTTAAACAACAATTATTATAATTTACACAATTTACAATTATTATAATTTATTATTATAATTACAGTTTTCTATATTTTGGGTTAAAAAACAACAATATACAATGACTCATCTTATAACTTGAGCAAATTACAACACTTTTCTTAATTAATCTTATGATGATTCACAACTTTCATCACTCACCAAATCCAGGAGTCACTTGTTTTTTATTCGAAATTGGAAAACTTTTCTATCGAATATAGAAGTATCTTGTATCTTCGAATACTTTTCATATTCGAATACAAAATCTTCGAATAGTATCAAAATACAATTTATTGTATACCAACTCTGCTGATCAGTTTTATTCGATGGTCCTGACTGACTGCTCCTGAGTTTTCACAAAATCTGTTTCTATTAATTCATCTTGTATATTGCTAAATAGTTCACTGGCTGAGTCTGCTTCGTCCGAAGAAACCTTATTCGGTAAATTACTTACTTCATTTGACATTAAACACGTAAGCTGATTTTATTCTTCATGCATAAAAGAAGCTAAGAATAAATAAATAATAATAATAAAAGTTTATCAGTATTATTATTAATTTTTTTTTTTAAGCGAAACTCCTTTTTTTTGTATAGGAGACTATAGATTCTATAATATATTTTGAAATTACACTAATGATTATTAATAAATACTAACGAATAAATTATAACCTTTCCCTGCTTTATTTCTTAAATTACTTCCACATTACATTACATGCTGTACCAAGAAGACCAGACTCAACTTAATATAAGAATACTGTTGAACAATTTAAATATAAGATTTGATCATAATTTATAATAAAAGAAAAAATATATACAAAAAAAACTCTCAAAGAATAAATAAGAAAAAAATATATATAACATCCTAGTACTAAAATAAACAAAAATTGTAACTATATCTAGATATTTTTATATACATACATAAATATTCATACATATCTACATACTCACATGTCTTCATACATACACACACACACACACATATATACATACATATGCATATATAAGCTGAGGTGTATAGAGGAGTAATATACAGCTTAATTCCCAAACTTAATCCCAAACAACCACCGATTGTATATAAATTTTTATACAGCAGAAAATGGAAAGCAAGAACATTTTAAAACCTCCTACATTTGAAATTCAGCCGCTGCCGACTGGCACCTTAGCGGCAGCCTACGCGAACATGGCAGCGTCACATGCCTCATCAATCGAGGAGGAGCGCCGAGCGGCAGCGGAAAGGAGATCGCGGGATAAGGAATGACAAGGGGACACTATGGAGTGATAAATAGTGTGGAGGGCGGTAATGAGAGGTTGCCTATAATTAAAGTAGCAAATAAGGCGAGGTGTTTGTTTGATACGGGTAGTACTAATACAATTATGAGCCGACACACGGTAAAAGCGTTATGTAAAAGTGAAAGGATACCCCGGAGATGAGCGTGTGGCTGTAAGTTGATTACATTGAGTGGCCCCTGTAAGGTGGAAGGGGAGGCGAAGATCGCATTAGATGAATAGGGAAAAGAAAGGTAGAAGCTAAAGGCCCACGTGGTGGAGAACATGGGGGTATTATCGGTTGTGATCTCTTGGGGAGAATCGGGACACGGATAAAGAGTAGTGGCAAGCACTGGACTGTTGGAATCGGTAAGAGCGAGTTCAGTTGTTATAGGGGCCGAAAGGGGAACCATGCTAACGTGGGAGCGATTAACCGGAAGGGAGATTTGCGACAGGAGTTGAGGGACGAATATTCAGACATATTCTTTTAGGAAGGGGAAATATTAAGTGTGACAGGGGAAACTGTACTTGAAATCTCTCTGAAGCAAGACAGGGTTACATATGTAAAGGAAAGGAGATATCCCCAGGCATTACGTCAACACATTAGAGAGCTTGAAGAGGCTAGGGATAATCGTTAATAGTACCGTATAACAGCCCCCTATGGGAAGTTAAGAAAAAGAGTGAGGAGGGAGCAACTGGAGAGAAGTATAGGTTCATTGTGGATTTTCGTAAACTAAACGAAAACATGGTGGATGAAAGGTATCCGATACCCCGGCTCGAGGATATATTGGACCGGTTTGGAGGAGCGACAGTGTTCTCTACATTGAACCTGAAGGCTGGGTATCACCAGATCCGGATGCACCCCAAGTATCGACACAAAACCTCGTTTACTTTTGAAAGTCAGTTCTGCGCCTGCGCTAGATAGTTAATGTAGCTTACGTATCGTCACTTTTTTATTGTGATTTACAGCATTTTACAGTGTGAATTGTTGTGGATCAACAGTGGAAAAGAAGGACGAATCATCTGACTTGTTATTACTGTGAGTAATTTCATATTTACTAGCAAGTGAATAAAACAGTGTATATCGAAACCTACGAGCTTATCGTATTAACGGCAGGCCAGCTGAGCAGTGATAAGCACGGCCCTCCACCCTGCCTACGGTCTTCAGTACCTACTAGAGGAGGGCTAAACCGTTATTTTTTGGTATGAGGTTACTAAGTTATGGCTCTATCCCAGTAATTGGTTCTAATAACAGGTTATTCCAGTAATAGGTGATTCAAGTAAACCCCTGCCCTACCGCTAGAATGTGCGCCAGTCAATCACTCCTGTTGCCAATAACTCTTCGGGATCCAATAACGCTTAGAATCACTGCAGTTCTTACAATAACGCTAGTTATTAGAATCACTGCAGTTATTACAATCACTCCAGTTCTTACAACAGTTATTAGAAGAACTCCTGTTGCTAGTTCTGTTATCGATCACCGACCTGGCGCTAGTGGTTCTAACCTATTACAAACTTACTTTTAGACATTTTTACTGGTAATTCATTAATTTATCCTCCTCGCCATTGCTAATGATGTTAATAATTTGTATATTAGTAATCCTACAAAGGATAAATAACACAAAATCAACCAAAATTATTGTTTAATATTTTTTTTTAACGAAAAATTTTAGAAGCCAATTAAAAGCTGTAAAAATATATACAAAATAAAAATAAATAGGCCAACTATGATACAAACGAATTCAACTAAATAAATCTTTAAAAAACACTGTCCATATTTAATTCTACTGCCAAGATTTTATTTTTAAAAAATATATATAGGTGTTAGTAAAACATATTTGAACAATTATGAAGACTCAAAAATTACAAGTAGCCTGTATCAACAATAACTGAACAAACCTGAAGGTATTTTTCATTTTATAAGTTTCCAGAACAGAAAGGGTAATTATAAAAATCACAGAATGAGATTATGTATGGACTAAAACTATATAAAAAAACAAAACAGTTTACAATAAAGGTTATACAAATTTATCAATACCCCACATTATCATTGTACAATCACAATGAGTTTTTATTTAAAAGAACTGTTCTCATAAATACTTCACCAAAATATTGGACAATGCTAATAACCATACAAATACAATCAATTTACATCAGAGTTTTTAAAGGAAAAAAACAAAATGAATTAAAAATATTTACAAATATTCCAATGGATATAACTATAAAAATTATTACTTAAAAGTGGTATGAAAGAAACCATTCACAAAAATAAAAAAACTATATATCAAAGGACTAAATACTTCAAAAAGCAGTATTATATTTTACAAACAGGTAAACAGGTAGTGTCTCCATGGAATCTAATAAAAGTGTAAATATCCGTGGAATAACTATAAATTACAAAAGTCTAAATAGATTTTACAACAAGCTAATATATTTATGATTTAATAATCATTGCAAGATTTTAACTATTCATTATAATCATAAGATTTTAATGACATTCATTTGTCATTACATTATTATTTGTAATATAACATAAGAAAAAGCATTTGATATTAACTAGCCATTTGAACTTTTTAAAATTTCGATTAGAAAACACTAAGACCCTGAATATTGGGAAACTATTTCAGTCCAAGCAAAATTTAAATAAAATCTGGTGTTAAATAAAAGCTCATCTAAAAGTTTCAGCACTTTGTATTAAAGTAGAACCTCTCTTAACCAAGAGATTTTTTATCGATTCGCATTGAAACAAAAAAGGAAATCATGAAGATTTATTTACAAATTAAAATCAATGCATTTATTTTTGTTCACAGTTTCGACCTCCATCTATTGTGATATGATTGTACTACTATCACGAATTTCTGTTTTAGTTCGAACCACGGCCGCTAGGAGCGTCATAACCTATCTGCGACCACAGAATACAGAATATAGTAGAAGCGGCAGAGACAGCAAAGCCGTACGGTTCCCGTGGCTCCAGTTCAGCCGGCTTTCCCCCCACCACCTCCACCCCGGGCTGCTTCACCTCAGACTTATTTACAACTTTATCATCTAATATTTAGGCTTCAACTCTTACGAATTTTATTGGATTCCATCAAATTGTTCAGAAATTTATCACATTCATGCATAGGTAGGTCGTTTAAGAACGAAAATAAAACAGAATATTACCAAAAGAAAATTACTAATTTCTTAATTTTCGATCTTATTTTATTTTTATGAATATTATCATTGATATTTTTCAAAAAATGGTGGATTTGGACTTTAAAAAATCTCATTCCGATCGATCTTATTAATAATGAGTAATGAGAGCCGTCTTCTAAAAAATGTGAAAATCTAGAAAAGAGTTTCTCCCAAGGTATTATTCTAGAAGTAACGAAAGCAAATTTTCTATTCTCTATTTTATTAGTTATTTTCTTTTTCTTTGCACAGTTTTTGTAGACTGTATTTGTAGGCACAGTTTTTCTTCTTATACGGCAAAACGTTTCGGCGTAGGTTATAAATTTGTTTTTTCTTTTTAACCTGTATTTTTTTTTGTGGTTAGAAAGTAAATTTTCAGTGAAGCTTAATGAATCAGCTGTATTTCGAAGCTTTACAGATCTTTCATCAAGTTGTTTTTTTGAGCTCGTTTGTGTTTTTACTCGTTTACATTTTTTAAATCTATTTTTATTTGGAGACCTAATATTTTTCAACGAGGCCGCAAGCCTTTCTATTGGTCCCCTTTCCTAAAAAAAAAAAATTCAACATTAAACTTTTAAGTTTAAATACCTACGTATGTTGGTAAAGCAGGGGGAAAACGTAGAAAGTTATATATACCTTTATAATCGTTTGTCTCAAATGATCTGGGAAATCAAAAAACCGACTGAATTGCACCTTTCTTTAGATTTACTCGAAATGGAGAAGATCTGTCAAAATCGTCCTCTTTAAAATGTTTTGATCAAATAACACTTGTATTTGTTGGCTTACATTTTTCTTGCCTCAGGGTTTGAACCCACTTATTTCGTTCCTCTTCAACTGAAGGGAAGCTGAGGAAAAAATAAAAGGTAAAATTGGAACTGTTTACCTTTTAAAGATTTATTCAAATCTAAAACTATATTATTGATGTAAAACGTCTTCTTAAGGTTTAATTTTCAACATTCGAAACTAGTTTTCAAATAAAAATAATTTCAATAAAATTAGCAATTAATTTATCAATCCTAATTGAATATACAGAATATTCTGTATTATGTGGTTACAATATCTATTATTGTTAATATAGGGGAGTTTAACAATAAAGTTAAAAAAGCTCCACAATGAACATATTTTTACTGTGGGGAAAGGGAAGGAAGATTTGTTTCTCAATTTATTGAAAAACTAAACTGTGTACGTTTAAAATGTACCGGTGAAGGGTTATTGGAGGGTTTAAATCATTGTTGGACTCTTTGCTAGAACATCCAAACGCGGCACAACACGACATTATTTAATCCAATTGAGAAATAAAAAAATAAAAAACACATACACACAACAGAGACCTAACAATTAGCAATTGTTCCACAAAAACACGGGAAAAACAGTGGTACTGATAGGGACAGCCGGGGTTACTGGGGTACTGGTCCATAGCCTGGAGCCATCTCCCCCCACCTACCCACCGCTTCTATTATATTCTGTATTCTGTGTCTGCGACCAGTTCTTGTTTGCGTTATTAGATCACGTGACCTATCGGTTCTCCAAAAATAGGACAGCCATATGAGTTATTAGATAACAGAAGTTACACAACAGTTATTGAGAACCGATCTAAGAACGGTAACTGGTCGAATAACCTTAACCGATCGGTTCTTCTATCTGTTATAACCTAATACCTTACACCAACAACCCCAATTTATTGTTATTTCTCCATCGTTTTCGATGGAAGATTTAATAAATTTGAATAATATTGTAAAATATAGTTATTCTAAAATACAAATTTAGGTTTATTTATAGATATTTTAAAATATGATCACTGGTGATAGGGTTTTTTCGGTAATAGGTGATTGGTGATAACAGTTCCGAGTCAATAATAGGTTACTTTAAAGATTACGTTATTTTTGTCCCACCTCTAGTACCTACCTGACAGCCGTAGGGACTGTTGCGTCTTTTCACTGAATTCAGGGTCAAGTTCAAAAGACGCGGAACGTATTATTCTTATTTTTTTTAATTATTTTATTTTTATTTACTCCCCCTGAAATGCCAGTATGAGGTATTACCACATGTTAATGTCAAGTAAAAACAAAAGAAGTCGGTCCCTAGAGTCCAAACCTAGTCCGACAAAACCCAGATCTAGAAAACAAAAGAGAGCCACGCCCCCTTCTACATCTAATAACAATCAAGAACCACAGTCAGGACCTTCATCTCAAGCAGTTGAAGATGAATCCCCATTTTTTACTCCAAAATCTTTCGAACCTCATAAAAACTCTCAAACTGAAGAAATGGAAACAACAGTTAACAAAAAGATACCACGCTCCCCACCAATCTACATCAGAAATATCAGAAGCATCCAACTCTTTAGCGATCAAATAAATAAAATTATAGGCCCAGGAGCCTACTCATGTGTAAATAGAACAAATGACACCAAATTACAATCTGATACACCCGAGGCCTACCGTGCAATAGTCAAATACTTAAGCGATACCAAAGCCGACTTCCACACTTATCAGCTCAAGAACGAAAAATCAATTAGAATTGTAATTCGGCGCCTACACCACACTACTCCAGCAGACATTATAGAAGAAGAGCTTACTTCTATGGGTTTTAAAGTTCGCCAAATTATAAATGTGGTCAAGGACAACAAAATGAATCCTGGAACGGGTAACAAAATACCCTTGCCATTATTTTTTGTTGACCTCGAGCCAACTCCAGGAGTAGAAAAAATTTATGATGTAAAGCGGCTCTATTATACAAATGTGATTATAGAGAAACCGTATCCAAAAAGGGACATTGTTCAATGTCACAACTGTCAAGCGTATGGACACACTAAGCGCTATTGTCATCATATGCCTAGATGTGTGAGGTGCGGCGATCCACACAAAACCGAAGACTGCAACAAGCCTCAGGATAATCCAGCTGTATGTGCTCTATGCCACCAGGGCCATCCGGCAAACTATAAAGGGTGTGGAACCTACAAGAAGCTCAAGGCTCGCTTCCAACCAGCTCAAGGAAGGAATGTAGAAGTGAGTCAAGCAAGAGACAGCCATCTAGACCAGTAAATGGAGCCATCTCCTATGCTAGTATGATAGGTGGCAGAGAGCTACCTACTGGAACAGGAGCCATGCCACAACCTCAGCCTCAAAACATTTATTACGAACCCCAAAATCCAATCCATAACCAAATCCCTCAGCCTCAAACTCAACCCCCAGAAAATCCTATAATCCAGGCCATTAAAAACAACACACCCACAGTTCCTTATATTCCGCCTCCTCCCAATGCTACTGATATCTCATCTATACTAAACTCTTTCCTCTCGGAATTCCGATCCATGATCACACCTCTCATATCACTCCTAACTAGTGCACTATCCAACATTATCATCCCCGCCCAAAGAAATCCCTAAATGAAACCTTCCCTATCCATTCTCCTTTGGAATGCGAATGGTATTCGGAATCATACTGACGAATTGACAGCACTACTACACGACAGTAATATTGATATAGCCCTAATTACAGAAACTCGACTAACTAGTAACAGAACACTCAAAATAGCACCATACGAAACCTATCGGACGGATCACCCGGACGGAAGAGCTCATGCTGGCACAGCCGTCATCATCCAGAATTCCCTCTCCCATTATTTATTACCTTTACCAAATCATAATTTCCTACAAACAACTGCAGTTGTTATCAAAACCTTACCTTTCCCACTGACAATTATTGTCCTCCTGGAAAAACAGTCTCCTTCACCCAATTCAGTTCACTCTTTGATTCACTTGGAAACCACGTCCTTCTAGGTGGAGACCTTAACGCCAAACACCAACAGTGGGGTGCCAGAATCACCAACTCCCGTGGCCGAACTCTACTGTCGGCACTTAATTCCAACCATTGCCACTACATTTCTCCCTGTTCTCCTACCTACTGGCCGACATATCCCACTCGTAATCCTGACCTCCTTGATTTCTTCATTCATACAGGTTTAGGTGCTATTAATCATTCCATCAAACTCTTAGACAACCTCTTCTCTGATCACAGTCCTTTAATCCTTACCTTATCCTTATCACCGATACCCAAACTTCCTCCCCCATCATTTATTAGAGGCCCAATAAACTGGAACCTTTTCCGACAAATATTAACTGATTCCATAGAGTATCCTTGAAAACATCCCAAGAACTAGATGATGCAGCCAACTCCTTTACTAATTTAATTCAACAAGCAGTTTGGAATGCATCTTTTCCTCAACCATCCTATATCAATCGTAATAAAAATCCTTTACCGCAAGAACTAATAGATCTTATCCAAACCAAACGTCATTCAAGATCCCTATGGCAAATAACCAGGCATCCTGACGGTCGGAGAACATATAACCACTACACCAAATTAGTTAAAAAGAAATTGGCTTCCTTTAGATCCCAATCCTACAACTCCTATCTTTCCTCCCTCTCTACCTCAGACAATTCTCTCTGGAATGCAACCAAAAAAATCCTCAAATATCACAATATTTCCCATCCTCTCCGACGTGAAGATGGATCCTTGGCTGCCTCAGATGAGAACAGAGCAGAAGAATTTGCCAAGCACCTCTCCAGCACATTTATTCCCCATTCCGAACAAATTCCCCTCCCACACTACTAATGTTCAACAATTCCTCACTTCACCAATTCCTCTCTCCTTACCTCCTAAAGCAGTCAACCCCTCTGAGGTCAAATTCCTATTTAAAAAATTGAAAACCCGCAAATCACCTGGATATGATCTGATTACCACCCAAATCCTCCAACACCTCCCTCAAAAAGCGATCCTCTTCCTTACTTACATATACAACTGTATACTTCGCACGACCCACTTTCCTCTGATATGGAAACACTCCATCATCATTCTTTTCCTAAAACCAGGTAAACCTCCCAACAAAACCTCATCATATATACCTATAAGTCTACTTCCCATCATTTCAAAAATCTTTGAAAAAATCCTTCTAAAATGTATCCTACCCTTATTCGAATCCCAAAGCATCCCTTCCCATCAATTTGGATTCCGGACTGGTCACTACACTGTTCAACAAGGCCTTCGTGTTGTTAATCATATATCCTCTGCCCTTGAAAACAAGCAGTATAGCACTGGTGCATTTCTGGATGTAGCGCAAGCTTTCGACCGGGTGGCCCCGAGACCTTTTGTAATATAATGTTATGCTGGAGTCCTGGTACTAACCAGCTTCTCCACTCATGCCCAGAGCATATGTGGCTATAGCGCTCCCACTCAGCCTCCACTGGATATCACCAGTGATGCAGCTGAGAGAGCAGCGCTGGGATCTCTACGGGTCAGGCCTAGACCCCCAATAAGTTGGGGAATAGGCTCGATTCGAGGTTCCCCAGGCTGAGTGTGTCTGTTTTGTACACATAGTAAGAATGTATCTTATTCTTTTTATTTATTTTTTATTTTATTCTTTTTATTTATTTTTTATTTTATTATTATTATTTTTTTTTTTTTGTATATTATATTTTTGTTACTTGATTCTTATTATTTTATTTTATTCTTGATAATTGAATTATTAGTTTTATTTTTATAATTATTACTTGTTTTTATTTTTATCTTTTATTATCATTATTTTGTGTGTATGAGTACTTGTATATATTGTATGAATGAATACATCTTTAGCACTGTTACCTATTGCCCTTAATTGAGGCAGATTGTACATATATTTCAATAAAAAAATAAAAATAAAAAAAACTTTTGAAAGGGGTCATTACGAGTTTACGCGAATGCCCTTCGGCTTGAAAAACGCTCCTGTAACTCTCCAGAGACCGATGAACGAACTCCTACGAGGACTGGACGTGGCGACATATCAGGTATATATGGACAACTTACTGATATTTAGTAAAGACGAGACCGAACATGTACGGGACCTAGGACGCGTATTAGAGCGACTGAGACAATTCGGTTTAAAGTTGTCAGGGGAGAAATAGATCCTTATCTTAATCGAATCAGATTAATTTTCTGGAGCATACTATTTTGAAAGAAGGGGTAAAGCAAGGCATACGGTAGGTGGAAGCGATTAGGAGGGTGGCTATCCTGACAGACGTAAGAGGAGTGCGTGGACTACTGGGGACCCTAAATTATTACAGGCGGTTCATTCCAGAGATGGCAAGATATTTGGTGCCGCTAAACGATCTGTTGATGAAAGGGCGAAAGATAGTGGTTACTCCGGAGAAGGAAAGAAATATACGAATATGTATGGAGAAACTCCAGCAAGAACCGGTACTTTTTTTTTTTTTTTTTTTTTTTTTTTTTTTTTTTTTTTTTTTTTTTTTTTTTTTTTTTTTTTTTCCCTGCCAAGCCTTTTCAGGCATACGGGGTTTTTGGCGGCAGCGGGTTCGACATATGGGATTTATGTATGCCGCTGCCGCCAATTAAAATCTTTATTTACAATTTTACAATATTGTCTGAGGGCATCGTTTATTTTATGGGCACAATTCTGTGGTGCGGCCTGGCATTTGCTTTCAGACCGCACCTTCTTACTTTTCCTGCGGTGCGGCCCGGCCATGCATAGCACGCCTTAGCGACCGCACCTTATCTCCTGTGGTGCGGCCCGGCAATGCTTTGCACGCCTTAGCGACCGCACCTTGTTTTCCGGACGGTAGCCCGGTCCAGCCCTCCTGGTCCGCCGCATCCGTCCGGTCCACTCCAGTTCTCCCGAGGACTGCCTCCGTCCGGTCTGCCTGGTCCAGCCCTCCTGGTCCACTGCATCCGTCCGGTCCTGCACGTCCTCACAGTCTGTATCCATCGTCCTCTTTATCCTGCTCCTCCGGTGGCTCGCCGACAGCGGGGATGGGCCTACCCAAGGTGAAATGTAGGACCCACCACTTCCTTCCACCCGTAGACAAATTCCCTGAAATATGGGTAATTGTCCTCCTCTACTAGTCGGGGGAAGTCCGCTTCGACGAGGGCGAAGATTCCTGTTTTTCTCAACAACCTGGCACGGTGTCCTTCCATATCGGTGCAGGACAACAGAACATGTTCTGCTGTCTCTGGGACTCCACAAGTCGGGCACCGGGGGGTCGATGTCCTTTCCTTGTTCATGTAGTTTTCCCCGGAACCCGCCGTGTCCTGTTAGCATCTGCGAGACCCAGTAGTCCGGAGGACCCATTTCGCTTCTAGTCTTCTTTGGACGGTGGGGAAAAACTTCCTTAATGTGGCTCCTTTCTCACTTGCCACCCACCGCCCATTCCATTCCTCTATGGAGTCCTCCCGCAGTATCTTCTTCCAAAGATTTGGGGTCTCGCCGACACGCTGTCGGAGTCCCTCCGGAAGCGCCTCCAGCCCCTGCCTCTTAACTTCATACTTTATGCTGTCTTCTCTCAGGACGAGGTCCAGGGGCATCGCTCCGGCCAGCACCTGCACCGCCTCATGCGACACCGTTCTATATGCCTTCGTGACACGCACCAGAGCCAGTCGCTGTATGGTGGCCAGTTTTCTTCTCAGTGGTTGTGCGAGGTTTCGGCTCCACGCAGGGGATGCATACCTCAGTATACCCAGGACCACACCTTTATAAATGGTCATCGTTGCTGGGTACCTGAGGCCCCAGAATGCACCCCCTATTCTACTCAGTCCATTTAGTGATAGGGTCACCCTATCCTTCAAGTACTCCAGGTGAGGGGTTGCGTCAAACTTCTTCCTGAATCTGACTCCTAGGTATGTAACCTCCTCACCTGGCCTTATTCTTTCATTGCCGATGTTCAGTGTGATAGGGTGAGCCCTATCCGTGGAGCCCTTGACGAGTATGGCCTGGGTCTTGGCTGCTGCCATACTCAACTTCTTCCTCGCACACCATTCTTCTACAAAACTGGCGCACCTCTCTGCTTCTGTCTTGATTCTGGCTCTGCTATTTGCGGCCACGATGACTGCCAGGTCGTCGACGTAGGCCGTGGCAAGGAACCCTCTCTCCTGCAGCTCTCCCAACAACTCATCAAAGATTAGCTTCCACAGGGCCGGCCCGAGGACCGAACCCTGCGGACAACCTCTTTCTATAACTCTCTCCACCTCGTAGTAGTTACCTCTTATCTTTACGCTCCTTGTACTCAGGTAACTACTAACGAGGGAGTATAGGTTGCTGGGGGCGTCGAACCTTTGCAATTGCTGGAGCACGCCCGGCCACCACACACTATCAAAGGCGGAGGAGATGTCAAACAACAATAACATCACATACTTCTCCGCCCTTTCCTCCGCATCCTGGCGCACTCTCAGCAACGCATCAGTGGTTCCCTTGCCACGGGTCGAGCCGAACTGCCGTGGATGGCTCGCTGCATTCAGAACCGGTCTAAGGCTGGTTACTATCAAGTGCTCCAAGACCTTGCTAACCACTGGGAGGAGGCATATTGGCCTGTAGGCTTTGGCCGTCTCCTTATCTTTACCTCCTCCCTTGTAGAGGAGTCTCAGGTCGGCAACCCTCCATTTGCTTGGAAAGTACCCCTCATCTAAGCATCGATTGAGGATGCTCAGCAGTTCATCCTCAATATACGGGGTACTATTTTTGAGGATTGCCGCGTCTATCCCATCAAGGCCTGGAGCTCTTCCGGTCCTCTGCCTATCCACGGCTAGACGAAGGTCCCACTTATCCCATGGTGGGCATAGTTCGGTACCTGGCGGGTATACCGTGGCTCTTCTTACAAACTCATCTTCCTCGTTATCCTGGGACAGATCATCCCTGGGGTACGTAGAGTTAATGAACATCGTCGCACTTTCCTCCAGGGTGGCTGCCTGGGTCTGCCCTTCTCTTAAAGCCGCCATCATCTGAAGTGGCTTGACCTTGCCCATTGCCACCCTGTATGGTATTCCCCAGGGATTCTTCTCCGATTCCTTGACAATGAACTCGTCCCAGGATATCCTCTTTTGCTTCCTGATTTTGTTTCGGTATACCCGCTGTCTATGCTTGTACTCGTTACGGAGTGCATCTCTCCTGACGTCTTCTCTGCACTCCTGGTACCTACGCCTAGCCCTATATGCTTCTCTTTTCCTCTGTGTTAGGGCTGGCGTCCACCATGGGACCGGACGCGCTCTCACCCTACGGCTCTGGAGGGAAGTACTCGCCGCTTGTCTGATGGCGCCCGTCAGTATCGCCACTCTTTGGTCGATTTCTGACTCACCTTCCATCGGCGCCATTTCTTCCCCATTCCTGGTCAACCAGTACTCCCTCCAGTTTACTGGTGTACTCCTCCCAGTTCGCCGCCCGGGTCACAAAGCCCTTCTCCACTTCTTGGGCTTCGCCTTCCTCCTCCGCGACACTGAAGGCTATGACCCGGTGGTCCGAGCTCGTGTCTGACCGTAAGGTCCAGTGCGCTATTCGCCTTGCCATAACTGCCGTGGCGAGTGTCACGTCGATCCAACTCTGGCCCCTCGCTCCTACAAATGTGGGACCAGATGGCTCGTTGACAATGACGAGCTGACACCTCGCCAGGCTCTCCTCCAAGGCTCTTCCTCTTACATCTGTGCGCACCGAACCCCAGGCCGTGCTCCAGGAGTTGGTGTCGGAACAGACTATCGCATTCCTGTACTTAAGTGCGATAGCCTCCACAGCGGATATATGTTCCTCTATGTTCACTGGTCTAGGCGGCATGTACGAGGACACGAGGGCAAATGACATTTTGCCCCATCTGATGTAGCATGCCGCCTGATCCGCCGTGGTATGTTGTTTTAGTTCCATGGCGTCGAGGTTTGGGTTGACGATAATTATCGCCGCTCTGGGCCTTCTCTGTCCACTGCTCAGAGCCACGATCCTCGACGCGACACCAAATCCGCTGACCATATTTCCTTGACACCATGGCTCTTGAACAACCATGATGTCACAACTTCGGGTGAGAGCCCTTAGCTCGTCCGCGACCACTCGTCTTCGGCCCATATTGACCTGCAAAATCTGCAGCCTACGCATATCGGATCTTCTTCGCCTCCCTGTCCATCATCTCCAGGTGTACCTGGCACTCTTTGCTACCGGCACAGTGCTGGAGTTCCTTCCCCACTCTGCCTTTCTTATGGCAATTCCTACAGCACGGGGTGGTTCCTTTCGCCTTTTCCGGGCAGTTCTTAGCAACATGCCCGGTCCCCGTGCACCATCTGCAGGCCACCTCCTTCTCGCATTGCCTCGCAGTATGGCCGTAGTCCTGACATCTCAGACAGAGTGGGGTGTCGAGATGGTCTCTGATGGACAGGGACCACCATCCTCCGCTAACCTCCTCGGGGCTCAGGGTCATCAGGGCGTACCTCATTGCGGGGTGTGCCTCCAGTATCCATGTCTTCGTGAGGCCGCCCCTTGCCGGAGTGGCGAAACAGGTTTTCAGCCACTCCTTCCTGGCCCCCTCATCTTGCGGCTTCTCTAGGGTTGTCTTCCCCCAGAGGTATCCCTCTATGGTTGGCCCGTCCCAATGCTTTGGGACCCCTCTTACTTCCAGTCGGGTTCTCTTTGTCCTGGCCAACCTCGCCTCAATTCCTTTTCCTTTCAACAACTCCCAGTCCATGATTTTCCTTGCCTGGTCAGCACCCTCTGTCCTGACCAGGACCGTTCCAGCCCGGGTCGCACGTATCACCTGTACTCTTGCGCCCAGGCTCTCCAACTCTTCCTTTCCTGGGAGTTGCTGCCAAAGGTTTGCCGGCGACCACTGGTCACCCCCTGTCCTTTGAGGGTGATGTATGTGGCCGTCTCTTCCGGCTTCTTAGGGATCCCCTGGGGTACCTTAGCCAGGATATTGGCATATGTCAACTTCTTCTTCTTTTGTCCCTCTTCTTCTTGTTCCTTCTTCTTCGGCTTCTTTTTGCGCTGGACAAGGGTATATACCTCTTCTTCTTCTTCCTCTTCCATAGGAGGCAACCCCTTGTCCATTGGGTCCTTTCCCCTGGCCATTCTATTTCCCTCTTTCCTTAAGGTGCAGGGTGCCGGGGGTGTATTGGCGTATTTACTCTTAGAGGGCCCTGGCTTAGGTTCCTCTGTTTTCACGCTTTTAACATTTTTCTTCCTCTTGAGTTCCTCTATTACCTTATCTTTCTCGGCCAGGGCCCTCTCAAACACCTCCTTCTCCTCCGCCATTTTATCCTCAGATATGGCAATGGCGGTGTCCACCACCCCTCCTATAGTGTCCACCACCTTCTTCTGCAGTCCTCCCACAAACTCCTCATCTCGGAGGACTGCCCTAGTCATTGTTCTTGGGGACACTGCCTTCTGCTCCAGCCAATCCCCCATCACCTCCTTCAGGGCCTCGTTCTTGGCTTTGAGTTCGTTGTTCTTCAGTACTTCCTTGTTGAGGAGGTCCGTTGTCTCAACCATACACCTGCTTAGGACCTCCTCAACTTCCTTATCTAGCTGGACACTCAATATCGCGGACTGGAATATAAGTACCATTCTCCGGGACTCGGTTAAGATTTCTTCGGGGGAAAGGTCCTCCTCCTCTTCCGTGGAGGTGTCTACGCCTCCTGCTGCCTTTTTTTTGTCCAGAGACTTCCCTGTAGGTGAAGCCTCTGATGATATTATCGATACCACCGATAATCTCCTTTTTTATTTTCTATGGCACCCGCCATTTTGTTTTCATCTGAGGGGCCGCCATCTTGAATTTCGACCTCCGTGGCCACCCTCGGTGGTTTTGGGGCCTCCTGCGTCCGTTGGCACTTCTCCGCCTCCTCCATCTCCTTCAATAGTGATTTGGATGCTGCCATCCAATTTTACGTCTTTTATTACGTAAAATAGGGTTTTCCAAAACCCTATTTTCTGTGGTCACTTTTTGTTTTCAAACTTGACTTTATTTGAATCACAACACTTAAAAACTACTATAACACACTCCTGTTCCCAAAAAAATTAACAATTAGTCTATAACAAAATTTAAAAACAACAATAAACAATAGTTTTTGGATTTTTAAAAATTTTTTTTTTAAAAACCCCACAGTGGTAGGGGAGTCCCGAGTCGCATTAATGTCCGTCGGGCCTCAACCGTACGCACTCACCATATTTACGCACTTAAAGACGGAGCCTTTACAAAACACGTCTTACCTCCAGCAGGTCTGAGAGAAGACTGAGCTCTGTAGAACACTGGAAAAGTGGGGGTAATCCCCAGGAGCAGCCCAGCCGTGCGTCCTACCTCTACGACAGTCGGGGAGCTACTCGCAAGAACCGGTACTACCCGGTACGTTTCCTGACTTCACCAAGACATTCACCATAACCACCGATGCCAGCGAGTATGCACTGGGGGGCTGTGTTGTCTCAAGAAGGAGAAAAAGGAGACCAACCCAAGCATATGTCAGTAGGCGTCTTACGGAGACAGAACCTCGGTACAGCGCGCTGGAGCGGGAGGATGGGGAAATCGTATGGGCGATAGAGCATTTCAGGCTGTATGTATTTTCCCTTGATGTGGGTGGGAAAACTAAAAGTCATCAGCGCGGATAACTCGTTGGAAAAAGTTCCTCAACCAATATTACATGGAAGTGATATACAAACCAGGGAGGGAAAATGTGGCCGATTGGCTATCGAGGGCTTTGCAGGTTAACGCGATAGAGTGAGAGTCAGGGGAGTATTCGGATGGAGTACAACGGTTATACGGGAGTGGACACCAGAGGGGGAAGGGGAACCCTAATAGGAAGATGTGGTAGACAGAACAGGACTGACTAGGGCGGAATACGCAACGTATGGGAAATACCACATTACCACTATATGTTCTCAACCGGGAGTAGGAGAGGAGGTTATTAGGGAAAATGTTTTATTTATACGTGGGAAATGCGGTATTGTGAGAAAAGGTAAACAGGTTATGGCGGACTGAAAAGATCGGGTTGGACCGGACGTTTATTAGGTACTTTATTTATTTCAGGTGGAAACTGTGAGGGAGGTGGACCGGCAGAAAGAAGTCATAATCGCGTACCACCAAGGGAAAACAAATCATAGAGGGTTGCAGGAAACGTTAAAAGCATTAAAGATGAAGTATGTTTGGTTACACATGAGGAAAACAATAGAGGAGGTAATAGGAGCATGTAAGATCAGCAACACCACTAAATATGACAGACACATTATACCGCCAACTAGGAAGCAGGAAGAGACATTGACACCCACAGCACCACTGACAGACTCACAGGTTGACACATTTACATGGAAGGGGTTGAAATGACTTACAATCATAGACATTTTTAGTAAGATTGCAATGGCATACCCGATTGATGAAAGGTCAGCCGAGTCAGTACTGATGGTCCTCCGAATTTGGTTCCAGTTCTACGGGGTACCGGAAAGAATAATTTCAAATGGGGGAAGGGAATTTGATAATACCCGTCTCAGGTCGGAGATGCGAGGATTAGGGGTAGAATGGCATGTATATACTCCGGGACATCCGAAAGACCGAGGGGCGGTCGAAAGACTGCATAGTACGCTGGGTGATTACCTTCGCGTCTTTTACACATAAAAGGGGTTGAATGCGGATATAACAATGCCTAAGGCGATAGTAGCATACAACCATTCAATTCATTTGGCAACGGTAATTTCAACATTTGTAATGTTATTCGGACTCCGTTAGCGCAAGGACAGCATAGCTAAGGATTTTTAACTCCCTTTAAAAAATCCTAAGGTCATCTGCCGGGCTGCGAACCCGCGATCTTGGGTTCAGTAGGTTGCTATGCTCACCACTACACCACAGGTGACCCCAGTGTTTTATTTGTATTTTTATTTTGTGTAACACTAAGTTTTGAATATGGTTGATTGTTGTTCTTTAAAGTTTTAGAGCGTAAAACGTCTAGTTTATGGTTGGTTGTTTGGCCTATGTTAGGAGCTTAGGAGGATTGTTCGTAAACTGGTGGGGGGGGATTAAGGTGTATAGAGAAGTAATATGCAGCTTAATCCCCAAACAACCACCGATTGTATATAAAGAGGATTGGAAAGGAATAAAGTTAAGTTTAACAACAAGATTTAGGTGAGCCCCATCACCTAAATATAAGCTTTCTGAAACCCACACCCCAAGATTCCACTGACTTCCTGTTGACCTTACAGTGTACCCAGTATAGAAACAGGCCAAACATTCATAGAAACTCCCTAAATCCCATCCAACTCAAGATTCGTCCAATAGGGGCTTGGAAAAAATAAAATAAAATAAAATAAAGTTAGTCTTTGTTTAGCAGTTGTGTGAGTCATTTAGCTCCCTAATCTATTTTTTTTTCCTTTTGCTATATGTACCTCTTCCCATTGTTCTTCACTATTAGAAGCACAAACTTCCATTCTACTGATTCTTTTAAAGAAAAGTAGAAAACGAAAAGAAAAATGAAGAGAAAAAAAAATAGAAGTCAATTTCAGACGCTGCCGGTATTGATAGGGCAGGGTATAATCATGTTTAATTGGGCACGGTAGTACCACTGTTCACTGTACACTGTATGAACACAGACTGGATGTAGTGTCTGGTTGAAGAACAATGTTAGAATGAAAAAACTCCCTAATGAAAATTAATCAATGTATTAAAAGTTGTTTCCCGGATCAGATAAACAATCAGGATTTAATTTTGGAAAAATAAGCCCTATCGAGCTAGTTTGCATGGGTTAAAATTAAAGATCGGATATATGAGAAATAGTGTTCCTGATTCGGTCGTATTCGTTCAGGGAAGAATTTATTTGTTACACATATTTCGTTCATGAACCAATAACAAATAAATTCTTTTCCTAAACAAATACTGCTGTCCGGGATTTATACTGATAATACTGTTTCTCAGATGCCAGCACTTTAATTTTAACCCCTACAGAGAAACTAGTTGATTTTTTTTTTTTTAAATATCAGATAAAAAGAAGACAAGTTATATTAACGAGACAGCTAACTTGAGCATTCACGGTTATGTCTACTTTCACGAAATAAAAATCTTCTATAAACGTGTAAACATCTGTAGTGATGTTCAAAAAGGTTTTGCAAAATTTTGGCAAAAAACTAAGTCTTAGGCTAGTTGCACACACACCGGCAAAAAACCGACCGATATTTTGACAGAATTTTAAGAACTTAATATTTTCTTTACTTCAGGAAATTTCAGGGACGCGTAGAGATATTGGCAATCTCCACATTCTTATGCTGCATTTATTTAGGTATTTAAAATAATACTCCAGAAATACTTTAATTTTTAGGTTTTTTTCATTAATGCTCCACTGTTTACCGGTTTGATTCGCGGAATAAATCTCTACCTTCTCCTTGTGGTTAGAATAGGATGGTAACTTGTAAGATAAATTGTCCCTCCTACCATTGTTGGAATACATATAGATGTAAGCTCAAATAAACACTAAAATATAATGATGACATATGCGCATTAGAACAACTGTATATCAGAATATGTTCTCATAGTCTATATTAGTTCTGCATATTCATTAAATTTTTTTTTATAGGTCCAGGAACAGTAGTTTCAGCTTATGTTGCTCTTTTGGGCCAAAATCTAATTCTCAACAAAGATTCGGATTATTTTCCTTTATATCCTCTTGGAACAGGAAGAGGAGGTTGTTTTTTAAATTCCAAATAGTAATTTGTGTAATGTGAAGCCAATTCTTCAAATTAGTGAATGAAAAATTCTGTCATAGGGCTCAAACCAGTGCATCTAATTAGCACTCCAGTACTAACAGATAATGGTAACTGCAAAGCAGTGTTTGAATTCTATAATACTACCTCAGCAAAGAAATTCACAAAAGTAAAATTTTCCTCGAATAATACTGATTAAAATACTGTATTTTCTTTTATTTCACAAATTCACTTGAAAAACTTTAGGCCGAAACTGATATGTGCTCTTGTATGGTTGGATGGTTAGGACAATCTGTTGCAATGAAAACAGTACAATATGCCTCAAATGTGGCGACATATCAGTCATTGTTTGATGCCTTACAACGATTTCAAATTTCTCACGCAGATCCGGAAATCCTAATTTCAGATGTTTTGGTGAGTAATTTAAAGATAGATAACCTATAAACATTTAAGAATCTAAAATTTAAGATGATTAATGGTGCGTACCAATTTATGATTTTATTGTTGACTATGAGATGTAACAGTGAAGAAATGGTCAGGGGTGCAGTAAGGTTAATAAACACATCAAGTTTTTAAATTAAAAACTTTATATTTGGCGTGCCGACGTTTCGACCTGCCTGCAAACAATGGTTAGTCAAGCCTTCACCCAGATAACAATCACCCTGATGAAGACCTGCAAGGCAGGTTAAAAAGTCGGCACGCCAAATATAAAGTTTTTAATTTAAAAACTTGACGTGTTTATTTACCTGACTGCACTCCTGACCATTTCTTCACTGTTACGAATTTTATTTTATTTTTTGAAACTATCTTTCTTTCTGCTTTCTTTAGTGGCACTATGGTCATCCAAGGACCTTGGCCTTTTTAACCACCTGCTCCCACTCATCTCACTCCAAAGCAGCCCCTTTCCATCTTCTTATACCCAGGTTCCTGACTTCCTCCTCCACGTCTTCCAACCACCTTTTTCTTGTTTCTACCCTATCCCTTGCAACCCCAGGGTTCCTCTATAAAAATTTCCTTGGGAATCTTGTTCCCTCCATCCGCCCAACGTGCTCCAACCATCTCAGCCTCCCTTTCTTCACCCAGCCAACTAAATCCTGCTCCTGGTTGTTATCTTAAATCCTCATTTTTTCTTATTGTATACCTAATTCTCCTTTACGGAGCCAAAATTATACAAAGGATCTTTCTTTCCCAAGCTTCAGCATTATTTCATTTGTTTTGGTGAGAACCAATATCTCACTCGCATGCTAATGTTACAATATGCTGTAATACAGTTGTATATACTGTCCATTTCGCCTTTCTTAATAGCTCTCTAGAGTGACTACACTTTTCAGCGCCCAGAAACACCTAGTGGCTGTTGTTATTCTTTCTTTTACTTTTTCATTAACTAAATTATTTTCAGTGTGAACAGCTTCAAAATATCTGAAAGCGTTAACCCTTTCAAACTCGTGAGGTGTGCATGTGGCTGGGCTGCTTCATCATATGCCAGGTTTTTCGAGTAGTAACCATATACTTTGTTTTTTGCTCATTAATCTTAAGGTTTAGCTTCTTTGCTCCAGTTTCGAACTCCTCAAAAGATCCTACTAAAGCTGTTTTTGTCCTCCGTGTTAAGACATTGTTAGCATACGCCAGATGTTGGCTTAATCTGTTGTAGATTGTGCCGTTGGGGCTGGTCCTAACAGACCTAATGGCTTTGTCCAGGACTATATTAAAAAATACGGGTGAGGTCCCTCTGCCTCAGTCCTTAATTTAGAAGGAAAGATCCGGAGATTTTGAAACTATCACGCTAGTGAAAGATTTCTGTTCAGCTATTACAGAACATTAATTGTGCAGTGTAACTCATGACGTGGCTTGCTATTTTATAAATTATAAAATACTCAATCGTTGACTCCTAAAGGACCATTAGAAGATTACTTATGCAATAAGAAAAAGAATAACTAGAATCTGATTTGATTTCATTTGTAAAAAACCTGTACTGAAAACTCGATTAATAATATTTATACAGCAAGCTACAAACACTTGTAATATGATTTATTTATTTCAGACAATCTAATCAAAACTGAGCCAAGTTCGTAACGTTAATTATTATTGTAATATTTACTTTCAGTTAAAATATGATTTATGCATGAATTCGTTGTTGATGATTATGAAGATTCATCTGGCAAAGTTCCATTGGTTGATATTTCTGAGGTATCTACTTCAGATATACATTTATATACACACACACACACACACACACACACACACACACACACATATACATTTATATATTTATATAAATATACATATTCATTCATTCCTTCTTGCTACAACCTGAGAATGAATTTGATGACATAAAACGCTCTTGTCATGTGATTCCTTAGATTGTCTTGTCCCAAATAGACCATCCAGCAATATTAAATCATATCAAATTAATTACAACCAGTGGCACATCTATTATTAACATTCCTAAAATGGTCGATTTTCAAAAGGAATCATCAAAGTTTCAAAAAGAACCACCAGGTGGAAGAAAAGAAATTGGATGAATGATAAAGTGAGAGAAATATAAGAATCCAGAAGATACAATGAGACCTGAAAGTTCTTCAAAGAGGTACAGCATAAAACAGGTATTAGAAATAATAATCTAAGAAAGTTCTTCAAAGATGTACAGCATAAAACAGATATTAGAAATAATAATCTAATTCTAACTATTGAAGATGGAAGCCTTTTGGTCACAAAAGTAGAGCTTCAATAACATTGGAAGAAATACTTTTAGACACTCTTTAAGCCTGAGCTTTTTACCGGCTTCTGGTCCAAATGGAATACATGCAGAATTTTTAAAAGTGGCAAATGAAGATTCACTATGCAGTGATTTACACAGCTTAATTTCACGCATATGGATAGTGGAGAGGATGCCCAAAGAGTGGTCAGATGCAACAGTTGTCCCACTCTATAAGAACAACGGGACAGCAGATTGCTAGAACTATAAAAGCATAAGTATACTAAAAACATCTTACAAAATTTGGTCTATAGCCAAATATATCCGCCTATAGCTGTAGTCGAGTGAAAGATTGGATATTACCAAGGTTTTACGCCCAATACCATAGGTCCACCATCGGCCACATCTTCTCCTTATGGCTGATTTGTGAGAATATAAAGGAATAAAAAAACACTATATGGCTACTATTCATTAATAAGGCAGCATATGAGTTGAATTGTTTCCAAGAAGGTTTTACGCCCAATAGATCCACCATCGGCAAGATAGATCTGATAAATTATCGACCAATGAATATTCCTTCAAAACTTATTAGACTGGCCATATTTACAATGAACACCAAAGATACTTTTGGAACTCTGGAAAAGGGAAGCCAGGAAATCAGGGCTAGAAATTAATGAAGAAAAGACCAATTATGATCTTGAGAAAAAAGTAACCTTGCGTCCCCAGAAGTGTTACAGAATTGAAAATTATATATTCCAATGTGTTGCTCGTTTTACATATCTTGGAGCACAATTCGAGGAAGCATTAGAGGAGGAGGAAATCAAGCACGCATTGTCTCGGCTAACAAAGCATTTTTCGTCATAGCTCACCTTATAAGAAGGTTATTATAAGAAGTAGACTAGTATAACCAAGATAAGGCTGTATAAGACACTCATCAGACCAGTCCCAACATATGCATCTGAGACTTGTGTATTCAAAAAATCAAAAAACGATGATTTGGAGGATATATATACAAAAAATGATAAGCCATTTTACGTTTGTGATCACTAAAGACCGGATTTTCGTGTAGTATAAACCATTGAAACGTGCAACAAAAACTTCAAAACGTGCAATAAAATATCAAAACGTGCAAGAAGGTGTACTAAATAAAAAGAGTTTCGTTTTTATTTTTTATTAGCACCAAGTAGGCATAAAATGAAGTAAAATATTGAATACAATAAAATTAATAATTTTCCTTTATTTAAACTATATTTTGTATTAATAAAATTAAATAAAAAACTCTCTTAGGAACAATAATTATATGCGGTTTAAAAAATCATTAACAGTAAGAAAAAACATAATACAAAATTCTATTAATTACCATCAAGTAGATACATAATATGTTTTAAAAGAATATATCTTTTAAACTATAAAAGACGAAAACAATAGGAACATTCTCTAGGACAAGAATCAATTAATTAGACGATATAAACAATTCAATAAGACAAAAATTAAATAAAGAAACCAATTTGTTTTCGTTAAAATTTACTACAAAGTACATTTCTAAATATTTTTCTGTTAAATTATACCTCTGGTCATCGAGGATATGTTTCAAAAGAGAAAAAGCTCTTTCTACACCAATAATCGTATTTGGGCACTTTTTATAGGAGCTTAAAATGTTTGGTGCCACATCTACATCTGAACGTTTGGCTTTTAAAACGGCGTTAAACGTTTGTAAAATTTTAAAGCCAAGATTTTTTTTAAATACGGTTTGAAATTTTCCTAAATTAATTTTCCTTTGTCGTTATTTACTTTTTTGAGTGTCTCTTCAATACTTTGTACGATATTGATTTGTTCATCTAACGATAGATTATTTTGCCTCGAAACGTTTTATTGCAAAGGGTATTGGGCTAAAATGGGACTTTATGGATGCCAATTCGGACTTATATGAATTGTTTTTTCAATGTTTTTTAATTTGGTGATAACAAGAGCATCTACTTCCAAACATTCTATTAACTCTGCACATCTATCCAATCTATCTATTCATTACATTCCTATATAAATGTAGCGCTGAGGGGCTTTCAAGAAGATTTGTTTACTACAACCTATTAATTTATTTACATTTTGGAAAACTTCACGTATTTTATCGGCAACTCTATTAAGACCATGCGCCACACATGTGTGATACATGTTTGTTAAAACACTCGGTTACAAAAAGTAAAACCTTATCTTGATACCCGTTTTGACCGAAACAAATTTAACAAACTATCGTTAACAAACCGCGACACCGTCTCCAAATTGTTTTTTTACAAGACATTAAGTGAGGGGTAGGCTCAATTTCTGGGTGTAAAATACCAATTATTGCACAAATGCACAAAGGGGGTAGCGGGATAAGATAGGTAGTACCTACGTTTAATTTTAATTTTTCCTAAACAGTCAAATTGCCCAATTTATGCTGACCTTTAAATCATTTATCTCGTTCTGTGTACCTACATTTTTTTACTTTATTATTTTATTTTATTGGCAGTCATAAAAAGGGAGTTGAGGCCGCTAAGAAAATAAAAAACGTAACTCAACTTTTGATAACAGAAAGCTGTAGTGGAGCCAATAAGAAGAATTATTTTAATCAGGACTTGTGTATGGCATTAGTCTCCTCCAATATTCCGCTATTCAAGCTTCATGTCCGCAATTTACTAAAGTTGTAGAAAATATACTGGACAGAAAATACCTGTCGCGAGCACATTAAGAAAAAAAAGTCTGCTATGAACAGACTTTAATAAAAATTAAAAATGAAATTTCCAATTATTTTATTCATATTTCAGTCGATGAAACTACTGATTCGAAAGGGAAGTATAGGGTGTAGCGGGAAAAGATAGGTCTGGTGGCCCCCACGGATTTTATTGAAGCGACGCCAAAACCTTGAAGAGGGCCAAAAAACAAAATTTTTTCCGACCCCCCCCCCCCCCCCACCATCCTCCTGAAACCCCAAAAGGGGAAAAAACGTGCTTTTTGATATTTGAATTTTTTACGAGAGTTCAAATTAATTTTTAAGCGGTTCCAACGCAAGTAAAATTTTGTTTGGGATGTGTAGATGTTCCCTGAATATTTTCAGATTTTATTATTGAATGAAACATAGCTTAATATCCAAAAAACCCCGTAAATAATCGGTATTTTATAGTAAAAACTCTCTGGTATTTTGGTGCAGACTCAATGAAAAAGAACGGCCTAAATAGCATTTAAGGATACACTCTTCCTCTTCAAAATGGCGCCGATAAACTTCTTTGTCCAGCTCCACCGATAACGAGTTGGCTTCTTCTGAAGTAATGACTTTTTTCAGCCCGGTGTCATATCTTAACAGTAGATTGCATTTCACGCATCTTTCACCATGTTCATTTTTTCGTTTTTTTTTGGAGGCATTTCGGAGTAAGCTGAAAAAATTATCAAATTAACGTTCTCGAAAAAGACCTATCTTATCCCGCTACACCCTATACTTCCCTTTCGAATCAGTAGTTTCATCGACTGAAATATGAATAAAATAATTGGAAATTTCATTTTTAATTTTTATTAAAGTCTGTTCATAGCAGACTTTTTTTTCTTAATGTGCTCGCGACAGGTATTTTCTGTCCAGTATATTTTCTACAACTTTAGTAAATTGCGGACATGAAGCTTGAATAGCGGAATATTGGAGGAGACTAATGCCATACACAAGTCCTGATTAAAATAATTCTTCTTATTGGCTCCACTACAGCTTTCTGTTATCAAAAGTTGAGTTACGTTTTTCTTTTCTTAGCGGCCTCAACTGCCTGTTTATGACAACCAATAAAATAAAATAATAAAGTAAAAAAATGTAGGTACACAGAACGAGATAAATAATTTAAAGGTCAGCATAAATTGGGCAAGTTGACTGTTTAGGAAAAATTAAAATTAAACGTAGGTAGTACATTATATTACATTTTCTAGATTAGGATTCAGAAAATGTCATTTCATAATTTAATTCTAAAATTTACTTGTTTGGCAGTGGGTGTCTACATGCGGTTTTCTATCCACACCTACATTTTTGCAGCAAGATTCACAAAAAATGCTTTCTCCATCAGTTTTTAGTTCTGGGTACGACTGTATCCATCCCTTTAATTTGGAGCAAACACGACTTTTTCTTTTAGGCATGTTTGATATTGAATTGCACAACATGACAGTGGCAGAAGGAATGAAAATAAAGAACTGAGAAATACAAACACGGCTACCGGATATAGGGGGGAGTGGGGGTGTTGAAAAACATAAAACAGACTCGAGAATTGAAAACTTCTACAAAAAAATATTAAAACCGGTTTAAAGAAAATGGTTTGTTTTATTCCACTTGTTTTATATAACGTATAGTGTTTGTTTATATTGAAAGTAATTAATTTTTATGTTTTATCCGCTTTTTTTAATGATTTTTTTAAAATAACAGACAAATGTATGGATGAAACCTTAAAACGTCCAATTTCATGCAGGAAAACTTTAAAACGTACAATTTCGTGCAGTATAAAACTAGAATCGAAATAACGTGGTTTTCATGATTCGAATTTCTAAGTTTTAATGAATTTGAAGTTAGGCAAAATAAGAAGCAATTGCACGAAAATCCGGTCTTTAGTGATCACTAACCACGAAAATTACTGAACCAATCTGTACCAAATTTTTACTGCATCATCTTCATCGTTCTAGGAGGTTTAGAAATAATAAAATTTACTGATTTTCTACTAAATTGTTATTAAAAAAGCGATAAATATGTGACTTTGAAAATGGACTATTAGGTAGCGAGCGTCAATCTGCTGGAGAGGTTACAAAGGTACGATATTATGTATCGCTTGAAATTTATAATAAAATTTACTTATTTTCAATTACATTGTTATTAAACAGGCGATAAATTTGCTGATCTCAGTGAAATTTGAAAGTCGAAAGATATGTGGCTAGCGCCATTCTGTAACTGAGTTTGCAATGGTATAACTAATAAACAAATCTACTATTAAAAAAAAAAAAATAAACAAATGGCTCGAGTGGCGATTGAGTTGGGGCGAGGATCTCAACGCGCTTGGTACTGAAGGTAGTGGGTTCGAATCTAACCTGGGCGGGTTAAAATTTATTTTGTGGCGAACACACAAAAAATCTTGACTTTCCCGTCCTGGTTAGAATAGGTTGGCAACTTATAGGATAACCAGTCCTTCCTGCCCCAGTTGGAGTACATAAGGACGTTAAGCCCAAATAAAAAAACAAACCAATCTGTACCAAATTGTAACTCTACATCGTTTTCATAATTTTATACCTCTTACTTGCCCCTGCCTTACCCCCTACCTTGCCTCATAAAAAATATAATAAAATCAAAAATAAATTAAAAAAAAAAAAGTAATAATTAACATTGAAAAAAATGTAGGTTGTAAAAGAGCACTTAGAAACGTAGAAGTTTTTAAATAACACTAATAACAATCATTATTAGTTTTATTTTAAAAATTCTTTATTATTTATTCATAATAAAATTCTTTATTATTCGAAATTCATAATAATTTATAATTATTACAAATGTGCATTTATATAATCACTTTGATTCAGAAAATACTGAAAAATATTATACCGATGGAAAAAGTAAATTATTATGAAATAATTAAAGGAACAGAGCTTAAGTACAGATTACGTGCACAAGTAAGAAATGACACCTGGCAGTGCTTACCTGAGTACACGTGAGTTATAATTCATCATAATTTCTTTTTTTTTTAAGTAATACAATAAATAAATAAAATTAGTAATAATTTAAACTACCCATAATTTATGGATGTAATTAGTCGGTCCTTATTATTCCTTTTTAAGAATAGTTTATTTATACTTTAGTAATTCTGTGAACGGAATTGCTTTATCACAGGTGTGGGAATGAAAAAACATCAATGCGATATAAGATTTTTTGCTTTACACCTATTCACGTTTAAGAAATAAGTACTAGTCCAGCCAGCAAGTACTAAAAAAGTGATCCAGCTAACAAATGATCTAAAATTATGGAATTTTCGTATGTTGAGCCCAGTGGCATATCGAGCTTATATTACACTGACACTAAATTAAAAATATATTTTCCAGAATTATAATAAAAATAAAAATTATCCAGCAATTTTTTGTTTTGCGGACTATTTAGAGGCGCCTTTGTGAGTAGCGCCCGGGGCATGATGCTCCCCTTGCCCCCCCCCCCCCTCGCTACGCCACTGGTTGAGCCTATATACATATATAAGTAGTGCCTGTTAAAGTTGAATTAATGCAACCGGTTGTAGCGACTTGTCAACAACTGTATTTTATCGATCAATTTTGATTCAACACTTAGTCGCGACAAAAAAAATGTAATAACTTATATGAATTAGAATGTACGTCATTTTTGTATCAAATTGTACTTTTTAAAAAACGCTATTTTTATTGGTAATAAAATAGGAGAAACTTGGAATTTTTTTCACATTTTCGAGGTGGCTAAGTTAATATTCAAATTCAGCACCCAAAAAAACCCCCACAAAACTTTAATACATTTTAATCTGTTTGACCACCACGTTGCTCAACACCTCGATAACATTTCAATGTAAAAATAAATGTAGTTAATTACTATTATAGAAAATTTATCGTTTATATAAAAGAGACAGGACGAAAATTAAAGAAAGATCATAAATTGTACGAGTTTTCTCCTCCTCCCTCCTACCATTTATATACAACGCACTAAAATTTCATTAAATTATAACTTTTTTTTTTATAAGTATCCGCTGACTGGACTATATGCGACGTTACCTACTTCCGATACTTTCTCTTCCTTTGCGCAAGTCCTTTAAATATTTCTTTTAGAATTCCAAATTATTACTTACAATTAGCTATAAATAGTAATAACTATTTATCCCACTCACTGATCCCACTCAGCCATCGTCAGATCAGCTTTAGTAACATCATACAAAACACAATGAAATGAAATAAAAAAAACTCTTTATTCTGGGACTAACAAAATTGTATCATAAGATAGTACAATGGTCTGGCTTGCATATTTTCATGCAAAGGTATTTATATATAAGGAACATGAGACATGCAAATACAGTTAATTGTAAATCATTGTATAAAGAACTTCAGTAAATATGATATATGCAGAGAATAAACTATTTCTATATGTACATTGAATGAAGAAAATATTGACAGATACCACGAATATATTTATGTACACTGCACATACTCATTTATATACCCATACACACAACCGTACACATATGAATTGTCATGTTAATAGATAATATTTCTTCGTATAGGAAAAACATTTAAAGTGAAAACAAATTTGAATTTTTATAAAACAAATGATTATGTACCATTATGGAACAAATAAAGGATTATTATTGTGTAAAAGAAAGTTTATGAACCTATTCACCGGCATCAGATTTATTCTATTTGACAAAATTTAACGTTAATTATTGTTCATATTGACTGGGATGAGAGGAGATATGGAAAAGGAGTGTTTTAAATGAGCTTAAGGAAGGGGTATGTCTCATTTCAGGAGGAAAAGTGTTCCAGGGGGTAGCAGATCGGACTAGGAAGGAATGCTGGTATAAAGTTATTCGATGGAAAGGCAAGTATAGGTCAGAGGAACGTGATCTTGTTGTAAATCGGGAGTAGAAGGAAAACTTAAATTTCAACAGATTATAAATGTAGGATGGGCGATGGTGATAAATGACTTGATAAAGGAATGAACCTAGGAAGTATGATTTGCGGGTGGATGGGTAGAGCCACTTCAAGTCCATGTACAGATGTGAGACATAGGAACGCCTCGGGGTTCCAAAAACAAATCGAACGAAGCAATTCATAATTCGTTTTAACCTCTCTTGGAGACCCCCAAACACTACGCAGCCATAGTCGAAGAGAGGAAAGATGAGCGAGGAAACTAGGAGTTTGCGAGTGGCTTGGGGGAGGAAATGACGGGCACGATTGAATAGTTTCAGGGTTCCAATTGAGTTTCTGGATATTTGGGCAATTTGAGGCTTCCAGGAAAGGTTTTGGTCGAAGATGATTCCTAAATTTTTGACGGAGGAGCAAAAGATAATAGGTTGATTACTTCGGTTTAGAGTGGGATAATAGGAGTTTGATCTGAGAAGGTGACTTGAGCCAATTACAATCGCCTCTGTTTTCATTGCATTTAACTTTAAGTTATTCAAATTAGCCCAAGCACAGATTCTGTCAAGGTCTTCCTGAATCTTGGAGAAAGCATCAAGATTTCGGCATAAAGGTATGGGAACAGTGTAGAATTGACTGAGGCAAATCGTTAATGTAGAGGAGAGGTGATATGCTGGAGCCCTGGGCTTCTCCAGAGGAAAGAGGTAGGAAGCCTGACAAAGGTTGGTTAGGGATTGATACTGCTTGGGTACGGTTGAAAAAGTTTAAAGATTTTAAGTTTTGAAAAAAGGATAGAATGGTCAATGGAATCAAAAGCCTTTGAAAACTCGAGGAGTATAAGGACGGTTAGTTTTTTTTCGTCTATTGCTGCATTGATACCACTGATGATCTTGATTTGTGCGGATTGGGTAGAATAACCAAGACGAAAACCAGATTGAAGGGGATCGAGTAGAAGGAAATCTTAAAGGAAGCTAGATAATTGGGATTGCATCAAACGTTCTAGTGGTAATGAGAGGTTTGAAAAGATAAGGATCGGACGAAAGTCTGCAGGACAGGTAGGGTTGGAATTTTTATTGATAGGATGAACAATGGCTTTTTTTCCAGGAGGTAGGAAATACAGAATTTTTTAAGTGAGAAATTATAGATGAAAAGAAGGACCGGCGTTCTGGGAGGCATAATTTTATAAGTTTATTTGGGATACCATCTGGACCAAGGGAGTTGGTGTGGGATTTCATGATAGAGGAAATGATATCAGAAGGGGTAATGTAGCAAAAATAAAAATTATTTGCATTCAATGGTGTTTCGAGTAAGGTACTGGCTGAGTGGAAGGGTGAAGTGGTTAGAGATGACGAAACAAAATAGGTGTTAAGGTCGTTAGGTGAAATTGGAAAGTTGGTCGAGGTTGATTGGTAACGATTGTTATTGGAGTCGGAAAGAAGATTTGTGTTGAAATAGCCGGTAATAATGATTTTGGGATATAAAGGAATGAGGTTAAATAAGGATGATTCAAAGGACAGATCGAAAAGTACAAGATGGGGGCGGTAACAAATCCATAAAGTAGATGCTGAGTACTAGCAGAAATTTCGATGAATAGGTACTCAATGTGAGGTTGTACGGATGAGGGAGATAAATCAAGAATTCTTGTCTTTAGGCTGTCATGAACATAGATTCCTACTTCCCCGCCAGCCCGGTCATGGCGGTTAAGGGAATAGTTTTGAAGGGATAAGGAAGAGGACAGAATGTAGGGCTCAAGCCAGGTTTCGGAAATAGATATGATGTGTAAACAATTTCGACTGAAGTATTGTTGTAATTTGTTATAGTGAGCTGGTAAGGATTGGGAGTTGACGTGACAGGCTTTTAGGATACTAGACACACTGAAGAGAAGTAAAGGACAACTGGTATCAAATACTTACTTCACTATATCATTAGCCTGAGTACATTAAATTTTTTTCATTATATATTTACTGACATACAACATAATTTTTATTTCTATTACTCTTTTAAAACATTTATTTTTGACATTTGAATGAGACAGTTGAAATTATTACAGATCAATGCTCGTCATTCGAAATACACAACAGACTTTATACAGTTTTATACATCTAAGACAAATATTGATATTATTTTAATACAAGAACCATACACACGTGATAACAGAATTATAGGTTATAATAATTATAATAATAATTATTCTTCACTATAGGATTTAGGAAAAAGGCGTTACAATTAGAGTAAATAAATAAATATATATTTAGTAACAACTTAAGAATTTTTTTACTAAATGAGTAGAAAAAATGTTTTTCTTTTTTCTTTATATGAAAGGTTGATGCTATGTCTAAGATGAAATAGAGGATGCCAAGAATAAAAAAATAAATAAACTTTTTAGTTGTTATAAGCAAACGAGAAACGATAATGTGAAGTGGTTATATAGATATATAAATACCTGAATATATGTATAATAATGAGACAAAAAAAGCATTAATCGTAATATATAAACGACAGTGAATAACTGAAGGTAACAAGATGCAGTGTAACCTAAATAAATAAAAACACATCAATTGTGATAATCCAGCGAAAAAAACGATAATGTGAAGTGGTTATGCAGGTATATGAATACAGAAGTACATATAATAGGAAGATATAACAGCATAAATCGTAATGAATAAAATACAGTAAATAAACTGATTGTGAGATAATTAGATGCAATAAAACTTGTATAAATAAAAAAAACATTCTAGCTGTAATAAGAAAGCTAAAAACGATACTCTGAAGTGGTTACATAGACATATAAATATATAGGTATCTGTAATAATGAGATAACACATATATGTGTAACTAGAGATAACACAATATATGTAAAATTTAAAATATGACAAGTACATTGTATTTGATGAAGTCCAAACAATTTCTGCTTATAATTATAATATTATTTATTATATTATAATAAATTTAATCATAATTTATATTACTTACGTATTATACGTTAAACTATATCCTATTTTATTGGCTAATTGATACTATACTACTAAGTACTATCGTTAGTAAGTTGCATTTACTAAGTTCATGCATTAGTTAATTTAATTTGCCGTACAGATACAACCGATTAATGAGCGAAAGTGCGGACTATTTCTGTTCATGTACTTATACTACTTATATTATTTGCAAACAGCTTTTAGGGATTGATGATCTGAACTAATTGATTTACTTATTGACAGACTAAAAGAAGAAGATTTTATAAAAGTAGTGATCGAAAATTATACCAGTAAAAACATGTCTAAAACTGATATATCATTACTTAATGAACCTTTTAAACACCATTTTAGAGAGGTGAATTCGTATTTATGTGTTCCTATTGGAATAAAAACAAATATCAAAGGTTAGGTACTGTAAAATATAAAATTATTAACACCAAACGATTATGAAAATAATGATTCATTGACAATAACAGGAGTGATGGAACTTATTAATAAGAAAAACGCAGAAGCGTTCAGTAATGGAGATATAAATGAAGCAACCAGGTGTGGTATTCATTGTGTAGCAGGTCTTTTCTTTAATGATTTATATACAAAAAAACAAAAAACGGTAAGTAATATTTAAAATTTTATTAATCAAAGAATACAAATAATGGCAATTTGAATGCATAATGGCGTTGTTCAAGACCTATAATTACTTTTAATTGCATTTATTTTAAATATATCAGTGAAACCATTAATTAATAAAATAGTCCATTCAGAGAATAAGTTGAAGCAGCTATTTAGCTTTAAAAATTCATACCATTATAATTTTTATGTTAAAGATATCTAATGTTATTTTTTTTTAATTCAAAATTTTAAACACATTGTTGTTATTCCAGTTTGCTATGTGTGAAAGCCAAAGTCAAACTATGCTACATCATATGGTTCCCTGCCACCATGATATGGAATTTGTTAATTATAAAAAGGCCAATTTGAATTTACCCGAACATTTTTTCAAGTAAATCAAATAATGGATATTTCTTCTAGCTTAAATTATAAAACGTTATACCACGAACGTTTTATCATAAACTGGGTATTAGATAATTTCAATTCACACTTAGGTTTCTCGATTTTCAGTACGATTTAACATTCCGTTGGCGACTGCCATAAGCCAGTCTACTCGCAGTCCTGTCAGAAAGAGTTTCTTCTTAGGATTTTGCCACCTACAAAGTTTTTTCTTTTTCGTGGGGGAAAACTTACGCCTCCAATAATGGCGTAAACCAATATTTAAAATTATTTGAGTTGTTTATGGACCATCTGAGAACACTTAAAGAATCATCCAGGAGCGGCTTGCGGCATATAATTTCCATACGATACAAAAAAAAAAAAAAAAAAAAAAAAAAAAAGGATCGAAAACGCGGTCGCCGATTGGCTATCCAGGGATACAGTCGTAAATGCAACCGAGGAAGAAACGACCCCGGTGGAATCTTTTGCGGTCAGGAACTGGGCATTGGCGGCACTGCGGCCAAGTTTAGTTTGGCGATAGCCCTCAACACAAGAGACTGGACTTGCGCCAAAGACAAACCACGCTACAATATTTTTATTTTTATCTTTAAATGTTTCATTTAAGGAGATTAATATCAGTTATTATATTAAATAGGCATAACTCCCCATTTGCTTTATTCATTTAACTACATGTTTCAGAGCTTGTCATGCTGCTCCATCTTCATGTTCTACAATCATTATGTTATTTTACGATTCTTTACTATATTATTACATCACTTAACTATTTTTGGTTTTTATTACCTAACACTGTGATATTCTCACTTGGTCATCTCTTCTACACTGACACCACTGGGCAATGTTCAATTATTGTTTTGTTTATTTATTTTTAGCATTCTGGCCTATTTCATTTAGTTCATATTTTACCATTCCATTTCCATTCTATTAGTTATATTGTCACTACTATTTACATTTTTATTACTTTTATTTATTAATGATTTTATTCTTTTTATGGACTATTTATATTTTCAGTCTATCTATTAATTTAGCATAGTTTGTACCAATTTTATGTGTATCAGTTTTGTAGTTTACTGCCTGGTCTATTGTTTTATTTATATAAATTGCTTCCATTATTTTTCTATTTTTGGTTTTATACTCATGATTTAATATCAGAGCATAAAATAACATATAAACTGGGCGACACAAGTGTCGCCCAGTTCCATGACTTTGTCGCCCAGTGAACGTAGCAGGTACCGGCAAATTTTTACGGAAGCAAAAATTTCAATTTGAATAAAGTTTTTTAAAACAATAAAAAAATGGCCTCGAGCAAATTATTTTGCTTTTAACCCGCCAATTCCCAACGGCACCTGCAGGTGCCACACTTTTAATCGTGTTTGTACTGTTTCCTGTTTATGTTTTTTGCGCTGCCTGCCACCATCTATGGAACCTAATTAAATTATTGGTTTGGTTTATTATTAAGTTACCCATTTTGTGTTTGGTCAAGTTAGTGGTAACTTCAAGTCTGTGCATTCTTTCCCGTTTTTTACCAAAAATGGATCGAAAATCGTAAGTAAATCTTATTTTTATGTTATGTATCAATGCATGATGAATTGATTTAATGTTCGATTACGACTATGAGTAACGGTGAATAACACGTTAACGTTTTATTGATGTGTTATGGGTTTAAAATAAGCTTACATCTTTATGAAACAAAAAACAGCAAATTATTATAACTTATAAACGATACATTTTATTAAATTATTAAACATTAAAACTAGGCTATTGAAATAGCTTTATTGTTTTTCTCAAGTCATAAACATTAACTTTAAACTTGTATCACTATCTGAAATTAGCAATCATCCTTCTGGTAGTTGCTTTAAGAGTACTAGAGTGTTTATGAGAATGTTTACTGCTTAAATATGGCAAAGCTGTCACACCCCCCCCCTCACTGAAGACAATCGTGCCGCAGTGAGTGGTGGGAGGGTTGATATTTTCTCCCCAAATCATAGAGTACCGTAACGTAAACAACAGTAGTTGCAAAAAATGAAAAAAATACAAAAATGTACTTCGAAAACTTTTTTAGAAAGTTTTTTTCTATCTTTTGACACAAAACAAATTAGGATCGGACAAAAATTATTCGAGACAGAAAAAATTTGAATTAACAAACACAAATAATGCTGTCACTTAACATACTTTTCTATGGATCTCGAGTAATTTTTGTCAGATCCAAATTTTTTTTGGTGTCAAAAGATAGGAAATAAAAGTTTATACAAAATAGGGTTGTTGTAAATTTTTGTATTTTTGACCGTTTTTCCGTTTTTCAGTTAAAGGAATTAAAATGGCCGCCATTTTAAGAATTTTAATTAAATCAACTTCATTTTTAAAATGTTTTATACCTTAATATACATACTATGTTTCATACAAATTTTTGAAAAACTTCGAAGAAAAAGCATATTTTGTAATAAAAACAAAAAAAAAATAACGGAATGGCGGCTATCTGGTAAACGACGCATTTTTGGAAAAAATTATATTTGACTTTTTCCTTATTTTTACCCATAGAAACATTTCCGGAAGTTTGTCGGTGTATTTCAGATACACCCTGTATATAGAAGGGTGGATTAAAAATAAACGAGATTATGTTTAAATTTTTTTTTCTGAAACGATATAATTTGAAAAGTTAAAAAAAACGATGTAGAACAATTACAATATTTTTTAATAATACCGGGTATTCGGAAGATCGTTGGCCAAAAAATTATCTCGGGTAGGGAGGTTCATTTTGAACCTATTTAAGGTCACTTACCTATATACAGTCTTACGGTTTTTTTTTTTTATGATTTTTTTGTAAAAATGGCTAAATCCAAACATTTATGCCATATAACTCCGTTGTTTACTGATATATCAACGCCATTTTTTCCCCCTGTTATTACTAATACATTGTCCATGTAAAATAAAAAAGATAGGGTGCAAAAAACAAGTACCAAAAAAACGGGAGTTCGTTAAATCTTGTCAAAGGCAAAAATAAAAATTATGAACTTCAAGTTTAGGTTCAATAAAAAAAAAGTAAGTGCAACAGCCAAATCCAAATTGTTTTAAAAACTTCTCTATTTAATACTCTTTAAAAAAATACCATTTGCAGGCACGCAGCACATCTAGTTTTTTTTTTTTTATAAAGTAACAAAAGGGTGCCACCAGCGCACACTGACAATAATAATGAATCGAATCATATTTTTTATGCAAAACGTAACAAATAGTTGTGTATCTTTATAGCATAGGTTAAACTCCATATTTTCTCTTTCTTTCTCGGAATTTCGATTTTATCAGAGTAAACTTTATCTACATTTTCGTAAACAATAATCAGGGAACAAAATTAAACTAATTTTAAATTATTCATAAATTTAATTTGTAGAGTATCACAGGTATTGCTCAAAATGATCTCCACTATTTCTAATACAAGCACGATAACTTTTTCTTATTTCTGTGGTGGTTGTTCTTAAAACGAATTCTTCCTTCATTATGGTAAATGCGGCATTGATTTTTTGAATAAGTTGTTGTTTTGAAAGCAATTCTTCATAATAAACAAAATCTTTGACGCGGTCCCAGGCGTAATGATCGAGCGGCGTGAGGTCTGGAAACCGTGCTGGTAAATTTAATAATTTTATCTCTTGTCCATATGCATGAGGGGAAAAGAGTTGTGGCAAGCCCTCCCTCCCCCTCCCCCCCCCCCCCCCCCCAAAAAAATCTTATTTATAGGGAGTTAGGGGGGGAACCCAAATTCTTGCTGATTACCTAATGTTACTAAACGTACCATACTTTTTTCTTTATTTTTTTTTTAAATATAAAAAATAACAATTTAGGATTATTCGAAGAAATTAAATACACCAACAGAAAAATGAAATTTCATAATGTGCCTGCTACTCATTAGCCCAGACAATGATATCACGTTCTGATTGGAATTAGTGGATTTATTTAGTTAAGCTATGTAAACAAATATAATCCCACTGTTTACAAAGGTCATAAGAAGTTGTCCTCTCATTTCATGACTGCATCAATTGCCATTGACTTGCAACATTAGGTCATCAGCAAGAATTTGGGTCCCCCCCTTAACTCCCTATAAATAAGATTTTTTTTGGGGGGGGGGGGGGGAGGGGGAGGGCTTGCCACCTTCACAGCTCTTTACCCCTCATGCATATGGACAAGAGATAAAATAACTAATACATTTATTCAATCTAGTAGGTACGTGAAGCAATCAAGTATTTATTCTCTAGCGTGTTTTTCATCAGAAAAACTTCTGTTAGACTCAAAAGGTGAAGTGCAATTGTATCATGAGTTACACCACTAAAAAGCCAACTAAATTCTGCAGTTTTTGTGAAATTTGACTTCTTCTCGGGTGCTCCAGAGGGGAGTGAGAAATTTTCAACAAATATTAAAAATTTAAGTTTTAATAAATGTTTTGTGTTTTTCGCGTTAAAAGGCCCTCTAAAAGTAAATTTAAAATAATTATACCTATGTCAGAACTTAGAAAATTTAATGCTGATTAAGAAAATATCAACGCTTTTGTTTCTATGCTAAACCAAAGTAGAGAAAACTGCCATTTTTCAGTAAAAATAAAGATTTTAAAAATAAAAACAAAAAAATTCTATCTCCTCAACAGATTGAGATATGAAACTAGTTTCTGCGCCATTCAACCCCGTTTAGCACCCAACTTTTTTTTTTTACACTATGTCTGGGACACCCTGTATTGTGCAATTATTTAACCAAGCAGATGGCGTTTGTTTCTTTCTATAAAATAGCTTACGTTTTCTTACAATTCAATTACTTACCATCTATCCAAATGTAAATTATAATATGGCCTAAACTAAAATGTAAAACAAGTAGCTAAAGCTTACATGGGCCTATTTCATAATGCTACAAGTTCAACTCCACAGCTGCAATTAAAAAAAAACCTTGAAACCGACCAATGGGAGCACAAATGTCAAAGTTTTTTTGGAATTGTAGCTGCAGAGTTGTACTTCTATCTTTATGAAATAGGCCCCTGGTGTCAATTTAAAAATGGGTTCATACTTCATAGAGTGGACCAAATTAACTGTCAAAGTAAACTACAAATATGATTTTACATTTTTGCAATTGTACAATTTCTTGCAAGATACCTTGTATTAAGGTAATAAGGTGTTTTTCCAGCAAACATTATGTGTACCGCAATTTATTGTTTACTTAAAATATTTTATTTTAGTAAAAATAAAATTAAACCTTATCGTAGTTAATTTATCGTAAAGATAAGTTAAAACAAATATTTGGTTTCCCAAGAAAATATTCTTATAAGTACATTAGAAATTAAAATATATAAAAACTCATAATCAAAATAAGGTTTTCAAAATACTACATTCTTCTAGGAAGAGCCTGGGATCAGCAATTGAAGTAGGGAGTTCCCGGTATTCAAAACCTCAAGGACCATGTTAATTAAGAGTTAAAACGGCCTAAAAAGGCGTCATTTGACACTTAATTTTGAAAATTTTTCCGGGGGAGGACCCCCCGAAACCCCCCCCCCCCCCCCAGCACAACCCTATCCCCCCACCCTACAACCCCCCCATCCTACCATTCCCCCCCCCCCACCCCTACCCCCCCCCCTACTTTTGCAGTCCCGTATGTCGCCCAGTCAAAATTCCTTAAAATATGCACTGTTTAATATGGTTGTATTTTCAAAGTCAAATTCATGTTTGAATTTGTTTGTGTGTTCACACAGTGCAGTCTTATTATTTTTCTCTTTGTTATTTATTCTTTTGCAGTCATATTTATGCTGGTTCACTCTTTTAATTAAATTCTGTTTGGTTTTACCTATGTAATGCATTTCACAATCTTTGCAGTTTATTTTATAAATCAGATCTTTTTTAGTCCACTTGTCTATTGTTTCTGTATTTCTTATTATGTTATTAATTTTATTATTATTATATAAAGCACCATTAATTTTAAAGTTTTCATTATTTAAATTATTTATTAATTGTCTTGTAAGTGTTGCTATATATTTCACTCTTTTATAAGTTTTCTTAAAAATTATGTTAGATGTTTTTGACATTGTTACTACTCTTTTATACTATTATTAAGTTCTTCATCAGTACTTTGTTTTTTATGGTAGAAGTCAGTGATTTTCAATTGTTTATTTATCTTGCCTGTTTTACAGCTTGTTTTATCAGTGTTGTTACTTTTATTGTTATTATTTCCTATGTTAATTTTACTATTTTTGTCAGTATCTTTATTATTTTTAATAATGGCTTTATCTTTTCTTTTTTTTTATTTATATTCTTATACCAGCTTTTATTTATTATCTTATACGGGACCATATTATCTGTTAGGTTGTTTATAATTTCTTGTTTTATTTCATTTAGGTATATTTGATCTGTTAGTTTTATTTCTGTATTAATATAATTATCTATTGTGTTTAGTTTTTGGTATATGGGGTGATTACTGAAGAAGTTTAAAATTCTATTGCTGGATTTTTCTTTTTTTATCCATTTAGTATTTATAGCGTTTTTATTCTTTATTCTTAATACATTTAGGTATTTAATTTCGTTATTTGACATTTCTTCTTTTGTAAACTTAATTTTTTTATTCATTTTGTTGAATTTATCGTATAGTATATCCATCTCATTTTTATTTTCTGTTATTATTAACAAGTCATCAATGTATTTTACCATTAATAATGGTTGATTTATTATACTATTGTTTCAACATTTTTTAATTAAGTGGTTCATTGTGATTCCACTTATGTTTACACCCAGACTAGAACCCATTGCAATCCCGTCAATTTGTCTATAAAAACTGTTATCGTATTGGAAATAGTTATTGTATAAACGAATTTTTAAACCTTCTATATACATTTTTTTATTTTAAAAAAAATCCATTAAATCAAATAATGGATATTTCTTCTAGCTTAAATTATAAAACGTTATACCACGAACGTTTTATCATAAACTGGGTATTAGATAATTTCAATTCACACTTAGGTTTCTCGATTTTCAGTACTATTTAACATTCCGTTGGCCCCTGCCACAAGCCAGTCTACTCGCAGTCCTGTCAGAAAGAGTTTCTTCTTAGGATTTTGCCACCTACAAAGTTTTTTCTTTTTCGTGGGGGAAAACTTACGGCTCCAATAATGGCGTAAACCAATATTTAAAATTATTTTAGTTGTTTATAGACCATCTGGGAACACTTAAAGAATCATCCAGGAGCGGCTTGCGGCATATAATTTCCATACGATACAAAAAAAAAAAAGGGATCGAAAACGCGGTCGCCGATTGGCTATCCAGGGATACAGTCGTAAACGCAACTGAGGAAGAAACGACCCCGGCGGAATCTTTTGCGGTCAGGAACTGGGCATTGGCGGCACTGCGGCCAAGTTTAGTTTGGCGATAGCCCTCAACACAAGAGACTGGACTTGCGCCAAAGACAAACCACGCTACGATATTTTTATTTTTATCTTTTTTTTTTCCTTATTTATTTATTTATTTATTTTTTCTCCCTCAAATAAATGGCCTACTGTCCCCCAAATAAACTAATTTCAACTTATTTTTTAATTGCTTAGGCCACCGCTTTCTCTTAGATGCTGACTTCAAGGGTAAGCACCAGCAATGGTGTTCAAGAACCACCAACTCCCGTGGGCAAGCATTGCAGTCTGCACTTATTTCCCGAAGATCCTTTATATCTCTCGGCACTCCTACATATTGGCCGACGGATCCAAACCGAAACCCTCACCTACTTGCCTTCTTTATATATTCAGGCATTACTCCATTACTCCATAGAACGCCGGGATGAACTTTCCTCCGATCACAGTCCATTAATATTAACCCTCTCAGTCACCCCAATTCCAAAACCTCCTCCCATTTCATCATTTATAAGAGGGCCTGTAGACTGGAACCTCTTCCGTCAAATTATATCCGACCCTATAGACCTCAGAGTATTCCTAAAATCTCCTTAAGACCTTGACAATGCTACTAATTCCTTCACAAACATAATCCAACAAGCAGCCTGGACTGCATCCTCACCTCGTTCCCCTTCCAAAGGTCGGAAGAAAAATCCATCATCCCAAGATCTACTGGACCTCATCCAATCCAAACGCCATGCCAGAGCCATTTGGCAATGAACCAGCCATCCAAACGATCGTAAATCCTATAATTACCTTACCAAACTCCAAACTTTGAAAAAACATGGCTACCTTCAGATCCGAATCCTTCAATTCCTGTTTCTTCATTCTCTGGCTCTGACGATTCCCTCTGGTCTACCACAAAAAAACTCCTAAAACTCAACCCACCTGCCACCCCCTCCAACATGAAGATGGTCATGGGCGGCTTCTGAAGTCAACAGATCCGAAGAATTTACCCAGCACCTTTCCAGCATATTTGTCCCCCATCCTGAATCTAATCCCACTCACACAACAATGGTTCATGAATTTGTTAATTCTCCGATTCCTCTCTCCTTACCTCCTAAAGCAATTAATCCCTCTGAGGACGAGTTCCTTCTAAAAAAATTAAAACCCCGTAAATCCCCTAGTTATGATCTCCTTAGCTCACAGATCCTCTGGCAACTTCCTCATAAAGCAATCATATTCCTTACCTACCTACACAATTGTATCCCCCAGATAACCTACTTCCCTTTGCTATGGAAACACCGGGCACCCAACAATCATTGTACAGACCCATTACCCTTCTCCCAAAAAATTTTAAAAAGCTCCTTCTCAAACGTATCCTACCCATCCTCGAATCACAAAATATTCCCTCTCACCAGTTTGGATTCCGCACTAGCCATTCCGCCGTCCAACAAGGCATCAGAGTCGTTGATCACATATCAGCACTTGAAAACAAATAACATTGCTCCGGCACATTTCTGGACATAGCGCAAGCTTTTGACCGGATATGGCATTCCGGTTTGCTTTTCAAACTCAAAACCCGTTTACTTTAATCACTATTCCTAGTTCTTCGATCCAACCTCTTTAACCGTTCCTTTGGTGTTCGCTGCGGAATGGAATACTCTAACTGCTACTCAATAGAGGCTGGTGTTCCACAAGGAAGCGTTCTCGGTCCAGTTCTTTATATCCTCTACGCTACAGATATCCCAACTACTCCGGATACTTTCCTAGCAACATTCGCTGATGACACTGCTATCCTTTCATCCCATCCAGATCCCTTAATCGCATATTATAATCTCCAAACCCACTTATTCCTGATTGAAGACTAGTGCAATGAGTGGCGGATCAAAGTAAATGAATCTTAATGCACCAACGTTACCTTTACCCTTCGCCACAAATCCAGTCCTCTTATCTATTTCAATGGTATTCCACTACCTAAAGCTGATACAGTTCGGTATCATGGTTTCTACCTGGGCAAAAGACTTACTTGGAACCCACATACTTGACTCAAACGTACCTTAAAAGACGTTTCAAAAAAGAAAAAAGTTATACGTTATTGTACATTTTTATTTTTAGTTCCTCCTAAGGGAGTTAGCTGTGTGTAAGAACTCAATGGGCGGTAGTGAAGGAACTCAAGAAGGCGTTTGGAGGCAGGTGATGGGCTCCGGAAGAAGATATCTTCCGCATGTTTCGGGAAGTGAGAAAACCTCATCAGAATAGTGAGCAATACGCAGGATCGTGGTTAGCTCATTATAACAAGATCACAGAGAAGATGAGGGAAACGACAGACGCCCCGGAAGTGGATGTAACAAACACCGGGCTTCTTGTCAACCATCCTAAAGGTACAGCTCGCGAAAGAGACGGGAAAAAGGACAGACTCCCAAGGGAGAAAGCCTTCCTGGTGTGTGCCAGAGAAATGGTGGATTCGAGTGCTCGGGACGAGGAAGTCCGAAAAGAAGATGGATGGAGCAGAGTGACCTACAAGAGGATGGATGGCGGAAGAAGCACATAGCCTAGAATGAACTCGTGGTGGAGATGAGTCATGGATCATGGAGTCCGAGAAAGGCCTATGATGCGGGAAAGAAGGAAGGGACAGGAGAATAAGTCATGGAAGAGAAGAGATAGAAAATGCTATGGCTATGGGAGGGCAGGTCTTTTAGTAGTTCAATGCCCCCGCACCCGGTGTTTCATTGCAAGGCAGTGCACCTACATGAGCAGGCGCAGGGGAGCGAACCAAGCGGAACCTATCGAGGTTAACGCTCAGAGAATGCGAAGGAGAAGTAGACATCCTTCAGAATCGACGAGATCTTCAAGGGTATCCGAGACTGGAGGGGAAGAAGTTGAATCATGAGAAGGAGGACGTGCAGTCGGAAGGAGCGGACGGAGGAGCGAGAGTCGGGGACGGAGCGAAGAGCAAGGGACGAGGAATGAGATCAGTGTAAATAGAGGGGCAACTATTACGTGGTAAATAGTGTTATAAATGTGAAGAGTGGGTTGCCTATTATAAAAATCGCGAGGCTAGTGAGGTGTCTGGTCGATACGGGCAGTTCTACCACAATTAGGTGTATAAATGTTATAAAACTTTATGTAAAGGAGAGAGGATATCCCGAGTAAGAGCGTATGATTGTAGGGTAATTACCCTGAGCGGCCCCTGTAGAGTAAAGGGTGCGATAGAGATACAATTAGACAGGTGGGGAAACAGAGGAAGAACTTACGGTACACGTAGTGGAGGACATGCCTCGGGAGTATGGGGGAATTTTTGGATGCGACCTTTTGGGGAAAATCGGGACCCGAATAAAGAGTGTTGGGGATCAGTGGGCGGTCCGGATTGGAGAGGGGAACTACGAGGGCGAGAAGGGGTGAGGTGAAGAACGCTATGGTCAGAGCGAGCCGTCGAAAGGGCCACTGGCGGCAGGCACTCATAGCAGAGTATTCCGGCATTTTCTTCAAGGAAGGGGAAATACTGAGTGTAAAGGTGGAAACCGTATATGAAATTCGGTTAAAGCAGGACCGGGTGACGTACGTGAAAGAAAGGAGATACTCCCAGGCGCTACGAGAGCACATTAAGAAGAGTTGGAGGGTTTAAACAGACAAGGTATTATAGTGGACAGTACGTCCCCTATGGGCGGTTAAGAAGAAGGGCGAAGAGGGAGAAACTCGGGAAAAGTATAGGGTAGTGGTAGACTTCCGGAAGTTAAATGGAGGATTCAAAAAATACCACGGTTTGAGGATATTTTGGATCGGCTGGGAGGGGCGAAGATGTTTAGTATGCTGGATCTGAAGGCGGGGTACCACCAGATCAGGATGCACCGCAAGGACCAACATAAGTCAGCGGTCACTTTCAAAAGGGGCCACTACGATTTCACGCGGATGCCTTCGGTTTTAAGAACGCCCCGATAGCATTTCAAAGACTCATGGACGAGTTCCTGAGATGGTTGGGCAAAGCAGTTTGCCAAATCTACATGGACGACTTAATGATATTTAGTAAAGACGAGACCGGACATGTACAGGACTTTGAGACGGGTATTTGAAAGGTTAAGACAATGCGGGTTAAACCTGTCAGGAGAAAAATCGATCCTGTGGCAAGACCATATCAACTTCTTGGGACATACGATTTCGAAAGGGGGTAAAGCCTGACATAAGGAAGATAGAAGCAAATAGAAAGATGGCTATCCCGACGGACATTAAGGGCATTCGGAGACTATTGGGGACACTTAACTACTACAGACGATTCGTAGCCGAAAAGGCGAGACCCTTAGTCCCCTTGAATGATCTGTTGAAAAAAGGGCGGAGGGTAGTAATAACTCCGGAAATTGAACAGAACATTCGAATGTGTACGGACAGACTCCAGACAGAACCAGTACTAACTTTCCCGGATTTTTCCATAATGTTTACAATCACGACAGACGCGAACAAGTATGCACTGAAGGGCGTACTATCCCAAGAAAGAGACAAAGGTGAACAACCTATAGCATATGCTAGCAGGCGTCTCACTGAGACGGAGGCGCAGTATAGTGCTTTAGAGAGGGACTTATAGGGGTGGTATGGGCCATTGAGCACTTTCGACCGTATGTGTTCGGACGGAAGTTTAAGATACATACGGACCATGGTCCCCTAATGTGGGCGGGAAAGTTGAAGGAGTCTTCAGCGCGCGTTACACGTTGGAAAGAGTTCTTGAACTAGTATAATACGGAAGTGGTATACTAACCTGGGAGAGAGAATATCGTAGCCGATTGGTTGCCACGAGCCGTACAGGTGAACGCGATAGAGCCGGAAGCTGGGGAACATTCGGGAGGAATCCAACGTTTCATTCGGGAGTAGACACCGGAGGGAAAAAGGGTATGGGATTCGGAAGTAGCACAGGAGGAGAGATCCGAGGAGATAGAGGAAATAGAGGACATCATTAACAACAAGCACAGATAGATCATTTGGAAGGTAAAAACGACAGGACTGATGAAGGCAAAATATTCAAAGTATGGAAAATTCCGTATACCTACTGTTCGATCAGAGCCAGGAGTGGGAGAGGAAATGATCAGGAAAATTCTGATAGAGGAGTCCCGACCGGGAGAAACGTTTTGCTTATAAGTCGGTAATGCAGTTGTGTGGGAAAAGATAAGACGGTTGTGGAGAACGGATGGTAGAGACAGTGAAGGAGGCAGACCGGCAGAAAGAGGTCACGATAGCATACATGAGGGTAAGACAAACCACCGGGGAGTGCAGGAGACTTTGCAGGCACTGAAGCGAAGGTATATTTGGGTTAAAATGCAAGAGACCATTGAGGTGGTGATCCGATCGTATAAAATTTGCAACACAACAAAGTATGACAGACACCCCCCAATCGGAAGACAGGAAGAAACAGAGACACCCATAGGACCGCTGACAGACTTACAAATAGACAGGTTTACCTGGAAAGGAGTCAAATGGATAACACTCATCGATATTTTTAGCAAAAAAGCGATGAGATACCCCGTCGAAGACAGGTCAACACAAGGCGGTACTTTTGGCCTTCCGAATTTGGTTTCAGTTCTATGGGGTACCGGAGAGGATGGGGGCAGACAATTTAATAATGCTCGGATCAGAACGGAGATGCGAGGAGTGGGTGTGGCATCTGAATACTCCAGGGCTTTCGGCAGGCCGGGGGGGGGGCGGTTGAACGCCTACATAGCACGCTGGGTGACCACCTTCGCGTCTTTTATGCGGAAAAGGGTTTGGAGGCGGGTATGGCAATGCCTAAGGAATTGTAGCGTACAACCACTTCCGAAATGCTATTCGGCCTGCGCGAACGTAGGAGGGATACCCGCGGCACAGTAGTGGCGAACAGAGTAGCACTCGGAGAAAGTTGGAAGAAAACGCGGAGGAAGCTCGTGGCAGAGAAGCATTGAAGGGTGAACCGCGAGAATCTTAGAGTGCGGGATGGGATGGAGAAGATCGCAAGTGGGACCATTGTGTACCGGAAGTCTCGAAGCGGAATAAAGAAGATATACGCTATGAGGGGCCCTTCAAAGTCGTTGCAATTTGGGAGCATAACGTTGTCACCATCCAGAGTACAGCTAAAAATTCCGTCAAAATAATTTTCTCGTTTTCCTTGCTATTTTCGTTTATCTCGTTCCCTCGTTTTTTTCACGTTTCTCGTTTATTTCGTAGTTTGAGTCGTATCCCGTTGATTATCGTTATTTCTCGTATTTAATTTTTCGATTATGGGTATATGGATTTCGAGGGGTATCCTCTTTTCTAGGTAAGGAGACTTGTAAATAGTAAACAATGTAACAAGTTTTCGTGTTTTTGTTTTCTGTTAGTTTTTGTTTGGACTTAGTAAAGGTAATGTAAAAGTTTTAAGTTATGTAAAGAAGTTTTTTTTATTTTTGACATTGATTTTGTATGTTTGAATATGGTTGGTTGTTTGGCCTATATTAGGAGTTTACGAGGGTTGTTCGTAAACTGGTGGGGGGAAGTTAAGTTGTAAGGGGGAATAATATACATCTTAATCCCTAAACTTAATCCTAAACAACCATCAATTGTTTATAAAAAGGATAGCAGAGCAATAAAGAAAGTCTATTACCAGTACCCGTGTGAGTTATTTCGTTCCTTATTTTCCTTCTTTTTTTTTAGTGTTTTTACTCGAAGGACTTTAACTTATACATATACATAAATTTATAGTATAAATTAAGCATAAATTATATAGATATGTAATCGAGTACGCTTTATGTCGATGTACGCATCCATTGCAGAGCTACTGCAAAAAAAGCAAAAAACTTAGGGATGAATTCCGAGCCCCTACTCAACCAACTTAATTTACTTAACAGCAGATTAACGGAAAATCCGCTCCAATCCAGTAGAGTGCACTGGCCTTAAGAGGGAGAAACTTAATTTGAAACGAAGTATTTTGGTATTGTTTCAATGTTAGACTATAGAAATAATGAAAAATCAAATATGCAATCAGAAAAAAATCGAATAAGAAAATATCGAATTAGTTGATATCTGTATACATGCTCAGTAATTTAGATATATACAGGATATAACTATAATGATGAAATGCTGCGTTGATCATTTCGTTCACATTCTAAGGACCTATAAATCCTGGGGAAGTAATACAATTTAATAGAATAGTAACAAGTGGAAGATATCGATGATGTGGGCAATGAAATGCTCTGTAGGATAATGGAGTGAAGTAAAAAAAAAAATATTCAATGAATGATTAGTGGTAACTAATAATTATTGGTAACCCGTCAATACGAGTAAGAGGATCAATGATAATTTTAGTGATGTAAACTATTGTTTCCTCAAACATTTTGATTAGTTAAATATTAATTTTACAGATTTTCTTACTATCCATCAGAAGAAGAACTATCTAACTTGACATTATATACTTGGTATATTTTTCGAGATGTGTTTCAAGTTCGTAAAACAGAGATGCAAACAAGTAACAAAATGTTAGATTTCGTTTTGAAGATAAAACAAGGTTATAGGAATCTTCCTTATCACAATTTCGAACATGCATTCATTTTCTGTCATTGTATGTACGTGGTTACGGGCCTTAACACTGACGTATTTTCAGATTTAGAGGTAAAATAAAATAATCATTAATTTATCTTTTAATTTAGTATGCCTGCTCTTTTAAGGTTAATCTTATTTTTTAACGTTTCTCATACGTCTACATACATATAATTAGTTCCAGGAGAGGCTAAGTTAATCAGTCATGGCCGAATTAGATACAGATACTTGTTTACAGTCTGTATACGTTGGTTCTTGGAGGTATATACGAGCTCAGTGGATAAGGAACTGAACTATAAACTCCGAAACCCAGGTTCGAATCCGACTGATGCAGAATTATTTATTCTGTTATATCAGCAAATGGTCTACCCAGAGATCGGGCACCCTCTTGGGGCACACCCAGCTTGTATGAAGTATCTATGCCTTTATCTGCCTATCTATGCCTCTATCTATAAAAAGCCAAGAGGGTACCATATGGCCAAGAAACGGTACAACCTTACTAAGCACTGAACCCAAGGCACCCTCCATGGTTTTAGTGGTAAAAGATTTATTTATTTTTTTTTTTAAATTAGTTTGTTCTTATTTAGAAGAAGATTCAAAAACGCTCAACTTTTGCTGAAATAGGTTGGTGAGGTTGTCGAATTTTTCGCCTTTCCTGGCCTAACGAAATAGGTATACATTAACTTTTGGTACAATCAAGGTCGCCGAGAGCCAAACCTTACCTCGGGGGACTAATGCATTGTGCAGTAGTGGTGGTTCTGAAAGGTTCTCCCTCTTTCAGCATATTTAATTAAAACCATTAATGGACTATCAACTATAAATGAAATATTACAACTATAAATAATTTACTATTATGCAATCGTTAGAAACGATCTTACGAATTATTTTTATTAAATCAATAGGATGTCTATAAAAAAAAATGGTGAAAAATTAAACCTTATATAAAAAACACAGATAATAGGGGCCTACTGTATAGCATTTTCTTGATTGTTGTGACCTGAGTGGTTTCATTTTGCCTTATTTCAACTCTATTGTTTATGTAAATCAGGTTGCCATGTCTATTTAAGTGAGTCAGACTTTTTTCCTCCGAGATTGGTCATTCGTCCCAATGTGCGGCGGTATCAAGGATAAATTGGAGATTGGTGGTAATTCTACCATGGGATCAATTGAGGAGCAGAAGTAAGTTGGATTTCAATCCAAGGTTTCGAGATCAGGTAAAATCTTATCTCGGGTAAGGGAGTTTATGTTGCGGAAGCTAATTGATTTAGGGAGGAACAGAGGAGTTGGGATATTAAAGGATATTTGTATCAGGTCATGAGAGGATAGGAATGAAATAGCCCATTGACATGAGGAAAGAAGGTTATTTGGAAAATCTATGACTTGCAAGTCCAACCAAGTATCGGACCCACGGGAGTTGTGGGTGGGGTTATATGATGCAATAAAGAGGTGAAGGTAAAAAAGAGGTTTTCTAGATAGATTTTGTCATAAGAGTCAGAAAAGAGGTTGGTATTCAGGTCATCGGAGATGATTATATTGGAGTAGACAGGAACATAATTTATTCGAATGATAGGTCAAAAGGAACATGTGGGAGAAGGTAAACCACCATGTCCCTTGACAAATACTGAGACTTAGGTTTTGAATTGAATGAAAGACTGTTAAAAATCGAAACTCAATTAGAAGGGTAAACAAAATACATAGAAGATTCAGTTGCAAACTTTGGAATTATATAATTGACCAGATATAGTTTTTCTTCCTGGGAATTATTAAAACTGAAACCTTCAGCCCATAACGCTTCAGCTAGTTCCAATCGCGCAACTGAGAGTACTCCGCCTGAAACACAATTTTAGATGCTACTGATAAACGGGCAGTAAAATGCAATAAAATGTAAATTAAAAAAAATGCAAAGTAAAATGCAACTGAGAGTACTCCGCCTGAAACACAATTTTAGATGCTACTGATAAACGGGCAGTAAAATGCAATATATTCCCTAAAATTAAATTTCCCCAGACACACAGAACCATAATTTAAGATCTACGTTCACCTACGTAAAAAGTTTCAGATTAAAACTTGAATATGTTTTTTTACTTTTCAACTTTTTAATTGGCCTGCCGTCTGAGTATCTAAAATGCCGTAAAATTAAACACAAAATGTACCAATACCTACTATTTTGAATGCGATTCATCGTGAAATTAAAAAAAATAACAAAAATTATTACGATGTTAACTGCCGAGTGCTTGAAAGAATACTAACTTAATTCATGAATCGTACAGGATTAAATTGGTATTAGTTCGTTATTTATTGAATTGCTTTATTGAGATTTCCTCAGACTGGTCCGAGCAAATATTTTAATTTCCGTTTCATGTCTTCCAGCATTTAGCCTGTTAGATAAACCACTTTCTGCATCAAAAAATCAAACTTTCATAGATTCACGAATAGCCCCACAATGCGATTCAATTTTTTCACATTATTGAGATATAAGCAAACCCAAATAATGTTTATCACTTTAGTTTTAGTTTCAGTCAGGGGGAATTATGTCGATTTTAAGCAACTGTCCTCAGAAAAAAAATTAAAATAGTGACATTAATTGAATTAAATGGAGATTCCCTCTGGAGAAATATCGCAACGGATAGGGTTTCACCAACCAACAGTGGTCAGTTTACTGGAAAAAAATCTTTCTTAGGGCACAAGGCAGCGGAAGAAAGGTACTGGAAAGAAAAGAAAAACGGACGACCGATTGGACCGCTTAAAGGTGGGGTTCCGCATGGAGCAGCCAGCCACCGCACAGTGGGGCCATTCGCGAATCTAGCGAGACAGAAGTCCAAAAATGAAGTTTGATTTTTTGATGCAGAAAGTGGTTGATCTAACAGGCTAAATGCTGGAAGACATGAAACGGAAATTAAAATATTTGCTCGGACCAGTCTGAGGAAATATCAATAAAGCAATTCAATAAATAACGAACTAATACCAATTTAATCCTGTACGATTTATGAATTAAGTTAGTATTCTTTCAAGCACTCGGCAGTTAACATCGTAATAAGTTTTGTTATTTTTTTTAATTTCACGATGAATCGCATTCAAAATAGTAGGTATTGGTACATTTTGTGTTTAATTTTACGGCATTTTAGATACTCAGTCGGTACGCCAATTAAAAAGTTTACAAGTTAAAACACATATTAATGTTTTAATCTGAAACTTTTTACGTAGATACGTTTTAGGTAAACGTAGATCTTAAATTATGGTTCTTTGTGTCTCTGGACATTTAATTTTAGTGAAATATTACATTTTACTGCCCGTTTATCATTAAAACCAAATTGTGTTCAGGCGGAGTACTATCAGTTGCGCGATTGGAACTGGCTGAAGCGCTAAGGGGTTTAAGTTTTAATAATTAGCGGGAAGAAAAAATATATCTAGTCGATTATATAATTCAAAAATTTGCTATTGGACAACTCACAGGGGATGTAAAAAAAAGCCAACACGGAGAGATAAAAAGATACAGGGAAAATGTCTCGCATAGTAACGAACACTGATATTATGAATAATTTGTTGATTTCGTCTGGTCCTTTAATTAGCTCATACAGACCACTACCTGAGAAAAATACGACTTTCGGTAATAGTGTTCTCAATTTGCTTGTAATACCAGACGCAGATACGAGTATGAAACCCTTACTTAGTGGACAAGATCACTATCTAGGGACAGTGATAATCTCGATGTAAGTGATTTGTCACTATGTATAGACTATAATTTTTTTTTAGTTTAAAACAATATAATGTGATTGAGTTCTGTTCATTAAGAAGAAATTAAGTATTAAAGTGTTAAAGGTTATATTTTGATAAGAAGTTGCCCTGATTTATATATATTATAAATTCTATTTATTTATTACTGTACAAAATTTCAGAAAAATTGTTAGTTGTTAAATTAAATTTTTCCAATCAAAATATTTACATTATTATCTTGAAGTAGGTACATTCATTTTTTTTTTAAAATAAATCAATAAATGGTTTTGTGATTTTTTTTTTTCTTAATGAAACAACAGGCCACAAATAAAATTTTAAATGTTTTATCAATCTTTCATAACCTTGTTTTAATCATATCAAGTTGTTCTGGATTAGAAAAAAATATTACACTATCCATACGATCGCTTTTAGACATTTGTCACGATGAGATTCACGAATGGCCCCACTGTGCACCGCTGCCGCAGCTGCTGCGCTCAGGAGCCAGAGAAGGCGTTTCCACATGTAGCTTCCAAACGCTGCGGCTGGAAGTTCATCAATTCGTTTTCTGGCTTCAGCGGAGTATATTGAGAAGAAAACTGGTGTTGTGATTGTTGATGGAGGAAGATGAGTTCCATGTTATGAACAGATCAATTGACTCAATGATTTCCCGAAGAAGGACTCTAGGTTTTCTCTCTTGGTTGAATGAGCTGCACCTCCAGAACGACAAGGAGAACTTCAGGACGTTTTTTCGGCCGAACTTCATTCAATTAGATTTTATAATTTCTCTATATTTCTATTTCTCTAACGTACTAAAAAGAGCCATTTTTAATAAACGGGAGCTCAACGAGGCGTATCATGAAAACTAACAAACTGTGGGCAGACCTGAAATCTAGCAAATTGCGGGAATACCAGAAAACAAACCAATACTTGGAAGTCCCATTGCTGTGAATCCCACGTTTTCCCTTTGGTGATTTCACGATATATAGAAAGACAATTTAGAAAACTCGCCGGAACCACAATTTCATTGTTTTTCCGATGATGTATAAAGTTCCGGTTTTTTTATTACTGTTTTGTCCAATGAACATTTTATTGACAACTCTGTTTTCGTTAAATAATTTTTATCATGCAAGATATAGTTTAATTAGGTATGACATTTATATATAAATAAATTGTGGTATTTGAACCTGAGGTTGTATCAAATTATTTATAAATGTATATTTAATATACCAAAACCTGAAAACTGTGTTCTGTGATGTATTTTTAAGAATTGTTTTTCAAAAATACTACATATACATATACATATACAGTTTAAAATGGCACAAGAAACTTTGGTGATGTGGGATTGCATACCACAGACGCGAAGGAGCGAACGCAGCAGCTCAGCTTCTCAATTTTCTGGCGGCAGCCGCAGCGGCGCCTCTTGCAACAGTTCTATTAAAACACACTGAAGCAGTACCTCACCTCCAGCAGCGGCGTCTGGCAGATGCAGCAGCTGCGGCTGGCTGCTCCATGCGGAACCCCACCTTAATAGTGCATTAACCCTCATAGGATCGCTTTCAAACTGTCAAGATAATATCCAGAGGTCTTGCAGATAGCAATCTGGCCAGTATAACTAGAGAAACTGCTGGTTGACGCTTAAGAGAAAGGAGTTTACGGGCAAAAAGCCTTTACGCAGTAAAAAAAATGAAGAAATCACGCCTGAATTGGGCGAAAAAATACCTAAACTGGACATTAGAAGACTAGCCAGAAGTAAAGCTTTCAGATGAATTCAAATTTGTCATCTATAGATGGTGGCAGGGGCGGATCGGGAATTTCCGGCCCACCCGGCAAATGCTCTTGACCGGCCCTCGGGGGCCAAAACCTCCCCCTCCCCCCATCGCATCCACAAAAGATAACTCTGTTCACAATATGAACTTCCATTCTAAACATACTCACTCTTTCATTTTATGAGGGCGTTGAAAGGTTGTAAATAATTTAATTCAAACAACAATTTTATTATAATTTTACCAAAATGATGAAATGATTTTAAAAGTCATGTGATAATATTATTACAAATGTATAACATCAGTAATGTAATTATTACTCAAAACAAGTTAATAAAATATACAACACGATTAACAAGTACAGACAAATAAAATAGAAATAGAATAAAAACTTTAGGAACTTTTTTTTTCAAGTGACTAAATTTCACAAAACCAAGTGACTAAAATAAAATAAAAATGCAATAAAAAGTTTAGGAACTATTTTTTAAAAGTAACAAATTGCACCAAAATCAAGTGACTAAAATAAACAAAGTTAAATAAAATAAAATAAAAATACAATAAAAGGTTTAGGAACTATTTTTTAAAAGTAACTAAATTGCGCAAAACCAAGTGACTAAAATAAACAATGTTAAATAAAATAAAATAAAAATACAATAAAAAGTTTAGGAACTATTTTATAAGTTGCGAAATTGCACAAAACCATGTGACAAGATAAAACAAAAATTAATTAAAACAAAAATACAATCAAAAGTTTAGGAACTATTTTTTATAAGTTGCTAAATTGCACAAAACCATGTAACAAGATAAAACAAAAATTAATTAAAACAAAAATACAATAAAAAGTTTAGGAAATTTTTTTTTAAAAGTAACTAAACTGTGCAAAACCAAGTGTCTAAAATAAACAAACCAAAATAAAATAGAAATAGAATAAAAAGTTTAGGAACTATATTTTATCAGGAACCTAAATTTCACAAAACCAAATACCTAAAATGAACAAAATAAAATAAAAATAATATAAAGACTTTAGGAACTATTTTTATAAGAAGCGAAATTGCACATAACCAACCAATTAAAATAAACGAACGTTTATCTGAACTAACTAAATCTGAAAATGTCACACAAAAAAAAACATTGTTTAAAGATGGCTGTGATTCACACAGCTTTTCAAGTATGACTTCATACGGAATGGCTGATGTTATTTCTCGTTCCGTGGACATTAATAAAAAACACTCCAGTTTGTCGTCACTAATACTGTTTCTTAATGCGGTCTTGATACTTTTCAATTTTGAAAATGTGCGCTCACATGACACCTGGGTGACTGACAAAGTCAATATATATTGGTAGCATAAGTGCAGAGATGGGTATGCTTGGGAATAGAGATGGTATTTATTCAAAACTTTAAATACACAGATGGCACAATTACCAATCTCTTCCTCAGAATCAGAATCATCACACATCTCCTTCGATTCAGTTGTTGATTAGTTATAATTTGGAAATTGCACTTTCCAATATTCTGCCACTTACTAATAAAATCGATCAACTCCTCCTTAATTTGTTCCTCAGTAATATCATGTTTAAACTGCTTTAGAGCTTCTATTAGAGGTGAATCGTCGAATTTGTCAATTGGTACATCAGGAAAAAACTTTGGATCAAAATAATGGAAGCTATGATAAATGTTTTTGTGTTCGGGAAATCTAAGTTTTCAAGGTATTGATAGTCCTGTCCATTATAGAATTAAAAATGTTGAATTCAAAATATTTTATAGGAGACAAGTTGAGTTCATCCTCGCTTTCATAAGAAAAGAGTTTCTTTTTCTTACGGAATCTTTTATTTTTAAATTTTTTTGGTATTTCAATTTCTTTATCAACTGAATCAAAATATTGTGTTTGCCGGTCAATAAAATCATCGAAAACTTTCTTCACATTAACAAAACTGCGTTGATTTTTTTCTAAATCTTCAACTGTTTTTTTCAATAATTGTATACACCTGTAAGATATTACAATGTTTTGATTTTAAATAATATGATGTTGGGGTCGTGTATCTAAAAATTAATAAAATTATATGAGCTGTGAAGATAAACTCATAGCTAGTCAGCGTTTCGGTGAGGCTTTGTGCCATTGCTCTTATTTCTGGTTTTAGAACCAAGCCTTCTAAAAAGGTTAAAAGAGAAATTAAAAGTGAACTATAATTATCCTTATCGCTTCCATACTCTCCAAAAAATTTTTTGAATGCTACAGATTTGGCCCACACCTTGTTTCCCCCGATTAATGACACACCTCGATCTTGCGAGATACCCTTCCAAATGCTCATCCGTTAATGAGAATCGTTCAATAATATAAAACAAGAATTCACCATATTAAAAAGCGAAGCTGCTTCTATGACTGCAGCTATGCAACCCTTTCTTTCCCGGCCCCACCGGCCCTTTTCCTGGCCGGCCCACCGGGCGATTTCCCGGTATCCCGGTGGCCCGATCCCCCCCTGGATGGTGCGCTCTGAGTACGCCGTCGTTCACAAGAAAGATTTCTTGAAAACTGCTTCTTAAAAACACTAGTATCCAGCTGTAAAATGAAATTCACATTGGGTCGACTATGTCTTCGTCTGATACGATACTGAATCAAAATTCAATTATCTCACAATTCCATAACTATTAATGAGGTATTTCCACAAAAATTAATGAGGCATATGCAAAACAAGTGACTAACAACTAACTAGTCTATTCTCATAAGTTTTAGTTTTAAGCAATAATTTCAATTGTCAACGTTGAAGGTTTTCACGATTCCTTTTCAACCAATTGAGATATTTTATTTCTTTAAAATCTAGTCTTTATATCGCCAATTTTAGTTGTTAATGTTAAAGTGTTTCATAATACTAATTCTTGTCCTATTAAAATTTCTGATATTGAGAAAATTTAACTCAATAACCATAACGTTATTCATTCGGGATGGCTGATAAACCAAAAAAAAAACAAAAAAAAAGGAAACTTTTGCAGTTGGAGGCAGCATCTTGTCCAGGAGATAGATGCAATTTTAAAAAGAGCTGCTCCTGGGACTGGCAATGAACCAAAGCCGTCTCTTTCTTTGAATAAAAATTGGACCGTTAACTTTCAAAACTATCACCCCTACTAAACTATCAGCCAGTAATCAACAATATTCACCTTCAAGAAATATCTCCCGATTAGTTCATTCTCCATCTGAATCACCAAGAGAGCCACTATCTTCAGAAACTATTAACGGATCAATTGTGTCTTATTTTAAACTGCCAGAACCTCCTTCAACTTCTGAACCTTCTGCTCAGCTTTCAAGATCAACTCCAGGTTCTAAAGAATCTAATATTTTTCATAATGAACCAGTCTCAGAGGAGCCTTCTTTGGAGCCCAATCTACCGTTGATTGACATCTCATCAAAATCTGATGAGACCACGCCAGTTTACAACTACTTTAAAAACCCTTCCAGCTTAGAATTTTTTCTTTTAATTTCATCCTCAACAACCTCACAATATAGGAAATCACAATAAAATATTTTTTAAAAATGATGTTAAACGTCTTTGGCTGACATATAATTCAAATCACAAACTTTTTTTCTGCACCATGTGCCCTACCGTTTTCCAAAGATAGCAATTCTAAATTTGTCTCAGGGCTAGAATTCTCATCGAAACACCTGTACCAAAGCATAAGGTATCCATGGTGCACAAAATTAGTGTAGATGCTTACCTAACTGATCAGTCCTGTAACTCTGTTGATGCTTTGATCGACCAATCAAACAGGCTCAGAAGAAATAAGTTGGTGAAAGAAAACAGTGAGGTTATGAAAAGAGTAATTGATGTTGTCAAATTAATAGGGAAGCAATGTATAAGCTATAGAGAGAAGCTATAGAAAAATACATAAAGCGTCATACAACTTCAACGATTCTAGCGTCATGGAAATTTTATAGACATTATTCTCCTTTTATCATCTTATGACCCTAATTTGAAAAACCATTCAGATAAAATAATTAAGAAAAGTGAAATGCTTCATGCCAAAGGAATTAAACTTGGAGGTAATATCACTACATTCCTCTCGAAGACTACCATCAATTATGTCATTAAAGCTTGCAGTGATGTAATAAAAAACAAATTAGTTGAGGAAATAAAAAAAGCCAAAATGTTTTCCATACAAATGGATTCAACACAAGATATAAGAGTAAAGGAACAGTGCTCCTTAGTCATTCGCTATGTAAAGGGCAACGAAATTAAAGAAACATTGATTTCAGTTAAGCCATTACACTCTACTACAGGGCAGTCTCTTGTTGATAATTTTAAGTCTGAAATGGCTGTTTGATTTAAAGGATTGCAGAGGTAATTCGACTGATGGTGCTTCAAACAGGCAAAGCACATACAAAGGATTTTCATCTTTAATTCTCAAGGAAAATCCTCATCAAATACATGTATGGTGCTATGCCCACGTACTTAATTTAGTAATTATTGAATCGACATCTGCAGTCATAGAAGCAGCTTCGCTTTTTAATATGGTGAATTCTTGTTTTATATTATTGAACGATTCTCATTAACGGATGAGCATTTGGAAGGGTATCTCGCAAGATCGAGGTGTGTCATTAATCGGGGAAACAAGGTGTGGGCCAAATCTGTAGCATTCAAAAAATTTTTTGGAGAGTATGGAAGCGATAAGGATAATTATAGTTCACTTTTAATTTCTCTTTTAACCTTTTTAGAAGGCTTGGTTCTAAAACCAGAAATAAGAGCAATGGCACAAAGCCTCACCGAAACGCTGACTAGCTATGAGTTTATCTTCACAGCTCATATAATTTTATTAATTTTTAGATACACGACCCCAACATCATATTATTTAAAATCAAAACATTGTAATATCTTACAGGTGTATACAATTATTGAAAAAAACAGTTGAAGATTTAGAAAAAAATCAACGCAGTTTTGTTAATGTGAAGAAAGTTTTCGATGATTTTATTGACCGGCAAACACAATATTTTGATTCAGTTGATAAAGAAATTGAAATACCAAAAAAATTTAAAAATAAAAGATTCCGTAAGAAAAAGAAACTCTTTTCTTATGAAAGCGAGGATGAACTCAACTTGTCTCCTATAAAATATTTTGAATTCAACATTTTTAATTCTATAATGGACAGGACTATCAATACCTTGAAAACTTAGATTTCCCGAACACAAAAACATTTATCATAGCTTCCATTATTTTGATCCAAAGTTTTTTCCTGATGTACCAATTGACAAATTCGACGATTCACCTCTAATAGAAGCTCTAAAGCAGTTTAAACATGATATTACTGAGGAACAAATTAAGGAGGAGTTGATCGATTTTATTAGTAAGTGGCAGAATATTGGAAAGTGCAATTTCCAAATTATAACTAATCAACAACTGAATCGAAGGAGATGTGTGATGATTCTGATTCTGAGGAAGAGATTGGTAATTGTGCCATCTGTGTATTTAAAGTTTTGAATAAATACCATCTCTATTCCCAAGCATACCCATCTCTGCACTTATGCTACCAATATATATTGACTTTGTCAGTCACCCAGGTGTCATGTGAGCGCACATTTTCAAAATTGAAAAGTATCAAGACCGCATTAAGAAACAGTATTAGTGACGACAAACTGGAGTGTTTTTTATTAATGTCCACGGAACGAGAAATAACATCAGCCATTCCGTATGAAGTCATACTTGAAAAGCTGTGTGAATCACAGCCATCTTTAAACAATGTTTTTTTGTTTTTTTTTGTGTGACACTTTCAGATTTAGTTAGTTCAGATAAACGTTCGTTTATTTTAATTGGTTGGTTATGTGCAATTTCGCTTCTTATAAAAATAGTTCCTAAAGTCTTTATATTATTTTTATTTTATTTTGTTCATTTTAGGTATTTGGTTTTGTGAAATTTAGGTTCCTGATAAAATATAGTTCCTAAACTTTTTATTCTATTTCTATTTTATTTTGGTTTGTTTATTTTAGACACTTGGTTTTGCACAGTTTAGTTACTTTTAAAAAAAAATTTCCTAAACTTTTTATTGTATTTTTGTTTTAATTAATTTTTGTTTTATCTTGTTACATGGTTTTGTGCAATTTAGCAACTTATAAAAAATAGTTCCTAAACTTTTGATTGTATTTTTGTTTTAATTAATTTTTGTTTTATCTTGTCACATGGTTTTGTGCAATTTCGCAACTTATAAAATAGTTCCTAAACTTTTTATTGTATTTTTATTTTATTTTATTTAACATTGTTTATTTTAGTCACTTGGTTTTGCGCAATTTAGTTACTTTTAAAAAATAGTTCCTAAACCTTTTATTGTATTTTTATTTTATTTTATTTAACTTTGTTTATTTTAGTCACTTGATTTTGGTGCAATTTGTTACTTTTAAAAAATAGTTCCTAAACTTTTTATTGCATTTTTATTTTATTTTAGTCACTTGGTTTTGTGAAATTTAGTCACTTGAAAAAAAAAGTTCCTAAAGTTTTTATTCTATTTCTATTTTATTTGTCTGTACTTGTTAATCGTGTTGTATATTTTATTAACTTGTTTTGAGTAATAATTACATTACTGATGTTATACATTTGTAATAATATTATCACATGACTTTTAAAATCATTTCATCATTTTGGTAAAATTATAATAAAATTGTTGTTTGAATTAAATTATTTACAACCTTTCAACGCCCTCATAAAATGAAAGAGTGAGTATGTTTAGAATGGAAGTTCATATTGTGAACAGAGTTATCTTTTGTGGATGCGATGGGGGGAGGGGGAGGTTTTGGCCCCCGAGGGCCGGTCAAGAGCATTTGCCGGGTGGGCCGGAAATTCCCGATCCGCCCCTGCCACCATCTATAGATGACAAATTTGAATTCATCTGAAAGCTTTACTTTTGGCTAGTCTTCTAATGTCCAGTTTAGGTATTTTTTCGCCCAATTCAGACGTGATTTCTTCATTTTTTTTTACTGCGTAAAGGCTTTTTGCCCGTAAACTCCTTTCTCTTAAGCGTCAACCAGCAGTTTCTCTAGTTATACTGGCCAGATTGCTATCTGCAAGACCTCTGGATATTATCTTGACAGTTTGAAAGCGATCCTATGAGGGTTAATGCACTATTAAGGTGGGGTTCCGCATGGAGCAGCCAGCCGCAGCTGCTGCATCTGCCAGACGCCGCTGCTGGAGGTGAGGTACTGCTTCAGTGTGTTTTAATAGAACTGTTGCAAGAGGCGCCGCTGCGGCTGCCGCCAGAAAATTGAGAAGCTGAGCTGCTGCGTTCGCTCCTTCGCGTCTGTGGTATGCAATCCCACATCACCAAAGTTTCTTGTGCCATTTTAAACTGTATATGTATATGTATATATGTAGTATTTTTGAAAAACAATTCTTAAAAATACATCACAGAACACAGTTTTCAGGTTTTGGTATATTAAATATACATTTATAAATAATTTGATACAACCTCAGGTTCAAATACCACAATTTATTTATATATAAATGTCATACCTAATTAAACTATATCTTGCATGATAAAAATTATTTAACGAAAACAAGGTTTTCAATAAAATGTTCATTGGACAAAACAGTAATAAAAAAAAAAGGAACTTTATACATCATCAGAAAAAATAATGAAGTTGTGGTTCCGGCGAGTTTTCTAAATTGTCTTTCTATATATCGTGAAATCACCAAAGGGAAAACGTGGGATTCACAGCAATGGGACTTCCAAGTATTGGTTTGTTTTCTGGTATTCCCGCAATTTGCTAGATTTCAGGTCTGCCCACAGTTTGTTAGTTTTCATGATACGCCTCGTTGAGCTCCCGTTTATTAAAAATGGCTCTTTTTAGTACGTTAGAGAAATAGAAATATAGAGAAATTATAAAATCTAATTGAATGAAGTTCGGCCGAAAAAAAAACGTCCTGAAGTTCTCCTTGTCGTTCTGGAGGTGCAGCTCATTCAACCAAGAGAGAAAACCTAGAGTCCTTCTTCGGGAAATCATTGAGTCAATTGATCTGTTCATAACATGGAACTCATCTTCCTCCATCAACAATCACAACACCAGTTTTCTTCTCAATATACTCCGCTGAAGCCAGAAAACGAATTGATGAACTTCCAGCCGCAGCGTTTGGAAGCTACATGTGGAAACGCCTTCTCTGGCTCCTGAGCGCAGCAGCTGCGGCAGCGGTGCACAGTGGGGCCATTCGTGAATCTCATCGTGACAAATGTCTAAAAGCGATCGTATGGATAGTGTAATATTTTTTTCTAATCCAGAACAACTTGATATGATTAAAACAAGGTTATGAAAGATTGATAAAACATTTAAAATTTTATTTGTGGCCTGTTGTTTCATTAAGAAAAAAAAAAATCACAAAACCATTTATTGATTTATTTTAAAAAAAAAAAAATGAATGTACCTACTTCAAGATAATAATGTAAATATTTTGATTGGAAAAATTTAATTTAACAACTAACAATTTTTCTGAAATTTTGTACAGTAATAAATAAATAGAATTTATAATATATATAAATCAGGGCAACTTCTTATCAAAATATAACCTTTAACACTTTAATACTTAATTTCTTCTTAATGAACAGAACTCAATCACATTATATTGTTTTAAACTAAAAAAAAATTATAGTCTATATATAGTGACAAATCACTTACATCGAGATTATCACTGTCCCTAGATAGTGATCTTGTCCACTAAGTAAGGGTTTCATACTCGTATCTGCGTCTGGTATTACAAGCAAATTGAGAACACTATTACCGAAAGTCGTATTTTTCTCAGGTAGTGGTATGTATGAGCTAATTAAAGGATCAGACGAAATCAACAAATTATTCATAATGTCAGTGTTCGTTACTATGCGAGACATTTTCCCTGTATCTTTTTATCTCTCCATGTTGGCTTTTTTTTACATCCCCTGTGAGTTGTCCAATAGCAAATTTTTGAATTATATAATCGACTAGATATATTTTTTCTTCCCGCTAATTATTAAAACTTAAACCCCTTAGCGCTTCAGCCAGTTCCAATCGCGCAACTGATAGTACTCCACCTGAACACAATTTGGTTTTAATGATAAACGGGCAGTAAAATGTAATATTTCACTAAAATTAAATGTCCAGAGACACAAAGAACCATAATTTAAGATCTACGTTTACCTAAAACGTATCTACGTAAAAAGTTTCAGATTAAAACATTAATATGTGTTTTAACTTGTAAACTTTTTAATTGGCGTACCGACTGAGTATCTAAAATGCCGTAAAATTAAACACAAAATGTACCAATACCTACTATTTTGAATGCGATTCATCGTGAAATTAAAAAAAATAACAAAACTTATTACGATGTTAACTGCCGAGTGCTTGAAAGAATACTAACTTAATTCATAAATCGTACAGGATTAAATTGGTATTAGTTCGTTATTTATTGAATTGCTTTATTGATATTTCCTCAGACTGGTCCGAGCAAATATTTAATTTCCGTTTCATGTCTTCCAGCATTTAGCCTGTTAGATCAACCACTTTCTGCATCAAAAAATCAAACTTCATTTTTGGACTTTTGTCTCGCTAGATTCGCGAATGGCCCCACTGTGCGGTGGCTGGCTGCTCCATGCGGAACCCCACCTTTAAGCGGTCCAATCGGTCGTCCGTTTTTTTTTTTTTTTCCAGTACCTTTCTTCCGCTGCCTTGTGCCCTAAGAAAGATTTTTTTCCAGTAAACTGACCACTGTTGGTTGGTGAAACCCTATCCGTTGCGATATTTCTCCAGAGGGAATCTCCATTTAATTCAATTAATGTCACTATTTTAATTTTTTTTCTGAGGACAGTTGCTTAAAATCGACTTAATTCCCCCTGACTGAAACTAAAACTAAAGTGATAAACATTATTTGGGTTTGCTTATATCTCAATAATGTGAAAAAATGTAAAAACAATCAATAGGATCTACATTATTAACTTAGGCATTAAACAGATTAAATGATGCAATTTCTGTCTATCTATCTATCTATCTATTTATCATATATATATATACACACAGGGTGATTATGGTTCTTTGTGTCTGTGGACATTTAATTTTAGTGAATATATTACATTTTCTATGTGTGTGTGTGTGTGTGTGTGTGTGTGTGTGTGTGTGTGTGTGTGTGTGTGTGTGTGTGTGTGTGTGTGTGTGTGTGTGTGTGTGTGTGTGTGTGTGTGTGTGTGTGTGTGTGTGTGTGTGTGTGTACATACACACATAAGCGTGCGCAGCTCTTGTTAGAAAGCCCCAAAAATTATTCATTTCAGAACAATTTTTGGCTTTTTATCTTATATTATTTTAATTTTCATTGACATATTAGTTTCATGTATTCCGTATAGTTTTAATATACCCAATTTAGTTTATTTCATATTTAAAATAGTATATTTCAATTTAGTTTGGGGTTCTAAGGGGTGCCTGTGTTCATTTCATTAGGAATTTTTCTACACCCTGGCACCCCCCTTGCCTTGTGATATATATATATATATATATATATATATATATATATATATATATATATATATATATATATATATATATATATATATATATATACACTGGGTGATTCCCTCTTAAGTGTAAAAAAAAAAGATGAAGAAAAACATTTTAATTTGGAATACAAATCAGGTACTTGGGTAAATAAAACATAATGAAAACGTATTTTTTAAACAAAATAAATTCTTCATTGGAATCAAAAGCAAAGAAAATAAGTATAGTTTATTAGAACTAAACGTTGGGTAAGTACAAGTAGCTTAATAACAAGAAAGAACAGTGACCTTAATTTTTCTCAGTACTTTGGTCATTATCGCTTTTACGTTATGATTTTTCCTGTTTATTTTAAAATGGAAGGAGATTATAATTCAGTTTGTACAACTACTAAGATGGCAATGTTTATAAACGGTGAGTATGCTGACTTCACACTTACAATGTCCACAACATGCACCATTGGACAGTGGTAAAGAGCTTGTGGTACGACGTCTTGTAAAAAATTAGGTCTAACCATTCAATCTTTTGGGCAAAACATGTGGCCAATGAGTCGGTTCCCTATTATCTCAGCCCACACGTCTAAAACGATGCTGAAATGATACTTCTTGAGTCATGTGCGGGATTTCAGTTGTAATTTTTTGCAAGACGCCATACCATAAGTTCTTGAAGATCAAGCTGTGCTTTAGATCCCAAGTTTGTAAAATTCAGGGTTACATATGCACTGGACTTATAGGAAATTTCATGCTAAATCCAAAAATGTGGTCAAAATTTGAAAAATAATACTGCTACCTGGAGATATTACAGTGTTTTTGCCAAAAAAACTTTGGTTTCCCCAAAAAATCTTTGAATTTTCATATGTCAGCAGTGGATTAGAATATAAAGGTGCTGTCAGTGGCATGTTTCTTCATTTTTGGTCTAGTTTCACCTATTTTTTTTTTTTTTTTTTTTTTTTTTTTTTTTTTACACTTAAGAGGGAATCACCCTGTATATGGGAGTCCAAAAAATTCATACCCGATTGTTTTCTCTTTAAGTTGAAATTTAAAAAAAAATCAAACTGCAGACTCCATAATTTTTTTATTAGTTCAAGAATCTGACATTTTGTTTTTGTTTTTTATAAAAGTCAAAATGACGTCAACTATTTTTTTTTTTTCAAATTAAAATTTAATTAAAAGGAGATTAGGATTTCATGAAAAATTATCTCTTAAAAAGGATAAAAAAAGGAAATAAAGAAGAGTTACCTTATAAAGCCTGGTATATTGAGAGAACATACAAAGTGGCCATACTATGTTACTTAATAAACCGAATACAAAAGATATAATAAAATCTCTTGTCATATAAAAAAAAAAAAAAAAAAAAAAAAACTAGACAGCTTATAACATACAAGAAAACAAAAACAATAGAAAATAAGATTTTAAAAAATAACCCTTTAGAGACCTAAAAAACCAACGTCTTGTACTAATTTTGCCGCAAAAACAGGTGGTAACATAATTATAAAACTATACAAATACAATATACAAATTTGAATTACACCAATATATTCAGAAATATTGTTTGGAGCTTTTTATAGTATCAATTTTTAAATTTATAATTGTGTAATCCGTAAATAAGGATTATTATTCTTAAGGTTTTTTGACGACAACTTTATAGATGGAAAATATTTTATTTAAAAAAGTCCTCATTAATTTACCCTTTTCCCATAGGTATAGACTTTTTTTTCAAATACAAATATTAATTTGTATGTGTAAGAAGATGAAAAAACAAATCCAGATCTTAAAGTAAGGAAGAAAATACGGTGTCCACGATTTGATTTTTTTTTCAATTCAAACAGGGAGAGAGCTTAGTCGTTTAGACACCCTGTGTATAAAGTTAAAAAGTATCATATTTTTATTTATTTATAGAGAAAAGCTTTAATCACAGCAGCAATCTGTCATGATATAGACCATCCTGGAACAACTAATAAGTTTATTCAGGACACAGGGCACCAACTGACGGCATTGTATCATGAATCATTTTTGGAAAATCACCATGCGAGCATGTGCAGGATGCTTATCCAGGTAAGGAAAACAGAATTATTATGAAGTATTAATTAAAATAACAGTTAATAGTTGGATCCTGTAGCAGAAAGAGGTTTGAGGTTGAGATGATAGATCTACAGATGAGTTGATTAAGTGACCAACTATTTCTATGAATTATTTTTTTCTCTCTTACTTTTGGTCTTACAGTGCTGGTGTGAAGCTGGAGGGAGGGAAGCCAGGCCGTTGTGTACTCACCACCAAATATTTTATAAAGTAACCAGAACCAAAAGATTCATTGCAAAGAGCCAGACAGGGCTTTTACTAGATGAATCATGAGATTCTATCACTTCCCATTGTGTCCTTTACACTTACAAGGGGAGGACACACTCAGTGTCTCACGGATCTTGTTGGCAATTTTTTTGGAGGTTCCTGGTCAAAAAATATTAAACACGTATTTTGCTGTTCCGACCAATGGGCCCTAGAAGCCGAGAAAATAAAATAAAATAAAAGCATTAAACTAAATTATTTTATATCTCAAGTTTAAAAAATGATATCGACATGATTCTTGCACCAAGATTTTCAGTTTTGATTGTGGATTTAAGAAAAATACAGCCGCTTCATAGATTTTGGTTTAGAATAATTAAATTCTAAAAAAATGATTAGATTTTTAAACAAAGTACCTCTATAGATTTTTTCACATAAAACTTGACGTCAGTATCGGTGGAAAGAGGAGAGCCTCAGCTTTATTTTGATGTATGTTGTGATTATTAAAATGAAATATAATGTATAAGGAATATTGCGATGATGAACACTGTTACTTGAGCAAAGGAATAAACAAAGATGTATACAACTCAGCGATATACGTTGAAGTGAGAAAAAACGGTTATTAATTTCCTAATAAATTTAAAGGGATGTGGTTGTGGTGGGGGTGACAAGAAATTGGTATTCCTGGAAGGCTAAGAAAGGTTAGGGATGCGAGTATCTCGGGCTGAAGGGCGGGAAAAGAGCTACTATGTTGCGGGCTCTCGTACTGAGGCCAGTACCGAGTTTGCTAGTTATACCAAAAATTAAAACTGTATAGATGGAAGACATCAAGACTCTGGAAATTATTGAAAAATTAGAAGGGCCACAGAACCTTTACTTATGGAAATTTGAGTTAGAGGTATGCCTTAAATCAGGGGTCTCAAAACTTTTCAGCGTTCGGGCCATACTGATTACTTCCAAGGGTTCCAAGGGCCAACAGCGTTTTAATTTGTCTGCCAGTATCTATAATTTCAATGACTATTGTGATGTACTGTTACGACCACGACACTTAACGACATCAGTAGGTTACACGAGGAAAATGGTAATGCATTTCACTTGAAGAAGTGATCGAAATTTATTTGAATGAAAAGCATAGTAATCCAACCGCATTGTAAAACAAAGAATGACTGTGGAAGTTAGCATTCTACCTTCGTCGATTTAACAAAAAACATATGAACGAACTCAATTTGATGTTGCAAGGAGAAAACCAGCTTCTCCCTATTATATACACTTATATCAAATCGTTCCGGCAGAAAATAATATTGTTTCAATCACAATCGTGTAAAAAATGATTCACATTTTTAGAACATGTGAAATATTCAACCACACTACTGAAACTCAGTTTTCCGTCGTCTTTGAAGCCGAAGTTTTGAGTGATTTGAATATAAGTTTTGATACTCGCTTCTCAGACTTTGATGTCATTGCGAATAAAATTAAGATTTTTTAAAATCCTTTGATACCGACATTGAAACACTAGCCCCAGAACTTCAACTTGAAATTATCGATCTACAGTGTAGTAATATATTTAAGAACAAATATCAAAACTCATCTTTGTTGGTATTTTAAGGATGCGTCGCATAGCTGTCGCGGGCCGGATTGATGACACTAGCGGGCCAGATTTGGCCCGCGGGCCGTAGTTTGGATACCCCTGCCTTAAATCATTAGATTTGTATAGTTACATCTCAAACAGAGAATCTGTAAAAGGTGAAAAAAAAAACCTATGATAAAAACGAAGCTAAAACTCAAAAACTTCTTTTAATGTCATTGAACAAAAGGAATAAAATGCTTATAATGTCCTGTGAGAACGCAGAGGCAATGTTCAACAAACTTGTAAAACTGTATGAAGGAAACACAGATCAACAAAAGGATTCATTGCTTCAAGAATACTTTAAGTTTAAAATAACAAATGTCTCTTCTGATATTCCCAAAATAGAAAATATTGTTTTCAAACTTAAAAGTTTAAAACATCCTATTAAAGATGAAGAGGTTATTCAAAGAATACTTTCCGCTTTGCCCCATTCTATTAATAATTTTATTACTGCTTGGCAGAGCACCTCTAAGGAGGAACGCACTTAGAAAATCTCACATATAGGCTGTTGTCCGACAAGAATCATGATATAACCCAGAATGATAAAGGTGATGTCGCGTTTAAAGCCACACCTAAAGGGCTAAAATGTTTTAAGTGTAATAAAGTTGTACACATTGCCAAGCATTATTGTTCAAATAATAGTAGCAATAGGAACTGCCAGTAATGTAAAAAGTCAAATCAGTGTTTCTTCCATCCTAAAGGTAACAAAAATCAGAATAATAAGGTTGCTTTTCTCGTATCCTCTACTGAGAATAACAATACATTTGTCATAGAATCAGGCTGCTCCACGCATATGACCTACGATTTTAGCCTGTTAGTTGATGTTAAACCGATATATAATGAAATTAGTGTAGCAAAGGATGGTCAGAAAATGCTAGCTACTTTTATTGGGGACATTCATTTTGAAAATTTTATATTGAAGGATGTCTTGTACGTTAAAGATTTGTCCAGAAATATAATATCGGTCAATAAAATTACTAAATCCGGAGCTAGTGTTGAATTTAAAAATCACATGGTACTTATAAGGAAAGGTGAAACCGTTATAGTAGGAAAAAAGAATTACGAAGGTTTATATGAGCTACAAGAACCTAGCGTTAAAAATGAATCTCTACTTAGTAAAACCATAGACGACACTTTGACCTGGCATAGGAAACTTGGGCACCTAAGTTTTACAAATCTAAAAAGGTTATCTTCTCTTTCAACGGGAATGTTTATAAACAAGGAAGATAAGCAGAAAGTAGACAATTCTTGTGATAAATGTCTTCGAGCTAAGTTTGCGAGAAAACCTTTCGGAAGACATCGAACTAAAGCGACCCGTCCACTTGAAATAATACACACAGATGTAGTTGGTCCGTTTGAAGTAGAAATGTGGGATGGATATAAGTATTTTGTTACCTGCATGGATGACTATACTCACTTTGCGGCTGCTTTCTTATTGAGAGGAAAATACGAAGCATCAGGTGCACTTATGTCTTATATCGCAGAAATTGAGAACAAATGGCAAACAAGGGTCTCTAAAATCCAATGTGATAGGGGAGGAGAGTACATGGAGAAAAACTTTGTTGCTTTCTGCAAAAAGAAAGGAATAATTTTAGACTACACGCCACCACACACTCCACAACTGAATTCCCACTCAGAAAGACTCGGAAGAACATTAATGGACCGGACTAGAGCATTATTGTTTGACTCCAATATTAACAAAGAGCTGTGGGGAGAAGCATTATTAACATCGGTGTATCTCATTAACAGAAGCCCGACAGAGGTTCTAGATGTTACTCCAGCAGAAATGTGGTATAAGAAACCACCAGACCTGAGACTACAAATATTTGGATGTCCTGCATATGTAAAAAACTTGGGTCACTTAAAAAAACTTGATAACAGGGCAACAAAATATATATTTGTTGTTTATGCTTAGAACTCTTACAGACTATGGGATGATAAAAGGAGAAAAATAATCTACTCGAGGGATGTTCAATTCACCAATTCTGTCCAGGATAATGATGTAGAAAAGCCTAATCCCAAGACAATATGGTTTGATGATTTTGACTCATCTGATCACGAAGGTGCCGGATTGGAAAAAGAAGATCAGGAAGCTGTAGGATTGGAAGAAGATGAGCAGGAAGAACAAAATCAGCATGAAGAAGAAAATGTAGAACCAGAAGAAAGAGATGAGGAGTCGGAAGAAGGAATTGCAGAACTCGGAGGAGGTAAAAGAAAAAAACGCTTACCCAAAAAATTGAACGACTACATCCTCGGTGAAGATAGTGATCCTGAGGATCACCTACAAGGAAGCTGTAGCTGGAAAAGATTCCGACAAATGGAAGAGGGCAATGGCTGAGGAGATGCTTTCTTTGGAGAAAAACCAAACTTGGACTCTTGTTGACAGAAAAACTGCTAATGGTCAGAAAATTCTAACCAACAGATGGTTTTTTCGTGTTAAAGATAACCAAAACTATAAAGCCCGTTTAGTTGCACGAGGCTGCGAGCAACAGCTTTGCAGTGATGAAATTTACAGTCCTGTTGTGAGCAGTGATGCTTTGCGTCTCATACATGCCTTGATTGCGCGAAGGAACTACCACGTGGCAAAATTTGATATTAAAACAGCATTTCTGTATGGAAAATTAGAACATCCGGTTTATATGGAGATACCACAAGGATGGGAGAAACCTAAAAATAAGATTTGTTAAATAGAAAAAGCCCTATATGGATTTCGAGAAGCACCACTTAGATGGAACAAACACTTTACAGAATTTCTACTAAAAACCGGACTAGAAGCTCTAAAGAATGAGTCATGCATTTTTAAAAATAAAAACTCAACTTTGTTTATAGCAATCCACGTGGATGATGGCATTGTTGCCTCGGAGAATGAGGAAGAAATATCAAAGTTATTGTTGCAATTAACGCAAGAATTTGAAATGACTGCAGTAAAAAACCCTACAACATTCCTAGGATTGGAAGTTGTTCATCAATCAGGAACTGTAAAGATCTCCCAAACAGAGTATGCTAAACAAGTACTGTATAGGAAAAAAATGATAATGTCCGAAACGGAAAACCCCGCCTCGTCCTCTAGAAAATGGACTGTATGGGAAAATATGAAAACGAGGTTTTGCACCTGTGGGGAGATTTTAATTAGAAGGTAGCATAAACAAATAGTACATAAGAAACCTCTTACCTTATTACTGCCGCCGACGGTCTGTCCGGGGGCCCCTGGAATCCTTACGATCTGGCAAAGGCTTCTCCTAGGCTGCAATATTTGTTCAGGCTCTCCTCCTTTTGTATCACCACTCATTAAGGGAAGAACTAAATGTTTACTGACTAGCACAGGAAATAAGATCACTTTTAAAAGAGGAATAGGGTCCTGGAAGGCTATTTCACCTTGGTCAAAAAAGCGATGGAAGACCATGAGGTCTTGGGCAATTTTAATAGGTGCGTACTGGAGCACAGATGCTAGAAGAAAGAGGAATATTCTAGTAGGGATTAACGCAGATAAGGGCTAGTTGCACCGGAAATTTATAGGGTGCGTCTATATAAACGATATATATAGATCTTTCTCTCCTTTCCCCCCTTCACAAAAGCGCCGATTGGCGCGAACAAGTACTAAAGAAATATGGTATGCATGATGCTAAGCCAGTAGCTACCCCATTCTTAAAAATGCCAAAAACGAATGAAAATTTAGTCAACTTTCTATTTAGGCAGGCGGTAGGAAGCCTTCTTTACATCTCGACGAAAACAAGACCAGATTTAGCCTACGTTGTGGTTATGAGCAGCAGAAGAGTAGAAAACCCTACTGATGATGATCTCATAAACCTAAAAAGAACATTAAAATATATTAAAGGTACGATGAACGAAGGCATTCGATACTCCAAAGACTCTACTGATGAAATAATTGCCTATTGTGACTCGGACCACGCGGGTGATCCCGAAACCAGGAAGAGTACAATGTTGTAAGGAAGCCGTTTACCTTAAAAATCTGTATGAAGAGCTGACAGGTATACCAATAAAAATTATTTTAAATATAGACAATCAGAGTGCAATTTGTTTGATCAAAAAAGGAAATTTTAATAGAAAAACTAAACATATCGATGTACGTTTCCATTATATTAAAGATTTGGTAGCAAATAATTCTGTAAATATTCAATATTGTCCTAGTTCAAATCAAATAGCTGATGTGCTTACAAAACCTCTAGACAAGACTAAGTTTTCATATATATATATTTTTTTTTTTTTTTTTTTTTTTTTTTATTTATTGAAATTTACAACTGTATAAAATATATACAACAAGTAAATGTGTTGAAAGTAAATACAATGGCATGTAAATAACATGTGAAGAACTATTCAATAGTAGCACTTCAATAAATTCTACACTAAAAGGTCTCTAGGCCATCTCCTTTTCAGACGCCTCGGAGGATTATCAGGAATGGAATAGGAAGCAAGTTGGGAGACTAGTGGATTGGAGTGGTTATGGAGCTTACTATGGAAGGATAGGTATCTGGTTTGTGCTAAATCAGCAACATATGGGACATTAAGATCTTTATGAATAACTTTATTTGTAACAAAGTAAGGAGCATTAAGGATTTTTCGAAGGATTTTGGATTGTAAGGATTGGATACGAGAAGAATTAGAAGGTTTAGTTGAGCCCCAGAGCTCAACTCCGTATGTCCAAATAGGTCTGATAACTGTCATGTAAATAAGTCTTTTGTAGAAAATCGGGAGTTTTGAACGTCTGTCTAGTAAATGTTGAAGAAGTCGAAAACGACGAGCAGTTTCCTGTCGTTTAAGTCTTGTATAAGGATTCCAAGTTAAACGTTTGTCCAGTTGAAGTCCTAGATAGCGGATCTGTTCAACAGGGATCAGTGGAATATTGTTGAAGGATACTGGAGGACAGGAAGTCGTAGGTTTACGACGAAGGGTAAAGGTTATTTGGTGAAATTTGACTGGATTTATTTTAATTCTCCAATTTCGACACCATTCCTGAAGGTTTATGACATGAGATTGGAGTGTTTGGGAGGCAATGAAGGGATCATTGTTCACTGATAACACACATGTGTCATCAGCATACGTCGTGAGGATGGTGCTAGGATGGGTCGGGATATTTTCATATTTTAAAAATCAAATTGTAAACGTAATGTGTTTTTTTTTTTTTCTTTTCTTTCATTGAAAATTTTATTTTATTTTTTTAAACAAAATAAGAGGGTTGTGTTAAAGTTAATTTTGTATTTAGGAGGGAAGTTTGTACTTTTAGTTAAAAGTTTGAGTTTAGTTACGGACGTTTGAGACTTGTACCCTATTGGCTAGACCTCGACCAATCAAAACATTGCGTCTCGCATGTTCATGTAACCTTAATGCTGTTATCTGTTATTAGAAATGTGCTGTTAAGTAATTAAAATAAAGACTTATTAAACTTCCACTGTGTTAATTAAAACCCCATAATCCAACATAGACACAGTTATTTTATCCAAGTTATTTGCCTCTACTGCAGCCTTTGATCCAGATCAATTTAGTTGATATTCCGCGGTTCATTAGTTTAATCAAATTTGTCTTGAGTCTATGTGTCAGTGGGTCGTTGGATTTTGGGTTATTAGCTAAGTCTATTAATGTCTGTGTAAATGGTGTATTGATGTTGAGGAACATACGTTTGTCTTAGAATATATTCTATGGACTTAACTACAGCTAATTTTTCAGCCTTATTATTAGAGCAGTTCTGACCAAGTCTATAGACTATAGTATAGTATAGTCATAGTAACGGATACAGTGCGGTATGCTTTGCTTATCCTTATTCCCATCAGTCTCTGAACCCGCTGAAGCTTTCTCGGATTGATTAGTTTGACTGCTCCTGATTTCCAAACGGGTATGGCCTAAAGGAGTTTTGGGATGATAGCCCTTTCATAAATAATTTTTAGTGCTTCCGTCTTCAAGCCCCACGTTTTTCTTGTCGCAATAGTTAGTTCGTTTACTGTTTTTAGTGTTTTGTTAACTACGTAGTTTGTGTGTGCTTTCCAATTTAGTTTCCTGTCTAATGTTTAAATTAGGAATAATTCGTTTCTTGCAAAAATCATTCCAAAATTATAAGTTTGATTCCTAACTGATTGTAATTGGAGAAATATCGTTTACTATCAACGAGTAGTAAAATTTCATCTACATAAGTAATCATTTCTACATTCTCTGGAAGTACTAAATCAAATAATGAGTTGATTAAAATATTCCAGAGCATCGGTGAAAGAGAAGAGCCTTGAGGAGTACCAATTGACAGTTTCTTTGTAATTGTGAAGTTGTTATATCTGATTTCAACTGATCGATCCTGAAAGAAGCTTGATATCAATTGAAATAAATTTTTTGGGCATTGGTACTTCCTCAGATTAAACATTATGGCAGGTACCCATGCATTATAAAACGCAACTAATATGTCGAGTTTCAGCATTAAACAGTTACTTTTATTATTTACTGTTGATTCTATGAACGACTTGGCATGTGGTAGAGAGCATCAATAGTACTTTTTTGAGGAATGAAACCCTATATATATATATATATATATATATATATATATATATATATATATATATATATATATATATATATATATATATATATATATATATATATATTAGGTATCATTTTCCTTCATTCATTCATAGGTTTCCTTATATATATATTAATTTGCAAGCAAGTAGTAAATTAAATGTTATAAACGATACATATTACATGAAATAAAGACATAGATACACTAACATTTGTGTGCTCTCTACCATTGATCTCTGACTTGATCAACCATAACATATTTAAACCAATAATCAACGCTATTTTCATTGAATATTTGATACTTAACTATAATTTATATTTTAAACAAGTGCTTTCTTTATTTGAAGAACTATCTTCCTTTTGTTTTAGAGTTGTGGAATATTTTCTGATTTGAGTAGTGAAGAGTATGAATTCGTTATAAAAATCATTAATATGGGTATATTATCCACAGATCTGAGTCTCTATTTCTCAGCACGATATAAAATGATGAATATACTAATGAATAATTCTTTCACACCAAAAAACCAGACTCATAAGTAAATATACTTAGCACTGATGACAATTTTCTAAACCATTCTTTTTTAAGGAATAATTCCATAATATGTGAATCTGTTCAAGGGAACTTCTTATATCAATACTGATGACAGCTTGCGATTTATGTGGCCAGTGTAAAACTTTTAGAGTGACAGAGAGATTGTGCAGAAATTTGTATAAAGAATTTTATGCTGAAGTAGGTTATACATTATAAGACAATTAAGACTCATTGTATATTTCTAGTCATCCCTCTTACAGTAACCCTGCCAGATGGGCGTGTATTTAAATATTTTTACATGCTCCATGCATCTAGCACATTACATGTATGTATCTAACATGTTGAATCATTATATTATTGCGCCTATTATGTTTCTTTAAAATATTATAAATAGATTTTAGTTAAAATACTTTTAAAAGATTATTTCTTATTATTATTACTAGGAGATTGACCACTTATGATCATGCTACATTTTTTTTTCTCCTTTTTCTTTCTTTAAAGTAGATAATTTCATAAATAAATATACGTTTTAAACTAAAGTTTTTATTGAGAGTCAAACATAATGAAAATTACTAGTTATTACATCATTTATTAATCCTAGTTAATGCTTTTAAAACATTTCTTTGAATTGGAAAAAATTTCCTAATGGAATGAGAAACTATTATTAAATTTCGCAATGAAAGACTTTATCTGTGCGAAATTAAAAAGAAACTTTAAAGAAGCCCTTCAACTATGCAGGCATTAATAAAAAATCATAATTTAACTAAAAGTATCTGTAAGGGATCTAAAATTTTGTCCATTTTCACATGGAAATTTTAAATAAATTCAAAATAAATAAATTTAAGAAAATTATTTTAGTAAATTAAAATTGTTTAAATGATGAAAAATGGTTGCGTATAACTGAGTTAACTGTTGTTTGTAATTAATCTCATAATGTTTTTTGTATGTATATTTATTTTATTTATTTTGTTTTTTATATATAATTGTAATTTAGAATAATGTAAATTGTATTGGATAATATCTGAAAAGTGTAATTTGTAAAGTTAGTTAAAAATTAATTGTTCAATAAATTTAGTTGGCAATACATAAAATAGGGGAGTGTGGAGACAGTTTTTTGGAGGGAACAGGATGTGTAGGGACACATGGTGTCCATCAGCCATAGTAAAATGTGTGTGGTGATATTGATTGGGAGATCAAGAGAAATGTACTTAAATTTATTTTGTGAGAAGAATTGGTGAAGTATTTAACAAGACAATTGAATTTTGTTTATTTTTATTGTGATTAAGAGGAATGAAGGTATGTTTGTTCATTTTGTATAAAGAATCCTTGGACAGGGAGTTGATTGAATTTGAATAATAGAGAAAATAGCTTGTTTGTTTATTGGTTTTTTGGGTAACGGTTCGGATCGGCGACACCACCAAACTAGGTTGACCCGCGCTACACCGACCAGTTCGATCCTTACGCTTCACTTCATGTTTACATTTTTCGATAGTTCATTCCTATAACCTCACATGTAAACAATAACTTCTACAGTTTCATCTTGGATTGTGTTTTTTAGTTTGTTATATTGATATTTAGACTTCTTAAATGTAAATAAGTGAAACAGAAGTTAACAACATGAGGATTTAGTGTTTTATGAATTCATGTTTTCTTATTTCATCTAAGCTTATGTGTAAAAGTGTTATAAAACTTAAGAAGATTAATTTGTACATGGATTTGGTGTATTACATATTTATATTTGTTCTATCAATTTAAGTGATAAAATTTACAACTTGTAAAAGTGTTATGAAACTTAACAAGATTTATTTGTACATGGATTTGGTGTTTTATATATTTGTATTTGTTGTTTCAATTTCAGTATACATATTTTGTGAATGGATTCTTTGTCATCCATATTACTTTTTGTGCTAAAGTGAGACAGATTGTATAATTAATTCAATAAAACATATCAGTTTATAAATAAATGTGAGAAAGTATATCACAGGTTTTTTATGTTTTCTTATTTCCACTTCCCATGAGAAAATATAACAGAAATTAACATCATCACTTTCAACTAGGATTCTGTCTTATATTATATAATGGCTTATAACATGGAGAATTGACAATGTGAAAATAATCACAGATTAAGAGGTAAATGACACATTACTATATAATTGTAGAACTATTGGTATAATGTTATAGATTAATGTGTTTTTAAAAAAAAATTAGAAGCCTGATGATGGAACATTATCTCTGAAACATGTAGCTACAAATTTTAAATAAATAGGAGTTATGCCAAATAAATACTTAAGGATTCTGTCTTTTTTATATTTATAATTTGTTATTTTCACTTCTCTGACAGAAAGTTCATCAGGAATTAACTTTACTGGTGGTTCAGTAGTATATTAATTGTTGATTAAATTAATATTTCTCATTTTAATATTAGAAGGTAAACAGGAGTTAATATTACTTTGAAGAAGGATTTAGAGTTTCATAGTAAATGTAGGAGAATAACCTTTCCCTTCTAAAAGCAACGACTAGAAGATCGAAATAAATCGGTACAAGGTTAGAATCGATTTCTGAGCGGGTTTAGGGGTTGGTGTTGCCGATCCGAACCGTTACCGTTTTTTGTGTGTACAGTTTGTACTAACTAATATTAAATTAAAGTTGTATTTTAATTATATTATTTGATAAAAAAACATTTTTCTTTCATTATATAATGGCGCCTGGATTAAATAAAATAAAATTAATTGTATGTTCATTATTATTATTAATTGTAAGAAAAACCTTACAAAACTATATTAAACCTCAAACCAACAGATCTCAAAAATCACATGTAAGATCGAAAAAATAAATAAATAAAATAAAAAACTTTTCTCAAAATGTTGCTGCTGCAAAATGAATTAATATGCACACAATAACAGTGAGAAGGATGTTGAGAAAGCCAATTATCTAACATAAATTAATAAAAACTAATTGAATTTTTACATTAATATATCTTTATTAATTAATTAATGTATCTTTATCATCCAGTCAACTATACTTTTATCATTAAAAATTTAACTTGTTTAGGAATGATAAAACTTTTAAGGTATGGAAAATCACATATGATGTTTAAAAAAGAAAAAAATGTTTAACTGATAGTAAGGGGGTGTATAAGTTATGGTTTGGGGAAGTATGTTGTCAGCTGGATTGGGATATTGAGTGATTATTAACAGAATGATGGATAGATTTATTTATCCAGATAATCTTTGAAACAACCATAAAAAAGTCTGGTTTGGGAAGCAAATTGATTTTCCAAGAAGATAATGACTCGAAGCATACAGTTCAACTTGTGAAAGAGTGGCTACGATATCATGCACACCATCAGTTACCTACCCCTCCATTAGTTTCTCAATTTAAACCTATCAAGCATTTAGCATTTACAGAGCAAAATTAAGAGAAATATTACAAAATGCAAAATTTCGAACAAAAATTATTCAAGAATTGATATTGTAGTAGAATGAAAGAAAATAGCTTCAAATACAATGAAAAACCTCACCCATTCTATACTTTGAAGACTAACTGTTTTATTGCAGCCAAGGGAGGAACTAATTTTTCCAAAATTTGTTCATTTTTGTTTTTTTATTTCTAGTTTATGTAGAGTTTTGTTCGTGTTAATTTATTTTTTTAGGATGATTAATTTTGAAACTTATAATTTTAAGTCAATAAAAAATAAATATCTTCAGGCCGACCTTGCTGCACAGTTTGGTATCCATCCAGTATGCGTGATGGACAAGAATTATAATTATGATGTGCCAAAATACCAAGTTCAATTTAACACAGAAGTTTGTTTGCCATGCTACTATATCCTCAGTGCTATACTAGAAAATACTAAAGAGCTTCATACGAGGTGCTGGTAGGTATGAATTAGGGGCTTATGACATTTTTTAGTATTAATATTTATTATATCTGTAAGAGACAAAATCTGTGCTACTCAAGTAAAATGTACAATGACATTCATCAAGTTCAAAATATTATTGAATCAATCTTGGTTCAGCATGCAACAACTGCAGGTTTCAAAACTGTCACAAAAGCTCAAATGCTTATAGGTAATGTTTAATTTAAAAATCATTATAATATAAAACTTTGATTTGATCAAGTATCTGTTCTTTAGTACCTATTGCAAAATAAATATCCACCTTGTTTGGAGAATACTCCCATGGCTAATATTTTAAGATCCTAGTGGATAGAAAGTAACAATAACAGTACCAGACATAGCTGATGTGCTCATGATTATTTTTACTGAACTTTCACTAACAAATATTTGTATCAATTATAAAATTAAAATGACCATATAGAAGTTAGTCAATAAATTTTTAACAGCACATTATGATTATTATTATTATTTTATATCACAGCAATTCTGAAAGACTGCATTTCTTTAATTTTTTTCACTTTGCAACATAGTACTTATCAAAATAATATGCTGCACCAAGATTATAAACTGTAATGACTCTCAATTATAGCAGAATCATTTTCCTCCACCAATATTCCTTCAATCATTCATTTAAATATAATTAAAACTATTTAAATACTTTCAAAATTTCATTTTAACAATAACTGTCCACAGTGATATATGTGAGAAATGGGATCACATTAGCTCTTCTGGAAGCAAATGGAATGTGTTTACAGAAGAATTTATATATCCAGCATGAAAATTGCATTAAAAAAGTTATGAAACACAAAAACTTATTTATCATTATATATTTAATCTTACATTGTATCGCCTATTTGTCAAATTTATACTTTGAAATCTTTTCTTGGGGTGTTTTTCAATGATATTCTGATATCAGTGTTTGATGTACAAATTATTGGGGGTTCGCTATTTGGACTGACGACAAATATACAAAGAAAAGAACTGCATCATTTTTAAGAGCTTCTTTTTAAGCTGCTTCACAAATGTTCAAAACTATCTCTAACTGATAATATGACCATTTACAAATTGTTTATCAAACTACTTTGTATTAAGCTTGCCATATATCAGGGACATATTGTAGGAAAATAAATAATATTAATAAAAGTAAAACAGACGTATGAATTAGATTATTAGATGTCATTGGAAGTCCAGGTACTTATTGGGCAAATATGGTCATGGTGACAAGTGAAATAGAGTGATTACTCTTGTAGAGTTAAGAGTTGAGATATGACTGGCCAAGTAAATATATATAAATCAGAAAAGTTTGACTTCAAAGGCCATTGGCACAAAATCTTTTAGATACTCAGCATCCAAAATGAAGAGAGGAGAGAGAGTAGTATATATCCACCTCAGGAAAATTAAAAGATTCCTTTGTCTGAAACAGAACCCAAGCAGAGATGCTGGCGTTGCAGTATAACCAATAAAAGCTGATGAGGCAGTGCAAAAGCGAAAACCTAGCTGTGACAAGTTGAGAGAAAAAAAAGACACTCAGACATCCACTAGATATGAAAATCAAATGCATGAGAGTCAATAATAGTATATTAGTTGAGCAATTGTGCGGATGACCAACAGTGATCATTGATGTAAAGTGTATATATATATATATATATATATATATATATATATATATATATATATATATATATATATATATATATATATATATATATATAAGCCTAGACTTGATGATGATTACCAGGCTTTTAAGGTTCTCCGCAATTTAACCCAAGCTACCATCCGGCTAACGAAATCCAATTACTTCCACGAAGTCTTCTCATCCGCCCCCGATCCCAAATTCAAATAGCAGCTCCTCCGTAAACTTTCTCTTGTTCAAAATACACCTAGTTCCTCTCCCTCGGGAGTCTTTCCCGTCACACCTAACAAGTTAAATTTCCTATTTCATCTCTACCTCTACATGTACACCATCTTCATCCTCTCAGTTGCATCTTTTACATCCTGCATTCATTGATAATTATTTTTATTTTCCTAACATCACTCCCACAGACCTCATTTCCTCCATAATGAAATCCCACACCAATTCAACTGGACTAGACGATATTTCTGTCAAATTGATAAAATTATGCCTTCCTGAAATCCTACCGGTTCTCCTCTTCATATATGTTTCCCTCCAGAATTCTGTATTTCCCACCTCTTGGAAAAAGGCCCTAATTCATCCTATAGTCAAGAACCCAAATCCTACAACCTCAAAAGATTACCGACCGATCTACATACTTTCTAACCTCTCGAAGCCCCTAGAAAGATTAGTACAATCCCAAATCTCCAATTACCTCGAAGATTCCAATTTACTTGACCTGTTCCAATCCGGTTTCCGCCCCGGCCACTCTACTCAATCCGATCTCACCAAAATCATCAGTGACATCCAGGCTGCAATGGATAAAAAGAATTAACCATCCTCATACTCCTAGACTTTTCCAAGGCCTTCGATTCCTTAGACCACACAATCCTCTTTTCCAAACTGAAATCTCTAAAATTCTCCAATAGTGCATTCATGTGGTTTCATTCATTCCTTTCCCACCATTCTCAATCTGTTACCATTCCCAACCAAGGTTCATCCTCTTTCCTCACCTTGCGATCATGCGTAGCTCAAGGATCTAGCATTTCTCCTCTCCTGTTTAATTCCTATATAAATGATCTTCCTAACTCCATTCATAATTGTTCCTACCACCTTTATGCCAATGATTCTCAAATTTATCTTTCCTTTCCTCCAGCCGAGTTATCAACTGCATTTTCCAAAATTCAGCAAGACCTGAATGAAATTTGTGCCTGGGCATTCCTGAATAAATTGACTTTAAATGCAGCTAAAACTCAAGCAGTTGCAATAGGATCCCATTCCCTACTTCGATCGAATACCAACTTAACAATTAGGATTGATTAATTACGAACCTCAAGTGAATACCAACTAACCTACTTTATTCCTAAATGGTCACCCAATAGCTTTCCTCTCCTCTGTTAAAAACCTAGGTTTAACAATCGATCAAACCCTTTCCTAAAAACCCCAAATTGCTCAAATCTTCCGACGATCGATTGGCATCCTAAAATTATTCCACCATTCCCGACACCTACTTCCTCCATCCACACGTAAACTCTTAGTATCCTCCCTCATATTCCTCCAATTTGACTATGGATGTGTGATTTATGGTGGATTCTCGATGGTTCTTGAATATAGATTAAAGCGTATCATGAACTGCTTCATAAGATATGTTTTTGGAACCTCGAGACACTCTCATGTGTCCCATCTTTACACAGAGTTAAATTGGCTTTCCCCTTCCTTTTGTTGAGATTACTTCCTTGGTAAAAATGAAAATGAAATGAAAAATAATCTTTATTCTGGGACACCTTGTCCCCTAAGAATAACATATAAGAACAATAAAAAGGTATTATTGTCTGATTGCGTACATATCAGGCAGTAACTTATATAGAGTGTAAATTATATACTACAAGTCTTTGGGTTTACATAAAAAAAATAAATAAATAAGTAAATAACAAAATTAAAATAAAAGAAAAGAAAAAGAAATATTCTAGCAATAAAATATTATTACAAAATTTCGGAAGATTGATAATTGAGGAGGTAGATGAATAAATTATGTTTAAAGGAAGTGAGAGAAGGAACATTGCGGATCGAAATGGGTATGGAATTCCAGAATAAAGCTGCACGATTAATAAAGGATTTTTCAAAGGAAGCAGTTCGATGAGAAGGGATATACAGATCTATAGGCTGAGATCTGGTGTTCAAAAGATGAATGGTAGAACGAAGGGCAAGGATGTCGTAAATGTACGAAGGTTTTTTGGACGAAGGATTGGAATAGAAAGGAACCAAGGAAGTATTGTCGCCGAAAACTTGGATAAAGCCACCTCAACTCGGAATACCAGCAAGTGATGTGAGAACGCCTGGGGATCCCATAAATGAATCTTATAAAGGAGTTCATTAATCTTTTCACCTTCATTTCAAGCTCGCCAGACAGTCCTCCGTATACTAAGCATCCATAATCGAGGTGGGGAAGAATGAGGGAAGATACTAACAATTGACGGGTATTGCGAGGGAAAGATTCACGGAATCTCAGGAGCTGTTTGAGGATGGAGATGGTTTTTCGGGTAATTTGGGAAATATGGTTATTCCAATACAAATGTTGATCGAATACTACTCCGAGGTTTTTGACAGAGTTTGTGAACTGAATAGGAACGTTATCGAGATAAAGAAGTGGATAACAGGAAAGGGAATTAAGGGAGCGTTTCGATCCAATTAGCATTGCTTTAGTTTTTTCTGGATTCAGTCGTATTCTCTACTGCCCATTGGTGAATGCTATAAATGTCATCTTGAATTTTACGAGTTGCCTCAAAAATCTCACAAGGATGAAACGATAAGTAGATTTGAAAGTCGTCAGCATATAAATGATATCGGGAATTATTAATAGCGTCTGTCAAATCATTAATGTAAACGGAAAAGAGAGTTGGTGAAAGAGAGGATCCCTGAGGAACACCTCGCGTTAGAGGCACAGATTTTGAAGGAGGTTGGTTAGGAACAATAACTGTTTGGGAACGGAGAGATAAGAAGGACTGGAACCAGCCAAGAGCACTATTGGAAAGGGAGAGTTTTTGTAATTTAGTCAGAAGAATTTTATGATCCACGGAATCAAACGCCTTGGAGAAATCGAATAGGATTAGGATAGTAATTTTCTGTTGGTCAATTGAAGAATAAATGTCTTGAGTAATTTTTAAAAGAGCGGATTGAGTAGAATAACCTGAACGGAAGCCTGATTGAAGAGGAGTTAGGAGATCTTTATTTTCAAGGTATTTAGCCAGTTGAGAATGGACTATTCTTTCAAGTGGCTTAGATAGGTTTGATAGGATGGAAATAGGCCTAAAATGGGATGCTGTGGTAGGTGAAGGAACTTTGTTCAATGGACGAACTAGGACCTTTTTCCATGCTGTGGGAAAGGAAGAGGTTTGTAAGGAGAAGTTGTAAATATGTATGAGAGCAGGAAGGATGACAGGAAGAGTGAGTTTGATAATTTTTACCGGTATTTGATCGGCACCGAAATCATTTGTCCGGGATTTAAAAACAGAAGCTATTATATCATCGGGTGGAATATAAAGAAAGTAAAAGTTATCTGGATTAAATGGAAATTGAGGAATGGAATAGGATAAAGTATTGATTGGAGGCTCATTGGGAGAGGAATCTACAAAAAAGGAATTAAGTTCGTCAGGAGTCACAGGATAATATGTACTGGAAGAGTAACTCGTAATCGAAAACTTCCTTAGAATTCTCCACTTAGATTTTGAATCTGGAGCTTCGGATAGGATGTTACGAAAATACTTGGCATGTCGCATGGTAGACTGGGTGAGGTTTCGAAGGGATTTGAAAGTGGAGTAATCATCAGGAAATCTAGATCGCCTGAAGCGCCTTCTAGCTGCATCTCTTCTTTTCATCAGATCTCTAATTTCTTGATTAATCCAAGGAGCAGGTAAACGTCGGAAAGTAGAGGTTTTGAGCGGTGCTAGATGATTAAGACATGTTAGTAGATTAGATGAAAGGCATTCCACCATTTCATCTATAGAGTGGGAGGAATAGATTGGTTTAATAGAAAGAGATAATGAGTCTAGTAGAGGGTTTATATTTTCTGGAGTTAAGGAACTAAGATTACGCCAGGAAATTTTTTTATTGAGGATCATAGGTGTGGAAATATTGTAGGAGATTTGGATAAGATCGTGACAAGAGAGAAAGGATATTGGATTTTGAGAAAAGGAAAGTAAATTTTGGGAAGAATCAACTATGAATAAATCAAGTAAAGTGTCTGAAAACTGAGTATGGTGAGTAGGTTCAAAAGGTACGATAAATAGATTAAGAGAATAAGGTAGATCTATCAAATAAGATTTATCAGGAGAAACGGAAAGGAGATTTGTGTTAAAATCGCCGGCTATTATTATGTTATTGTAAGCGGGAGCATAGGTAAAAAGTGAGGATTCGAAAGTTGAGTCAAATTTGACTTGAGGAGGACGGTACACTATGACATAGAGGAGGGTAAACAAGTGAGAAGAAATTTCTGTGAAAAGATATTTCTAGGTGAGGTGTATCAGTAGACGGAGATTTGAAAAGGATTTAAACCCTCAGACTGTCATGAACGAACAAACCAACGCCACCACCAGTCCGCTCCGCCCGATCATGACGAATGAGGATATAATTAGGAATGGATACCGATGAGGAGGGAATATGTGGTTTGAGCCAGGTTTCCGAGACAGCAACAATATGGTAGAAATTGTGAAGAAAATAATCATGAAATTCATCGAAATGTGCGGGAAGGGATTGGGAGTTAACATGACAGGTCAACAGGGTGTTATTCATATTGATTGAATAAAGGATAAGCTACAGAGGAAAATGGGAGCAAAGGGAATATTTGGAGAGGAAAGGCAAGGTACAATTCCTAAAAGGTTATATTCATTATATGTACTATCAAAAAAATGAAATAAATAATATAAATGAACTAGTGAATTAAATGATCTTTGAAAGAAAATTTGAAATAAAAAATAAACAGAACCTGCCAAATTTATCTTGGCGTATAATAATAAATAAAGTATTTTAAAACGAAAAATATCATTAATAAATATGTAATTTAAAGAGTAAATAATTATGTTTAAAATAAATGTGAGCAATAATAAAATGCACACAACTATATCAAATCCTAAACAGCTAAACAAATAAATATAAAAATAAAAAAAAATAATTTTTTGGGGTAACAGTCAATCAACCGTCAATTAAACGCTTCCAAATCTTCTTCTTTGTTAATTAGCATAACAGGTTGACCATCATCACGCCGACAGCGAACCCTTCCTCGCGCAAACCATACATACTTCACTTTGCCAGCCGCCCTCTTCTGCCTCGCTAGCCAGTAAAGCTGCCGGTTACCAGGGGTCATCTCTTCGCCGACGTATATTTTTTCGTCCGAATCCCAACCGAGGTGTCGGGCTAAAATCTCTTTTCACTTTTCGTTGGCATAAAAAGACTCGTGTACTCCGTGGTCAAATTCGAAGTTCCACGAGTGAAGAGAGAAATTGTTCAGTGTACGAGATGCCAACATCTGGGTCACACGAAGACATATTGCAATCGCCAACCCAGATGTCTCAAATGTGCAGGACCACATTTAACAACAGCTTGCATAAAAACAAGAGATACTCCAGCCTCGTGTGCCCTCTGTGGTGAGAGCCATCCTGCTAACTATAAGGGTTGCCAGGTCTACAAATATAGGCAGAAGCAGAGAGCCACCAACTCCACTACAAATAAAAATTCCGTTCCTCAAACATCCGAAACAATAGTAGCATCCTACCAGAATCAACAGACCATTTCACTCAATAATAATTTTCCTAAAAACTTTCCACCACTGCCATCAACATCAAAGCCTCAACAACATCAGAATCAACAATCCATTGAATCAGCAGCTCAACCAACCGAACCCCAGCCATCAACCTCAGCAGCAGGATCTTCCCAACTTCTTCCTCCAAGCACCGAATTCACGACAGTCTTACGAAGAAACCGTCGACTACAAAATCAGGCGCCTCAAACTTCCCTCCCATCCCGACCTCCCAAAATAATCAATCTTTCCTCAACAACTACCCAACAGAACCCACAACCAGTAAACCAACAGACCAACACCCCAATTCAAACTCATGAGCAAACCATAGCTCAACAAAATCCTAGCCAAATCCCATTCCAAGTACCATCTTCAAGACAGTTTAACCTTCCGCCTCAAAGATCAGAACCCTATCCTATTTCCTCCCAGGGTTTTAGTGATATCTCATCTATTCTTTCCTCCTTCCTCCGAGAACTCCAAGATACGATCAAACCCTTAATTACCCTCCTCACAAGAGCCCTGTCAGATATCACGTCTATTGTTCCTCGATGATCCAAAACTCCTTGGCAGTTCTTTTATGGAACACAAATGGTTTGCTTAATCACAGGAACGAACTAGACATATTCTTACACGACAATAACATTCACGTTGCCCTAATTACCGAGACCCACTTGACGCCTACCCATTATTTCCACATCAAACACTACATCACTTACAGAACTGACTACCCCGATAAAACAGCCCACGGTGGTACTTGTATCCTTATCCAAAGATCGCTAACTCACACTCTGATTCCTTCCTCTCCAACTGACACCATTCAGTCCACCGCACTAATCCTATCCACATTCCTATTTAACCTTACTCTTTCAGCTGTATATTGTCCTCCAGGAAATAGCCTTTCCCAAAATATTCTGCAATCCTTATTCCAATCCTTTGGGCAGCGCTTCATTGCAGGTGGGGACTATAACGCTAAACACCAGCGATGGGGCTGTAGAACATCCAATCCCCGAGGTAGTGTTCTATCCAGTGTATCATCCTTAAACAATTACCCTATCCTTTCTCCTAACAATCCTACCTACTGGCCTACATCCCTAAAAAAAAAAAAAACGCCCAGATATACTGGACATATTCGTTACTTCGCAGATACCTACTTCCCAAACTACAATAGATTACTTAGATGATCTTTCCTCAGACCATAGCTCGGTTCTGCTGACCTTACATTCTACTCCTATAATCAAACCTTCTCCTCCATCCTTAATAACTGGACGGGTGGACTGGGACAAATTCCGTTCGGCTTTAGAAAACCATATTGACCTCAAAATTCCACTAAAAACTTGTCAACAAATAGATGCAGCAATAGAACATCTTACTAAATCAATAGAAACTAGCATAACAGAAAATACCTCACAAAATAGATTAAGACACTCAGAAGGCATGATCTTACCTCAACATATTCGGGTATTGCTAGTAGAAAAACGTCGAGCTAGAGCCAAATGGCATAGAACTCGATACCCATCTGACAAAACCATTTATACCAAATTAACTAACAAACTTAAAAAACTAAAATTTCTAATTTTACAAAAACAAACTGAACAACAATCTGTTTCCGACAAATCATTATGGACCACTACCAAAAGACTATTAAAATTTAAATCCTTCAATCATCCTCTCCTTACTCCAGCTCAAACCTGGACCAAATCTGATTCAGAAAAATCTGAGGTATTTGGTGAACAATTACATAATACATTTATACCTCATTCTGACATCCTAAATCCTTACCACATAGAATTTATTGAAGCAGAACTGACTATTCCTCTCCAAATGACCCTTCCTCCTAAAGCCTTCCACCCTTCAGATATAGTATCCATAATCCATAGATTGCCCTCCAACAAAGCTCCTGGACACGACCTTATTACCTCACGAATCCTCAAAAGCCTACCAAGGAAAGCAGTATTACTCCTAACTTACATTTATAACGCTGTCCTCCGTACAACATATTTTCCCGATTCCTGGAAATTATCAATTATAAAAAATGATCCCAAAACCTAAAAAACCACAAGAAAATCCTTCCTCATACAGACCTATTGCTCTCCTGCCTATTATGGGCAAAATCCTTGAAAAGCTCCTTTTGAAACGCCTTTATCCCTTCCTTGATGCCCATCACATTATTCCTGATCACCAATTTGGATTTCGTCAGTTTCACTCCACTACCCAGCAGTGCCATCGCGTGGTGGATGTGATCTCATCTGCATTGGAGCGCAAGATGTATTGCACGGGTTTGGCATCCAGGACTGCTTTATAAACTTCGCCAATTCCTTCCATCTACATATTTCCTCATCCTCCGTTCCTACCTTTCTGATAGAGTATTTAAAGTTAACCATAACTCCACATACTCATCTATCTTTCCTCAGACTGCTGGTATTCCACAAGGTAGTATCCTGGGTCCCATTCTTTATACCGTGTATACAGCTGATATCCCAGAGTTGTATACAACTCATCCTAATACTATCCTTACAACCTATGCTGATGATACCAGCGTGTTATCAGTCAATGACGATCCTTTAGCTGCATCCCAGACACTCCAGTCACATATCACTTCCATTCAAGAATGGTGTCATAACTGGAGAGTCAAGATAAATCCTAGCAAATCCCAGCAAATAACCTTTACTCTCCGTCGAAAACCTACCTCATCTTGTCCTCCTGTATCCTTTAATGGCGTACCACTGAATAATGTGGAACAAATACGATACCTGGGATTTTATCTGGACAAGAGACTTACCTGGAACCCTCACACAAGATTGAAAAGACAAGAAGCTGCACGTCGATTTCGACTGCTTCAACACTTACTAGACAAACGTTCAAATCTCCCGATTCACTAGAAGAGACTCATCTATATGACAATTATCAGACCTATTTGGACTTACGGAATAGAGTTATGGGGATCCACCAAACCATCGAATTCTTCCCGCATCCAATCACTCCAATCCAAAATCCTTAATGCTCCTTACTTTGTCACAAATGAATTAATCCACAATGACCTGAATATCCCATATGTCGCCGATTTGGCACGAACCAGATACCTATCCTTTCATAATAAACTTACTCCCCATCCAAATCCACTTGTAGCACAACTTGCTTCCCATTCCATTCCTGGCAATCCTCCGAGGCGTCTGAAAAGAAGGTGGCCTCGTGATCTTCTTCTGTAAATATTCATTAGAGTACTACCAATGGGTAGTTCCTCTACAAGTTCTAATCATGCCATTATTTTGCATTGTTTACAGCATATTTACTAAATGTGTTTTTTATTAATATAGTTGTAAATTTCAATTAATAAAAGAATAAAAAAAAAAAAAACTTTTCGTAGGCGAATAACCTCGTCTCTGGTCATCTGGCGGACAAAGCGCACTACGATTGACGGTGGCCGAGGATCCTCTTTTCTTTGTTTTTTTCCTTTCAACTAGGTCTAAGTCTTCAACGCTGAGTTTAATTCCTAGAGCCGCACCGACAGAACAAACTACGCCCTCTGTTGATTCTCCAGATTTTAAAGGTACACCTCTTATTTCTAGAGAATTCGAGAGCTGAGCCTGCTCAGTTTGATTTCGCCTCACCTCTAATTTTTTTTATATATCCTTTCAAATTATTATTATCTATTAATAATTTCTCAATTAATTCCTCTTGTCTTTTGGCCCGCTCTTCTAAAGATTTAAGCCTCTCAGAATTTTCAAAAGCGAGGTCTGTCTGTTTATTGACTGTGTCCTTGATTTCCTTTATGTCATCGGTCACTTTTCCGATCTCGCACAGTATAGCAGATATGTTTTCCTCCATATTCTTACTGGGAACCGCGATATACTGTCGTGTCGTGGTGGCCGATTCACATTTAGGGCACTGCCATTGGTTAATTTTTTGCTGCGTAATTTCCGCCCCTTTTAAATTGCTGCATTTTACGTGGCACAGTGTTTGGCACAAAACACAGGCCAATGCAGATTTATGATCTCTGGAGATGGTTGAATTGCACGAAGAACACAGCGCCATTACGTTAAAAGAGGTTTATTTATTAAATAAATAAACCCTCCGTTTATTCACAATAACCTACATTTCAAGTCCTTAATCCAATCATTGCATACAAGGTCCCATCTCTCCGATCTCTACACCCCATCCTACAGAACTACTGCTTTCCAAAGTTCCTGTCTTGCCCGCTCCGCTATTCTTTGGAATTCTCTTCCTCCTTCTATTCGTAATGCATCCTCCCTCCGAACTTTTAAAACACTCCTCTTCCACCACCTTTCCTCCCTCCAGTCGGATGTTATCTAATTATATAGATGCTTTAATGAATTTCACCCAAGCATATCAGATATAAAAGTTTAGCCTGTTTAAACATCTTCATACAATAATGTTTTCTCTATCATTGAAATAATTTTCATTTTTATTCTTTTTTCATCATCATTTTTTTTTACTAGATTCAACATCAGAAATATATTGTTTAATCAATTTCTTATATAATATTTTTGTTCTTTTACTGATTGTAAATATAGTTTATGTAGTGTGTATGTGTTTATATATGCGTATAGATTTTTTTTTTCTCATTTTATTACTTATTTTATAGTAAAATTGTATTTACTTTTAATTATGTTATTTTATTATCTAATTTATAATATCTAAACCAGATATAACTTATGTTCTCTCATGTAACTATTATTCTTAAGGGACTTTGTCCCAGAATAAAAAATTTTTTCTGTTCTATTCTATATATATGTATGTACGTATTTCAGCCCGCTTTATAATTATTTGAAATGAAATAAATGATAATGAATATATCATATATTATTGATCATTAACTCCTAATTACCACTGGTTATAATTAAATGGAGACACGATACCTCAAAGAGGAATTCTGATTGATGTTATATTACCAAATCTAATACTGGAGATATCAGAATCAATGATCAGAAAAGGTCCACTATCGATAAATAATTTGAAAAAAAAGAACAACCATTTATTTATACACTAGATGTTCAGCATAAGACTGCAGTAACTTAAAGAATTGATTTAGGAAGTATTTTGACAAATAATTCCATATAAACTATGATTCAATTATCTCATACATATTTTTAAGTTTTTCAAGAAACAACTACTTTTTGAAAAATAATTGAATTGGTTTGGTGGATGAAGAAAGTTCAACATAAATTACTCATAATAGTGTTTTGTTACATAACCCTTTCATCCACCAAACCCTTCAATTGTCTATATTTCCTGAACTACTAGAGCTAGAACATTAGAAACAACATTAAATTTCCTTAAAAATGAACTGATTTAGATTTCAAAATAACCACATCCAGTATTTAACTTTGTGGCCAAACATAAGAAATAAAGAGTTTCTAATATCTTTCTAAAATTTGACTTCTAGAAACTTTGTCAAAAATATTACATACCTCTCATGGGCTTCAATAGTGGCATAACTCAAAAAATCATTTTTTGAGATAAGTGGATTTAAAGTTTTCATTGCTAAGGAAAATGCATAGGAAATGCTTTAGTTTGCTTAAACTAAATTACCTTCTCTTGTTTAAGCAAACTAAAGCATTTCCGATGCATTTTCCTTAGCAATAAGCTGTAGCATTTTCCTGTAGCAATAAATTAAACCCACTTATCTCAAAACTGTTTTTTTGAGTTGCGCCACTGTTGCAGCCCATGAGCGATATATTAGAAATGTGCAATACCCAAAAAAAAAAAAAATCTACAAACAAATACCTTTCGAATGGTATCTTCTATAGTTTTCTTAAACATATCAGAACATAAATTAGAACTTCAATAAGTAGATGAACCAAATCTATAGAATGCTTATCCGTCCAGTTCTTACTCTTGCAAGCTAAACTGGGATATTAACCAAAAACAACAAAAATGATCTCATGATTGAAAGAAAAATCCTATGAAGAATTTTTAAGACTCGTGAATAAGGGACTGGTGAGGCAAATTCCAAAGAATGGAGAAATTTATGAGCTACTTAAAGAATCTGATGTTAAACCAATGACATTAAGAAGGCAATGCTGGGTACAACATGTAGCCCAAAATTTATGGATTCCAATAAGGGTTCTTGCATAAAAGTTACACTGTACAAGAAAATTGAGCAAACCTAAATCGAGATGGATAGAAGGTGTGGCAGCCAATGTGAGAGACCTGAAAGGAGTCAGAAATCGGATAAAGGCTTTATCAAAGACCACCATATGTAATACAATACAACTATTTTTTTTTTTTATAAGTAACACAAAATGAAACATTACATATTTTGAACTTTACTGAATAAAAATAACCAAAAAGCCATAACTTTACAAAAGTAGAAATATTAATTGATAATAGATAATTGAACATCTCTTCTTAACCAATAGGAAACTTTAAGGATTTTTATTTTAACATTCCTTCTCTTACTACATCTATATAGTGAAGCATCAAAATTAATCAGAAAAAGTTAAAAAAAAGTATTATATTAAATTAAAATGCTTTGATTTGCATTATTTTAAATGAATCAAACTATTTAATTTCCATATTCAACAATTTAAATTCATTTAATATGGAACTAAGCAAGACTTGATGTATCCCATCCAGCAGAACCAAAGCTATAACTTTCAGTCTGAAGCATCAATCTTTCATTAAGAAAATGTACTATCTCGTCTTTAGTAAGTTTTTTAATACTGCTACCCTAAAAATAAATTATATTATTATAAGATAAGAAAATTATGACAAAAATAGTTATATAAAATGCTATTTTGGAAAAAAGAATTCTATGATTCATCAAAGCTTGTATCTAAAACAATGACAAAATCAATATAATAGAAAATATTTTAAATTATGTGATCTATTCTCTATTCCTGCAGTCAGAAATAGTATTGATAAAATCTCCTCCATACTTCTAAGATTCCCCAATCAGCCTCGAGCTTACATCCCTTGTTTTCAGTGCTTCAAATTTCCATGAATAGCCTTGACAATATTCCATAATTTTCTTAAATTTTCCTAGTAATGAATCTCTATCTGTTTGGCAAACTATCCAAGAAAATTGTTTGGCTTCTTTGAAAGCTCTTGATTTCTTTTACTAACATATTCTTTCCAGTCCTCATTGGTCTCTAATTCCATACACTTCTTCCAAGCAGTTTTCTTTTCTTTTGCTGCATGGGCAACATCTTCATTCCACTATTTGGTTCTCTTAGTACCTACACAGATCTTTCAACCACAGAAGTTTTAGCTGTTAGGAATATGCTTCTCTTAATTCTTTGGCATAGTTCGTCTATGTCCAGGTAAGCTTTTGCTCATGCATTTCTTATGGTGCTCATTTAATTCTAGCTCATATTGGTGCTTATTTCTCTTCTTGTTGCATTATACCTACTACAATGTGTTCATATTTCTCAAACCAACTTTTTCTTTGCTTTTTTATCCCCACCCCAATGAGTAATCAATGGTCTGTACCAGGTTCTGCCCCACGAATCACTCATAAATCTGTAAAAAAAAAAAGTGCCTTACTTTATACTTCTAAATTTTACTCCTGCCCTTTACATTAATCTACAATTTTAAAGAGGTTTTGATACAAATCAATCCTTGACTTTTACTAAGGCATTTTTTGTTGGTGCATAATATTGGATCACTATGAACCATTGGATGGTTGAGGTTTGAATAATTTAATTTTCATGATATATCTTTCCAGACCTCAAGTCTATTAAATCTAATCAAGTAATCTTGTTGGTCAATTGTATATCTGAAGAGAAAGAAAATAATCTTGTTTGTGAGTTTCATATTGCGATTAGCTTAGGATTTTCAAAGGGTTTTAGGATCTTCAAAAACTACTCAAACTGTATGAGATTTTTTTTTTTTTTTTTATTTTTAATTTTGAGAGATGTTATATTATATTTTTCATATTTTCTATCTGTTCAAATAATGTTTAAATGGAAAAGTTATCCTAAAACTATAGCTCAAAAGATGAGTAACTCACTGTATATTTAAATGTTACATGATAAACATCTTTTCCGAGTTTAATCCATTCTTGGGAGTGTGATGCTGAGAAAGTTTGAACTTGACCTTCTAAGTCTGAAATTTGAAGAGAAACTAGTTTTTTCTGATTATCTTCTAACGGCTAGATAAAAGAAAAAGATCATAAAAATACTTTATTACATGTTTTTGATGAATTTTACTTTTTATTATGTACACAAATAGATTTACCCGATCAATTTCATCCAAGATACAAAAAGGAATAAAGAGACTTCTTATTATAGATAATTTAAATGCCAGAGTAACCAACAATGACTGGCTAAAAGACAAATCCGAAAGATTCCATGTTGAAGGTGTGCTTGGAAACTGTATGCACATTTGAAGACCTGTAACATTTTCTAATGCTGGCCACTGAAAATCAATAAAACATTATTAAACATATTGATTTATTAATAATAAACAGTTATCACAATATTCTTATTTGTACACTTAGCTAGGCAGTGGGACAATGGTAGGGAAGGATCTTTCTTCATTTACATTGTTGGTGAATGAAATAACCTGTACCACAACGAGCCATGAAGGTTCTTAGGTTCATACTTTGGTAAGAATGTACTGTTACTAGACCAATAGTAATGAAAGCAGTAGATTTGGCCGAAACCATGTTTTGCTGCCATTTTTTCTCCAATTAATGGTAGCCACTTGGTAGAGACTAGTTGTGGTTCAGGAGGGTTTCTCGACCTCGAAGTCGATCCACGGCTGACAAAACAAAAAAATTAATTTTCTGCTTTCAGCCAGACCCTGGAGCTTGGTAGTCATTGGTCTTACCCACTGAGCTAGTGAACCTCCGTTGGTGAATAAATGATTGTTAAATTTAATACCTGATTCACCACAAGATTATCCCACAAACAACCAAACTAACTCAATGTTAATATATGCTAACTCAAGTATATATGAATAATATACTGGATTCAAAAACCAAGCTAAGTCCAATTTCCAGATTTTTTTTTTTTTTTTATTGAATACTTTTTCTACTAGACAATTTTTAGGTGAAAGGTCTTCTCAAACAACTAGTTATATCACATTGAAAACAGCCATCTATAAAATTCTAAAATTCCCTTTCCTAATACAGTCTGACCTTTACCTTTATCAGCCAGCTGTGAAAAATTTTAAAAACAGACTGAGCTGGTTTTGGAATTCTACACTTCATATGTTAATATAAAAAACATAACAATGCTACCTAATTTAAAAATATTTTTTATGCTTATAAAAAAAATATATATCATTTTGCATAATATCAATTTCGTTGATTATAACCCATAGATGAAGAGCTCCAAAGTAAAGTTTAAAATATATACACAACACTAGGCATTTATTCTCTACTTTATTTAAGATGCACTAAACATCTTTTCTTTGCCGGTGAGTTGTTCGATTTATTTAAGCAATGTTCATTTTATCTTATTATTCAAAAAATAAAATGGAGAGTAAATGCCTACAGTTGTGTAATTATTCCAATCACCTACAACTGTAAACAATAATTTGAAATGTATGTAAAAATATCAATTTTTTTTTTGTATTGCATATAAATTTTCTCCAGAACATTTCTTTTTTTGGAAAACTAAAATACATTTTTTATCATTGATGGAGAGTTGAAGATATTAAAATAAAATAAAAGAATTTTAAACATAGTCACCCTTTCTGATGATTCATCATTGTCCAGAAATAAATTAGCATCCCCTTTGGATGTCAATGATCTAAAAATTTCTGAAAAATTATCTGACACCTTGTTAAGACATTGGTCTGTATGACTATGAAACCAATCCACAAAATGAGAATATAGTATGTAGCTGGAATAAAAAGAATTTTAATGAAAAACACTCATCTTGCTTTATGACTAGTGTCATAAATAAAATCTTACTTCTTTGAAAAACAATTGTGTAGTTGCTCATATTTTTTGTATAGCCCAGTAATTTTTTCTTTCTTTTCTCAATTTCACTGTTTTGCAAAACTGATTTCAAGATTCTATTCACATTTTTTAATTCATTATATAACTGCAAAAAGATAATAAAAACAAATTTTAGTTATTAAATTATTCATTCTGACCATTGTCCCGTAAAGACTGATTAGAATTCTTACTGCACCACCAATGCAACACAGTTAAAAAGCCACGCTCAATATTTATTTTATTTTATTATTTTTGATTTTAAGCAACACTTCTTTAGTGATGTTATATTATATAAACATACACATATTTCCTAAGAGTAAAAGGGGAAGGATATAACAGAAATTGTTGTACCAAGTCAAGCAGCTGTTTCAATTATTTTTATATTTTTTATAAATGACTTTTATTAAGGATGCATTTTATGTAAATAATTATTTTTTTATTGTGCATTACAATATCTTGTTTTTATTATTATGTTTAATTTTTAATATATACAAGAACTTTGCTTTAAAAAGTTATAACCTCCAAATAACCCACTCATAAGACTGATCCTAGTTTTGTACTAGAATTTATAACTGAAAAGTGTAGAAAGTATTATGTCTTTTGAACTATTATTTAAAATATCATCTATAGTTGTTCTAAATATTGTGTTAAATAGCATCTGTGGATATGGATTGCCCAAGTTGCAAACAAAATAAACACTGAAAAGCAGTAAGTACTTTTTATACATCATGAATTTTGATATAGAGATCAACAGGCAATGAGTGTATGCAATATTTTATAGTATATACAGGGTGTTCGGAAGATCGTTGGCCAAAAAATTATCTCGGGTAGGGAGGCTCATTTTGAACCTATTTAAGGTCACTTACCTATATATAAAGTCTTACGGTTTTTTTTTAATGAATTTTTTTGTAAAAAAAGCCAAATTCAAACATTTATGCCTTATAACTCCGTTGTTTACTGATATATAAACGCCATTTTTTTCCCTGTAATTACTAATACATTGTCCATGTAAAATAAAAAAGATATGGTGCAAAAAACAAATACCAAAAAAACAGGAGATCGTTAAATCTTGTCGAAGGCAAAAATAAAAATTATGAACTTCAAGTTAAGGTTCAATAAAAAAAAAAGTAAGCGCAACAGCCAAATCCAAATTGTTTTAAAAACTTCTCTATTTAATACTCTTTAAAAAAATACCATTTGCAGGCACGCAGCACATCAATTTTTTTTTTTTTATAAAGTAACAAAAGGGTGCAACCAGCGCACCCTGACAATAATAATGAATTTTTTTATGCACATCGTAACAAATAGTTGTGTTTCTTTATAGCATAGGTTAAACTGCATATTTTCTCTTTCTTTCTCGGAATTTCGATTTTATCAGAGTAAACTTTATCTACATTTCTGTAAACAAAAATCAGGGAGCAAAATTAAACTAATTTTAAATTATTCATAAATTTAATTTGTAGAGTATCACAAGTATTGCTCAAAATGTTCTCCACTATTTCTAATACAAGCACAATATCTTTTTCTTATTTCTGTGGTGGTTGTTCTTAAAACAAATTCTACCTTCATTATGGTAAATGCGGCATTGATTTTTTGAATAAGTTGTCTTGAAAACAATTCTTCATTATAAACCAAATCTTTGACACGGTCCCAGGCATAATAATCGAGCGGCGTGAGGTCTGAAGACCGTGCTGGCCACTCAATTGGACCCCGTCTTCGTATCCAGGATTGTGGGAAACAATCGTTTAAACATTCTCTTACAGGTAAGTTGTGGGCTTTTTCAAAACAAGAACTTATTTAAAAAATCAATGCCGCGTTTACCATAATGAAGGAAGAATTTATTTTTAGAACAACTACCACAGAAATAAGAAAAAGATATCGTGCTTGTATTAGAAATAGAGGAGGTCATTTTGAGCAATACCTGTGATACTCTATATATATATATATATATATAGGTAAGTGACCTTAAATAGGTTCAAAATGAGCCTCCCTACCCGAGATAATTTTTTGGCCAACGATCTTCCGAACACCCTGTGTATATAAACACACAGCAAACACAATACTCCTCAAAACACTTTATACATTTTTTTTCTTTCATTTACAAAAAGGACTTGAAGATTTTTCATTCAATTGTCATGAATTTTTCTATACAACTTTCATTGAATGATGTATTTTTTGGCACAAAAACCTTATTTATCAAATATCTTTTTTATGAATAAAATAGTCTGTACATTGTAAATTACTAGGATTGTATGTATCACACTGAATTTTTTTAAAGGAAAAGTATAAAAACTAGAATACATTGTGGATTTTTGAAATATACTTTGTACATTGAAGAAAAAGAAAAAAAAAATGATAAGGTTTATCAGTGCCATTCAGTTCATATCCATGAAAAATAAACAAACACATTTTATTTATGCAAAACGTAACAAATAGTTGTGTTTCTTTATAGCATAGGTTAAACTGCATATTTTCTCTTTCTTTCTCAGAATTTCGATTTTATCAGAGTAAACTTTATCTATATTTCTGTAAAAAAAAATCAGGGAACAAAACTAAACTGATTTAAAATTATTCATAAATTTAATTTGTAGAGTATCACAGGTATTGCTCAAAATGACCTCCTCTATTTCTAATACAAGCACGATATCTTTTTCTTATTTCTGTGGTAGTTGTTCTAAAAATAAATTCTTCCTTCATTATGGTAAACGCGGCATTGATTTTTTAAATAAGTTCTTGTTTTGAAAAAGCCCACAACTTACCTGTAAGAGAATGTTTAAACGATTGTTTCCCACAATCCTGGATACGAAGACTGGGTCCAATTGAGTGGCCAGCACGGTCTCCAAACCTCACGCCGCTCGATTATTATGCCTGGGACCGTATCAAAGATTTGGTTTATAATGAAGAATTGTTTTCAAGACAACTTATTCAAAAAATCAATGCCGCATTTACCATAATGAAGGTAGAATTTGTTTTAAGAACAACCACCACAGAAATAAGAAAAAGATATTGTGCTTGTATTAGAAATAGTGGAGAACATTTTGAGCAATACTTGTGATACTCTACAAATTAAATTTATGAATAATTTAAAATTAGTTTAATTTTGTTCCCTGATTTTTGTTTACAGAAATGTAGATAAAGTTTACTCTGATAAAATCAAAATTCCGAGAAAGAAAGAGAAAATATGCAGTTTAACCTATGCTATAAAGAAACACAACTATTTGTTACGATGTGCATAAAAAATTCATTATTATTGTCAGTGTGCGCTGGTGGCACCCTTTTGTTACTTTATAAAAAAAAAAAAAAAAACTAGATGTGTTGCGTGCCTTGGCTGTTGCGCTTACTTTTTTTTTTTATTGAACCTAAACTTGAAGTTCATAATTTTTATTTTTACCTTTGACAAGATTAACGATCTCCCGTTTTTTTGGTACTTGTTTTTTGCACCATATCTTTTTTATTTTACATGGACAATGTATTAGTAATTACAGGGAAAAAAAATGGCGTTTATATATCAGTAAACAACGGAGTTATAAGGCATAAATGTTTGGATTTGGCCATTTTTACAAAAAAATTCATTAAAAAAAAAAAACCGTAAGACTTTGTATATATATATATATATATATATATATATATATATATATATATATATATATATATATATATATATATAGGTAAGTGACCTTAAATAGGTTCAAAATGAGCCTCCCTACCCGAGATAATTTTTTGGCCAACGATCTTCCGAACACCCTGTATATATAAACACACAGCAAACAAAATACTCCTCAAAACACTTTATACATTTTTTTTCTTTCATTTACAAAAAGGACTTGAAGATTTTTCATTCAATTGTCATGAATTTTTCTATACAACTTTCATTGAATGATGTATTTTTTGGCACAAAAACCTTATTTATCAAATATCTTTTTTATGAATAAAATAGTCTGTACATTGTAAATTACTAGGATTGTATGTATCACACTGAATTTTTTTAAAGGAAAAGTATAAAAACTAGAATACATTGTGGATTTTTGAAATATACTTTGTACATTAAAGAAAAAGAAAAAAAAATGATAAGGTTTATCAGTGCCATTCAGTTCATATCCATGAAAAATAAACAAACACATTTTATTTTGATAAAATATAAAACATAAAATCACTTTAATACTTCATTCTTTTTCTTAACTGAGGTTTCCAAATATACATTAGGTTCATAGGCTTAGGTTAATTTTTTTTAAGTTGGCTCTAACAATACTTCAAAATGTACCATCACCATAAAATCAGTACAGATTTATTATAAAATTTATTATTTATGCACTGTTATGACAAGAAATAGTTAGAAATAATAAATAAAAATGTATTGTTTTAGTAATTTTTTAAATTCTTATTATACAAAAACAAAGGTTTCAATAACAAAGAAAAAGTATTGAAGTGATTTTAAATTGAAATTCTTTAATTTACAACATATTTCAAAAATCCACAATGTATTTCAGTTTTTATACTTTTCTTTCAAAAACATTTAGTGTGGTACATGCAATCCTTGTAATTTACAAAGTAAAGACAGTATTTTATTAATTTAACATATATTTGTTAAATATTTTTGTGCCTAAAAGTACACAATTTAATAAAAATTGTATACAGTAAAATTCACTACAAATGAATGAAAAACACTTTTTGTAAATGAAAGAGAACAATTTTATAAAGTGTTTTGAGCAGTATTTTGTTTGCAGTGTTTATTGAAAGTAGGTACATATTATGAAATTCCATACACTCATTCTGTTGATTTTACATAATAAAATTCATGATAATATATAAAAAATACTTACTGATTTATTATTGTAGTTATGTTTAATGTTTTGGATTTACAAAAATTTTGCTTTAAAAAGAAATACATACCTATTACCTCCAAATAATTTATTTATAATATAAACACATGTTTTGTACAAGAGTTTGTATTTAAAACTGTGTAGAAAGGCAGTGGGGGAAAACAGTGATTCTAGGAGAGCAAAAGACAAAAACGAAGGTACAATTTTGAGCCCGAAATGATGAGGAATATAAACACAAGTGTCTAATGCAATGAAAACAAGAACTCCTTTATAGGTAAGAATAAATAAACTATTTTTTATGTTGACATTTCAGTTGTGTTTGTTGCACCTATCACCAACATTTAATAAAAACTAGATTAATAAAGTTTTGCTGGAATTTGTTATAATCGTTTTAAATATCCTTTTTTTAATTAAGAATGACATCTTCAAGTGAAAGTAACAGGAAACATTAATTTAAAAAAAGATAAATGTAATAATGTACTAATGATTTTATAATTTTTCTGTTTTTATTTAATTTATGCATTCACTGTAAGATTCACCTGGATTTGCTTGGCCATTTATGCAGACTTATTCTAATATAACCAAAGAACAATATTTAAAAGAATTAGCTGCTACTATTTGCAACTTTTAAAGTTATGTATTTTTATTTCAGAAAAACAAGGCTTTTCCAAAATGGAACTTTTTGAAGTTTGGCAGAAAAATAACAGAGTAAGAGAATTTATAATAAATTTGTTAAGGCAAGACAAATGTACTGAAGTAGAACTGTTGAAAGAGTATAAAAAATTTAACCTAATAAGACGGTATGGTGTAGTAATAAATAAATACAATGTCCTGTGGATTCAATATTAACACTAATAAGGTCCAAGTATATACAAATGAAACTGCATAACTGTTTGTTAGTTTATATTTTTGGTACTTCTTCTTCTCATGGCGCTACAACCCGAAGACGGGTCCTGGCCTCCATCAACAGCCTCTGCCAATCTTCACGGTCCTGCCATCCAGTTCCTGACCCCCAGGTATTCATTTGCATCAGCCGCCACTCCATCGGCCCATCTAAGTTTTGGCCTTCCTCTCCTTCTGGCTCTATGGAGGGGCTCAGTTAGTATTTTTTTAGGCATTTCACCCTCCATTCTCGCCAAGTGTCCGGCTCACCGCAACCTGCCCAGTTTAATGACCTGGACAATGTTTAATTCATTAAAGTTATTATAAACCTCTTGATTTTTAAGTCTTCTCCATACACCATTTTCACATAGTCCACCAAATATCCTTTGCAGGATCTTTCTTTCAAAAGTAAGGAGGTCCTGTTCACTTGTGTTTGTCTGAGTCCAGGTTTCTGAACTGTACATCAGAACAGGACGGATTGTAGTTTTATAAAGGTGGAGTTTTGTCTGTCTTGAGAGAGTATGTCCAATTATAAGTTTTTGTTGGCCAAAATAGCATCAGTTAGCAGATATTATTTTTCTTTTTACTTCAGATCCACCATCATTATCCTGCGATACCATTGATCCCAGGTATACGAAGTCTGCAGTCTTTTCAAAAGTAAACTCTCCAAATGAAACGCTTTCATTTGGGTTCAGTTTATCTCCCGTCACCATATATTTAGTTTTTGATTCATTCACTTTAAGCCCGAGTCTTCCAGCTGATTTCACCATTGCCAAGAAAGTTTCTTTGACTACCTGGAAGGAGCGATGTCTATATCATCAGCATAGGCTAAAAGTTGAACTTTCAGTTAAATATGGTCCCACCGGTCTGTATACCTGAGTCCCTTACTGCTTTCTACAAGACGATATTAAAGAGGAGGCAGGCGAGAGTTCTTTCTATTGGGCTGCTCACAGTAAAGCACTTGAGTCCCGTAACAATAATAGATGTTTTTAATATTTTTTAAAAATGTTTATTGTTTTACATTTATTAATATATTATGTTGACTTCATTACCACTCTCGTGAGGAGTCCCCCACGGATCTTCTCTTTCACCTACCCTATTTTCCATTTATATTAATGACTTGCTGAATTGCATCCACTACTCCCAATATCATCTTTATGCTGACGAATTGCAGATCTATTTACCCTTTCATCCTTCAAACATGCTAGAGGCGACTCATAAGCTTCAGAAAGACATCGATAGCATTAACCTATGGGCAGTAGAGAATAGGTTGAGTCTGAATCCAGAGAAAACAAAGGCAATCCTCATTGGGTCAAAACCTCACCTAAAAGCCCTTCCCTACTAGTCACTGCTTTACCTCAAAAACCGACCAATTAATTTCCAAAATTCGATCAAAAATCTGGGAGTAATGTTTGATCAACATCTTTCTTGGGATAATCATATTTCTCAAATCACGAGGAAATCTATTTCCATACTTAAACTACTTTTCCATCACCGCGATTCATTACCACTAAGTACTCGTCAACTTTTGGTATCATCTCTTGCTTTTCCCAACTTTGACTACAGATGCATAGTATACAGAGGACTGTCTAGTGAGCTTGAAATGAGATGTAAAAGATTAATGAACTGTTTTATTAAATTTATTTTTGGGATTTCTCACATATCTCACAGGTATTCTGAAATTGGTTGACTTTACCCCAGTTTCTGATGTCAATACTTCCTAGGTGCACTCGTATTTCAATCCTTGAAAAACAAAAAACCCACCTATATTCATGACCTCCTTGCCCTGTGCTCCTCCATCCACCTCTTAAATACTAGAACCCAACCTATCAACCTGTACACTCCTACACATCGAACTGCTTCATTTGAAAAATCCTTTATTATCCGCACTTCCTCTTTATGGAAATCATTACCCATATGAATATGAAACAGCACCACTCCTACTTCCTTTAAACATCATCTATTTCTTTACCTCCTGGATCCTTAATCTTCTGAGTAAATGTAAAACATGAATATTTATGTTATATACATTATAATGATATACATAAGATGTATCCTTCTACAAGATTTCTTCATTTATTTTGTAACACATAATTTAATTATTAATCAATTTTTATAATTATTTATTATTATTATTTGTTATAATTAATTATCATAGCCAGACGATTGTTCTATGTATTGTACTCATTTCTTATTCTTAGGGGACAAGTTTCCACTGGATAAAGTTAATTTTTCTTCTTCTTCTTCTTCTTCAAGGAGGTTATGAGAAAGGGAAGTACCAGGAGGGCAATATACAGCTGAAAATGTTACATGAAAAGGATGAATTGAAATGAATACTGAGGTGGATTGAATGGTGTCAATTGAAGTAGAAGGGACAAGGGAATGTGGTATTGATTTATGGATAAGGATACAGGATCCACCATGGGAGGTGTTGTCTGGGTCATCAGATCTGTAAGTGATGTAGTCACATATGTAAAAATATGACTGTTGAGTAAAGTGAATTTCAGTCAGTAGAGTAATTCTATTTTATTGTCATGGAGAAACAGTGATTATGTAGTCCGTTTGCATTCCATAAAATTTCTGTACATGCTCTGGTGAGATGAAATTTTCAATTTTGGATGTTTTGTCAAGTGGTTTACTTGGTGATAATGATGCTTTTGTGTTAATAGTTTATGTGTATGTGTTATTTATTTGTAATTTAACAAGTTTTTAGTGATATTTCATTGTGTCAACCATTTTTTTATTGTACATTATTCAAGAAAGATAATAATAAAATAAGAAAGAAAAATTAACTAAAAAGTTCATACCTTAAAAAATAAAAAAATTAAATGAAATCTCTATTTACGAACTAGAGGCAACAAAGACCAATAACAGAGCCTTGACCTTGTCCAGATAGTTCTGTTTTCAAACAGACTGGAGGATTGCGGGCTAAGCTAGCCAGTTCAACTACCTCACCTATACAGGGTGAGTATCTCTTAGTGTATAAAAAAAAATTGGGTGAAACTACATCAAACATGTAGCAAAATGCTGCAGATCTTACCTTTCAATTCCAATCCATTACAGATATATGATAAAACAAAGACTTTTTTGAGGAAACCACGTTTTTTTTCTATAAAAGCTGTAATATCTCCATTTTGCTTAAATATTTTACAAATTTTGACAACATTTTTGGACTTGGCATTAAATTTTCTATAACATTTGAGTACCTGTAACCTTTAATTTCACAAACTTAGTATCTAAAGAACAGCTTGATCTTCACCTTATTTGGGAAAGTCACAATGTCTTATATTACTTCAACGCTCACCGCTTTTTGAAAAAACTATCCACAAAACGTCAAAACATGAAAATTTAATAAGCTTTCAAATAATATGTTAGACGTAATGATTTTGTTTCGATTTCAAGGAGAAATTTACTTTTGAAACCGACAAAACATGGCGTTCTCTTTTGGCATACAAATCAGTTACTTGTGTAAATGAAACATTATGACTATCCCTTAATGAAAATATGAATTTCAAACATAATAAACTTCTCATTGGACTAAAAAGCAAAGAAAAAAATTATTGTTTAATAGAAAATAAAGGAAAGCTGTCAATAAAGCGACACCAGATAAGAGGATCTTATGTTATTACATTTATTTATTTATTACTATAATTTAGGATGTTATTTTATTAACTTTTCAATGTAAGGTTTAAAACTCAATGATAATGAACATAGACCGAAATTTTGCTATTATCTTCTGAATGCAGATGGATTAAACAATACCACTTTTTGAGCTGAATTTTATGGACAGAAAATCATAGTTTGCCAAACAGATTGAATGGTGATATTACTAAGATTTGTTACAAAATATCCTACCACAACTTCATCACGATATTCCACCTAAGTTCAGCAAAATATGATTTTCCAACACCATGGTGCTCCTCCACATGATAGGTAGAAATGCCTTCCCCTGTAAAAACAGTCTCATATGACCACAAAATTCACCTCAAAAAGTTGTATTCTTCAACACAATATGCAGTCAGAAGCTAACCGCAAAATTGAGGTCTATGTTCATTATCATTGAGTTTTAAACCTTGCACTGAAAATTTAATAAAATAAAATCCTATTTAATAATAATAAATAAATAAATGTAATAACATATTAATATTTATTATTACAGTTAAATGTAATAACTCTAAGTCTGGTTAGAGTCACAGTATTGTAAACATCTCTGTACTACTTCTAGAGTTTAACAGTTTATTTGATCAATTTTCTTCATTTTTTTTTTTGTGCATTCAGTTTTTTAAAGTTTTTTCACGTTAGTTGATTTGTCTATTTCGTTTTTGTTTTATTTCTCCGGAAAAGTGAAGGTTACTGGTGAAAGATACGAGACTGAGTTAATAGAAGTTAATCTCGATAGGATTATAACTGCGGGCTGCAGGCTACCTTCATAAACACACCTACTACCGTAAGTTGTAAACATAAATATTATGGCTCTCTGTTCTATCTGCAATGGGGCAATAACCCGTGAAGATAAATATAATTTAAATTGCAATAAATGCAAAGTTATATTTCACGGGAGGTGTTGTAAGCTGGAGGAAAAAGAAGTCGAAGAGATTAAGTCACTTAAAAAAATATGGATGTGTATGAACTGTGACAAATCGAAAAAAAACCTTCAACCACTACTAAAATAGTAAGTCCTACGAAAACACATACGGACCACAACTCAGAACCATCAACATCCGAGATACTAGCCGCTATAAACAGTCTTAAAAAAGAAAGTAAAGAAGACATAAATGACGTAAAATCGGCCCTAGAAAAATACGGAGAGATGACTTTCGAACTGTATGAGCGACTTAGCAAAATCGAAAAACATTTAGAAAGTCATTGCAGAAAATAAATCACTGAAGTCTAAGGTTGAAAATCTTGAGATACGAGTGAATAAGGTCGAGCAGGGTCTTCTGAGCAGATCAGTTGAGATCAGAGGCATTCCTATTCGCCCAGGAGAGACACCGGCGGGTTTGGTTTCCAGCGTTGGGGCGGGTTTGGTTTCCAGCGTTGGGGCGGGTCTTGGTCTCAAGATTAATGTTGAAGACCTGGACATGGTTGAACGAAGAAGACCAAGAAAAGACGATCCCAGGCCGCCCTCTGTCATCGTGCGCTTCGTTAGGCAAACGCTTAGGGACGAAATAATTCATAAAAGAAAAGTTAAACGGGAATTTACAACAAGAGATATCGGTTGGCAAGATAACGATTCCCACCGGATTTTCATCGGAGAAGAAATGACACCAATCAACAGACACCTCTACTGGCTGGCTAGGCAGAAGAAAGTAACTGGTAAACTAAAATATGTATGGTTCTCAGCCGGTAGAGTGCGCTGCCGAAAAGACGACGGCCACCCTGTTATCTTTGTCGACCGGGCTCAGGATTTGGATGTCTTCGTATGACTGTCATTTACCTGTATAATCTACTTACTGTCATTTTCTTGCATCATTTTGGCTTATTTATTTATAATAATACTTTTGAATTTTATTTCATTCATACATTTATCTTTCAAATTTCTTCCCACATAAATAGTTTTACTTTATTTTTTTCATTTTATTTTTCTAATTTTAGTTTTATTAATTTTTATTATACAATGTACTCTGCAGGTTGTTACTCATATTACAGGGTCTTTTTTCCTATAAATGTCTTTCCCTTAACTTCTCTTCAGTATGTCTAGTATCCTAACTACCTGTCACGTTAACTCCCAATCCTTACCTGCCCATTTTGATGAATTCCAGCAATATTTCTCACATAACTTTTATCATATTATATCTATTAAACTATTATTATATCTATAAGAAACTTGGCTTAAGCCCCACATTCCTTCCTCTTTTGTCTCCATTCCCAATTACTCCTTTACCCGCCATGACCGGGCTGGCCGGACTGGCGGTAGTGTTGGCATATATGTACACGACAGCCTGAAAACAAGAATCCTTGATTTTTCCCCCTCATCCATACATCCTCACGTTGAATACCTTATCCTAGAAATTTCTGCTGGCAATCATCACCTACTATACGCTGTGATATACCGTCCTCCTCTGGTTCCGTTCGATCAGTCCTTCGAATCTTCCTTATTTAACCTGGTTTCTCTCTATTCCAATATTATTATCTCCGGAGACCTCAATACAAATTTGCTTTCTGACTCCAATGATAAACGTTACCTGGATAACCTGTTCTATTCTCTCCGCCTTTTCATCGTACCTTTCGCTCCTACTCACCATTCCCGCTGGACCGACACATGGTTAGATCTATATATTATAGATTCTCAAAAAAATCTCCTTTCCTCCTCACAAAGCCCCGTTTCATTTTTATCTTCCCATGACCTAATCCAAATATCCTACGATTTCCAAACCTATCCTTTTCCTACAAAAACCATAACTTACCGCAACCTTGACGCCCTTGACCGTGATATTATCCTACCTCTCCTTGAAACCCTAGATTGCAGTGAAATCTACTCCTCCTCCTCCATAGACTCCATGGTTGAAATCCTTACATCCAATCTTCTCCGAATCCTTGATACCTACGCTCCTCTTAAAACATCTACCTTTCGTCGTCGACCAGCACCCTGGATGTCAAAAGAAATTAAAGATCTGCAGAGAAAGCGTGAGGCTGCACGAAGACGATTCAGACGAATGAGACTCACGGACGACTATCAAGTGTTCAAAATACTGCGTAATCAGGTGCAAGTAAAAATTCGAAGTGCAAAATCTTCCTACTTCCACGAAGCCTTATCCTCCTCTCCCGATTCCAAGTCAAAATGGCAAATCCTTCGAAAACTCGCCCTTCATAAACCCTCCGGATCCTCAACCTCAACCAACTTCCCAGTTTCGCCTAATGACCTGAACGCCTATTTTGTTTCATCATCTCTCTCCTTTCCATCCCGTTATTCCAGTTTTTCCTCAGAAACACCTTTCAATGACAGTAACTTTTATTTTTCCGACATAACCCCCACAGAAATTATCTCCTCTATCATGAAATCGCATACCAATTCCGTAGGCCCAGATGATATCCCTATTAAACTTATAAAATTATGCCTCCCAGAAATTTTACCAGTCCTTGTCTTTATCTATAATTTCTCCCTACAAAACTCTATATTTCCTACCTCCTGGAAAAAAGCTATTGTTCATCCCATCAATAAAACTCCTAATCCTAACTGTCCTGCAGATTATCGCCCGATCTCCATCCTTTCAAACCTTTCAAAACCCCTTGAACGATTGGTGCAATCCCAAATTTCCCATTTCCTGGAAGATTCCCATCTACTCGATCCTTTCCAATCCGGTTTCCGTCCTGGTTATTCTACACAATCTGCACTAACCAAAATCATAAGCGATATCCACGCTGCAATAGATGAAAAAAAACTGACCGTCTTGATACTCCTAGATTTTTCTAAAGCATTTGATTCTATTGACCATCGTATCCTTTTTACCAAATTAAATGCTTTAAAATTTTCCAATAGTTCAATCCACTGGATCCGATCCTTCCTCTCCGACCGCACTCAAGCCGTATCTATCCCTAATCAATCCTTATCCGACTTCCTGCCTCTGTCTTCGGGAGTAGCCCAAGGTTCCAGCATTTTACCCCTCCTCTTCAACTCCTACATTAATGATCTTCCCTTGTCAATTTTACATTGTTCCCATCACCTTTATGCAGACGACTCTCAAATTTATTTATCCTTTCCTCCTAACAAATTACATGAAGCTATATCTAGGATCCAGGAAGACCTCGATAGAATCTGTCCTTGGGCTAACTTGCATAATTTAAAGCTAAATGCAGGGAAAACTCAAGCCATTGTAATCGGTTCAAGTCCCCTCCTCAAATCCATTACCAACTTTCCTACCCTAAACCTGAATAATCAGCCTATCACTTTCTGTTCCGCTGCCAAAAATTTAGGAATCATTATCGACCAAAACCTCTCCTGGAAGCCTCAAATCGCCCAAATAGCCCGAAAATCCATAGGAATCCTCAAATTATTCCATCGTTCCCGTCATTTCCTTCCTCAATCCACACGAAAACTCCTAGTTTCCTCATTCATTTTTCCTCAGTTTGATTATGGTTGTGTGGTGTATGGGGGCCTCTCAGTGGGTCTCCGGGACAGATTACAACGAATCATGAATAGTTTTATCAGATTTGTTACCGGTACCCCGAGACGTTCACATGTATCGCACCTCTACACTACCTTGGACTGGCTCTATCCATCCTCCCGTAGACAATATTTCCTAGGCACCTTCCTGTACCAAGTCATTAATAACCATTGCCCACCTTACATCTATAACCTGTTGAAATTCAAGTCTTCCCTCCACACCCAACTCACAACAAGATCACGTTCCTCTGACCTATATACTCCCCTCCACCGAACTGCATTATAACAACACTCCTTCCTAGCTCGATCCCCTACCGTCTGGAACTCTATACCTCCTGAAATTAGACATGCTCCTTCCTTAAACGCATATAAAACTCTCCTATTCCAATATCTCCTTAAATCCCAGTTAGACGCCGCCAATATGTGTAATAATTGAAGATCCAGTCAGTCAATCTCACCTATATCCGATATCAATGAATTACTTCAATAATTATATCATTGTAGGTAAATTTGCCAATTTTAATCATTTGCCTGTCTAAAAAATTACTTTTTATTTTTTTCTCATATAGCTATATAATATAAGAGGCAGTAAGTAGATGTGTAAATATATATTTTCAGGTATCTGTAAATATTTTGTCTTTTTAACATTCAAATAGTTAATTTTTTCTCTATATATCTTTTCCTTTCTATTCACTATATTTGTTTTATTTCATTGATTTCTTTTTTATATTTTTTATCTTTCTGAATGCATTGTGATTATTATATTAGCATATCTGTAGTATTATTAGTATCTTTCTCATGTATATATTCATAATATGGTTTTATTTTAAAATAGTTACATATATCATCTTTTGTATGTATGAATATATATATATATATATATATATATATATATATATATATATATATATATATATGTTTTGTATGTGTATATATATATACAATGGTATTTTAAGCTATAATTATTATTTCATATGTTTATTTTTTTTAAATTAAATTTATTTTTTTTCCCTATAAAAAGTGTATGCAGTAATTACTGATGCATTTAATTTGTAAATAACATACCAGACTATTGTACTTTTAACTGTGCATTATTTTTATTCTTAGGGGACAGTAAGTCCCAGAATAAAGTTTATTTTTTTCATTTCAACATAAGATCCTCTGATATAATGTCGCTTTATTGACAGTTTTCCTTTATTTTCTATTAAACACTCATTTTTTTCTTTGCTTTTTATTCCAATGAAGAGTTCATTATGTTTAAAATGCACATTTCCATTAAGGGATTGTCATAATGTTTTATTTACACAAGTAACTGATTTGTATGCCAAATGAGAACACCATGTTTTTTCGGTTTCAAAAGTAAATTTCTCAATGAAATTGAAACAAAATCATTACGTTTAACATATCATTCGAAAGCTGATTAAATTTGCAAGTTTTTGTAAAATTTAACGTTTTGTGGATAGTTTTTTTGAAAAACGGTGAGCGTTGAAGTAAATACGACATTGTGACTTCCCCAAATAAGGTAAAGATCAAGCTGTTCTTTAGATACCAAGTTTGTGAAATTCAAGGTTACAGGTACTCAAATGTTATAGAAAATTTAATGCTAAATCCGAAAATGTGGTCAAAATTTGAAAAATGTTTAAGCAAAATGGAGATATTACAGCTTTTATAAAAGAAAACGTGGTTTCTTAAAAAAATTCTTTGTTTTATCATATATCTGCAATGGATTGGAATAGAAAGGTGAGATCTGCGGCATTTTGCTACATGTTTGATGTAGTTTCACCTAATTTTTTTTATACACTAAGAGATACTCACCCTGTATATATTATATTAGTTCACAGTTACTAAATGTTTCCACTCACCTCACTCAAAGTTATTGTCCAAGTGATCTATCGTTCATAATGTCACTATTTGATAGATATGCTAGAGTAACATTAGCTAATACACGGTAGAAAATGTCACTAACACAGAGTGATTCTAAACATGATGAGTGGATGTAGCTATCTATCTTAGTCTTGTCTGAACGACTTAAATTTTCTTTTATAAATTAGATATTTTACAAATTATCTAATGCAGAAATTATTTCTCAATTTTTAAAAGACAGATAGAATATATTCAATATAATTAGCAATACAGAACTTAAACTCATTCACAATAAGCAAGGTTTAAATTTGTTTCTTGAGTCACTTTAATTTAAAATTCACATCAATGCATACAAATTTTTATTTATTTTTTTTAACACACTGAAACCAGATATGAGTGCAAGATTCTAGCTTGATGAATGTAAAGGTCCAAAAGGATGCAAATATAGACTTTGTCCAATTTATTTTGTTAACAAGACAAAAACTGTGTCTACAGTCCAAACATAATGAATTTCCATGATCAGGAAAGTATGCAGAAAGGAAGGTCTAAAATCAAATAGCAGTTTGCTGATCACATAAATGTAAACATGAGAACCACCAAGTAGTCTGAAGGCATAAACTATACTTGAACAAGCAAGGAAGCCATATTAAACATGAATTTATGAAGATGGTATTGAACCAATTGTCACTCATTAATTTTTTTGTTATACATGAAGGAGTTACAAGCTCATCATCACCTTCAAACATTTACAACCCAAAGTTCTAAGTTAAATGTGTGGTCTCCTATGTTGTGACTTTACCATAGTTTATTAGTTCTATGTAATCTGTAAGGTAATGATGCTCATTTCTCTCTGCTTAATATAAAACCTCTGTGTGTAATCTTTTGTTACTGTTGCAATATACATGTTTTTTTAGTGTGGTTCTAATGTAATGTTATTTTTCAATTCATCTACCTAGTACTAACATAATTTTAAGTATCCCGTCTCATAATAGTCAGGGTCACAACATTATTATTTTGGCGTCGAGAATAGCAAATTCATCGAGCAGATTGCCACCTCTAACAATTTTTGTTCCAGGTGAAAGTGTCTGGAAACACTTTTTTGGGAGGTTAGAGAATACATTTCTATATTCTGGGCTGACAGAGAGGACGTTAAGAAGGCTTACCTCCTAGCTGCACTTAATGATGAAGTTCTCTCTTTTCTTCACAGCCTGTGCCTGCCTAACAAGGTAGCTAGCAAAAATTTTAAAGATATAACAGACCTTCTCAAACAGCATTTTAAACCTGTAAAATCTTGCTATGCTGCCAGAAGATAATCTACTCTTTACAACAGGATTCAGGAGAGACAGTTGTTGAATTTTGGGCAAGAATCAGGAAGAATGCATCAGATTGTCAGTTTAGCACCGAACTAGACATAATTATGACGGATATTTTTGTTCTGGGATTGGCTCAGACCAAGAAAAGGGAAAGATTGATGGAAGAGGAACCTACGGATGTAAACTTCACATTTTCAAAAGCGCTTACCCTAGCCTCTGCAAGGGAAGCCTCCTTTAAAACCACTGCTGTATCACAAATCAAGGTAGAACCATCTGAATCATTTTATATGTCTAAAAAAAATGTTGGCCCTCAGAAACCATCATACCAGAAGACAGAGCAGCACAAGCCTTGTGAGGTATGCAGTCGAAAAAACCATTCAACTAAAAGTTGTAAGTATAAAAATTATTCTTGCCATAAATGTCATAAAAAAAAGTCATTTGGCCCTGGTAAGTAAAACCAAATTTTTAACCGAAGTAAACCAGGAAAGGAACTTTCCAAAGGATGTTCTCAACGAAGGAGTGGACCTTACCCCAGAGGTAGTATTAAGTATTAGACTCGGAACAAGCATATCTCCAACCAGAAGATAAACCAAATCCTAATAAAAAACAAGGAACACCTTCGCGCCGCAAAAGGGCTGTTCGGAAACCTGTGCGATACTCACCAGAGTGAAACACAGTGGTGTATGAATATATATATATATTTTTTCATGTATTATCTTCTTCCTTTTTTTGAAGCAAAATTTTCTTTAAAGGGGGGAGGAGATGTTGTGACTTTACCATAATTTATTAGTTCTATGTAATCTGTATGGTAATACTCATTTCTCTTTGCTTAATATAAAACCTCTGTGTGTGTAACATTTTGTTACTGTTGCAATACATGTGTTTTTTTTTAGCGTGATTCTAATTTAATGTTATTTTTCAATTCATCTACCTAGTACTAACATAATTTTAAGTATCCCATCGCATAATAGTCGGGGTCACAACATCCCAGAAGATAAATGAGTCAAGTAACTTTATTTTGTGTTTGAAAATGGAAGTGTTGCATTAAATTTGTGATGTAACACCTTCATCTATTCATGTTTTCAATTGCTGAGCTTTCAAATAAAATACTTAGATTAGAGGAAAGGAAAATAAATGAAGAGTCCACGGGAGAAAGGGAGAATTTTATTGGGAATGCATTTCGAGAAAATTAGGTTTTATGGTCTGGATCTTAAATAACTTCAGTTACAATTTTAATTGTAATTTTTGTATGTCGTTTTCTTATTTCTTTTGCGAATTAAAATTTTTAATAATCTAAGAAATAAAGTAAAACTCCAATTTAAACTCGGAAGGAAGGAGGAGAGACCTGGATGTTCCCCTTTTCATCCGTGTATGGATATCTTTCAACCTCTTGTAACTAACTTAAAAACCCCTTTTCTGGCTGATACATTTCACCATCTTATTCTATTCAACAATGTGAATATTTTGAAGTGTAAAACTCCATTTCAGAAAAAAATTGACTCTCCCCCTTTCTCCTGTGGACTCTTCAAATGTAATTTAGTAAGACTGAGAATATCAGTTTAAACAATAATGACATTGAAATTAACACTAAATGAGTGAAATAAGGAATGAACAATACATACAGTATTGAAGTAGTGAATATGATGTAAGGGGTTCAGGGTAAGAGTTTAAGAATACTTTTCAACCAACAGTCTTTTGTTCTTAGACTTTTACTGAGCCCTTAAGTGTGTAATAAGGAGATCTGGAATTTGAATCAGAGGTTCGATCTTCAAAAAGACTGCAACCGTTCTCGTATTAGCAGATAGATGATGTAATGATAATGATAAGGAACTTCCAGGCATTTAAAGAACAATTCATAGACTTTCAAAGGGTGGCTGAAAAAATGAGAATAAAGCAAAACACAGCTCCACATAGAGAAGAACTTTATGTATAAAATGGACAGGATGCCTACAAGAAAGAGAAAGAATTTGTTTATTTGGTATCTCCAGTATCCATTAATAAATGTTGATATGGGCTACTCTGAGATTTTGTTAAGAATAGTATCAAGAGCTACAAAGAACTGCTTACATAAGAAATTAAGCATATATGCAGATACACAGTGAACTATTGGACTTTAACCAGGAAAGAGGAACTGGATCTGGCAAGACTTGAGAGGCAAATCTTAGCTAATCTTTGTATCAACCTGAAAAGAGGGGTTCTGATAAGGGAGCTATGTGGGGATGCTTTTGTTGAAGACTTCTTTATTCTTGGAGCCCTAGATTGGTAAGTGATCACAGAAAATTGATGACAGGTGGCCAGGGTTGAAGAAGGCCCCGTTTCCACATTAGACAGAGAACCATACAAGAAGGATCAATTAATAAAATAGTTTAAAAAAAGCATACAAATATTTCTGTAAACAGAAAAAAATAACCAAATACGAGGGTGGTTTAAAAAGTTCTCGGAATCCCCACTAGATGTCAGTGCTAGAGCAACGAGGCTCTGGCGCAATAATCACACATCCTTTGTGAGTGAACACGTGACGTGAGTGGTAGTGATGACTCTTTGTTGTTGTTTTTTGCATAGCGATTTGTGATAATGGAAAAAACTGAGATTCAAACAGTGATTAAGTTCTTTATAAAGAAAGGTATAAAAGCAAAGGAAATTCATGCCGACTTTCAGAACACACTTGGGGACTCTGTATAATGGTATTGAGCCTGTAGAGATTCTAGGATTCAAACTTTATGTCCAAGATTGCAAGCTAAATGAAGTAAAAATAAGGAATTATAATTCATAGTTATGTCTTTATAAAAGTAAGAAATGCCTTTAATAACCATAAATAAAAAAATAAGTCATTTACATGGTAAATTTAGTGACTAACCATTGGCAAGGTGAACTCTGAATATTCAGTCGATAGGCTTGAAAATTTATTGATTTTATTATATATAGCTTTATACTCTGAGAACTTGTTATTATACTGGATAATTTTCCTAGTAATTTTATCTCTTCTTCCGACAGAAGCATCTAGATCTGAATATTCTTTTATATCCTCTTCCAATTTAAGTTTCTGAAAATGATCGATTGATTATCTACCAACTTATTGTTGGGTATTTATCCTAAAAAGTATAAGTCACAAATATGTAGACTCATAAAAACAATTTAATTATATTTCAATAGTGTTTGTCTAAGTAAAAGAACAGATACAGACTCTCTTTCACTCTTCACAAACTATCGCTACCTTTACTCCTTAAAACTACTTTCTCCACAGAGACATTCAATTTTCCAGTTGCCTGTGTTTAAGTTATTATCTGAACCAGAAGTAGGAATCAGTGTAATGGAAAGATTTTACCATTTCAGATAAAGATTTTACCAAATCAATACAAAAAATTGTATTTACATGAAAATCAAAAAAATGATGCATAAATCAATGTTATTAAAGAAATAATTTCAATGTCACTTTGTTTTCTTACAATTTCTAATGAATGAGCATGAACCCAGCAGTTTTTGGAAATCATATTTCATAAAAGAAAATCACTGGTGGATGCCATATGCTTCAATAGGAGTTAACAGAACAAATAAAAATAACAATATTTCATAAAATGATATGACTATTTTTGTTCATAAGAATTAATCATAGTGATAGTTGCACAATAATAATTTTGGAAGTATTTTTATTGTTTTCACTACAATATAGATTGTAAAGTTATTTTAAGCTTAAATTTATTTAATGTAGTTTCCCCTCTTGAGATATTGACATAGGCAGCCCTGAAATCCAGGAAGACAGTGCTGTTTGTTCAGACTCTTCGAAAAGAGAAAAAAAAATAAAAGCACTCTGTTGCTACTAAATATAAAAGAATATGCACCTTATACTCACATAGAATATAAATTTCATCATTGGGTCCTGGAAGATCAATCGTAGATTTATGGTTCCTTGACAACAACCATATTGATGTATTTCCAGCATTTTTTCAACTTTTGGTTGGAGGCACTATAGTCCAGTAAAATAAGTGTTTGCTAAGGAAAAACTGCGGAACTTTTATTCTCAACGGATCTTTATATTTTTTGGAGTGCTGAATCCGAATTTGAAGTTTGCTACCATGGCAACCATCGACTACATATTCAAAATCGCAAAAAAAACCGTTATTTTTTATTTATTTTTTTTTTATCTATAACACGATAACGAAGCTTTTTTCGAAGAAAGTCTTCAAATATTAATTGTAGCTGGAACTAGTACCTACATAATGAAAAAAAGAAATCCGAAATCGGGCCATTTTCCGTGAAGTTACGTTATTAGGAAAAAATGGAGAAATTGGCCAACTTGCCGTCAGTCCCACAGCTCCGCGAAAACACGTTTGTCCTACTCTTTTGGCTATAACTCTAAAACTATTAGTCCGATACAACATATAAATGAAGTTTTAATCAAACCCCGTAAAGTGTACATGCCAGCTCGCTAATAAAAACGTACTGTTGTAAAATCCAAGTGTTTTTTGGCACATTTGTCGCTCTATCTCCTCAAATATTTGTTTGATCCCAAATTTCTTTTTTCTGTCTCAAAGCTGATTAAATTCCCTATCAGATGCTATATCTGTGAATTATATTAAATCATGTAAACCACCCAAGCTAGCACGACGCTAAATGTGTATGTTTGGCAAAATATGTAAATTATAACATGTTCAGTAGACCGGTGTGTTTCACGATGTTAATTATAAGTTACATATATAGGATCTAATAGTAAATTTAACCTGCTTTTATATAAAAACATTAAATTTTGGATCGGACAACTGGTTTTGGAGTTATAGGAGTTATAGCGAATAATGTGCCAAAAAAAAAAAAAAATCATGTATTTTACAAAAGTAAGTGATTTTCAACGTGATAGCTTATGTTTTTCAAGAATTTTGATAAAAAAAATTCATGAAAAACATGTTTTTCAAGAATTTTATATATAGGATCTAATTGTAAATTTAACCACCTTTCAGATTGAAAAAAAAAACCATTTTGAATCGGACAAATACTTTCGGAGTTATAATATCCTATATAATATAATTACCAGACGCCTAAAAACCCGTACTGTTGTTAAATCCATGGTTTTCGGCACATTTATCATTATAACCCCGAAAGTATTTGTCCGATTCAAAATGTTTTTTTTTCAATCTGAAAGGTATACATTTAGTACTATAAAGGTATACAAAAAATATACATTTAGCGTGCTAGCTTGGGCGGTTTACAGGATCTAATATAATTTACATATATAATGATCCGATTTCGGATTTCTTTTTTTCATTATGTAGGTACTAGTTCCAGCTACAATTAATATTTGAAGACTGTCTTCGAAAAAAAGCTTCGTTATCGTGTTATAGATAAAAATATATAAATAACGGGTTTTTTTTTTTTTTTTTGGCGTTTTTTTGCGATTTTGAATATGAAACCGATGGTTGCCGTGGTAGCAAACTTCAGATTCGGATTCAGCACCCCAAAAAACATAAAAATCCGTTGAGAATAAAAGTTCTGCAGTTTTTTCTTGAAAACGGCCTTTTGGAGCCTTATTTTACTGGACTACTAGTAAAACAGGTTGGAGAATAGTCTAGGCAACAAGGGCAAATATGGACTTAATTCATGTAGAAGCCAATTTTGTCATAGTTGTAGGGGGAGGTGTCCTTAACAACAAACTAAAAGTACTAGGGGGTGGGAATTGAGCTAAGGGTGGGGGGCTCACTAAAGGTCGTTTTTTTCAGTTTTTCGTTAATAACTCGAAGACTCTTGCCTCTAGTGAAAATGTTTTTATGTACTAAATTAATTACCATACAATTATTTACAAAAAAGATTCTATAAATATCTTTGCTGGTATCAATGCTTAAGGAGATATAGTGGGGAGAATAAGGAAAATTAAAAAAAAAAAAAAAACAAGTTTTTATTGTTAAAAATTATATGCTTATTGTGAAAATTGAAATGTTTATTGTTAATAATGAATATTTTATTATTATTAATTAAATGATTATAGCTAAAAATAAAATATTCGTTGTTAAAGCTAATATGTTTATTATAATAAATGGTAATAAGCATTCGAACCTTGAATCAAACGAAAAATAAAAAGGTCTGATTACTGGAAATTGTTCACCAACCTTAGCTTTAAATGTGGTAAAAAGATTTCCTCGAACTAGCATCCGGTTTGTACAGGGGAGGGGGAAAAGTGTTGAAAATGGTATGTTTTTAACAGTTAGATACAATAACTCGGGAACCGTTACTTTCAGAACATTTTGTGTTCTATACATTATTAAAGCTAAGGAAATTTTCAAAAAATTTAGTCCTATTCATTCTTTTAATTTATCGATATTTTTAGAACTGTGAAGGACAAAATATTGGCTATGCCGCACTTTTCCGAGAAAACACGTTTGTCGGTACTCTTTTGGCTCTAACTCCGAAACTACTTGTCTGATCCCAAATTTCTTTTTTCCGTATCAATCCATATATTTTTTACTATCAGATCCCATACATCAACTTTTTATTCAATTCCATGATATATCCATTCCACTACACTAAATTCCGCGTATTGTTGGGAAATTAAATATTTTTTGGCACATTTTTCGTTATAACTCGAAAACAATTTGTTCGATCCTGAATTTTGTTTTTAAATCTTAAAGCTGATTAAATTTGCTGTAAGATCCCTTATAACTAGAGCCCGGATTCTCCTGCAATTGCATCTTTTTATTGCAAGCTCGTAAGGGACAAATTATTTATACGAATTACAATGTTTAGGCCGAATTCACCAAGTTTAATATTGCACATTTTGGGGGTTACTGCATAAAATTGCACATTCTGCAGTTTGAATGCACAAAATTTCTGCATTCGAATCGTAAATGCACAATACTTTCTTGTTTTTGAAAAAGTAGCAACTTTAAGTGTTTAAATGAATACGCTTCTATAGTGTTCTTAGTAATGTTTAGATTGACTTGAGGTAGGGAAATCGAATCCCCAACTTCCAAGAAATGCTGACTCTCTCTCCCAAATTTTTTCATTGGAAGCTATATTTTTAGTTTCCGACCTCCCTCTACGAAGTAACATTGTCTCCATTAAAATACCTAAAATTTCAACTAGTGTTAGTTCAAAGATACGAGGATGGATAGAAAAATATCCGGAACTCAAATCCGATAGCAAAATAATATATTGTGGACCCTGTGACAAAGCTTTCGGCAGCGAAAGAAAGCCGCAAGTTGATGCACACTGTAATTCGAGTAAGTTTTTAACTTGATTTTTTATCCCGATTTAATGATTCAGAGCACAAATGTACGGTTATTTTTATTGTAATTGCAATTTTTAACCAAAGGAGGACACATACAATTTACAGATTCGAGAAAACTCAAAACTGGCTCTGTAGAATCTTTACTACCTGAGTGTTCCTCACATCGATTTGTCCATGAAGAATTTTTAATGGATTTGTGTTACACTATGGTTGCAGCAAACATACCTTTTCACAAATTTCATTCGACACCTTTTAAATCTTTTTAGAAAAGTACACCAACAAGAAAATTCCTGATGAGAGCATAATGGTTGATGAAACTACTGATCCTTGGGGTAAAGACATTAGTAGTTTAGTAATTGGTATTCTTCATCCAGAAATTTTACCAACTCCATTTTTGATTTCTGCAAAAGAACTTGAAAAAACAAATAACGAAACTGTTTCCCGTTACATCAATGATAGTTTAATAATTTTTTTTTTAGATAATACGTTCCAAGACAAAATTTTGCTTTTTGTTAGTGATGCAGCTCCTTACATGATTAAAACAGGAGTCAATTTAAAAGTTTTTTATTCCAAAATGATCCATTTAACGTGCATGGCTCACGCTCTGAATCGAGTTGCTGATAAGATCCGTGAAGTATTTCCAGATGTAAATAAATTTATAAATAACGGGAAAAACATTTTCTTTAAAGCAACCCATCGTGTATCGGTGTATCGAGACCCAATGGGCTGTCCTTCCCGCCAGAACATGTTATTACTAGATTGGGAACGTGGTTGGAAGCAGCCTTGTTTTATGCAGATAATTTTACTAAATATAAGGGAGTAATTGCCGAACTCGATGAAGATGCTAAATCTGTCAGAAAAGTTAAGGAAACTTTATATAAAACATCTTTTACACCTAATTTAGCATTTATTCGTGCTCACTATAACATACTTTCCGATTCAATGAAGAAACTTGAAGAAAGAAATCTTTCTATGAATACACAAATAGATATTATTGAAAAAACAAGAAGCCAACTTCAAATAATTAAAACTGAAAAAGCTGTAATCATCTACAATCAATTCAAAAATGTCCTTGATAAAAATCCTGGTTACAATATTTTAAAAAACTACAACGCTGCTCTCAATGGAATTGATGGTTCCTTAGAAGAAGACCCAAGAATCTTGAGCTGTTTTAAACATTGCCCAATGACGAGTGTTGAGGTAGAGCGTGTATTTTCGCAGCTTAAATATATTTTAAACGACCCGACAATATAGTTTTAAAGAAAACAACTTTAAAAATAACCTTATTATAAATTTTAACAAAATGTAACATATTTATATTCCTAAGTAATATGTACACATAGGTTATGTATAGCATGTACAATAAAAGATGCGATTTGTTCTTATTGCGTTTTAGACAATCATTATTTAACTACTCCCTGTCTCAGGACTGGTTCAATAAATTTTAAGATTAAAACCACATTTTGGAAAGAAATGTTACTAGTAAATTGTTTGTTCAACCTTTTTTATCATTTGTGTTTAGGTATTTTAAATGAATTACTCACTCATACACTGATTTAAGCTTTTATTTAATACAACACACTAAGAACAAAGTAAGCACAACACGTCTCTTCAGTAATCTGTCTCTGACGCCATTAACTACAGGTTATATACAGGTTACACAGTGTAAACATAAAAATAATCGATTTTACAAGAAAATGATGTTAATACTTTAACACCTTCCGTCATAATTTACTAGTAAAATAACTAAAACTAAATAGATAAATAGAATATTTAAAAAAGTCCTAAATCTTGATTTAGCTTCTTAAGTCTTGGACTTAGCACAGGCTTCGTTAAACCATCAGCAAGTTGACTTTGGGTATCCACTCTCTGGATATGAATTTCTCCCTCTTGAACCTTTTCCCTGACAAAGAAGTGGCGAATGGGTATATGTTTTTACTACGTTTGTGCCACACAGGGTTCTCTACTAATTTAATGGCAGCGTTATTGTCGACAAAAAGAGTACCTTCTTTAAATTCAGTCATCTCTTGAAGAAGCCTTTTGAGCCAAACCATCTCTCTCGTACCCTCACTAGCAGCGATGACCTCTGCTTCAGTGGTAGAGATAGAGACTGAACTCTGCCTTTTACTGAACCATGATATGGCACCACCTGAATACATACAGGCAATGCCAGTAGTAGACCTGCAAGTTAATTTTTCACCACCAAGATCTGCATCAGAGTAGCACTGAAGAATTCCTCTTCTATGGTTTTTCTTATACAATATTCCAAGTTCAGATGTCCCTTTTAAATAACGGAATATTCGTTTGACCCTGACTATGTCACTATTGGAAGGATTTTCAAACATTCTTGAAGCTACGTTGATAGAATAAGCAATATCTGGTCTTGTACATACCATCAAATACATGAGTGAACCTACAGCTTCTCTATATTGAAAATTTGTTGTCTTGATGTTTTTATGTTCCTTTTCATTGTATGAATCATCCTTTAAAATCGGAGTGCTAACAGGATGACATTCATCCATCTGGAATTTTTTGAGAAGCCTCCTAAGGTAAGAAGATTGTCTTATTTTGATACCTTCCTTGCTTCTGTTAATTTCCAATCCAAGATAGAAATCAGCTAGTTTAGTCTTGATTTTGAACTCCTGTTTTAATTTGTCTAAGAGCTCCATTGCTTCTCTTTCGTCCGAAACAGCGATTAATCCATCATCAACATATAAAAATAACAAAACCTTTTTACCATTAACATCTTTGATAAATAGGCAAGGATCTGCTGAGCTAATTTGAAAACCAATACTAACTAGGAAGTTCTTTATCTTCTCATTCCAACAACGCGGAGCCTGTTTGAGCCCGTATAGGGTTTTATGTAATCTGCAAACCTTCCCTGAGTTGTCATCGAAGCCTTCTGGTTGTTGAATATAGTTCTCCTCCTTGAGTTCTCCATTTAAAAATGCAGTCGATACATCAAACTGATGAAGACTCATATCTTCATTTGCAGCAATACTGATTACTGTTCTAACAGTGGTTTGATGAGCAACTGGACTGAAGTTTTCTCTAAAATCTTGACCTTTCTTTTGTGCAAATCCTTTTACCACTAGCCTAGCTTTTATCTTTCTAAATTTCCATCAAGTTTATATTTCTTGCTGAAAACCCACTTGGAAGGGATAGCTCTTTTATTATGAGGCAAATCACAGATAGTCCATGTTTTGTTCTCTGTTAGGGAAGTCATTTCTTCTTCCATGGCTTTTGCAATTCCTCAGCTTCCTCACTGTTCATCACCTTTTGCAAGCCCAATGGCACAACTTCACTTCCTTCAACGATGTTGACACAATCATTCATGGATTTAGGTTTATTAATTTTATCCTGGCCCCTCAGATTTATGCCTCTTTTCCACATTACATCTTCTATTTCTAAGTCTTCATCTTCTTCTTCTTGAGATTCTCCTTGACCTTCCTCATATTCTTCTGGATTCTCTTCTCCTTCCAAAGGTATTTCTTGAGATTCTCCTTCATTTTCCTCATGTTCTTCTGGTTCCTCTTTATAATAAATGTCAATACCTTTACATTCCATTGGATGAAATGAAGATTTTCCACATATTGGTGCTTTGAGTGACTCCTGGAATATGAGTAGCTGAGGAGTAGCTCCCCGACTGTCGTAGAGGTAGGACGCACGCTGGGCTGCTCTCGAGGATTATCCCCACCTTACCAGCCGTCTCCTAGAGTCAGTCTGCTATCAACAGCTCACGAGGTAAGACGTGTTTTACACGGGCTCCGCCTTTAGAGTGTTATAAATGGTGTGTGTGTACGGTTGAGGCCCGACGGACATTAATGCGAATCGGGTCTCCCTACCGCAGTGGTGTTTTTTGGAAAAAACTTTTTCAAAAACCAAAACTCTTTGTTGTTGTTATTTTTAAATTTTTGTTGTTGAATTAGTGTTAATAGTGAGGACAGGAGTGTGAATATAGTGGTTCTAAGGGTTAAGGAGTAATCCAAAGACAATTTGAAAACTCAATATCTATTAGGAAAAATAGGGTTTCTGAAAACCCTATTTTACGTAAACACTTACGTAAAATTGGATGATGACATCCAAATCGCTGCTCGAGGAGATTGAGGACGCGGAGAGGCTCCGATCAACGGAGGAGACCCCAAAACAGCAGAGGATAGAAAAAAAAATGGCGGACCAAGATGGCGGCGCCACAGAAGTAGAATTCAAAATGGCCGACAATGAGCAAAAGAAAAGACGGTTGTCGGAGGTGTCAATCGTCTCATCAGAGGCTTCGCCATCCGGGAAATCCCCGGATAAGAAGAAAGCGGCAGGGGACACCTCCACGGAAGAGGAAGAAGACCTTTCCCCACAAGAAATATTGAACGAGTCCCGGAGGCTGGTCGTAGTCTTCCAGGCCAGGCTGCGACAGGCTGGGCTAGAGAAGGAGGCTGAGCAGGTCCTATGTAAGTGCCTGATAGACACAGCGGATTTATTAACAAAAGAGGTAATAAAAAACAACGTACTAAGGACCAGATGCGAGACGCTGGAATCATTGATTGGCACATGGCGGAATGAAAAGCAATCGCCAAGAACAATAACTAGGGCAGTCCTCCAGGATGAAGAATTCGTAGGAGGGCTGCAAACAAAGGTGGCCAAAGGGGTCATTGACACGGCAATTGCCATAACAGATGAGAGAATATCAGAGGAGAGAGACAAATACGAGAGGACCCTGGCAGAAAGGGAAAAAACAATTGAAGAGCTAAAAAGAAAAGGGAAAAAAGTAAGTATTGAGGAGCCTAAACCAGGGTCCTCCAAGGCTAAATATGGTAATATGGCCCCAGCACCATGTCCATATAGTGGAGACGATGATAGGAAAGTGATGAGGGGCAAAGACCCTATGGACAAAGGACTGCCAGAGGAAGAAGAAGAAGGAAGGAAAGAAAGAGGAAAGGAAAGAGGAGAAGCCCCAGAGGTTGACGTATGCTAAAATTCTGGCAAAGGTGTCCCAGGGGACTCCAAAGAGGCCAGAGGATACGGCGACATACATCACCCTCAAGGGACAGGGTAAGCAGTGGTCGCCAAATAGTTTGTGGCAGCAGCTCCCAGGGAAATAAGAATTGGAAAGCCTGGGCGCTAAAGTAAGGGTGATAAGGACGACCCAGGCTGGAACAGTCCTGGTCAGGACAGAGGGTGCTGACCAGGCCAAAAAGATTATAGACTGGGAGCTGCTGAAGAGCAAAGGAATAGAGGCGAGGCTGGCCAAGACGAAGAGGCCTCGCCTTGAAGTAAGAGGAGTCCCCAAACACTGGGATGAAAATACAGTGGAGGCATACCTCTGGGGCAAGACAGAGATGCGGAAACCGGAAGAACTGGGGGCCAGGAAGGAGTGGATGAAAACATGCTTCTCCACTCCGGCAAGGGGTGGCCTCACAAGGAAGTGGATATTAGAGGTACACCCCGCTATGAGGCACGCCCTGATGACCCTGACCCCCGAAGACGTAAGCGGAGGATGGTGGTCCCTGTCCATCAGGGATTATCTCGACACCCCACTCTGCCTGAAATGTCAAGATTATCGCCACATTGCAAGACAGTGCGAGAAGGATGTGGCCTGTAGATGGTGCACGGGGGTTGGACACGTGGCCAAGAATTGCCCGGAAAAGGTGAAAGGAACACCCCCGTGTTGTAGGAATTGCCATAGGAAAGGCAGAGTGGGAAAGGATCTCCAGCACTGTGCGGGCAGTAATGAGTGCCAGGTACACCTGGAGATGATGGACAGGGAGGCGAAGAAGATCCGATATGCATAGGCTGCAGATCCTGCAGGTCAATATGGGCCGAAGACGAGTGGTCGCGGACGAGCTAAGGGCTCTCACCCGAAACTGTGACATCATGGCTGTTCAAGAGCCATGGTGTCAAGGAAATATGGTCAGCGGGTTTGGTGTCGCGTCGAGGATTGTGGCTCTGAGCAGTGGACAGAGGAGGCCCAGAGCGGCGATAATCATCGTCAATCCCAACCTTGACGCCATGGAACTGAAACAACACACCACGGCGGATCAGGCGGCATGCTACATTAGATGGGGCAAAATGTCATTTGCCCTCGTCTCCTCGTACATGCCGCCTAGACCAGTTAACATAGAGGAGCATATATCCGCTGTGGAGGCTATCGCACTTAAGTACAGGAACGCGATAGTCTGTTCCGACACCAACTCTTGGAGCACGGCCTGGGGTTCGGTGCGCACTGACGTAAGAGGAAGAGAATTGGAGGAGAGCCTGGCGAGGTGTCAGCTTGTCATTGCCAACGAGCCATCTGGTCCCACATTTGTAGGAGCGAGGGGCCAGAGTTGGATTGACGTGACACTCGCCACGGCAGCTATAGCAAGACGGATTGCGCACTGGACTCTACGGTCAGACACGAGCTCCGACCACCGGGTCATAGCCTTCAGTGTTACGGAGGAGGAAGGCGAAGCCCAAGAAGTGGAGAAGGGCTTTGTGACCCGGACGGCGAACTGGGAGGAATACACCAGTAAACTGGAGGGAGTACTGATCGACCAGGAATGGGAGGAAATGGCGCCGATGGAAGGAGAGTCAGCAATTGACCAAAGAGTGGCAATGCTGACGGGCGCCATTAGACAAGCGGCGAGTACTTCCCTCCAGAGCCGTAGGGTGAGAGCGCGTCCGGTCCCATGGTGGACGCCAGCCCTAACACAGAGGAAAAGAGAAGCATATAGGGCCAGGCGTAGGTACCAGGAGTGCAGAGAGGAAGTTAGGAGAGATGCACTCCGTAACGAGTACAAGCATAGGCAGCGGGTATATACCGAGGCGAACTAAGGAAACAGAAGAGGATGTCCTGGGACGAGTTCATCGTCAAGGAATCTGAGAAGAACCCCTGGGGGATACCCTACAGGGTAATAATGGGCAAGGTGAAGCCGCTACAGATGATGGCGGCATTAAGAGAAGGACAGGCCCAGGCAGCCACCCTGGAGGAGAGTGCGACAATGTATATCAATGCTACGTACCCCAGGGATGACCCGTCCCAGGATAACGAAGAAGATGAGTTTGTAAGAAGAGCCACGGTATACCCGCCAGGAACCGACCTATGCCCACCATGGGATAAGTGGGACCTTCGTCTAGCCGTGGATAGACAGAGGACCGATAGAGCTCCAGGACTCGACGGAATAGATGCGGCAATCCTCAAAAACAGTGCCCCTTATATTGAGGATGAATTGCTCAGCATCCTCAATAGATGCCTGGATGAGGGGTACTTTCCAAGCAAATGGAGGGTTGCCGATCTGAGACTCCTCTACAAGGGAGGAGGTAAAGATAAGGAGACGGCCAAAGCCTACAGGCCAATATGCCTCCTCCCAGTAGTCAGCAAGGTCCTGGAGCACCTGATAGTAACCAGCCTCAGACCGGTCCTGAATGCAGCGAGTCATCCACGGCAGTTCGGCTCGACCCGTGGCAAGGGAACCACTGATGCGTTGCTGAGAGTACGCCAGGATGCGGAGGAAAGGGCGGAGAAGTATGTAATGCTATTATTGTTTGACATATCCTCCGCCTTTGACAGTGTGTGGTGGCCGGGCGTGCTCCAGCAATTGCAAAGGTTCGACGCCCCCAGCAACCTGTACTCCCTCGTTAGTAGTTACCTAAGTACAAGGAGTGTAAAGATAAGAGGTAGCTACTACGAGGTAGAGAGAAGAATAGAAAGAGGATGCCCACAGGGTTCGGTCCTCGGGCCGGCCTTGTGGAAGCTAGTCTTTGATGAGTTGCTGGGGGAGCTGCAGGAGAGAGGGTTCCTTGCCACGGCCTACGTCGACGACCTGGCAGTCATTGTGGCCGCAAACAGCAGCAGAGCCAGAATCAAGACAGAAGCAGAGAGGTGCGCTAGCTATGTGGAAGAATGGTGTGCGAGGAAGAAGTTGAGTATGGCGGCAGCCAAGACTCAGGCCATACTCGTTAAGGGCTCCACGGATAGGGCTCATCCTATCACCCTCAACATAGGAAACGAAAGAATAAGACCAGGTGAGGAGGTTACATACCTAGGAGTTAGGTTCAGGAGGAAATTCGACGCAACCCCTCACCTGGAGTACTTGAAGGATAGGGTGACCCTATCACTAAATGGACTTGGCAGAATAGGGGGTGCTTTCTGGGGCCTCAGGTACCCAGCAACGATGACCATTTATAAAGGCGTGGTCCTGGGTATCCTGAGGTATGCATCCCCTGCGTGGAGCCGAAACCTCGCACAGCCGCTGAGAAGAAAGCTGGTCACCATACAGCGACTGGCTCTGGTGCGTGTCACAAAGGCATATAGAACGGTGTCGCATGAGGCGGTGCAGGTGCTGGCCGGAGCGATGCCCCTGGACCTCGTCCTGAAGGAGGACAGGATAAAGTATGAAGATAAGAGGCAGGGGCTGGAGGCGCTTCCGGAGGGACTCCGACAGCGTGTCGGCGAGACCCCAAATCTGTGGAAGAAGATACTGCGGGAGGACACCATAGAGGAATGGAATGGGCGGTGGGTGGCGAGTGAAAAGGGAGCAACACTAAGGAAGTTTTTCCCCACCGTCCAAAGAAGACTAGAAGCGAAATGGGTCCTCCCGGACTACTGGGTCTCGCAGATGCTAACAGGACACGGCGGGTTGGAGGGAAGTGGTGGGTCCTGCACATTTCACCCTTGGTAGGCCCAACCCCGCTGTCGTCGAGCCACTACCGGAAGAACAAGAAGAAGAGGAAGACGAGAGACTGTGAGGACGAGCAGGGCGGACGGATGCTGTGGACCAGGAGGGCTGGACCAGGCGGACCGGACGGATGCAGTCCTCGGGAGAACTGGAGTGGACCGGACGGATGCGGCGAACCAGGAGGGCTGGACCGGGCTACCGTCCGGAAACAAGGTGCGGTCGCTAAGGCGTGCAAAGCATTGCCGGGCCGCACCACAGGAGATAAGGTGCGGTCGCTAAGGCGTGCTATGCATGGCCGGGCCGCACCATAGGAAAAGTATGAAGGTGTGGTCTGAAGCGTGCATGCCAGGCCGCACCACAGAATTGTGCCCCTAAAATAAATACGTCCTCAGACAATTTTGTACAATTGTAAATAAAGATCTAAATTGGCGGCAGCGGCATACATAAATCCCATATGTTGAACCCGCTGCCGCCAAAAACCCCGTATGCCTGAAAAGGCTTGGTAGGGGAAAAAAAAAAAAAAAAAAAAAAAAAAAAAATCACACCTTTTGCAAGCCCAATGGCACAACTTCACTTCCTTCAACGATGTTGACACAATCATTCATGGATTTAGGTTTATTAATTTTATCCTGACCTCTCAGATTTATGCCTCTTTTCCACATTACATCTTCTATTTCTAAGTCTTCATCTTCTTCTTCTTGAGATTCTCCTTGATCTTCCTCATATTCTTCTGGATTCTCTTCTCCTTCCAAAGGTATTTCTTGAGATTCTCCTTCATTTTCCTCATGTTCTTCTGGTTCCTCTTTATAATAAATGTCAATACCTTTACATTCCATCGGATGAAATGAAGATTTTCCACATATTGGTGCTTTGAGTGACTCCTGGAATATGACATCTCTTGATCTAATTAGTTTATTATTTGAGAAGACTCGGTATCCATTGTCCCCATCATATCCAACAAGTACTCCTTGAGTGAGTAGCCTTTTTATCAAATTTTCTTCTATTTTCTTTAGGTATATGGACCCAACATTTGGATCCTATAACACAAAGATTTTTGATTCCCGGTTTTATACCCATCCAATGAATGTTCAAATGGAGATTTACCTTTTTCTGATGATGGACCAGTTTGATTTAATATATAGGCTGAACCATTAATCATCTCTGTCCATAGCTCCTTAGGTAGAGATTCTTGTCCTGAATGCATGAGGGCTATTGCAGTTTCTACAATGGTACGATTTTCTCTCTCAGCACAGTTATTTTGCTGTGGTGTGTATGGCATAGTATATCTGGTTTCAATACCTTTTAATTTGAGGAAGTTTTCTACTCTTTCATTTTTAAATTCCCCGCCATTGTCACATTGAATGCACATTACTTTATGACCTAATTGGGTAACTTCTGCTAAAAATTCTTTTAATTTTTGAAAGACTTCATCCTTGGTTTTAATAAAATAAACTTTTCTAAATTTTGAAAAATCATCCTTAAATACCAGGAAATATTTAAATCCACTTTTCAAAGGTATAAAAGGACCACATACATCAGTGTTTATAACCTGACCAGTCTTCTCAGCTCTTTTCCGACATCCAAACTTAAGTCTATGAGCTTTTCCCTTTATGCAGGCCTCACAGAGTTCACCATCAAGAGTTAAGTCTAAATTAAGTTCTCTTTTAATTACTTCCTTCACATGCCGTTTATTTTGATGACCCATCCTTTCATAGTAAAGCTGTAATAAATTATTGTCTTTGACAGGAGTAGATAGGTTGTTATTTTCTGACTTACAGCTCTCTGTTGTGGGTACTACCCTAATGGTTAGATTATAGAGACCACCTCCAATTTGACGATTCCCTGACACAAGAGTTTCATTACCTTCAAATAATTTACAGCTAACTGCAGTGGATTCAAATTTACTCTGTAGTCTATGATCTTGAGCTGCTAAAAGTGAAAAAAGATTCTTAGAAATACCTGGAACTAGCCAGACATTAGTGAGTTCAAGCTCTCTGTTGTGGGTACTACCCTAATGGTTAGATTATAGAGACCACCTCCAATTTGACGATTCCCTGACACAAGAGTTTCATTACCTTCAAATAATTTACAGCTAACTGCAGTGGATTCAAATTTACTCTGTAGTCTGGAACTAGCCAGACATTAGTGAGTTTAAGGCTCTTCCAATGGCCGTTAGACGCAGCTTCAATTAAAATAGATCCCTTACCAAGCGCCTTGACTTGAGAGCCATTAGCCATAATAATTACATAGTCACCTGTAAATGGATCAAAACTTGTGAACCATTCTTTTCTACTACATATATGATGTGTTGCTCCATTGTCCACATACCAAGTATCACTATTAGTCTCTGATGCAAAAACGTCTGAGGTAACTGTTAACAGAGTTGCACCTTCGCTTGAATTATTTTGAGCAAATTTAGCTTTAGCAGGCTTAGGTGGTTTGCCATCAGCAAGCCAAAACCGACATCTCTAAACTGTGTGACCCTTTTTATCGCAGTAGTGGCAAATTATTGAGGTATTATAAGAATTAGTATTTCTATTCCGAACATGCTTATGAAATTGAGATGTGGTCCCCTTAGCAACCAAAACTTCTTCTGAACAACTATCACCCAGGTTGCTCTCAAAAGTACATAATTTTTGGGTAAGATTGTTTAAACTCCTGTTCTCTTCATTTATGAGTCTCCATCCAGCAGTAAACGGTTTAAATTTATCAGGAAGGGATTTTAAAATTTTACATATTAGTAAAATATTTTTATTATCAGCAGGTTGCTTATCAATTTCTCCTTGCAACTGTTTCCATGCATTGGAAATTCTAGTAATAAATGTTACAGCATCATCATCTGGCTGCCACTTACTTTCAAAAAATTTACTGTACAAATCAAAAATTCTGTTTTCTGAAAATGTGTCAAAAAGTTGACAAAGACCCAACCACATATCTCTACCAGACTCATGGCGTCTCACCTTTTCAAACATCTCCTCTGCCATGTTATTAGACATAATCAGCAGTGCCTGGTTGTCAATTTTATTAAATGTTGCTAACTCTGTATTATATACTTTCACAGCTTCTTTATCAGTAGTTATCAGGGTCTGAAGAACACTTATAAGTTCCATCTATTATTTCTATTGCCCTAGGTATCATTTTCAATCCCATTCTTATTTTCACCTTCCAGTTTTCCCAGTTGCTCTTCCCTTCTAACAGAGCAATCTGAGGAATCATGATTGATCTAGAATCCATTTAAAAAGAAAAAAAAAAAAAGAAAAATTACCACAGAGCACTAACATCCTACAAATTTTCATGTATTTCCTGCTTTTCCAATGTTCCTAGTAACTTCATGCTGAGCCCATAATCTGTTTAGGTATTTTAAATGAATTACTCACTCATACACTGATTTAAGCTTTTATTTAATACAACACACTAAGTACAAAGTAAGTACAACACGTCTCTTCTGTAATCTGTCTCTGACGCCATTAACTACAGGTTACACAGTGTAAACATAAAAATAATCGATTTTACAAGAAAATGATGTTAATACTTTAACAATTTGCATTTTATTTTGCATGATTTTATGTTTTTATTGCACGATTTGAAATTTTTATTGCACATTTCAGAATTTTTGTTGCACGAAAATCCGGGCTTTACTTATAACAAACTTTGATTAAATTCCGTGAAATACCTTCCGAACATATCAAAACTGTCATGTTTTTCCAAAACATACACATTTAGCGTGCTAGTATGGATATTACACGGAATTTAATCATGATTTAATGTACAGGACCTAATAGATAATTTAAGTAGCTTTGAGATGGAAAAAAGAAATTTAGGATCGGACACATTGTTTAGTAGTTTTAGAGAAAATGAACCAAAAAAAACCTGGATTTTATAAATGTTCGCAGTTTGTAGCGTGTTGGCAAGGGTATTACACGAACTTTAATTAAAATTTAATAAATAGGATCTGATAGTAAATTTAACCAGCTTTGAGATTAAAAAAAGAAAATCTGGATCGGAAAAATATTTTTGGAGTTATAACGAGAAACGCCGAAAAAATAAGGATTTCACAATACTAAGGGGTTCTCAGCGTGCTGGCATGGATGTTTTACGAGACATAATAAAAACTTCATACATGGAGTCTGACAGTAAATTTAACGAGCTTTCAGATGAAAAAAAAATCTTTTAGATTGGACAAATAGTTTTGGAGTTTAGCCAAAAGAGTACCGACAAACGTGTTTTCGAGGAAACGTGCAACTTATCGCAAGTTAGCCTATATTTTTTCCCTCCACAGTTCTAAAAATATTGATCGGAGTAAAGAAATGAATGATACCAAACTTATTGCAAATTTTCTTAGCTTTAATAGTGTATAGAACACAAAATGTGCTGTAAGTAACGGTTCCCGAGTTATTGTATTATACTGCTAAAAACATACCATTTTCAACACTTTTCCCCCTCCCCTGTACAAACCGGATGCTAGTTCCAGGAAATCTTTTTACCACATTTAAAGCTAAGGTTGGTGAACAATTTCCAGTAGTCAGACCTTTTTATTTTTCGTTTGATTCAAGGTTCGAATGCTTATTACCATTTATTTTTAGCTATAATCATTTAATTAATAATAATAAAATATTCATTATTAACAATAAACATTTCAATTTTCACAATAAGCATATAATTTTTAACAATAAAAACTTGTTTTTTTTTTTTAATTTTCCTTATTCTCCCCACTATATCTCCTTAAGCATTGATACCAGCAAAAATATTTATAGAATCTTTTTTGTAAATAATTGTATGTTAATTAATTTAGTACATAAAAACATTTTCGCTAGAGGCAAGAGTCTTCCAGTTATTAACGAAAAACTGAAAAAAACGACCTTTAGAGAGACCCCCACCCTTATTTTCAACACTTTTCCCCCTCTCATTCCCAAATGGGATGCTATTTCAAAGAAACCTTTTTACCTCATTTAGAGCTAAGGTTAGTGAACAATGTCCAGTAGTCAGACCTTTTTATTAATGGTTTGATTTCAAGGTTCAAATGCTAACTACTCTGTACTATAATAAACATTTTAGCTTCAACAACAAACATTTTATTTTTAGCAATATCCGTTTGATTAATAATAATAAACTATTCATTTATAAAAATAAGCATTTCAATTTTCACAATAAACATATCATTTTTAACAATAAAAACATTTTTTTTTTTTTTTTTAATTTTCCTTATTCCTCCCACTATATCTCCTTAATTAAGCATTGATCCCAGCAAAAAAATGTATAGAATCTTTTATGTGAAGAATTTTATGTTAATTAATTTAGTACATAAAAACATTTTCGCTAGTAACAAGTCTTCCATTTATTAACGAAAAAATAAAAAAACAACCTTTAGAGCACCCCACCCCCAGTACTTTCAGTATGTTGTTAAGAACACCTTCCCCTACAAATGTGCCAAAATTGGCTTCTACATGAGTTAATTCCTCAAAATTTCCTTCATTGCCTGGACAAGATCTCATAGGCACACGCTAATAGCGAAATACCTCAATATTTTTTTTAATTAAGTAAGGTTCCTTTCTATTGAGCACATTATTATTTTAGGAAATACTTAAAGAAGAAGAAGCAAGGTGCAGATAATATTTTTTGAGTGTACAGGGAAAGTCTAATATTTAATATTAAAATCAAAATTAATGCATTTTTTTTATAAATGTATACATTTGGACATACGTTAATGATTGATGCTGTTATTGCCTCCTCAGTGTCTTTTATTTTTTTTGTTATTATTCTGATCCGATTATCTATAATATTTTCCTTTAGATAATAATCTTCAAGTTTCTTTGTGTAAGTCTTTATTTCAAATGAATCAAGCTCCTTAATAAAAAAAAAAAACATAAATTAAAATCATTACTATTATCAATACAACTGCTGCCGCTTAATCCGTTGCAATTGGGTCAGGATAAAATTCAACGGATTAACCGAAAAGAGGATTAAACGAAAGATGAGAAATTGAGAGTAAATTTTTAAATTAACATTCTCTTATTATTTCAAACATATTTAATTAATCATAAGTAGACATATTTATACATACACCCAAACAAATTTATTATATCTATACAATTTATGTTAAAATCTGTTTTTTTTTATAAGCTAACCCTATCGTTATGATTTTTTTACATGCTAAAGCTGGATTGTTTCTAAACACAATGCAGTAATTGGGGGTAGCTCTGTACTAAAGCCCAGTCCCATCAAAGTTGTAAACATTGTCAGGAGAGAATTCATCAATAATTTTGGGTCATTCATTTTTTATCCAATCACTAGCCCCATTTGAATCAGCATCATGCTTCTCACCATGTAATTTTTTATACTCAATGTTGTTTCCATCTTTCCATATTGACAACCAGCCGTCTGTAGCTGTGAAATCTTCGCCCACTAAGCTTAAATTTCCCTCTTCTGCGTTACCCACCGATTCTCTTTTTTACGGCAGGACACAACTAAACTTAGCACACACACAAAAAAAATATTCACTGTTCGCAATGATAAATGATAAACACTAACTGAAATGAAGTTAAGAATAAACCAGTCCCCTCTCCTAGCAATCTAATTAAATTCCAAGAATGTCACACTCAAAAATTGAAAAACGAATGTGATTGCTACCAAATTTATTCATAGAATTTGATGAAATGTATAAACAGGATTATTATTTCAATATTATTCCTAGACCGAACAAAAACTGGGTTCCAGGAAGTAAGAAAAAACAGTTCTGTCGGTATCTATACAATTGTCATCGCATTACACGGAAAAAAAAAATTCCTTAGAAAAAACTGATTAACCGGAAAGCAACAACGGATTATCCAATAAAAATATACTGTAAAAGACCATTTGGTTTCGTCCCATAACTTTTCCACGTAATATCCAAAGAAACGGATTAAGTGGCAACTACTGTAATAAATTTTATACCTAATTAAAAGAATTTTATGAGCATATCGGACTGAAAATATATTTAAATAAAATTGAAGAAAAAGCAGTCAAGAACTGTTGTAAATATTACATTAATAGACAAAATAAACAAATTGGATTTCATATTATTTGCTGGAACAGTTAATGGCCTAAGACAAAGGATTTGGTCACTGAGGAAAGAGTGATGATTAAACTCTCAAGATTGGATCTCATGAATTTAAAAAAAGATAACAATGGTTTCTCTTTTTGGATCAGTTATGATGGAAGATCATAACAGAATAATGAAAAGTCAATCAGTCATTTGCTGTATACTTGTGCCATATTTAAAATTATACCTTGTACTGAGTTTTATAAAAATATGTTTTAATACATACACAAACACACACATTTTACAATGTGGAAACTCTATTGGTTTGATCAATAACAGTGAGTATGATTATCACTCTCTTGTTCAAAGGAAGCAATCACGAGACTTCAGAGAGTTAAAGAAGAATTTCTAATCAGAATGCTTAAATTGTGGTTATTTGAAGAACTGGAGACCTTGAAAATGATCTCCAGAAACAGAGTTGGTAAAGAACAAAAGATATAAAATAATAAGAGGTGCTTAAAAGAGTTAAATAGGAACTATCTGGAAAGAGAGGGAAAATTGTCAGCACTATGCAAACAGCCATGAATTAAATATAGTATTACCAAATGTGTGTAAGGTACAAGTACTGACAGAACTAAAGAATCCCTATGATTCTCTAGACAGTCTGTATAACTCTTCAACCACAAAGTCTCCAAGTTCAACATGAACTCATTCTTGCTGTCTGAACTAAAGAGACTCTAATTTAAAAGCTTCCAATTTTAAGATAGAAAAAAATATTCGCTCCTGAATCCCTGTGCCAAAAATATACAGGGTGAGTATCTCTCAGTGTAAACAAAAAAATTGGGTGAAACTGCATCAAACATGTAGCAAAATACCACAGATCTCACCTTTCTATTCCAATCCGTTGTAGATATATGATAAAACAAAGACTTTTTTGAGGAAACCACGTTTTTTTCTATAAAAGCTGTAATATCTCCATTTTGCTTAAATATTTTTCAAATTTTGACCACATTTTCGGATTTAGCATTAAATTTTCTATAATAGTTGAGTATCTGTAACCTTGAATTTCACAAACTTGGTATCTAAAGAACAGCTTGATCATCACCTTATTTGGGAAAGTCACAATGTCTTATATTACTTCAACGCTCACCGTTTTTTGAAAAAACTATCCACAAAACATCAAATCTCACAAAAACTTGCAAATTTAATAAGCTTTCGAATGATATGTTAAACGTAATGACTTTGTTTTGATTTCATGGAGAAATTTACTTTTGAAACCGAAAGAACATGGTGTTCTCATTTGGCATACAAATCAGTTACTTGTGTAAATAAAACATTATGACAATCCCTTAATAGAAATGTGAATTTTAAACACAATAAACTCTTCATTGGATTAGAAAGCAAAGAAAAAAATTATTGTTTAATAGAAAATAAAGGAAAACTGTCAATAAAGCGACACCAGATCAGAGGATCTTATGTTATTACATTTATTTATTTATTATTATTATTTAAGATTTTATTTTATTAAATTTTCAATGTAAGGTTTAAAACTCAATGATAATGAACATAGACCTCAATTTTGCGGTTAGCTTCTGACTGCAGGTTGTGTTGAAGAATACCATTTTTTGAGGTGAATTTTGTGGGCAGATGAGACTGTTTTTACAGGGGAAGGCATTTCTACCTATCATGTATATCATTGGTTTATATTTGTATTCCTTTCGAATAATGTGGAAGAGCACCATGGTGTTGGAAAATCATATTTTGCTGAACTTAGGTAGAATATCGTGATGAAGTTGTGGTAGGATATTTTGTAACAAATATTAGTAATCTCATCATTCAATCCGTTGGGCAAACTATGATTTTCGACCACAATACAAACACTATTCGACAGCAATAAAAAGATGAATAATCTAACAATACTCCACATGGAACGGTAGAAATGCCTTCCCCTGTAAAAACAGACCTATCTGTCCATAAAATTCATCTCAAAAAGTGGTATTGTTTAATCCATCTGCATTCAGAAGCTAATAGCAAAGCTGTGGTTTACGTTCATTATCATTGAGTGTTAAACCTTACATTGAAAATTTAATAAAATAAAATTCTAAATTATAGTAATGTAATATGTAAATGTAATAACATAAGATCCTCTGATCTGGTGTCGCTTTATTGACAGTTTTCCTTTATTTTCTAATAAACAATAATTTTTTTCTTTGTTTTTTATTCCGATATAGAGTTTATTATGTTTTAAATGCATAAGAGATTATCATAATGTTTTATTTACACAAGTAACTGATTTGTATGCCAAATGAGAACACCATGTTTTTTTGGTTTCAAAAGTAAATTTCTCCATGAAATTGAAACAAAATCATTATGTCTAACATATCATTTGAAAGCTTATTAAATTTTCATGTTTTGACATTTTTGGATAGTTTTTTCGAAAAACGGTGAACGTTGAAGTAATATAAGACATTGTGACTTCCCCAAATAAGGTGAAGATCAAGCTGTTCTTTAGATACCAAGTTTGTAAAATTCAAGGTTACAGGTCCTCAACTATTATAGAAAATTTGAAAAATATTTAAGCAAAATGGAGATATTACAGCTTTTATAGAAAAAAACGTGTTCCTTAAAAAAGTCTTTGTTCTATCATATATCTGCAACGGATTGGAATAGAAAGGTGAAATCTGCGGCACTTTGCTACATTTTTGATGTAGTTTCACCCAATTTTTTTTTTTACACTAAGAAATACTCACCCTGTATAAGAGGATCAGAGGATAGCCAATTTCTTATTGACCTGGTTTTATTACAATGAATGTTCTAAAGAAGAAGACAACTCAGAGTCCATAAGAGTGTCATAGCTTAGTCCTGGAAATAGGACTAGAAATCCCTGAATTGGTTGTTCAAGACAATGAAAAATAATTAATACAAATACTTACTAGCAAATCTTTCAGCTTTTTTTGGTGGCTCAAATCATTTTCCAATTTCGATTTTTTACATTCCAATTTAGTCTGCTCAAGATTTTTATCTTTAAGAATGTTTTCACACTCTTCTATCTCTTTATTAAGCAGCATTACCTCAGCATTCCCTTTTTCATTTATTTCTTCAAAATCCTGCATATTTTCAGGCAAATTATTTTTAACCAGATAAAAATTGTATAATAAAGCTAAAAGTGTCATTTAGGCATATTAATGAAAAATCTAATACTGCTAAAAAAAAATTGGGATGTTTGTGAAAAACAGATGGATTTTAAAAAAATCTGAAAGCCAAGAACTTTTAAACACATCAGGTCTTAAAAGAAAAAAATTACAATTAAATTTTCTATCCATCAGTAGGTTTTTTAATACCAGATCCAAATAAAAATAATCAAATCTTGCAGTGAAATGATTTATTTTTTGTCACTGTATAGTAACAGGAAATAAAGGTAAATCACACATCTTGTATTTTTTAATTTTACTAAAATTTAGTTTAAATTTAATTTGATATTTTACATATTACATTGATACCCTTTAATTAATTAATTAAAACTTTAATTTACAATGAATTAAAAGAAACATCATGAAAGAATGTATCCAAATAAATATATAGGTTAATGAAGCATCAATACATGCATCATTGGCCAGAAATGTGTTACAGAGAAGCAGGAATGTAGTGTATGATTTTAGGGGATGGAGCGTTATCTACAAGCCAACAGGCTCACCGTACTATTTATTACATCAATTTTATCAAGCTTCTTACCTCAGACATTTCTTCATTTAACATCCTATGGGATACTAAACATTTTTTTATAGAATCTTTCTTGTTTTTAATGAGCCCATTAATGTATTTCAATTCCTTGATAACTTGCTCCTCATCATCAATCAGTCTATTTAAATTTTCTTTCATTTCAGTGTTTGAATATCTAGAAAAAGAAAATTTACTATTTATAATACTTTGAAAATAAACTAACAATTGATTTAGATCATAATATTAATGGGTCTAAAACGTATCTCAGAAATTAAAGTAATAAAATGTGAAGAAAGAGGTTGAGCTAATAAATTGAAGATGAATAAAGTAAACAATCTATCATTTTTCTCCTGCCCATCTAGGCTCCATGAGGGCTAATAGGCTTATATAAAAACCTTTTATAAACCTTCTACCCCAATGTTTGTATTTTTGCTTCTCTATAAATCTTAACCAGCCTTTCCTTCCAGTTTATTGTTGCTTGTACCTAAGTTACTTGGTACTCTAATGATATGGGCTATCTGAAGTTTCCAGAATTTCAAAAATAAATAAATAATGAAAAAAATAATCAATATAGATAATTCTTACACTCACAATGTTCTTATTTCATTAATAAATTTTATTTAAAAAACCATTTAAGAGAAGTAGATAGCTGGTGTATGCAGTCAAGAGATACACAGCAATTAAAAAATAAGTTTTTTAATTTGTAATGCCAACGTTTCAACTTGCATTGCAAGCCTTCATCAGGGTTTCAGACTGATGTAAAACAGTGCTGTTGATGTGTATCTCTTGACTGCATACCCCACCTATCTACTTCTCCTAATACTTACAGTCAACTATACCTCATCAATAAAAACCATTTAAAAAAAAAAAAGGAGAGAAAAATTTAATTACATTTTGTTTTGTTAAAGAAATGAAACTTGACATTTGGTTTTGAAATTAATAATTTTATTTTTCAAATATTATTTAAAAAGACAGTAGCATAGTAAAAATATTTCAATGTTTTTGATGAACAGGTCTAATAACAAATACTGTTGTTTCCTATCATCTTTCCACACACAAACCTTTCCTATCATTGTGAAAATGTTTCTATACATAATTATTTAAATTTGTAATGAAATTAAAATATATTCCTAGTTAAAGTGTAATGTACAAATTAAAATATATTTTTAAAGATTAGATAGTTGATTAAAATTAAGTAGGATTAAACAAAAGAGAAGGTGTGAAGGTGGAAGAGAAGCTTTTGCTAGATGTTAGGCACTGGGATACAGCATTCCAGCGAGTCAACATGTTTAATTAGGGTGAGAGTCCAGAATACAGTCAAGCAACATGTTTAATTATTCACTTTGAATTGAGGATTGAGTGAAAGAATGTATTTGGGTCCAGGACAGTAAGAAGAAGGAATCAATTGAAAATTAATTGCAGCTGCGAAATTATAGGAAAGCGGTGAATGGCATATTTGAACAATCTGCCATTCACCGCTTATCTTGAACAGAAAAGAAAAAATGGGACATTGTATCATTTAAATGCTTTTCTAGTTCATGAACTATAAGATAGTGGCCAAGTGTTTGAAGGTCGCAAAAAATTGAAGAGAGCTGCAAGTTTGATATGTTGCATTAAGAGCATGTCTGAGTAGTGTAAATGTAAGTTTGCAACCAAAAAAACGGATGGGAAAACTTTTGGTGGCCAAAAAACATCGAAATTTTCTGATTTATTTTAGTTTTGCCCTGTATCTCCTAATCGGTGCGTTTTTGCTGAAAAATATATGTCACTTTATTTAAGTACGCACTGGGACACATTTGAGTTGACACATGTTTGACTCTGGACTCAACCCCGATTCAAAAGAACCGTGTCCACACAAAGACGCATGTTTAATTCAGTCCTTCCCGAAACGATGACATAGCAACTTGCCTTGTCAGGGATTTCCGTAGCCCTTTTTGAAATAATTATTCAAAATAGTAGAAGTTTGAAGAAAAAACAGAAAACGGTGGTGGGTTCAAAAATTATTTAATGGGGGGAATCATTACGCCCATGGACTTTTGAATACATTAAAAATAGAAGACGGAATGGGCTTCAGAAATTTTATGCGAATGTCACCAACCGAATTCAAAAACATTTTAACCAAAGTTGGAGGCCAAACATCAAGAAAAAATTCCAACTTAAGAGATTCAATTTCACCAGCCAATAGATTAGCCACAACTTTACGATTCCTTGCCAGTGGGGACTCATTCACCAGTTTAATGTACACATTCGAAATTTTGAAACAATCGATATCCGAGTTTGTTCCAGAGGTATAGGAAGCCGTCATTCGTTCTTTAAGAGAATATATCAAGGTAACCAGCTTTAAACAAGTAAAATACCAAATACAATATTTTAAAAAAATATTTTTTTCTGAATACATTAAACATAGCAATAAATCAATAAATGGTAAAATATATAAAATATCTCTATAAAACTGATCACATTCAGCATATCAATAAAGTAATATTTTATAAAATAAATAAAATAATTGATATAAAATATATAAAACTAAACATATAATATAGAAGTATAACTGAACAAATTTATGTGCATTGAATTTTTAAAAATATTCCCAGACACCGATTCGAATGCAAGTCCTCAATAAATTTTAATGTTTAGAAAGTACTCCACGACATAATAACTATGTTATTCAATTATTAATATTAGAGAGTGTATGTTAGGAAACAATAAAATTTATTATGTATTCAAATTAATAATGGCAACATTGATTGTAACAGTGCATTTGTATATGAAGCCATGCTAGGAGGTTATTGGCCATGTTAGCTTGTTATTAAGAAGTGATGCTTTCCCATGAAAGCTTGTGCTTAGGTTATCCCGCTCTTTTGATTGTTAAATAAAGTTAATCATAACTGAACAAGTTCTTTATTCTTTCCACATTACTGAACAGGTAATGCTAATGCTAATAGGTAATGCACTAGGCTCAGTGCATATAGTTAAAAACAGAAGTGTCGGAAGTGTTTAATTTAAATTTAAAAAGTCCGGAGTGTTAGCATAGGTTTGATCAGGTAGTGACGCTATTGTAATAGCATTTTTTTAAGTTTTTGATCATCTACGTATTCTGCAATTTCTTAAGCCATGGAACAACAAATCACAAAACTGAAAGGCAGCAGCAATTGGAATATATGGAAATTCCAAATTAAAATAATGGCCGAAGGAAAATCCTTGCAGGATGTTTTATTAGAAGGAAAGTCAAAACCAGCTGAAGGTAAGGATTTGGATGAATGGGTCGGAAAGGATTGCAAAGCAAAAGAATTACTAGTTAGTCGAATGGAAGATGAACCCATGATCGATCTTTTGACATGTGAGTCATCTTTTGAAATGTGGTCAAAGCTATTAAGCATTTAAGAACAAAAATCAGAGACCTCAGTTCACCTATTGCATGAAAGGTTCTTTAATTACCCTTATGAAAATAAAGGGATTGCTACTCACATATCCTCAATTATGGACATTGCCTCCAAATTAAAGCAGTTAGGGAAAAATATTACTGATAGACAGGTAATGACAAAGATACTTTCCTTTGTCCCTTCCCTCAGAAATGAAATACTTCATATCGTCTTGGGAGTCTGTCAATCCTTGTAGACAATCAATTAACGAACTCACATCTAGATTGTTAATAGAGGAAGGGAGAGTAAATCTCAGATATACCGATTCAGAGAATAAGGCTCTTGTTTCTATGACTAATATGTGGTGTAGTATTTGTTCTAAAAACAATCATAGCACTGAAAAGTGTTTTAAAAGCAAAGGTGTTAGGCCTAAAGTTATTTGTCACTTTTGCTCAAAACCAAGACACATTCAGAAGAATTGCAGATCATTCTTAAATAAAAATAAAAATACTGAAGGCATATGGAAAAAATGCTTTTGTGATGCATGGGTAACTGTGATAATTGTTACAAATTCTATCTTGACAGTGGTGCAACTGAACACATGTGTCCGTGCAAAGAATATTTTGAAAATATACAACCCTGTAAAAAATATGTCAAAATAGGCGATGGCAGTTTATTAGAAGCAACAGGTGTCGGGTATATTAATGTAACAGCTATTGTCAAGAAAATTCCTACTGTGCTAAAAAATGTTTTACTTGTTCTTAATTTAAAATTAAACTTATTTTCCTTGACTCAAGCTTTGTCACAGGGCTTCACGATGATTGGCAAAGGAGAAATTTGTCAACTTGTTAAAAAAGGCCAAATATTTGCAGAGGCAATATTAAAGAATAAAATGTTCAAATTGAATTTTGAACTTGATTATGAACAAGCTGCTGTATCGTCAAAATGGGAACCTAAAGGAAAAGCTGAAATATTTTGGGAGTCAGATGAAGATGATATAAGTCCAGAAGTCCAAGACGAAGAAGAGGTCCAATTACAGGGAGAGGATATTAATGAGTCATTGGTTGATTCACTAACACAATATGAAAACCAATTAGAAGATGATATGCATCCCAGGAAGCGAACCAGAAGGAGGGGCAAACCTAGCAGGTTTAGGCCTTCTCACAGTTCCTTAGAACAAGAAAGGGAAAGAGAACAGTTTAGGGAATCTAGAAAAATGAGAGAAGCCGCTGCTAGGAGGTCACCACCAAGGAGAAGGGATTCTAGAAGATCTGCAAGCAGACATAGGTCCAAGTCTCGATCTAGATCCCACATGAGAGCTGAAGCCAAGAAACTGGAAAGAGACATCAAAAAGTGCGTGAAAAAGGACAACTCAAGTAGTGCTTCGCCTGAAAGAGCCCCAACTCAACCTGATAATTGATATCCTTCGAGGTCTCTTTCTCTAACACCATCACCATTCCGAAAATCCAAAAATGAGGGGGAGAAACAAAATAGGAGAGAAGTCAAAGACAAAAGAGATCCATCATCATCCGAGGATGAAAGGCGCTCTCCTGAATCTACCAAGAAGCCTGAAAAGTCTACCTTACTTTCTCCAGCCAGAACAAAAACCAAGGAGGAATGCTTGAAAGGAGACCAAAATAACCATAACCGTAACCATAGCAATAACCGTAACCATAGCAATAACCGTAACCATAGCAATAACCATAACTGTAACCATAGCAATAACCATGCTTTGCACCTTTACCAACCCCTCATTCTACAACCAGACACCATTGGGGTGACATCCCTCCTCCCTGGGCAGTCGCAATGCAAGCTACACTCCAGACCTTAGCAGAACAGATGACCCTCCAGGTACAAATCAAGACAAAAAAGAATCAGCAATGAATTCCTTCTCCGTCATGAACTTCAACTGTAACGGACTTTGCCCGAAGATAGAAGAAGTTCGAGCACTGTTGGCGCTGAAACAGCCCACCGTGGCCGTTCTCACGGACACCAGAGTGCTCGGACCACCACCGTTTCTGCAAGGGTATACCATAGCAACGGATAGCTCTAAAGACCCTCATAGAGGAGTCCTAGTCGCTGTCCGCAATGAAATATCCTGAAAGAAGATGCCCGAACCCCTGGTAATTACGGACAAACGCATAAGCCACTTAACTGTCCAAGTGTTGATGAGGCAGCCAACCCTCATCACAGGGGTATATCGACGTCCACTTGTGGAGCTGAAGAACCTCCTACAAACCTGCGGGACAAAGTCCAACCACTGGGTGATCGGAGACCTCAACGCTCGGCATAGTCTATGGCACAATTCACGGACAAATATGGCGGGCAGGGTGTTAGTCAAGACCCCCTTCACAGTGGTCCACCCTGACACTCATACCTACCGCTCTTACTCCAATGGATACACATCTACCATTGATCTCCTTCTGACGAGACAACCTTATCGAATTACTGGTTGCACGGTGACTGAATTCATCATCTCCGACCACCGACCAGTGATTTACGAATTAGAAGGAAGAAGAGACGAACCAGGCCCAGAAAAATTCATATATCAAGAAGCAGACTGGGGCAAATACAAAGCCGAAGTTTGCCATAGACTACCGTCGGTGCAACTGCTGCATCTGCTGATGGAGATCGACCCCCACCGACCAAGCGGAGCTGCTTGCTGAGTACTATGGACAGGATATTGTAAACAGAACCATAGATGCCGAGCCTCTCCGGATCATGGCCCAGGAGAACAACTTTATGTTCATCAGCCCTAAACAGCTGAAAACAATTCTAAGAAGAACAAAAGGCAACAGAGCTCCTGGATATGATGGGATACAGACAGTCCTGCTCAATCAGCTCCCCAGAAATGGAATGATGCACCTGACGAACGGCACTTCCCGGTAATGCCGGCAATGCAGTGACAAGCGCCGGCAACTCACCGGCATTTTGCCGGCCGGCAAAAAGTCGGTGTGTGTGCAAGGTTACTATTTGACTTGTCGTTCACTATTGAAATTTGGACGACCGGTAAAAGTAGTTTCTTTCTCTTCCTATGAATAACATCCTTTTAACCTGCCATGTTAACTCTCATTCCCTCCTAGCACATCATGATGAATTCCTTTTCCATTTTCTAAATAATTTCTACCATATTATTGCCATCTCGGAAACCTGGCTCAAACCAAGTGTTCCCTCTTCCTCTGTAAATATTCCTAATTATACTCTCGTCCGTCTCATGATTTTTCCAGTCATCTGTGTGGACCGAAATGGAGGAGGCGTTGGTCTATACGTTCATGATAGCATGAGGGTTAAAATCCTTCAAAAATCACCCGAAACTCCTCACATAGAATACCTATTCACCGAAATCACTTTTGAATCTTCCTCTCTTCTTTACGTTGTAGTCTACCGCCCTCCTCAAGTCAAATATGATCCTACCTTTGAAACGTCCCTTCTCACCCATATTCCCCAATATAATAACAGGAGACCTCAATACTAATCTCCTTACCAATTCCTCTGATAAGACATACCTAATTGACCTAATTTATTCCCTTGATTTATTTATTGTACCATTCCAACCAACCCATCATACCCAGTTCTCTAACACTCTCCTGGACCTATTTATTATTGATTCTCCTAAAAATCTACTTACATACTCCCAACATCCTGTACCGTTTCTCACCTCCCACGACCTCATTCAAATATCGTACATTCTCACTCCCACCCCCATCCCTAAACAGATCTGGCGAAATCTCGACTCATTAACTCCGGAAAGCATAAACCTTCCGACGACCTATCTAATCTACTAGATAACCTCTCACATTCTATTGAACCTATCTTTTCTTCCTATTCCGTTGATCTACTCCACAAGGATCCTCCCTGTCGCCAACCCTATTTTCTATCTATATTAATGATTTACCCAGTCTCTCATCAAAACTCCTTTCACTTCCCAATCACTTAGTTCCTCTTAAAACATCCATATTCCGGCGTCCCTCAGCTCCTTGGATTTCACCAGCAATTAAAGAAATTATGAAGAGAAGAGATGCTGCCCTTCTCCATCCAACGCATCAGACTTTAGGCCTATTACCATTCTCTCAAACTATCAAAGCCACTCGAAAGATTGGTCAACGCCCAAATTACCTCCTTCCTAGAGCATAATAACCTCCTTAATCCGTTCCAATCAGGTTTCCGTTCCGGTTATTCCACTCGGTCAGCTTTATTGAAAACCACACAGGACCTTTATTCCTCCGCGGACCAACAATAAATAGTTGGTTGATCCTTGACTTGTTTGATTTTTCAAAAGCTTTCGATTGTGTTGTAGGATTCAACACACGGTTACGGTTATAGTTACGGGTTATTGCTACGGTTAAGGTTATTGTTACGGTTATGGTTATTGCTACGGTTACGGTTTATTGCTATGGTTAAGATTATGGTTATTGCTAAGGTTACGGTTATGGTTATTGCTAAGGTTACGGTTATTGCTATAGTTATTGCTACGGTTAGGGTTATTGCTATGGTTATTGCTACGATTATGGTTATTGCTAAGGTTACGGTAATGGTTATTGCTAAGGTTACGGTTATGGTTATTGCTACGGTTACGGTTATTGCTATGGTGACGGTTACGGGTTATTGCTATGGTTATGGTTATTGCTACGGTTACGGTTATTGCTACGGTTATGGTTATTGCTACGGTTGCGGGTTATTGCTACGGTTATTGCTATGGTGACGGTTATTGCTATGGTGACGGTTATTGCTACGGTTATAGTTATTGCTACGGTTATAGTTATTGCTACGGTTATAGTTATTGCTACAGTTACGGTTATTGCTACGGTTATGGTTATTGCTATGGTGACGGTTATGGTTATTGCTACGGTTAAGGTTATTGCTACGGTTACGGTTTATTGCTACGGTTATGGTTATTGTCACGGTTATGGTTATTGCTACGGTTATGGTTATTGCTAAGGTTACGGTTATTGCTATGGTGACGGTTACGTGTTATTGCTACGGTTACGTTTTATTGCTACGGTTATGGTTATTGCTATGGTTACGGTTACTTCTATGGTTACGGTTATGGTTATTGCTACGGTTATGGTTATTGCTACTGTTATGGTTATTGCTATGGTTACGGTTACGGTTATTGCTACGGTTACGGTTATTGCTAAGGTTATGGTTATTGCTACGGTTATGGTTATTGTCACAGTTATGGTTTTTGCTACGGTTATGGTTATTGTCACGGTTATGGTTATTGCTACGGTTATGGTTATTGCTAAGGTTACGGTTATGGTTATTGCTACGGTTACGGTTATTGCTACGGTTACTGCTATGGGTATGGTTATGGTTTATTGCTATGGTTATGGTTTATGGTTATTGCTACGGTTATGGTTTTTTGCTACGGTGACGGTTACGGCTTATTGCTACGGTTACGGCTTATTGCTACGGTTACGGTTTATTGCTATGGTTACGGTTATATCTACGGTTACGGTTATTGCTACTGTTACGGTTATTGCTACGGTTATGGTTATTGCTACGGTTATTGCTATGGTGACAGTTATGGTTATTGCTACGGTTATAGTTATTGCTACGGTTACGGTTATTGCTACGGTTATGGTTATTGCTATGGTGACGGTTACGGGTTATTGCTACGGTTACGGTTATTGCTTTGGTTATGGTTATTGCTACGGTTATTGCTATGGTTATGGTTATTGCTACGGTTATGGTTTTTGCTACGGTTATGGTTATTGCTACGGTTACGGTTATTGCTATGGTGACGGTTACGGGTTATTGCTACGGTTGCGGTTATTGCTACGGTTACGGTTATGATTATTGATACGGTTATGGTTATTTCTACGGTTACGGTTTATTGCTACGGTTACGGTTATTGCTACGGTTACGGTTATTGCTATGGTGATGGTTACGGGTTATTGCTAGTAGGGTTGATTAGGTCGAGAGATGGTACGCGTGAAAATACATGCACCCATCACAGGGTTACTGCAATGTGGAAAACTAGAAAAAAAAACTAGGAATCAATATTATTATCACAACACTAGAGAGTTGTAAAGAAATGAAGTAAGTTAACAAATGATCTGTCCTCAGGAACACGTCCAGACTTGTCGCAACTTGTTCAATGTTCCCGTGTTTTCCATCTCCAATGGGAAACAAGGAACAGGGTTGATTTTGTTTCGCAACATTTCTGAACAGTTCCGAAACAAGTCATAAACAAATTTGAGCTGTTCAGAAACATCGGGAACATTGTTCCTGAACACTGTTCTGAAACATTTTTTTACAGTCTGGACTAGGCTTTACAGTACACTAATAGAGGCAAATATAGAAATTTTACTAATAAGGATGACAGATCATTTGAGTGGTGGGACACGGAATCAGACCACCACAAAGGTATTTTTTCTAAATAAAAAGTATTTTTGACCCACCCTGAAAATTTAGTAGTGTGTTAACCCTTTAACAGGTGATGTATCCTAGAGGATACACATATTTAATGTCTTTTGCTCAATAAATTACAGAATTTCTGACGCATTATCGTCTAATATCCTTTATACAAACCTTGAATTTCATGATGCATTAGTGGGGGTTGGCGTGACTATAGCCATTTAAAGGGAAAAAAAAGAAAGAAATGTATTCAAAAATCCCCGGCCCGCCCATTAAAGGGTTAAGTAAGTTTTTTTTAATAATAATCCCAAAAAGACAGATCATTTGAGTGGCGAGACACGGAACCAGACCACCTCAAAGATATTTTTTAAAAATAAAAAGTATTTTTGACCCATGCTGAAAATTTAGTAAGCGTGTTAAGTGTAGTTTTCTAATAATATTCCCAAAAAGACAGTTTAAAGTTTAAATATACTTCACATGCTACCTAATTTTGATTGTGGGTCAAGAATATGTTTTTCATTTTTTAAAAATATCTTTGTGGTGGTATGTTTCTGTGTCTCACCACTCAAATGATCTGTCTATTTGGGATTATGAATAACAAAATATACTTAAAATGCTATTAAATTTTCAGCATGGGTCAGAAAAGTTTTTTTTTTTTTCATTTTTTTTTTTTTAATATCTTTGGGGTGGTCTGTTTTCGTTTCCCACCACTAAAAATGGTCTGAATTTTTGGGGTTATTGTTAAAAAAGTGTACCTGATTATTAAATTTTATTAAATTTTCAGTTTGGGTCAAAAATGTTTTTTTTTATATATATATCTCAACTCAAATGGTCTGTAATTGATATATTACGCTTATTATTGAAAATAGAACACATTTGTTTTTATTTCATGTTGAGTCAATAATGTTTTTTATCAAAGATTTTTTATCCTACTTTTAGGATGCGCAGTTTTCTTTCAAGCGGTGAATGAAGGTAGAAAATTATTTAAATCCAGGACTCCCACATTTAGATCAGAAGATGGCTCGCTAATCACAGAAAATCAAAATATATTAGATAGATGGGTGGACTATTTTCAGGCTCTCTTAAACAGACATGAACAAGATACTTCTCATAACACCATCATCGCAGAGGAACTGATTGAAGGAATAAAGATTGAACCACCAGATAAAGAAGAAATAGTAGCGGCCATCAAAAAACTAAATAATAATAAAGCTCCAGGTATTGATAACATACCAGCGGAAATAAATAAACATTGTGGCCCTCAAATGATCACTTTTCTGCAGGATCTATTTATGGATATTTGGAGAGAAGAATGCCTTCCTGTGGAATGGAAGAAAGCGATTATACATCTAATTCATAAGAAAGAGGATTCTTTGAACTGTAACAACTATAGAAGTATATCGCTGCTACCATGTGTATACAAGGTTCTCTCCAACATTATACAAGAGATTGATTCCAAACGCAGAAAACGGAAAATATCAGGGTGACTTCATTAAGGGCAAATCAACTGGATTAATTTAAAATTAATATTTATTAAGTTAAATAAAAATTAAATTAATTAAGAACAAGAGAGTACTGGATTAATACTCATCATGTTTTTATAGACTTTAAGCAAGCTTATGACTCGATTGATAGAGGGGAAGCATATATGGCCATGACGGAAATGAATATACCCAAGAAGTTAGTCAAATTAGTGAGAATGACCATGGAAGACAATAAATGCTTTGTAAGGATGCATGGGGCATTACCAACAGGTTTTGGCATGATATCAGGTGTGAGATAAGGAGATAGTCTGGCTAGCCTTATATTTAATCTCTGTTTGGAAAAAGCCATAAGAAATTCTGGAATCCAGACAGGAGGCACGGTTCTAAACAAAAGTGTAAAAATTCTTGGATACACCGATGGGTTGGATCTAGTCAGAAGATCATTGGAAGCTGTACAACACGCATTTGCTGCAATAGAAAATTCGGTGAAGAGACTAGGACTATCCATCAATGGAGACAAAACCAAATACATTTGTATCGATCCCCCTGTTCAATCTTCTGGTGGATATGTAAAGTTAGGCCAACATGACATCAAAGTGGTCCAGGAATTTGTATATCTGGGCACTCAGATTAATTTCTGAAATTACATCAATGACGAAATTGGACAGCGTATTATGGCAGCCAATCGATGTTATTTTTCTCTACAGCAGCACTTGAGGAGCAGCATCTTGTTTTGAAATGTCAAGCTAAGAATTTATAAAACACCAGTCAGATCTGTTTTCACGTATGGATCTGAATGCTGGACGATTTCAAAGAACAATGAGTTATTGCTCTTGAGGTTTGAAAGGAAAGTCCTTCAGAGAATCTTTGGCGGTGTATACTTGGAAGGAACCTGGAGAAGACGAACTAACGCAGAAGTACAAAATCTGTACAAAAATATGTATATCTGCAAATTTATTAAGCTCTCCCGGCGATGACGGACAGGTCATGTTCCCAGAATGACCCACAAAGGTATAATCTATGGTAGAAGGTGTATCGGAAAACCCAAACTGTGATGGAAAGATGGTATTGCTACTGACACATTAACTCTGGTATCACTTGCTGTCAGAACCTGGAAGGCGGCTGCACTCAACCGTGAAGACTGACGATCAATGCTGGAGCAAGCCAAATCTACTATCAGGGACGTAGTGCTATATTAATAATAATAATGTGGATTTAACCGATCTTGCACAATCCCTCTCGGCTGTTATGTTAAAAAATTACTCTCCTTTGGAAATAAACAATACAATCATACAGGTAAGTGGAAAAAAATAAAGAACATAAGGGCATAAGTATGAGGTGTGACCAAAAAGTTCCAGGACTGAATTTTTATACATTTATTCATACAATATACAGGTTATTCAAATTTGTCTTCTTCGAAGTACTCCCCTTGGGAAGCTACACACTTTTCCCACCGGTGTTTCCACTGTTCAAAGGCCCCAGAAAACTCTTCTTTTGTAAAGGTGTTTAGCAGCTCCATTGTTTTTTTTTTTAATTTCGTCAACTGTTTGAAATCTTCGTCCTTTCAGGTGTCTCTTGAGCTTCGGGAAAAGAAAAAAGTCGGCTGGAGCCAGGTCAGGTGAGTAGGGGGGCTGAGGAATGACAGTCATTGCGTTTTTTTTACACAAAAGTTACGGATAACTAATGCAGAGTGAACAGGAGCATTGTCATGGTGAAGGACCCAATCACCACTTTGCCACAGCTCAGGTCTCTTTTTTTTCTCACAGCATTACGCAATTTTCTGAGGGTTTCAAGATAAACAAAACGATTAATTGTTTGACCTTGTGGAAGGAATTCATAGTAGACAACACCTTTACAGTCAAAGAAAACCGTAAGCATGACCTTCACATTTGATTTGACTTGGCGTGCTTTCTTGGGTCTTGGAGAACCTTTTGATGTCCATTGTGATGATTGGGCTTTTGTTTCCACATCGTAACCAAAGACCCATGTCTCGTCTCCCGTAATGACATGTTTCAAGAAGCTTTCGTCGTCATTTGCCTTTTGAAGAAGTTCCTTAGAAACATGAGTTCGGTGTTGTTTTTGGTCTTCAGTCAACAGTTTTGGCACAAACTTTGCTGCAACACGACGCATTTGAAGTTTTTCAGTTAACATTTCCTGACATGACCCAAATGAAATGTTACACTCTTCTGCCATTTCACGGATTGTTAGTCGACGGTCTGATCGTACGAGAGCGTTCACTTTAGCAACATTGTCATCATTGATTGACGTTGAAGGGAGTCCGGAATGAGCATCGTCGTCTGTGGATGTTCGGCCATCTTTAAACCTCTTGAACCACTGATGGCAGCATGATCGGCTTAGTCATTCTTCACCAAAAGCCTCTTGTAACATCAAAAAGGTTTAAGAAAACGTTTTGTTCAGTTTCACACAAAACTTCACACAAACACATTGCTCTTCTTTCACATTCATTTTCATAAAATAGCCAAACTCTAAAAAACTAACCTCAAACAAACTGTGCTGTTACTTTCAGTGATGTTATGATTGATCTGCAAACACAGCTGTGTTCCAATACAATGCTGCCAACCGCATCGCTATGAGACATTTCATTCCCATAATATATAACAAGTCCTGGAACTTTTTGATCACACCTCGTACTTAGCAGCATTAAGGTATTTAATTTGCTAATTTATCTCCTACAGAAAACTGAATCACAGGTAAGTGAAAACATATCGTCGGTGAAATTGCTAATTCTGCTATGGGCATTTTAGCACATTCTATGACATTAAATACAAAATGTGCCTTGATGCACTTGTGTAATTATTTTTTGGGCTAAAATCACGAAAGTGTTTTGTCAAAACCTGATCCAAGCTGAATTTGCATATTCTGGCTGGTGTTCAAATTAGACAAGGAATTTCATTTCAAAACGAAACCTGCAAAAAAAAAAAAAAAAAAAAAAAAAAAAAAAAAAAAAAAAAAAAAAAAAAAAAAAAAAAAAAAAAAAAAATGCACATAACGGAGTTGGCAATCTCGCCAACGATATGAGCATTGACGGTCAAGGGGACAACCCCTAAAATATGTTCCATGCTATTCTTTCTTAAGCCAAAAAACTGAAGGGGGCCAGTTTTTTTGTAAGTTACCAATTTATTAGAACTAAACCTTTCCTGTCTTCATGGTCTCTACACCCTCTTCCTTAAAAATTGAAGTAATCGTTAACTTACTTCTTCTTGAGTCGTTCACTTTGTAATATGTATCGATTGATTGTTGCTTCCAATTCATTTATTTTATTTTGTACAAATTTAAGTTCTTCAGTTTTTAAAGAATATGTTTCTTGTAGATGATTGATTTCTAAAAACAGTGTCTTGGAACATTTTGTTTTATTAATATAGCCACCAGAAATAACACTTTTGGATACCTAAAATAATGTAGATATATCAAACACAATGATGCTTACTTTCTCAGTTATTTGGCTTATTTCTCATTAAATTAAGAATAATTTAAATTTATACATAAGTGATTAACTTAAAATTAATGATTTTCATTTATTTAATAATACTGATGTTTTATTCTAAAACCATGAGAAAATTACGAGTGAACATTTTTGTTCTCTATAGTATATTAGTTATAAAGTAATGGAAGTGGAGAATGTTCTCTAAAAAGTAGAATGATGGTAGTTGTTATTTATAATGTATGATTTAATGTTTGCCTGAATAAATCTAATTATTTTAATTATTGAATTGATCCTTCTATATCATCATGTATACCTTAACTGAAATTGAATGAATATGTTTGATAGTAATTGCTTTTTAATGTATGTTGATGAATCACCATTTAATACTAGGAATGAATATATACCAAACTTAAATGGGAAATTTCCTAATGATTCTTATGAACTTAACTGTCCTTGATAAAATTAAAATGTTTTTAAAATAATCCTAATTATACAATTGATACACTAGCTCTCTTTTGTCAAGCCAAACACCTCAATTTTCTAAATTACACCATACCTTATCACCTTCCAATGTAACACATATAATTCCTTTTATTTTTTTCATAATACTTATTGCAGTATTAATAGTTTTACAAATCAAGACATGACCAAATAAATACTTCATAACTTTTTCAACCTGTGGTTTATATCTCATTCTATTGAGAATAGGTTCTGCATCCTGCAATAATTTATTTCTAGTTATTTTTTATAATTCTTATTTTGTTTATGATAAGTTGTGTTAAACAGTTAACATAAAGCAGTAAAACAATGTCATAGCAATATGTGAATTTAAAATTCAAAGACCATAAACTTGCATACCAGCAAATCTTTTTTAATACTTACATCTAATAGTGGGTAATAATAATTGTTCTCAATTAAGTTATCAATGGGAAGAAATACTAATTCTCCAGCCAGTTTGTGTTGGTTTATTACTTTTAGGATATTAGTGCCAGTCCTTTTATTAGCCACTATGTGAGCAAATAATCTTAAAAGTCATAAATTAATTAAAAATATTAAAACAAAATTATGATGTAAGAATTAATAATAAGAAAAGGAATTTTTATGTCCAACAGCTTAACATACATGAAGGTTTCAGTTATTTCTACGAACATAAAAAAATTTAAAATAATTTAATCTTTTGTTTAAAAATTCTAAACAGGTATTAAAAAAACTGTGTGGCACTCTGGGAATGACTGAGTGGGAAAACAGCTGTCTTAAAGCTCTGAAATACGATTTGACAGAACAAACATTATGTAATAAAATGTTATTAACCCAAAAAATTGTTAAACTAAATGACCATAGGTAACATTATTTAAATTATTTTTAAAAAATAAAAACTTTTTTTTTGTTTATTTAAATAATAATTAAATTGATTTTTTTAAAGAGCATCATATAATATAAATTTATTAGTGATGAAAATGCTATGGTTGGCTGTATGATATAATAGTAGAGAAATGGTCAGGGATGCATTCAGGTATCATTAAAACATTGAAGTTCATTAATAAAAAAAACTTTATATTTGGAATGCTGACATTTCGATCTGCCTTGCAGGTCTTCTTCAGAACTAAAATAAGAAAACATGGATGTAACCAAGATGATAGAAAATGAATGATAAAATACAATTAATACAAAGTAAATTAATTTACCAAAGAATTAATAGTTGTTTATATAATTATGTATAGATATAATAGTTACATTACGCTGATGATGTACTTATCACAGCGAGGACTAAAGCGGCCCTTGGAGGAGTTTTTCAATAACTGGAAGTAGCTTGTAAAAAAACGCGGTTTGCAAATAAAGGAAGCGAAGACTAAATATATGTTAATGTCACGAACACAGTCTCAAGTAGAACAAATCCAGTTCAGCATGTACGCAAGCAAGACATGGGTGCTAACAAAAAGAAGTGAAGCGCTACTCCAAGTTTGGGAGAGAAAAATATTTAGACAGATAGATATTTGGCCCAATGATGAATTATTATTATATGGCATTGTTTGGTGAGCCAGATATAGTCGCCCAAATAAAAAAAGCGAGATTAAGTTGGCTGGGACACGTGGAAAGAATGCCTGCAGAAAGATTTCCAAGAAAACTGCTTGCTGACGTAGAGCAAGGGGTTAGAGGATGGTGCCGCAAGGCTGCGAATTGAGAAGGTTGGAGGAGACTTATTGAGGAGGTCCTGGTCCTGCTCTAAGGACTGTCGCACCGAATAAATAAATAAATAATAATAATTACATAATTATGTAAACAATTAATAATTCTTTGGTAAATTAATTTACTTTGTATCATCTCCGTTTGCTTGTCCGTTTATTCACTGTCCTTTTTTTTTTTTGAGTTCACACACGCTCTGTGTGTGCGTAATCCGCGATAAGAAAGCTGTTTCCAGAAAATGTTATCCATCAAACAAATAGTATGACTTCATGCTGTTTTGAAGCTAATCATGATTGGTTAGTGATAAATATTTTTTCTCATGAATTTGAGATTGACAAATGTCAGAGAGAAATATACAAAACTTTAACAATGCTATACAATTCATTTAGAAAAAAACCTATTTCCAATGGCACTTTCCACAGCAATATACAGCTCTTGAGGACATTCAATGTTTTCTATTACCATCCCATAATAATTATCACTCAACCATCTGTAACTTTCAGAACTTTTACAAGCTTCTATGACTACCAGGAGGCTCTCAGCACCAATAACTATGGCCTGAAATCATAAAAACAAAAAAAATAATAAATGAAAATTCTGTTTTTGTTTTTTTTTGGAATAAATCAGATCTAGATGTCATCAATATAGTATAGCATTCTGTTCGATGGAGCTTTAATATTGTGTGTCACCAACTTTGAGGAAAACTGTAGGTTTGTATACAAAAAAATTAGATTGAAATATATCAAATAATGGTTAAATATACCATGTGAGAACTACTGTTTTCAAAGTATACTGTTCTTAACTATGAAGATTACAGAAGCATAACTATAAAAAATAGATTGGAAAAGAGAACCATAAAAGTTTTTAATTCTCATGACCGGTTGTTTTATTCTTAACAAACATATTTTACTTTATTTGCTAATGTTTCGGCCAAATCATTGATGGCATCATCAGAGCAAGAACAAGGAGAAGTCAAATAAAGAAATAAAAAACTAGAGGAAAGGAAAGAAAGAAAAAATTATATAAATAATTAATAAAATTAAAAAAACATTTTATTTTTTGTTTTATTTCATTTATTTGTTAATTCAATTTTTTTCTTCTTTTTTTTCCTTCCCCCTCATTTTTTATTTCTAAATTTTGTTCAATCTTATTTATTTGAACATGTTTCCATAACATAAACCTCTACATAGATATGGCCTTTGGCAATGTTTTTCCAAAAAATATGATAAATTAAAATTTTTTTAAATTATTAGACAGAAGAATTGTGAGAACAATTTTAGGTCTCCTAAGAAGCCAAGAAGCCTGGAAATTAAGAAGCAATGGTGAAATAAATTAAGACCTAGGAAAAAGAACAAAAGCAATAAGAAAAAGAATACACATTTTTTGTAAATTTATACAGAATAGATGATAACAGGCTGTCAAAACTGATTTTCAACTCTGTGTAAAATAATTAATAACAAATTCAACAATGCCATCACATAGTTGTATGGAAAGGTTTTCCTACTCCCCACTCTACACCAATAATTTGGAAACCTAAATAGTGTGGAAATTATTGATTTGAGAATTGGTTTCAATCTTTAAAAAAATTGTGCTAAACATTTCAATTAAAAAGTTACTAAAATTTAAAACCAGTAACTGTTAATTTATTATTTAAATTAAGATAATTTTCTTAAATTAAGATTTCCTGATATATAGGGAAATCCAGTCAAAATTTTAGATTTTGCCTCTTCCAATAAATTTGCTTCTGTAACATTTAAGGAGCATTTATATCTTCCAATGTACAGCAGATGTATTGTCAATGTATCTTGGTTTATGATGTGAAAATTCTGAGATATAATTCAAGTGATGTGAGAGTACATAATAGAAAATTTTTATTTGAGTGGAAACATTTTTTGGACAAGAGAGTAAGTTAATGCCAGGTTAAGTAAATTGTTTTATATCTGCACTATCCACTAAGAGGAAACTATCTGCTTCAAGTTAACCCTTTAACGGGCAGACCGGGAATTTTTGAATACATTTCTTCTTTTTTTTCCTTTGAATGGCTATGGCCACGCTGACCCCCACACATGTTTCATGAAATTCAAGGTTGAATAAAGGATATTAGACAATAATGCGCCGGATATTATGTCATTTATTGAGCAAAAGGCATTAAATATGTGTATCCTCCAGAATACAATCAATAAAGGGTTAAGCTGGTTGTGGTTTTCTACTTGCACTATTATTTATTTATTTTATTTTTTTAATATGATCCATTTCCACCTTAAATTCAGCTTTATGTGACTAACTCCTGGATCTGGGTAAAAAAAGTAATAAATTAAATCCAACAATAATAAAGGGGTTCAACTGAAAACTTTCTTTTAAGATAATCAGACCCAACACTTTTATAACATAAATTCACCAATCACATGCTTATTGCAACTGAGTTAGGTCAATTAAAGCTGCGTGTATGCACAGTAAAAAGTCGATAAGTCAAAGTTGAAAGATGAACAAATTTATTTTGAGTTATCAATTTTTCGAGATAACAAATCTTCGAGATTTGATTGGGGGGCAAATGGGTAGGGCAACGGGAGGGCTAGAGGAGGAGATAGGTGCGGGGATCTCCTGACCTCTAAGCGAATCATGCAAGCAACAGTGCCCTACTCACTGCAAGCCTGATTCCAGCTCTCCTTATCCCTACCAACGCCTACTGTCACCTCCAAGTGGTGCCCCCTGGAGAATCCGATGGGATTCACGAACGACAGAGGCGGGGTCTCTTACTATTGTCAGGGGCCTCATAGTCACCCAAGTCAGGTGGAGGCAGTCGATATGATTGACGATCTTGTAGACGACGGCTCGATTGAACCGAGGTTTAATGGCGCCAGCTTCAAGTTTGGAGCTAGCATATTTAACTGTGTTGATAATGAGACCAAGAGGTGGCTCGGGGAGATCATCCGGCCCATTGGCGAAGCGGAGGGTATTCCCCTCCGCAGTGTCGATGCAAAGGAGGTCCTCTCGGCTGTCAGATTGGGAGGTTATTTTCCAGGTAGGAAGCTGGAGGACGACCAACTAGCGAAGAGGATTCGCGTGCAAAACAAAAGAGTTCCTGGTGTGGACTACTGGACGCTGGCGGTGGTGACGAGGGATGAGAAGGGCTGCTACGCTGTCCTCACTCTACCCAGGAACAGTCTAGCATACCTAAAGGACTACAACATGGAGGTCCATTATGGCCTTCATATGGTGGCCCTGAGGGAAATTAAAAAGTCAGCTCGGAAGGAGGAGGGGGCTGGCACAAGCAATGTAAAATGCCCAAAGGTAGCAATACCCGAGGGACCCGAAAACACGGGGACTCCTAAGGCTGAACCAAAGGGGACAGCAAGGGATGTGGCGCCCAGGGACCCGAGAAAGGTTTCTGGGGCGGCGGCTCCCTCGCAATGTCCTCCGGAGGGGAGGTCCAAAGGAGCCCCTGAGCAATAAAGCAAATGATTAGGCTACTGCAAATCAATCTTCACCACTGCATAGCAGCGTGTGGAGTATTGCAGCAATATATGAAAGGTAAGAACATTGATATAGCTCTTATACAAGAACCTTACCTTATAAATGGCATGCCAGGGGGTATCAAGATGGGGGGCTATGAAGTAATCTCCTCATCGGATAACCCCAGGGCATGCATCCTGTACAAAAGGAATTTAAAACTGCTGCCATTGTGGCATCTCTGTTCCAGAGACTTTGCAGCAGCCAGAATAAGAATAAGCCTCACCATGAGGACACAGAGGCTGGAGATCTGCTTTGCGGCTATCTACCTCCCCTATGAAGTAGCACCCATGGTCAACATGGAACCCATGGGAAAAGCCGGGAGCAACACCATCTTAGCCCTGGATGCAAACGCCCACCACGAGATGTGGGAGAGCTCTAACTCCAATCAAAGAGGTGAGCAATTACTTGACCATATTTTAGGTAATAATCTTGAAATTCTTAACAGGGGGAACAAACCAACCATTGTTAATAAGAATAGGCAAGAGGTAATTGATATAACCTTGGCGAGTTCCGAAATCAGCCACAAGGTGGGAAACTGGCATGTCTCGAACGAAGAAACATGCTCAGACCATAAATATATTAGATTTGATCTAATAACTAACCCCACCCAAGCATCGTGCTACAGAAATCCCAGAAGAACAAACTGGGAAGGATATAGCAGCATGCTGGAGGGGGAAATAACAAACCTTCAAAGAAGGATTGCCAATAAATGGCAATTAGAGGTGCTCAACACCACACTAACAGCAGCCATAACCAAGTGTTATGAGTCTAATAACGTAAGATGTGATGTTGAGAACACTAGAAACACCAAATGGTGGAACAAAGATCTTAGCAATCAAAGGAAAGCTCTGAGAAAGAAATTTAACATTGCTAAGAGAACTGGCAGATGGGAAGAGTACAGAGCACAATTGACAACCTACCATAAATCTGTCGGAAAAAACGAAAAGACAAGCTTGGATCAAGTTTTGTCAAGAGGTTGAATCCACAGCGGAAGCGAGTAGGATCAACAAAATATTATCTCAACAGACGCAGAAAGACAAGTTGGGCTCCCTGTGGGACGGAGAGAAGTATACCATGAATAGTATGGAGACACTCGAAGTCCTGGCGAGGGCGCACTTTCCTGGATGCGATGTTAGACACAACCAAGGCTCAGTCCCAGAAAACAATGAACCCCCTAGCAGGGTGAGCTGGGACAGAGCAAAAGAGAATAACCGGCAAGAAAATTGCATGGGCAATAAACAGCTTCTTACCATACAAAGCAGCTGGAGTAGATGGTATTTTTCCTGCATTGTTGCAGAAGGGACTATCATTACTTAAACCATACCTCCTGGACATACTAAGAGGGAGCTACTAAGAGGGAGCCTGGCACTTGGGGCACATACCAAATAAATGGAAGTTGGCCAAGGTCATTATATAAAAAAAACACTAACAATGCGCCGTCCTTCCGCTCCATGGTTGACTCCTGAGATAAGAGAGATGATGAGAAAAAGAGAATCAGGTTCTAAACCTGGGAAGGAGAACTATGTCAATCCCAAAGCATTTAGGCCCATATGTCTGACATCCTTCTTGATGAAAACCATGGAGAAGGTATTGGATAGACATATTAGGGACAACACGCTATTGCAGAGACCATTACACTGCTCGCAGTATGCTTATCAGGCAGGGAAATCCTGTGAGGTGGCACTTCAACACCTAATATCCAAGATTGAAAAATCAGGTTCTTAAAATGAATTCAGACCTCCAGACGAAAAAACACATTGAGATCACTTTCAATGTGGAAACAGACATCGGGAGGCAACACCAAAAATGCAATGGCATTAATTGCTACACCGATGGCTCCCTAACCAAGAAAGGGTCAGGAGCAGGAATATGGAGATTGAGCGATAAAAAGAGCACATCTCTCCCTCTGGGGAAATATACCTCAGTATTTCAGTCTGAGGTAATGGCAATCTGTTTCTGTGCACAACAACTAATAGAGGATAGAACACGGAACAGAACCATAAAGATTTACTCAGACAGCCAAGCTGCCTTGGGGGCTCTGAGAAATGTCATAACCAGATCTAAGCTGGTGGAGGATTGCAAAACATACCTCAATAAGCTGGCTGAAAACAACAGTATCTGGGTAGAATGGGTCAAAGGCCTCTCTAATATTGCAGGGAATGAGAAGGCTGATGAACTGGCCAGACAAGGCTCGGACAGCAAACCTATTGCTCCTGAACCTATCTGTGGTATAGCATGGAGCCTAGCTAAAAGTGAAATAGCAGGGCTCTATAACAGCATCGCCTCTCGGAACTGGCACACGGAAAAACTGAAACAGTCAAAACTGTTTCTGGGGGGGGCACTGCAAGAAAAGAGGTAGTCAACTCCTCAATCTTGACAGAGCCAAGCTCAAATACCTGACAGAAATGTATAAAGGGCATTGCAGATTGAACAAACATCTCTGTACAATGAAAATCAAGACTTCACCGACTTGCAGATTCTGTAATAGGGAGGATGAGACGCCTTACCATATTATATGCGAATGCGAGATATTGGCAAGGAGGAGATTTCTTCACTTTGGGGAAGAAATCATCCTAGATCCGAGTGTGGACATTGACCCTATTAGTATAATAGGGTACATGAAAACACTAGGACTGTACTAAATAGTACAGGACAAATGGCATAGGCACAATGAGCCTCTTGGCTGAGGTGCCACCATAGCCGGTAAAAAAAAAAAAAAAAAAAAAAAAAAAATAAAAAAAAAAAAAAAAATAAAAAAAAAAAAAAAAAAATCTTTGAGATATCGAGTTCACAAAAGTTTGTTTGTGTTATTGAGTTTTTCCTATAAAATATATATGTTTAAAGGTAATTCATTTTAAACAACTTAATGTTTTAATAATTTATTAAAGAATAGGAGAAATTAATAGAAACAGAGAAACAAATGCAAAAAAAAAAAAAAAGCATTATAAAATATATATGTAATAAATTACATAATTCAAATAGTCTGCAACTTTCTTCTGCATATATGTAGTGATGTGATGATCTGTCACACGCTAAATTGTGCACAAAGCTACAAAGACATCAGCTTCTACCACTGATAGCCATGGCTAATAAAAAAACAATAAACACAATAAACATCTGCCTTGTCCCCAAAATCAAACAGTACTGAGGATAGGTTTGAGATAGATTGGTTTGTACGTGTTCATGGTTCTTGAAAACTTGAAATTATAGAGCCTCCCGCCTCAGGAAATTAAAATTTATAAAGTCTTGGGAGTTGAGTAGACAAAAATTTTATTTTGAGTTAACGATTATCGGTTTGAGTAAAAGAATACAATACATCATATAAACGCAATCTGGAAATGGGGTTTACTTTGACTTATCGAATTCTTTGACTGATCGAGTTTAGACTGTAATTAGCTCTTGGTAGTCCATAGTCACATGCCTTAAATCCTTGCTAAATGAAGTAAATTAAATTGTAAATTTTAAAAAAAACAACAAACAGCAGAATATTCGTTGAACATGTATCTGTAGCCTTGGAGAATAAATGGTTATGTCAAATATTACAAATTTTTAAATAGGTTTTAAAATATGACTAATTTATAGGGAAAAATTAATGGCACTATAATGCTGTCTTCTCCCAATTTTGTTTTCTTTCTGACAACTATTTTTACAGGATGTACCAGGTCCTCCAAAAAGTCTCGTCGTTATTTTTTCAAGTGGGCTATAAAAAGTCAGCTGTGACGATTGTTAAAACCTTTTTTTTCTTAGACTATTATCAAAAGCCCGGAAAAGATGGTAATCTGTTGGCAAAAGATCAGGAGAATAAGGTGGATGAGGCAAAGTTTCCCACCCTAGCTCCATCAATTTGTCTCTGGTCACTTTTGCTGTATAAGATCGAGCGTTGTCTTGAAGCAGCAGAGGCCCTTTCCTGTTCACCAGTTCGGGATCAAAAGTTTTAAGTTTGACATGACAGCGATGCAATACTTCACAGTAGACATTAGCAGTTATCATTTGTCCTTGATTCAAGAGCTCATGGTGAACTAACCCCTTTCCAGTCCAAAAAACCACCAACAGGATCTTTTTTGGGTGGAGGTCTGGTTTTGGAAATGTTTTTGGCTTCTCATCTGCACTCAGCCATTGATATGATCATCTCATATTGTTGCACAATACCCACACTTTTCGTTACAAGTAATAATTCGATCGAAAAATGGATCCATTTTTAATCGAGACAATAAAGAAGAAGTCATTGCTACCCGAACCAGTTTATTGGCATCTGATAGTTGGTGAGGTACCCATTTATCCAACTTTTTTACTTTTCCCATTTCTTTTAGGTAGTTCCAAGCTGTAGATTCAGAAATGTTGAGCTGTTCAGCAATTTCTGAACATGTTTGGCATGGATCTGCTGCAATTATATCCTGCACTTGTGCTTGTTCAACCACTTTTGGTCTTCCAGACCGATATCCATCTTCAAGCGATTCATCGCACTCTCGAAATTTTGAAAACCAAAATTTTGCCTTCCGCTCACTAAGACTATCTTTTGCCAAAGACGTGACAAATATTACGAGCGGCCTCTGTCGCTTTTGAACCGAATTCATACAGCAAAGCAGATCTAATTTTAATTTCAGTGCTGACCATTTTGACCGCACTTTTTAAAATACATATAGAGACTGAAATTAAGTTTGCCACTGTTATTGTGAAGAGCAAACATTATTGTTTACATAAGAAAATTTGGGATTAGGCAGAAAGGAATTCACATGGTGTTAAAACAAAAATATAAAATATTGTATTAAAAAATGACAGGATTATTTGGAAGACCTGGTAGCTAGTTTTACAACTAACTTGCGAACTTAGCTAATTTTTCTAAAAATCTTGTAAGCGTATTATTCACGAAGGCCACAGATGTTTAGAAGAAATATGATTTAATCAATTTAAAATGAAATATAGTTTTTTAGAAGTGACCTACACTGCCAACTTTTTTCTTCAATTGTAATCCTTTTTCTTGAATATTTAAGTTAATCTCTGAGATTTTATCTTCTAATACTTTTTCTACTCTTCGGATGTCACTAACACAGATTTAAGGATTTAATACATAATTTTATTATTTTATTATAAAGTAACTATGATAAAAATTCATTTTACTATCTCACATCAGTCAATATAAAAATAAATATTACAAATGAACTAAAATTTAAAAAATACTAGTTACTAAGTTAGTAAGTAATATTAAGAAACATAATATCAAACCAACTGAAGCAGTTCTGGGCAAAGTAAACAAATATCATTTACTATTACAAACAATTCCTTACAAAGAAAAACCTTGGAAACAGGGCATAATGAATGAACTTAAAAGTTTATCTACAGTTAAATTAACTATGCTTGATATAAAATTGTTATTCCTAATGCTATGTAAAGCTAGGTTTCATCGTTGTGATGAGTTTATGAATGCTATTTATTTATATCTTATACGAAGTAGTATTCATTAAAATAATATTTTTACTGTTTTGATCTAAAAGACAAAATATTACTTTGATCTATATAGTATAGTCCCATAACAAAATACTTAAATGTAATTAAAATATCTTACCACATAGAATCCAAGGAATCATTTAATTGCTGTTTAGCTTCAAAAACATTTTGGCCAAAGGATTCTTCTTGTTCTTGCAGTTTTTGTTTAATATTCTTGAACCCCCAAGACAAGAAATATATACCAATCAACATTTTTATTTTAAATATTAAGCAAATAATTATACCAATTATAAATGGCAAAAAGTTTTTGAATTGGTCAGACTTAATGAATAGGGATTTACTACCAGATTTTTGTTCACATTAAAGTATTAATATTAATTCTTATAAAATTTATTATACGAATTAAAAATTATAATACTTATAATTATAATGATAGTTCTGTAGATTTTATTATTAGCATTTTAAGCATAATAATTTAAATTTTACAATCAAATTTTCTTTGATCACATGGTCTAAATGCAGCAGTTACAGGAAATATTTCCTTAACTTTAAAATAGTTTAAGAATTCACTTATTATGAAAAGCTTTACTTTAACAAAATACCATAATCTTTGTGTGAAGAAAAGAAACAATGGTATATCACTGAGTGTTAAATTTAAAAAAAATAATAGTTAGTAAGTCACAAAGAATGGGTTACCTCAATTTTACCATTTAGAACCTGTTTGCTGTTTAGCAATTCTTCTTTTCGAGTTGAAAATATATTTATTTCTCCTTCCAAATTTCGAATTTCCCCAGACAATAAACTTCAAAAAAAAATATGATAATAAAAATTAATTAAAAAAAAAATTAAATGGAAATAATTATTATAATAGTATTAACTAACTTGACTTTTATATGGAGTTGAGAGTTTCTTTCATCTTTACTTTGAAAATCTTTAGTTCTTTGTATTTTTGTTAATAAATTTAGCCTCATTTCTTCCTTTAACTGTTTTCTATAATTAGAAATTATAAAGGATAATTTTTTCCCTTTATTTTTAAATCCATACCTCTGTCAATTTGCACAATTAGATATGCTGGCATACAAAATGTTTTAAAAAATGTGGCTTGATAGGCATGATAGAGGTGTATCCCCTAGTGGAGATTCACCTTGACATGACATTTTTAATGACAAAGAGTGAAGAGAAAAGAACCAGTATGTGCACTTGTTAGTAGTGGTTATACCATAAAAGTTAAATATTGTGATAAACAAAAGAACATTTGATAAAACCATTTGTTATATACAATAAAATACAAATCCACAATCAGTAATACGATTTAAAGTCGTATTATACAATTCTTATTTACATGTACCTGATTGATTGCCATCCCATCTATTATTAAATGGATGATCAGAGCTATATCATCAGGATACTTGACTGTAAATAGTAAACTATTTAAATGAAAAATGAAATGATCAAGTGAAAGAGCTTATATATAAAAAACAGCTTTGCAATCAAGTCAAGAAGAGGTAGCTTCAGGTATTAGTTCTCAGTCAGGTCTTACATGGCAGTGTTTACCTTTATCGATTTGTATTCCTGCACAGTCATATAAGGCAGGTGTATATCAAATACAAGAAGCCATGAAATAAAATAAAATAACAGAAAAATGTTAAGAAGGCTTGGATTCAAGGGAAACAAACTACTAAGGCTCTAGTGTACTAGATTGAACTGATTAGAGTTTAAAAATTGCCCATATCTCCTAACATATTTAAATGAAACAAATCTACCATCTCATCACAATAAACTAACTAAAAAATTTATTATATTAAAAAGGCATAACTCCTCATTTGCTTTATTCATTTACTACATGTTTCGGAGCTTGTCATGTTGCTCCATCTTCAGGTTCTACAATCATTATGTTATGTTATTTTACAATTCTTCACTATATAAATACATCATTTAACATTTTTGGTTTTTATTACCTTACACTGTGATATTCTCACTGGTCATCTCATCTACACTGACACCACTGGGCAATGTTCAATTATTGTTTTGTTTATTTATTGTCAGCTTCTGGCCTATTCATTTAGTTCCTATTTTACCATTCTACTTCCATTCTATTATTTGTATTGTCACTACTATTTACATTTTTATTACTATTATTTATTGATGATTTCATTCTTTTTATGGACAATTTATATTTTCAGTCTATCTATTAATTTAGCATAGTTTGTACCAATTTTATGTATATCTGTTTTGTAGTTTACTGCCTGGTCTATTGTTTTATTTATATAAATTGCTTCCATTATTTTTCTATTTCTGGTTTTATACTCATGATTTAATATGGTTGTATTTTCAAAGTCAATTTCATGTTTGAATTTGTTTGTGTGTTCACACAGTGCAGTCTTATTATTTTTCTCTTTGTTATTTATTCTTTTACAGTCATATTTATGTTGGTTCACTCTTTTTATTAAATTCTGCCTGGTTTCACCAATGTAATGCATTTCACAATCTTTGCAGTTTATTTTATAAATCAGATCTTTTTTAGTCCACTTATCTATTGTTTCTTTACTTCTTATTATGTTATTAATTTTATTATTATTATATAAAGCACCATTAATTTTAAAGTTTTCATTATTTAAATTATTAATCAATTGTCTTGTAAGTGTTGGGATGTAATTCACTCTGTTATAAGTTTTCTTTAAAATTATGTTAGATGTTTTTGGCATTGTTTCTACTGTGTTCTCTTTTATACTATCATTAAGTTCTTCAACAGTACTTTGTTTTTTATGGTAGAAGTCAGTGATTTTCAATTGAATGAAACATATATACTAACTAAAAAATCCAAAAAGAAATCCAAAACAATTCAGTTAAGTTCCCAAATGTCTGCTAAAATACAAACAGTGCCAAAAATATTCAGAACAATGGCCAAATAAACAATTTACAATTTAATTATTGATATCTATTAACTGAGATGCTAGAACTATTTCTTTTAACTTTTTACCTGATAATCTTATTAATTATTTAATAAACAGAAACCTTCTATTTAATCAATTTTATTTGTTTTGTTGATAAAATCAGTTATTTACACATTGTTTGGCTTTCTCCAAGAAGAGAGATAAAGAGGCTGGCTATTCTGGTCACAAGATAAGAAACGGAAGATCTTTTTTTTTTTTCAAATCAACAACAGATATGTTTAGAACTTTAGAATGCTAGTAAATAATGATTAATGATTTTAACTATAAGAAATCAAGAGATACTTGCTGTGAAATCAGTTCTGTTAAAACACATTTTTTTGATACAAACTCTTGGTTGACAATATCTAACTCTTTAGAGATACATTTAATCTTCTCTTCAATCTCGGATTTCACACTATGCTCAGAAATTTCCTGATAAAAAAACAGTTAAATATAAAAAATCATACAAACATAAAATATCATTGTTGCTTACTAAGTACCCACTTCCATGCCCTTTTTCATTAAAAAAATTTCTTTTGTGATATCGTGAGCAGAAAGTTGAATTTTTTCCTTCTTTTCAATTAAGCTACATTTTTCTTCAATTAGGTTGTTTAAAATACCCTGTTTACTATTTAATGAGGACTCAATTTGAGAGTATGAGTGAAGTAATAATGAAACTGTGCTAGAAACACTATCATCAAAGTTAGAACCCTTCAGAGAGGATAGCTCACCTTCAAGCTATTAAAAACAAATGAGAAAATATTTCATTAAAATATAATGGATTATTAATCTCTCTTATGGTAAAAACAGAATTACCTGTGTGATTGTTTTTCTCAATTTTTCAGTCTTTTTCCTCAAAATTTCTATGATAATATCATTTTTTATTTTTTTGTGTTTTTTTAGCAGCATAAAATAGTTCTTACCATCATAAATATTAACATCTTGAAAAAGTTCAAATAAGTAGTCGATTTTTTCTTTTTGATCTATTGGCAGTTACAATATATTCACTAATAATACTCATTACTTACTTGTTAACTATGGTAATAAATTTTCCCAATTAAATTTATATTTAAATAGAAAATGTATTAGTAATATATATTTAAATATATAAATGTAAATGTATAATTATATGTGTGTTATAAGGTTCTTGAGGTTCAGTCAATAAAATATCTACCTATATTTTGGGGATGGTTTAAAGCTATATTGTTCTCATAATCATGCCATACAGTGAACACAACAGGTTACAATAAAATTATATAAGTTACACAGGCACTTTAAAGAATAAGACCAGCACAATATAAATATAAAATGCACATCGCTCATGGGCAAGAAAAGTGACACAACTCAAAAAATCAAATTTTTCAGGAGAGTCAAAAGATGTTTTAGAAGTTATTATAATAATACCTATCATGGGCAAGAAAACCATCCCAACTCAAAATATGACACTGTCCGTAACTCCCCATACAAGTTACCTTTTTTTGAGTTGTGTCACTTTTCTTTCCTATGAGCGATATGTTAGAATATATAACTGTATAAAATTTAAAAATATGGAAGAGTATGAATCTACTTACTGGTGGATATTGCTATTGGTTATTTACTATCAAATTAATAACTGTAGTATACACCTGGACTGGAGGGAGACATTTGGGAAAAAAGGTAAGGAATGAGGGCTACATGTTTTTTCCAGACTTTGAGATAGCTAAATCCATCAGTAAAATTGTAAGTAGATTCATACTCCTCCAATTTTTTTTAATTATGTACAGTTATACAGGGTGTCCCGAATTTAAATGGCATAGGGGACCGATAAACTAAGACAAAAAGTCCTTTAAAGATTTGCTCATTATTGCTTAGTTTTAGAGAAAATCGCAAAAAAAAAGAAACATGTAGCGATTATCACTTTTCAAAGTTCATCAGGCTAGGCAGTGAGATATGTAAACACTTAATGTTATCCTTTACATTATTTTATTTGTTTACATTTTGGCTTCCTTCTAGGATTATAATTCCTAAATCAGACTTCAGTCAGTTACTCAGATATTTTTGTGTGAATAGCATCAGCCACAATGCCACATACATATTCTAATGCTGAATACGCTGATATGATTTTTGTGTATGGTTTCTGTAATGGTAATGCTTTAGAAGCGGTGCGGGAGTATGCAAATAGAAGAGTGCCTAATCGATGAGTCTTTTCCTTAACTTTTAATAGATTACGAGAGACTGGGTCATTCTTAATACGTAATGAAGGCGACCAATTCCAGGCAGCAATAAGAGCAGATCATCGGAGAAGAAATTGTGTCCAACGCCACTTCGATAACAATCCTGAGACTAGCATCCGAAGAGCATCTGCTGCATTAGCAATATCGCGGCAAGCAATATCGCGAACTTTGAAAGGTGATAATCGCTACCCTTACAATCTTCAAAAAGTTCAGAATTTATTACCTCAAGATTATGTCAAGAGATTGAATTTTAGTAACTGGTTTCTTGACAAAATTCGCGAAGATAATTTATTTCCATTAAAAATTATATGGACCGATGAAGCTACCTTTACAAGAGGAGGAATTGTTAATCAAAGAAATTATCATGTATGGGCTCTTGAAAATCCCAGAGCTATTAGAGAGAATAGGTTTCAGCATGAATTTGCTATTAAAGTTTGACTTGGAATTTGGAACGGATTACTGGTGGGACCATATTTTTTACTTAGAAGATTGAATGGTATCACATTTACACATTTTTTGGAGAACGACTTTTCTAATTATTTAGATGACATTCCCTTACAGCAGCGGATTGCAATGTGGTTCCAACTCGATGGATGTCCAGCTCATTATAGCAGAGTTGCTCGAGCTAGGCTGGATATAAATGATCCACAACGATGGATTGGACGTGGAGGAGTAGTACCTTGGCCACCCAGATCACCTGATATGACACCCATAGATTTCTTCGTATGGGGGAACCTTGAAGCAGAAAGTTTATTCGGTGTCAATCAACTCAAGAGAGCAATTAAGAGACCGAATCATAGATGCAGTGCACCAAATATCATCAGAAAAATGTTTAGCTGCAATTTATCAAGTGAGTGCTAGATGTAATGCTTGCATTAGTGCATGAGGATAACATTTTTAGTAATATTTAAATTAAAAATAACATAACATACATATAAATGTAAATAAATAAGTATAAAAATGAAAACTTGTTTTGTTTCTTTATTTTGTGATTTTCCTAAAACTAAGCAAAAATGAGCAAATCTCTAAAGGACTTTTTGTCTTAGTTTTTCGGTCCCCTATAAGTTCCTGAAGTTTTGCCATTTAAATTCGGGACACCCTGTATATAGGATTTTATATATTTATATTGCGCTAGCTTTATTCTTTAAATTGCCTGTGTAGCTTATATAATTTCATTGCAACCTGTTTTGTTCATTGTAGAGCATGATTATAAGAACAATTTAGTCTCGAAACATTGCCAAATATAGTTGTTATTTTATAGACTGAACCTCAAGAACCTTATAATACATTTGATATTAACAGTCAAGAAAATATATATATTATTTATTATTATATTATATGGGTGATTCTGAAACTATGGGCAATTTTCTTTTGGTACTTTTGAACTTTTCCAATGTGGATTAAAAAAAAAAAATTGTATTAGTACTAGGACTCAACCACATCAAATTTAGCAATATAGCAGCTCATGATAGTTGCTTGGTATTTATAAAATTCTACCTAAAATTTCATTGCCACTACAATGACTTCTTATTTATGAAAGCAAAATTCTTATTTATGCATGAGAAGCAGCTCTTAGAATTAAACTATAGTTTCTTCGATGTTTCTGACCATGTGACCTATTGAAAAAATTTGACATTACTTTAATGTTCAAAATATAGTAATAATGATTGACCTAATCTGATGTATTTTAGTCGTATTTTTGACGGGCTTAATGATGGTTGCATCTTTCAGTATATTCTTCATAATATTAAAATCTGGGTTGTTTTTTTTTTTTTTTTTTTTTTTTTTGTTTTTTTTTTTATTTTTTTTTTTTTTTTTTTTTTTTTTTTTTACTCATTGAAATTTACAACTGCATACAGAATATATACATAAAGTAAATGTGTTAAATTTAAAATTATACCAAACATGGTTTTTTTACTAGTAATTTTTTACTTAAACTTGAATCCGAGCTGATCAGATTAAGGTGATTATGATTTTATTCGATTAAGCACCTTATAAAAAAAAAAAAAGAACATACCAAACAATTTTTTTATTTTTTGACCTCAAATTTTGACTTTTCTGATGATGCGATCATTTAGATGATGTATCATTTAGACCAAACGTTTTAAACAGTGTGTTATATTCATACTTCTTCCTTGATTTTACAATCAAGGCAACAAATTTTAGGAAATAATTTGAATACTATAAACCAAAGTATCTAGTTTGTAAGAAAATCATCATTGGTGACAACCATGGAAATGACAAATAACATAAAAATAAATCAGATTTGATCACAAAAACATAAAACTTTTTTATAATTATCATTTTTTTAGTAACAGGTCAGTTCAGGGAAAAATTTTATATTCAAAAAAAGAGGTTAAAAGACAGGGTCATTCACTGAATAGGCAGTGACATGAAGTTGCTCATAGTGTATGAATCACCCATATATATGTACACTTTATTTGCTTAAAAAGTAACCCTTTCTAAGGAAAGTAAGAAAGTTTCTTGATTGGGTCTGTTCCACACTAAAATGTATTATGACCATTATAATTACATTAAGAATTTAATTCAATTACAATTAAAATACAAACATTCATAATTTAAACACATAAAATTAAAACAGTAAAACAAAATAAAATGAAAAGAAATCAAATTATATCCATTTTTTAAATTTCAGATATTCAAAGTGGGATTCTGTTGTTTACTACATTTATGTTTACAGATTATGACCTATTATTAACCCTCTCTTTTATGATAATATTTTTTATCATTCCAATTGATTAAAATGATGTATGCCATCAAATATGACAATGGAAACACAAGATTTTAGAGTAATTATTTGTTATGAGATTAAACTTAAGACTATCATCAACCCAAGCTGCAAAAAACATTACCACAGTGTTTAGGGAAGGTTGTAACAACAGCATGCCACAAGACATTCCAAAACCAAATTTTCAAAAAATTATTGGTCAAAGGCAGGAATAATTAATTTTTCCTTTTTAGCCAAATGTGAAACCAGCACATTCACATTGTACTGCAGTGATATTGACATAATGCATCAAAAATTGTTTTAAAAACAACTTGCATTGGTAAATTAGAAGGGACCTACACACTTACACAACACTACACCTCATGTTTTATCGCAGACAGTGCAGAAACTAAACAAGCTGTGTACAGAAAATGAGGGTAAATAGTTTTATAAAGTTGCATTAAGAAATAACTTCCCTGTGAAAACAAAAATTTCATATGAAATGACTTAATAGCTAGTATGTTTTTATCTGTCAAAGAACATGTGTTATCTACTATATATTTGTCAAATACCAATCACTCATTTAACACGAAATCTCAGAAACCACCGAACGGATTGGAATGAAATTCGATATGTAGCTTCCTCTAGGGCCATAGGTGCTCGCTAAGAAAGGAATTTTAAAAAATCGGCCTGGATCGGGCAAATTTGCGAAAAATGCGATTACAATTTTTATTGGGTGAATAACAATAGATTAATTATCATATGGTATATGGAGATAAGCTAAGTTAAAAAATAGGTTAGATGCTTAAGTGGCACACTTTGACCACAAATTAAGTTACTTATAGTTGCATACAAACAAAAATACGATTGATGTCGAAACCTCATAATATGGTACTTTCTGTGAACTCATGGTGGCTGCAGATGTGTACCCTTACAAGTTTGAGTTGTTTCGTGACGAGAAGCTATTTTCTCAGTTCAGATAGTCTATTGCAACATTGATGTAAACTCATCAATCTAAAATAAAACAACGTAGGAAATGATTCACAGATTTAGTTAGCAACAAACACCTAAGGAACTAGGCTGCTAAATATGTTCAAGCAAATGTAGAAGTCAACAGGGAAGCTGTTAAGAAATACATGACAAATCATCCTGAAATTAGCAGAAAAGTGTTAACAAACATAAAGAGAGACAACCCGAAGTTAAAGGATATGATGTACACACATATTCTGAGAATCACCCAAATATACTTAGAGGGGCTGAACAGAAGTATAAGAAAACCCATCCTGAAATCCATAGAAAGTCTTCAAAAATGTACTCAGAAAATAATCCTCATGTTAAACGTGTAGCTGTAACAAAACGGAATTAATAGAAAGGTTACAGACAGTATGACCCAAAAACTGAATATGAAAAAGACAACAGTCGATATTGGACAACGGCCTACTTGAAATTGGTGTTATGCTGTAAAATGGAAGGACGAGAGCCCTGCCATGCGCTGCAGTAACGGGAAAGTCCAACTTCCTCCCTTTCAAGAATATCCTGAACACTTGCACAGCCTCCTTACTTACGAACATCCTTAGGCTGAGCATTTTCTAAATAATATTTAGAAATAGAACGATTGTTTCCAAATGACATCGTTTGGAGCAAAAGAGAAAACAGAGGGAGATTTCATGCCAACATTTAAGGTGTGAGGACAGGTATATATCACAGAATAGGAAGTCTGATGCCTGGAACACAACAGCAACCGTCATTTATAAATAAATATCAGATAAATTTTGTTGGTGATGACAACCATGAAAGAGACATTCACTGTGGTTACTTTCAAAATGTCAAGCCTACATTCATAGGCCAACTCCAGAAAATTCTTCATGAACATAACAAGTATATCAAGGACTTCAGAGTTTCTGTTGAGTCTGTTCCCATAGATCTACAACATCTCCAGGTAGTTATCAGTGCTAACAAAAAGCCTTCAAATGCTCACTGAGGACGTTACAATACTCCTACCACTAACGAAGTTGCTGTCTTGATTGTTGGCCAGGTGTTTGAAAAGCGAGACTTTGTTCTCCACAGCAGGGACTAAAAACTGATAAAAATCAGTTTATAAGAAAATAAAATAAGAATCAGTGAGTTCTTCAAGCATATGATTCTCTTCAGTATCGTCTCATGTTCTACCATGGAGAAGATGGTTACAGTATTAACATCCCTCAGCGTGACCCAAACACCAATACACCACTTAAGAAAACTGTGTTTGCAGCTGATTTTTACGCCTATATGTTGATGGAGCAAGAAGGTGAAAAACCTTATTTACTTTAGTTTCGTAATCTCCTCAACCAACTTATGCTTGATATGTACGCAAAAATAGAAACAGTAAGACTAAACTTTATTCGAAAAAAAAAAAAAAAGTTGAGAAGTTGAGACTTATGAGAGCCATAAGAAAAGCTGATGGTCTGGTATCAGAGCTGGGTAAAATGGTAGTGCTGCCTCGAAGCTTCACTGGAGGACTGTTAAAGTAATATAAAATTAACTTTTGCAAATTGTCAAATTTACTTATTGAAATTATTCTAAGAATGGAATTTTTTAGGTTTATTTAAGTAATAATAATTATCAACATTAAGCTTAACGTTGACAACTCATTTAAGTTGTCCTTAATCCTAATGTTATTAAACCGTAGCGGAGCATGGTACTTTCAGCTAGTTACATATAAAATTAAATCTTTTTAAATGTGATTTGGTCTTTCCATGTTTGGTCAAGATCTATGTCAGTTTTTATTGTGTACATTTGATTAAGTGAAAAATGTTTATGGTTATTTTTGAAATGAATCGATGCATGGTTAGAAATTTTTCTGATATAACCCACACATAAATATATATTACATGATCCTGTCATGAGTTATAAAGAATACACCTTAACTTTGTATCCACCCAAGTGTCCATACCATAACCACTATTGAGCTTTATACAAAATCGAAATTTTTGAACTTCTCATCTAGCTGCCTGCCCTACCAAGGCCTGGGTTTTAAATAAATTTCAACATCCTATTCTTTTAAGCCACCTCATTATCAGTGAAACCACAAGTTGAGTTGGAAGTAATCGGAAGAGAAATACATTTTTGGTTGTTTGATGATTTTTAATCATCAAACAACAAATGATATATTTCAACTAAAAAGACTTGAAAATTATTTAAACTAGAAATAATTATACTTTAAGCCTTTATCAGTTATGATATAGTCCCTCAAAAAACTGTTTCCAAAGTGCACAGTTCTGTTTTACAATAACAAAAAGCAGAGGGAAGCCCTAGGGTTCAGTGGGCTGTCCTTATTTCTGAATGATTATTTTAAGCATGGATATAACAAAAATTACTAGTTTGGTACACCTATTTTTTCCTGAATATATAAATCGTTAAAATTAAAAATTTATTTTTATCTTAAAATTAAATAAAAAGTATAAGTATATAAGGCCGAATTAATCATTGTCAAAATGAAAATAAAGAAGACAGAAAGTTTATAAAGCAGAATAGGCAATACATTACAGATTCATTGTTTCTTATGATATAATTACTTTATTAATTAAACACCAACATCATTTAATTATAATTAAAATTAAATGTATTAATGTTAAATGTTAATTAAAATTAACATTACTGAATATCTCTATCATAGGAAAAATAAAAATGTTTTAAACCTTCTAATACAAGAAATATGTTTTGAATGATTTCATAGGTTTTGTTTAAAGTTGCTCCCATATTTTTCATTAGATAATCAAATAACTTCTTCCTTGAAAATGTTATGAATTTTTGAACCTAAATTTAAAGTTCAAATTAGTTTAATATTTATGAATTTTAACTATACAATATTAAATATTTCAATATACCATTAGTGGAGTCATAAGAAAGGATGAATGCATATAATTTAAGGATAATGCTTCATAGAGAACTTTAATTTTTTTTTTCTCCATTCGTTTCCCATTAACAAAAAAATTTATATTGGTAATTAATGAAAATTCTTTTCTAATTGTGATCTCATAGTCAAACTGAAATTTGAAAAATGGGGTATGAAATAAGAAATCAACTAACTCCAACATGGGTAAAAAAATTAAAAATTAAAAAAACTACAATGGTGATAGTTTAAAAAAAAAAAAAATTATACATGTCTTATTAAAAAAAAAAGTCTAGATTCCTTTGAAAATAATAATAATAATAATTCCAACAACTTCACCACCTCCATACCTATAACAGAGAACTGAGGGTTAGTAAAGGAATTCGTATTAACTACTATTTTACCAACTGATAATTATCACAAAAGAAAATTACACTTGCTTCAATATTTAAAACAAAATTAAACTTATAAAATGTTGAAAACAAAGTTACACTTATCACAATAGTTTACCCAAAAATTTGAATTGATGAACTTGAGCATGAATGTAGACAATGCAGATATTTTACGCTAACCAGAAACAAATTATAAAACTAAATACAAATTAAATCACTAGTTAGAGCAGGAATGTTTGCACTATGCTAATGTGCTTTGAATTTAGATTTTATTGTGTGACAGGCATTAGTCATGACTGCCAAAAAGGAGTTGATATAAAGTGTTAAAAAATGTCCCATATAACTGCATCTAAGTGAAGATAAATAAAAAAAAAAATATATATATATATATATATATACACATATATATATCAAAATTCTATTTTGTCGACCTTTAGAAATTATTTCTAAGATTGCCCTGGTGTCTGAGCTGGCAAGAACTTGCTGCACGAGTCAGTGGGCTTACTGGCCAGGAGTTTCAGGGTGCCCATTTTTATTCTGAAGAGGATCCGATTTGAGAAAGGGATCGAAACATAAATAGAGGGGAAAAAAAGTAATAAAGCAGATAGTGTTTAAATAAAATATTGTTAACCCTTTAGTGCATGATTTTTTCTTTTTCATTCAAATAAATTTTTTTGAATATGTTTTGGTCAGGTTATTATTAGAAAAATACTGAAAAAAATATTTTTAACCTACAAACCATTTTAATTAATAATATACATTATGTTGCACATAACTAAAAAGTGATTTATCTCGATAATAAAAAACAAGAATTTTATCCTCATTGATATTTTGCAAACTACATACCTTGGGAAAAGCCACAGAAATTTTATTTGTTAAAAAAATACAATGGATGTTATAAAAAGAAATAAGAAAACTTTACTGGAAGGAAGGAGGAGTTTCCCTCCACAACTGAGGACTTGCAGGAGTAAGTGACAATTAGAGACATGCCTGATCCAGTTAGGGGATGCAAAGTCCTCTCATGCCTTGAGGGATGATGTAGTGTCTCTAATACAAGATTTAGTTCCAAAAAACGCAAAGAGAGTTCGCTGCCATAAGTATAAATATAATGTTGCAGATATGCTACACTATGCACTAGAGCAGAGTTCCCCAAACTTTTTTGTTTTGTAGAACCCTTGCCATGTTTTTTTCTCTGTTTTATCAGGGTGGCATCTTCCCAGATTATCTTGCAGAAACGGAGATCGCACTGTAATTATAATACCGATTGCTAAAACTTTTAAAAAGAAACTATTGAGGAGTACTCATGTAATTTTGCATGATTGAATATTAAACTATTAATAACTAAAGTCATGATTGGCGTAATTTATCTAGCTTTGCTAATTACGAGTACAAAACTAAAATTTAATAAAAAAAAAAAATAATAATGTACTTACTTTTCTCCAGCACTCTCAAACAAAATAACACTGACTCACTATAATTGTGTGATACACTATCTGTTTATATTTTTTTTAATATTTTCTAAGCACTTTCCTTTTCAAGATTCAGGAAACGAATAAACGTATTTGTCCCACATTCGTATTTGAGTGACGAATTGAACAAGTCAGTGCAAGGTAGCAAAGCTCTGAGGCTGCGACTCTCAGGTTTTTACAAGTTCAAAATGTATTGCGACCACAAAGCGAATACCAACATCCTACAGCTTACACAATTTTATAAACATATATAATAATTTTTTTACTTCATAGGTACTTTTATAAATAATGTATATGTTTTGATATTATATGATAGTATGATGTAAGTAAATAGGTACTATCAGTGTATGTGTTGAGATCCACTATCGTGGACCCCCATTTTCATTTCATGGACCCCCAAATTTTTTTTTCGCTGACGTAGACCCCTTGCAGGTTGTCATAGACCCCTAGGGGTCGATATAGACCACTTTGGGAATCACTGCACTAGAGGGTTAAACATAGGACTATTACCCGACTATTATATAATACTATATATATATATATATATATATATATATATATATATATATATATATATATATATATATATATATATATGGATAAATTTCTTGACTGTTACTATTAAATGTTTAGTAAGATTCTTGAGGTTCAGTCAATAAATAAAAAACGACTATTTTGGCCACATCTCGAGACTATATTGTTCTCATAATCATGCCAATGTTACTAGTGGATATGGAAAAATTCATATCCATTTTCCATATCCACTAGTGACATTGGCATGATTATGAGAACAATATAGTCTTGAAATGTCGCCAAAATAGTTATTTTTTATTTATTGACTGAACCTCAAGAACCTTACTAAACATACATACATACATATATATATATATATATATATATATACAGGGTGAGTATCTCTTAGCGTAAAAAAAAAAAATGGGGGTGAAACTAGATCAAAAGTGTAGCCAAATGCCGCAGACCTCACCTTTCTATTCCAATCCGTTGCAGATATATGGTAAATAAACGATTTTTTGGAGGAAAGCATGTTTTTTACGATAAAAGCTGTAATATCTCCATTTTGTTTAAATATTTTTCAATATTGATCACATTTTCGGATTTAGCAATAAATTTCCTATAAGATCGGAGTAATTTAACCTTGAATTTTACAAACTTGGGACCTAAAAAATATCTTTATCTTCACCTAATTTAGGGAAGTTACAATTTCTTATAATACTTCAGCGCTCACTGCTTTTCATAAAAACAATCCACAAAACTGCAAAGCTCTCAAAAACTTGCAAATTTAATAAGCTTTCAAATGATATGTTAAACGTAATGATTTTGTTTTAATTTCATGGAGAAATTTACTTTTGAAACCGAAAAAAAACATGGTGTTCTCATTTAGCATACAAATCAGGTACTTTGGTAAATAAGACATTATGATAATCGCTTGATGAAAATCTGTATTTTAAATAAAAGAAACACTTCATTAGAATAAAAAGCAAAGAAAAAATATAATATTTATTGACATAAATTTTAGGCCAGTTCAGGTATTCATAATAACAACAGCGACTTTGACCTCTCTCAGTACTAAGCACATTATCGCTATTTCATAGTTATTTTCCTGTTTATTTTGAAATGGGAGGGGATTATTGTTTATTATTTTATTTTTTATTTGATATAATGATTGAAAGTTTGATTTGGAAATTAAGAAGCTACAGAGATTATATATATATAAGTTCGGATACAAATATAAACCAACGATATACATGGATAGGTAGAAATGCCTTCCCCTGTAAAAACAGATTCATCTATCTATAAAATTCACCTCAAAAAGTGGTATTCTTCAATACCATCTGCATTCAGAAGCTAACAGTGAAATTGAGGTCTATGTTTATTATCATTAGGTTATAAACCTTACATTGTGAATACAATATTTAATTTTACCTTAGTTTAATTTAAAAGTCTAATGTCCATTAAGGAGAGAATTAGTCTATTACTGAAAGAACCACTAAACACTTATCTTATCTTGCCCAGTCCATTCTTTGTCTCCTGGTTCCATAATCTTCTATGACTCCAGACACCTAGCTGCTCCAAGGCCCAAAACTAACTGACCCTCTTCTTTGCTCCTTGTCTCATAACCAACGGTCCCTTTTTCCTACCTGCCTCAGGGGCTGGTATTACCTCCCCAGGTATTGACGGAGTCCCTAATCCCTGGGCTCCTACCTGGTTTTGACCCTAACTTCCAATAGTTGCTCTTCCTGAACTTAAAATGCAAATATCATTACAATATATATATATATATATATATGGACAACAAATTCTGGAAATATCACTTTTCATTAAGAATCATTTATTGGATCAAAATTTACACACTAATACAACAAAATTTCATTGTGTCCTAATGGATAAAGCAATAGATGCTGAAATCATGTAAATAAAACAGTTTCCTCTTGATTCTCATGATGATGTATTTCTTGTGGGGACTAAACAGATGATAAATCATCAATGCATAAACTCTGTCTGATTTCTTAACACATCACACTTGCATTGACACTTACAGTACCTTCAACAGACAGTGAGGTAGCTCAGAGGGTAAGGCACTGAATTCAAAACTCTAGGGCTAAAGTCTGGCTGAGGGCAGAAAATTTAAATTCTGTTATATCAGTTGTAAATTGACTTAGGGGGGTCTAGAGACACTCCTGAGGCATACCCAGCCTCAATAAAGGGGGTTCCCTTAATTGGAAGGAAAAAACCAGGGGGATGAGCGTGATTGGTGACAACACCATCACCTTGTAAAACCATTGGTCTCAAAACAATACTTCCAAACCAAGTATTAAACCCAAGACTCTTCATGGGTAGTAGCAGTACAGTTTTTTAAGACAGTGAAGTAAATACAAGTCACAAGGCCTCTCTAAGTTCTTTAGAGTAGATTTCAAAAGTTAGATAAACAAGAATAAATCCAAAGATTCTATGAAGTGAGGAACATGGCCGCAACTGCTATGCAGCTAACTAAAACGTCTCCGTGTTTACTCAAGTGATCAGTGGCATTAGCTCGAGACTTTATAAATATTGTGAGTATACATAATAGAACAATTTGTGAAGTTTTTCCAGCTAGGTGAGTCCCTAGAACTAATTTATTAAGGTGGTCATTAAGTGTGAGACAGGATAGTTGGGCACAATGTCCACAAGTAAGGCAGTCATTAGTCCTGAACACCTATTGAAACAGATAAGAGATTCCAGCCATTAATTAACATGCCTTCTGATAGTTCAGTACTCCAACCATCAAAACCTCTAACAGATATCAAGCCACCTCCAATCAACGTTACTGGTCTTGATAACTACATTCGATTTTGTCATATTTCCAAATTAATTGGTCAAACCAATTTCCAATGTTACTCCAGATACCATGACATAAAAATAAACACTGAGACAAAAGAACATTATGAATCACTGGTATCCCACCTAAAAACTCAAAACATCCAGTTTCATTGTTATCAATTAAAAGAGGAGAAGGCCTACAGGGTAGTACTACAGCGACGTCACTAATATGTGTCTCCCGGTGCCATAAAAAGAGATTTGGAGCAGTTAGGTCATAGCATCAGGCATGTCTCCAACGCACTCCACCGCTCTGAAAAACACCTGCTCCCATTGTTCTTTGTGGATCTGGAGCCGGTAGAGAACAATGTAGAAGTTTTCAATATCAAAAGGCTGGTGTACCCCGTGGTTAAATTTGAAGAACCACGACTCAAAAAAGAAATAGCACAGTGCACCAGATAACCAAAACCTAGGCCACACAAAAACTTATTGCAATCAACAAGCAAGGTGTGTCAAATGTGTAGGACCACATTTAACAGCAACTTGCTTAAAACCACGAGATACACCAGCCATGTGTGTCCTCTGTGGTGAGAGCTATCCTGCCAACTATAAGGGTTGCCAGGTGTACAAACAGCCCATGGTAGTACTTGTATCACCTAATAATTGTCCCTCTAATATACCTTATAAAGAGCTTTTAGGTAGTCTTATGTACCTAATGATTGCATCTCGTCCAGATTTATGCTATTCCGTATCATATTTTGGCAGATTTCAAAATTGTTATGATCATACCCATTTTAAGCACCTTAAACATATTATTAAATATCTTAAATATACTGTTAATGTAGGCTTAAGTTTTGGATCCTCTGGCAATAAAAATTTTGATATTAATTCTTTTGTCGATGCGGACTATGGTTTTGACAAAAATGATAGAAAGAGTGTTTCAGGACATGTTATTAAGTTAAATGATAATGTAATAAGTTGGTGTTCTAGAAAACAAAATGTTGTTTCACTCAGCAGCTGTGAAGCTAAATATTATGCGCTGGACGACTCTCTTCGAGAGACATTGTTTTTGAAGAAATTATTGTTTGAAATATTTAATGTTAAATGTATTATTAATGTGTTTGAAGACTATCAATCCACCATTAAAGTGTGTCAAACCCTTGAAACTAAAAGGTCGAAGCATTTTGATATCAAATATAATTTTGTCAAAGACCTTGTTACTAAAGGTATTATTAAATTAAATTATATTGAAACAAATGAACAGATAGCTGATGTCATGACCAAATCTTTGGAATTATGCAAATTTGAATACTTTTTTGGAAAATTAAACTTGGTTAGATTTTGATTATTTTATTTTATGTAATATGGGATTAGGAGGGGGTATTGATATTAATGTAACCCTCATATTTATCTTTTATAACATTTTTGTTTTATATATTTTGTTTAGTTAATAATAAGTTTTGTCAGTTTAAGTTTCCCATAAAACTCTACAATCCTGATTCCAATCCTTTAGGCAGCGCTTCATTGCAGGTAGGGACAATAATGCTTAACACCAGCGATGGGGCTGTAGAACATCCAATCCCCGAGGTAGAGTTCTTTCCCATGTATTATCCTTAAACGATTACCCTATCCTTTCACCTAACAATCCTACCTACTGGCCTACATCCCTAAAAAAACGCCCAGATATACTAGACATATTGGTCACCTTTCAAATACCTATTGATATTAATGTAATCCTCATATTTATCTTTTATAATATTCTTGTTTTATATATTTCGTTTAGTTAATAATAAGTTTTGTCAGTTTAAGTTTGTATTGGCACCATTGTGATTTAGGCATTAGTATAAGCTGTTGTAGTTCTCGCCCCACCAACTTGTCTAACTTGTGCCTTCTCTCAATACATCACTCTTGTTTTCTAGTGATTTCTTCTTCTTTCTTCCCTGCTTTTGACCCAATTTAATAATACCTGCTTCCCAAACTACAATAGATTCCTTAGATGACCTTTCCTCAGACCATAGCCCAGTTTGGTTTACATTACATTCTACTCCTATGATCAAACCTTCTCCTCCATCCTTAATAACTGGATGGGTGGACTGGGACAAATTCCGTTCGGCTTTAGAAAACCATTTTGACCTCAAAATTCCACTAAAAACTTGTCGACAAATAGATGTGGCAATAGAACATCTTACTAAATTAATACAAACCTGTAAGCACTTCACAAAATAGAACTAAAATTTCAGAAAGTATTATCTTACCACGATTTATTCGCATTTTATTAGTAGAAAAACGTTGAGCAAGGGCCAAATCAAACGGCATAGAACTCAATATCCATTGGACAAAACCAATTATATCAAATTAACTAACAAACTTAAATCAGAACTTGAAAAACTAAAATTTGAAATTTTACAGGAACAAACTGAACAACTATCTGTATCCGACAAATCATTATGGACCACTACCAAAAGACTTTTAACATTGAAATCCTCTCCTTACTCCAGCTCAAACCTGGACCAAATCTGATTCAGAAAAATTTCAGGTATTTGATGAACAAATACATAATACTTTTAAACCTCATTCTGATATCATAAATCCTAACCATGTAGAATGTATTGAAGCAGAACTGACCCTTCCTCCTAAAGCCTTTCACCCTTCAGATATAATAGCCATAATCCATAGATTGCCTTCCAACAAAGCTCCTGGACATGACCTTATTACCTCAAGAATCCTCAAATGTCTTCCAAGGAAAGCAGTATTACTCCTAACTTACATTTATAACACTGTCCTCTGTACTACATATTTTCCTGATTCTTGGAAATTATCAGTTATAAAAATGATCCTAAAACCTAAAAAACCACCAGAAAATCTTTCCTCATACAGACCTATTTCTCTCCTTCCTATCATGGGAAAAATCCTTGAAAAGCTCCTTTTGAACCACCTTTATTCCTTCCTTGATTCCCGTCACATTATTCCTGATCACCAGTTTGGATTGTCAGTTTCACTCCACTACTCAGCAGTGCCATCGTGTGGTGGATGTTATCTCATCTGCATTGGAGCGCAAGATGTAATGCACGGGCGTCTTTCTTGACGTTGAACAGGGCTTCGACCAGGTACGGCATCCAGGACTGCTTTATAAACTATGCCAATTCCTTCCATCTACATATTTCCTCATCCTCCATTCCTACCTTTCTGATTATTTAAATTAATTAAAACTGATTATGTGTATATAAAGCTAACCATAATTCTACATGCTCATCCATCTCTCCTCAGACCGCTGGTATTCCTCAAGGTAGTATCCTGGGTCCCATTCTTTATACCGTGTATACAGCTGATATCCCAACTCATCCTAATACTATCCTAACAACCTATGCTGATGATACCAGCATGTTATCAGTCAATGACGATCCTTTAGCTGCATCCCAGACACTCCAGTCACATATCACTTCCATTGGAGAATGGTGCCATAACTGGAGAGTTAAGATAAATCCTAGCAAATCCCAGCAAATAACCTTTACCTTCTGTCGAAAACCTATCTCATCCAGTCCTGTATCTTTTAATAGTGTACCACTAATTAATGTAGAACAAATACGATACCTTGAATTTTATCTGGACAAGAGACTTACCTAAAACCCTCATACAAGATTAAAAAGACAAGAAGCTGCACGTCGATTTCAACTGCTACAACACTTGCTTGACAAACTTTCAAATCTCCCGATTCACTAAAAGAAACTCATCTATATGACAATTATCAGACCAATTAGGATTGATGAATTAATTGCCACTTCTTTTGGGATTATTTTATTAGAAAACTAGTTTCGAATGCTAAACATTCATCTTCAGTTTTTAGGAGGTCTAAGAGATAACTAACAATCCTAGCTAGTAGTAATCCTAGAGAGTTATCTCTTAGACCTCCTAAGAACTGAAGATGAATGATTAGCATTCGAAACTAGTTTTCTAATAAAATAATGTCAATAGAAATGGCAATTAATTCATCAATCTTAATTGTATTGATCCTTCTATACCATCATGTGTACCTCGAGTGATTATCAGACCTATTTGGACTTAGTGTATAGAGTTACGGAGATCCATCCAAACCATCGAATTCTTTCCGCATCCAATCACTCCAATCCAAAATCCTTCAAAAAATCGTTAATGCCCCTTACTTTGTCACAAATCAATTGATCCACAATGACCTTAATATCCCATATGTCACCAATTTGGCACGAACCAGATACCTTTCCTTTCATAATAAACTTACTCCTCATCCAAATCCACTTGTTGCACAACTTGCTTCCCATTCCAATCCTGGCAATCCTCCGAGGCCTCTAAAAAGAAGATGGCCTCGTGATCTTCTTTTGTAATTATTTCATTAGAGTATACTACCAATGGGTAGTTCCTCTGCAAGTTTTAATCATGTCATTATTTTTTATTGTATACCGCATGTTTACTAAATGTGTTTTTATTAATACAGTTGTAAATTTCTGTTAATAAAAGAAAAAAAAAAAAAGAAAAAAGATTCTATGAAAAAAAAAAAATAATGCCACAGCCTGATAAACATAGTGTTATATGGGATTACAGCTTTGAGAAAGAATATTCCAAAAGGCAAAGCAGAAGCTTTTACTCTCAGACACTTAACAGATCCATGAGTACTGGTCCTCAATGGTAATAAGCTGCAGTGGAAACCCTCTACTTAAGCAGTAAAATACCTATAGTAGCGGACACGAAATTAGGCGGGTCTGAAAAATTGCAATGTTGCCAGCTCATGCCCAACAACCCAAACCCAACCGATTGAAAGGATCCTTTACCAGATATTTCAAAGTACGTTGTAATGGATTAAAGTTTGCTCAAACGATTGTGTTTTTATGGCTACACTCTTATTACATAAAACTTTATATCAATTAAATTAATATTATCAAATCTGTCAGCAACAAAGAAGCTGATAATTGAAACTCAGTAGAGTTAAAATAATTGGAACACATTTCATAAAGAGGTGCTAATGAACATTTTCAATCACCTATTTTTCTATTTAAAATTTTCAAAAATTATACTTTTACTTAAAAGAATTTTATAATTTTTTAATGAAAAAATATGAAGAAACTCTTTCGCAAAATAAGTTTATTTTTATTTTTTACGAAATGTTTTTTTTTTTCTTATAAGACATACAGTTATTTTTTTTACAAAACAGTTTTTTAAAATTAAAACATTTTTTTTTTTCTCTTTTTAATCAGGTTTTTTTTTCTATCAAAACATACAAAGAGTTGCTATCCATTTATTTCTTACCAAAACATACAAACATTATTGATATTTCATCTATAAATAGTGATAAGTAAAACTAACACAACAACGAAATCCTTAAAACGTACAGTACGAAATTGTAATCCAAATGATAAGTCCAGTTCAAAGCAGGGTCAATAGCGTTTAAAATAAATTAAAATACAGAAAACCAAAAAGCATACAAACAGATTCAAATACCATGGAGGACAGAGAACGAATGAGATAGGGATTGTGGTCAAGTGTAAAAGGGCAGTAGGCAACAATGGGAGGTCAACGTTGCCACCTACTGGCTGGTGAAGGATCCTTTCAATCGGTTGGGTTTGGGTTGTTGGGCATGAGCTGGCAACATCACAATTTTTCAGGCCCGCCTAATTTCTTATCCGCTACTATAGGTGTTCATCTGGATCATTGTCTTAATTGGTTCACCATTATTTTTAAATTGACTCAGGCTTATGAAATATTGGCAATGCTGTGTCCAATAATCAATAGAAAACCCAGTCTTAAAACAGTTATAAATATTTTAGTTTAAAAAACAATACTCTGACCATTGATAAAGTGAAGTGTGAGGGTACATCATCCTGTATGAAGCATGAAGCATCACAAACTTTTCAATCAAAAGGTCCAGAAAATTTCAGATGCCAAAATTTCAGTTTGTAATAGTCAACTACACCGTGGAATAAGAATAAGAATAAATTAATAAATAATTAATGATTTCAATTCATGAAATTTTTCCTTAGCCTCTAATACTCTTTAGAAAGATATATAAAATGCTTTCTTCTCTACATTCATTTATAAAAATATTCTGAAAACTTATAAACATAGAACATAAAAAATCATCATAATGATCAGATAAAATACTGTGGGTAACTTACTGGTGAAACGCATCCCGAAAAAAATACTTCAATAAAACCATTTGTTTCTCTTTGACTAAGTAAATTTGATATATTCCCTTTACTTGGTTGTTTATTTTCAAATTTAAAAAAAAAATCAATTGCTGAAAAGCCATAATAAAAAATAATTTGGAATGAATCTTGAAATTTCAAAAAACTAATAATTCTTAAATAGTTCAGTAATGTTACTATTATTATAAGAAAAAAAAATAAAACATACAGTAATCAAGTTGTTATGCTTAGGAGACTAGGGTAAAATGGTCACTGTAAGGAAGTATTCTATATAAAACTAGTTAATAGGAAATTCTATCAAAAAAGTACTTAATATCTATAAAAATGTTGAATCAATAAATATCAATTAATCAATAAAAAATAGAACAAGCAATAACAAATGGCATACACAAAAATTACAAAGTGGCTACTACACTCCAATGATCAGATATGGTTGAAAATGATAACTACATATATCTGTCATCCCAGTGAATAAGTGGTTATGTCTAATTTTGACCAAAATGAGTTAAGTATCTAAAAAGAAACATGGAGGTTTTTCTTCATGGTGAATAAGTGTTTAAGTAAGATGATAATTTTAAATATCTATGTTTTAAAACAAACATCTTACTTAAACACTTATTCACTGGGAAGAAAGATATGATAAATATATCTATTTGCTTTTGCACCCTCAAGTTGTGCCTGAAATAGCTCTGATGTAATAATCGCAGCTTTACCCCCTTTTTGGTTAAAAAGGGAAACTTTAACTAGGAGTAAAAACAGAAGATTGTTCCCTGGAACTTACCATCAACTCTTCCAAAGTTGCTCATGCATATTCTCAAATTCTTATATGTATGAATGATCTCCATTTAATTAAATAATTTGACACAAGAAGCAACTAGATGCAGTGGCTACTTAAATCACATTACCACCAAAGTAGAACTTTCTATTAATTATATGGTATATCACATTAAAATAAATTTTACTAGGTTTTTTTAGTAATATGCCTATACAAATTGGATCAACAATGAAAAATCAAATAACTATAAAATCACTAAACAAATATCTCAGATAAGTACTAAAGAAATTAGGAAAACCATGAAAAATTGAAAATCTCTCACACATTGATAGAACAATGATGGTGTCTCAGTATTTTAAAGCTTCACTAACAAATCAGATCAGTTCAGCCAACAGGAAGGTGGTGTAGATCAGTGGGTAAGGCACTAGACTGCCAGGATCCTTTGCTCGAGTTCAAGTGAGTCAGGAGACCTTCCAGGGGCATACCCAGCTTCTATAATCTGGGTCCCTTAATTGAGGGGAAAACCTGGTGGCTGAGCATGATAAGGGCCAAATCTCTAATCACAACTGTTTGTCTAATAACAGTCCACCCTTACCAAAGTGAATTGTATTGTGAACCCAAGAATCTTCATGGGTTGTAGTAGTACAGATAATTCAGTCAGTAACAGTCAATGAGCTCTCTACCTTCACTGGCCATCTCACCCAGTCTCTTGTAAAAACATATATTGACTAAAATTTATAACTTATTTAAAATACTAACTTTCATATTATTTAAATAAAACAGTAAAAGTGGTAAAGGGAGTTTTACATAAAAATATTTTATATTCAATAATAAGATTTTTTAAAATTATGTATATATATAAAATTATAATTACCTTGTAAAAAAATAGATTTTCCAGCTCCATTATTTCCAACTGTAGCAAAGATATTAAACAAATGAGGACAACTAAGTAATTAATAATAGCTAACAATGGAAGGGTATGTATATTACAGTCTTATCCATAATGCAAAAAATATGAATGTAACTAATAACAAAATATTGTCTGTACAATGATACTCACAATCTGTTAAAGTAGTTACTAAATTTCAGTACATTGAATAGAGTTAAACTTACCAATTACATTGTGACAAGGCAAAATCCCATTAATAATGTTGGAACCATGAAAACTTTTGAAATTGTTGATGATTATCTGAAATTATTAAGTTATAAAAACTTTACAGAATAGAAACATAATTTGTAAGTTAGGTTTGAGAAATCAACCAGGAATAAAAATAACTCCTATTTATAAATTAGTAATAAATAAATTATTTAAATTAAAAAACAGCTTATGATTTAAGTTTAAAACGCGATGCCTACGTTTTTAATATGCATTTTGATCCGATCAAATATTAGGAACAACTGAGTCTGTTTTTAATTTAATTATTATCCTTATATAGCGGGAAAATTATATACAGACTTAGAATTTTATAAATGCACAATCCATTCAAGTTACTATGAGTACAAGATTTTTTGCCACTGTATATTAATTGTGAAAATCGTAGATTATATTCTCTAAAAATCATTTTAGTTACGTCTAAAATTGAATAAACGATTATGTTATAGAAGCAAAGAAACATGTCAGCAGAAAAGTATGTATCATGAAGGTGACATTCATATGAAATATTTGCTGTGGGTATAGTTGTTACAGCAGCTTTTTTCTCCCAAAAAAATTAATTCAACTATTATTAAATTAAAACTTTTAATCTAATTGCAATAAGTAGTGGAATTTGAATTAGCTTTGCCCCCCTCTCCCTTTCACTCGAAACAATTAATTGATCAGAAATGATGGTTCTTATCATTTCTTCATGTAAAATAATGCATTGCATAACCAAGGTACTCTCCAAAACCAATATTTCTTAGCATTTTCTCTTTTTAGCTTATTACAGTGCCTATACATAAATGAAACAAATATAGTGTTATTTCTACAACATTATTTTTTAAACCCTAAGCCACTGTTAGAAATACGAGTTATGTAGAAATTTTATAGCGATGGGCTACAATACTTTACCAAATTAAAACAAATCACTGAAAAAATATAGTGTCCAAAAACCAGTAGACGCCCTAGGGGTAAACTGAGTTTTAGGTAGAAGGATTATACTAGGCTTGATCTTGAAATAAGCAGGCCCCACTTAGTATATGGGTTGACTGGGCTATAGCCTAGAGCGCCAAATGTTTAGGGGCTCTAAATTTCCCAAAAATTGTTGACGTAAATACGTCTTTAAATTTGCTACCGTATGGGGGCAATCCACAAGATCATATTTCTATAGGATCATTTCTGTAGTTTGTTGATCTTCACCTCGGCGGTAATCGTCGGGTGCCTCAAAACCTCAGGCAGTATGCAAATGCATGGAGCCTGATGTATTACTTATCAAATACATGCCTCTTACATAGGGTTACTATGGACGGGAAAACAATAAAAAAATAAAATGGGAGCAATCCTAAAAACCTAATGATAACAAAATCGGGGAATACAGATTGGTGTTGTAATTTCGAATCTATCCTTTACTTTATCTATAAATGTACAAATGGGCTTGTCCAGTATTGGTTATGATTGATTATGTATCACGTTTGCGTGTTGAAACTGAGATTTGTGTTTTGATCTCTGTGCCATGACTGTTAGACTATCGAATTGATCATACAAGTCATAAAATAAAAATGAAGAAAAAGTTGACTGGTGCTGAATTTAAGAAGAGAGCTGTGAAAAGACTGAATGATGAAAAGGAACTGTTAGGCCAGTTGCACACACACCGACTTTTTTCCGGCCGGCAAAAAACCGACCGATATTTTGCCGGTGCTAGTGCTTGCACACACACCGACTTTTTGCCGGTCAAACAATTAGAAGAATTATAATTTTATTTTATTTTTGACTTTTCGACCTAAAACGTTTAACAATTTCTGATTAACAAATTGATATTGTTCCATTCGATTCAGTAACTCAAGCAAATAGTAGCTTTTGTAATTATAGTGCATAAAACAGTAATTATAATGCAGTGGCAGGCGCCGGTAGCTCACCGGCATTTTGCCGGCCGGCAAAAAGTCGGTGTGTGTGCAAGGTTACTATTTGACATATCGTTCACTATTGAAATTTGGACGACCGGTAAAAAACCGGCCGTCCAAAACCGGTGTGTGTGCAACGAGCCTTAAAGAAAGTACCGAATATTGGTACTTATTTATAATAATATTATAAATATTTTTTTTAAAAACACCTTCGTCTGAGTTAAAATTTTGTTCTGATTTTAATGACTGGAAACATGGTCAAACCTAATCAAACATCATGAACAGTCGGCTGACCACAGACATAACATGCTCATTTACATTACTAGACAAAAAAATTACAGAGTCAATACCATGTCATTGACACAGTACGAAGAAGAAGTAAAATATTGGCAAAATGTTTTATCAAGAAAAATGTGTTGTCAAATTTCTTGCTGTAAGAGGATTACCTTTTCGGGGAGATAACGAAACTTTAGGATCCACTTCCAATGGACTCTATCTGGTATGTAAACATAAAACGTATAAAAAAGTGTGGGAACAAAGGCTCGGGACATGTATCTTACTCATCTGCGAACACATGTAATGAATTTATTGATGTGATGGGGAATATTGTTCTTCAAACCATTCTGAACGAGATAAGAAATGTTAACTCTACTCCCGACTGCTCCCACACAAACCAATTAGCTATTGTCCTTCGCTACGTGTCTTTGGAAGAGTGTGAACCGATAGAACGCCTGTTAAAGCTGTTGCCTGGGATAGGTCATCCTTCCAAGAAGGATGTAATTCCTCAGAAGAAGCTGTAATAATAAACTGTCTTTCCGAATTCGGACTAGATATTAAGTATTTACGAGGTCAATGTTTTGACAATGTTTCTAACATGTCTGGGGCCTACACAGGCTGCAGGCCAGGATTATGCAGCACCACCCACTAGCAGCATTACTTCCTTGTGCGGGGCATTCATTGAACCTTGTTGGTTCCCCTGCTGCTGAATGCTGTACTGAAGTGGTCAAATTCCATGGGATGACAAAAGCATACCCTCCATCTTTCAGCGGCTACGAAACAGATTCACACTTTAGAAGCTTTCATCGAAAAAAGAGGCGAATTTGACAAATATGAACAATCCACCACTGCTCTTATTGGATGTGAAACTCCCACTTATTCCAGAATTAGAAGATGAAAAATATTTGCTGATGAAACAGATGAGAATGAAGTAGAATTTGATGGAAGGTCAGCTTTTAGAATTAAAGTTTATCTTAAAATAATTGATTCATTGAAATCAAAATTGAGTGGACGGAAAAAAGCATATGAAGTGCTGTCGAACCGCTTTGAAGTTTTGTCACTTATGGTGTCGCCGTCGAAGGAGTCTTCAAATGAATCTATTACGAAGGCTGCAACGAAGATGGTAAAGTATTATTCAGTGGATTTCAGTGAAGAATTCGTAAACGAGAGTTATATGAATAAATCCACCTATCTGCAAAGCGCAGCATAAAATACCTATATAATCCCCTGCTCATCTCATCAGATCATCATTAGAAGACCATTCGTAGTAGTTGCTATAGTTCTTAATTAGTTAACAGTTTTATTATTGTAATTTGTATTTGTTTTATAGTAAATTCCTTTTTAAAAAAGTAATTTTTGTGTTGAGTCACATAACTGGCGCCCGAACTAAACAGGAACTCGATTTGACGATCATATGTCCTCAAGCGAAGATCTGTTTTCTTCATTACTATTTGCCATCACAGCAAATACCAGAGATACCAGCCGCCGCAGCTGCAAGATATAGATAACTGTAAGTTAGTTCTATAATTAGAATACTAAATAATCATTTATTTCGCTTTTTACTTTTATATAACATTTTATTGTATCTTTTTTTTGTAACTCTTTTAAATTCATCATTCCTCTAATTAAACCAGCCAAATTAAAAATGACTAGCACACAATCTCCTCGAAGTCATAAACTTCGAAGAGAGGATTACGATCATATTCCTACCTTCGACGGAAACGCTAACGACTTACTTTACTTTGTATCCACTGTAGAAGGTGTCTATAATATTTTATGTAATACCCATATTCAACAGAGAGAGTTGAATCACTTACAATTATTAAACAAAGTTAAGAGTAGATTAGTAGGATAAGCTCGATCCCTCATTTTGACTCAATCAATTGCGACTATACCCGCATTACTGGACATATTAAAAAGAAATTTTTCAAATAGCCGGTCATATGAATCCTTAAAAGCGGAAATTTACGCGTCAAGACCCCATAATAAGGAAAGCCCTACAGAATCTCTCAATCGACTCGAAAACCTGAGATACTTAATTTTTGCCAAAATCAAACTTGACGGACTTAATGACCAACAGCTAGAATCACCTGTTTCTTACCTAGAAAAAGAAATAATTTACCACATGTATTCCTGCCTATCTTGGCAGCTTTCTAACCACATTATGACTTTTGATCCCAACAATCTAGAAAAAGAAGAATTATCAATTTGCGCTGTTCATTTATAATCGATCAATTGTACAAAAACAAAAGCGAACAAAGGAATCATCAAAATTATCTACAACCGAGATCATTTCCGAATTTCTTTCATCAAACAAAACCTTTTCATCAAAACAATTTTCCTAATCAGCAATTTGCGAATAACCAACAAATGAGAACCCCTTTCAAACAACAATTCCAACCTTTTCAACCTAATTTTTCTAAACCACAAAATTTCAATCAACAGGTTCCCAAAAATAACCCAAATGACCCACGTCATCGTTTTAATAATCGTCCTATCCCTAATCATAAACCAGACTCCCAAAACACTGTTTCTGTGAGAACATGGATTTCAAAAATTTTGTTTCCCCCTACGAACTGACTCATTTAAGAAAAACCTAATTTGATGACAAAGAATGATGAAGACAAAGATGAAACCATACGAATTTTAACAGAACGCTTAGGAGCAACTGGAAATGCAGTTGCAACAACAAAGTCAAAATACAGACTCAAACGAAGAGTCTGTATGATGTACTTTATATGATGTGCTCACTCATGCTATGAATATATAGAAGCCAGATTCTGTATTAGAGACTCAGTATATGGATCCTGTTTTTATATAGCAACAGGCTTCCACGGATTACATGTAATCATTGGTACTATTTTCTTATTAGTATGTTTAATACGTCATATTAAGTGCCACTTTTCAAGAAATCACCACTTCGGATTTGAAGCAGCAGCATGATACTGACACTTTGTAGATGTAGTATGATTATTCCTATACATTTCAATTTACTGATGAGGTAGATAATATATAATCAATAATCCTTTTAGTATAAGTAATATATTTGACTTCCAATCAAAAGATCTTAATGTAAGAAAGGATAATATATATATAATCCTTGTATCAGCATCTGTAGCTTTAACATTATTTGTTATCATAATAATATTATGCACAATTATCTCAAAAACATCAAAAAAAGATCGAGAAAAAAGATCCCCCTTTGAATGTGGATTTGACCCTAAAAGATCTTCACGAACCCCATTTTCTATTCAATTCTTCTTAATCGCAGTATTATTCCTAATTTTTGATATTGAAATCGCTATCATAATCCCCATTATCCTAACTATAAAATGAAGAATAACTAGCACATGAATCATGACTGTAACCATCTTTATTAGCATCTTAGTTATTGGGCTATATCATGAATGAAACAATGGTGTTCTCGAATGAGCCAAATGGGACTGTAGTTAAATTTAACATTTAATTTGCAATTAAAAGATACTAATAAACAATAGCCTGTCTCATAAATAGCACATCAAGACAAGACGCTTTTTTAGTCACAGGCAGCGATCAGATGAAGGTTTATATAGGATAAAAAATAATAAAGTTAAATGTCTAATAGATGTCAAAGAGCTCATGACTATTTGTCCCGAGCCTATGGATATAGACGAAGTTAGTATACCCAATAATGATTTAAATAGTGATTCATTAGAAATAGATAAAATCAATAATATAGAAGAAAAGAAGAAGAAGAAAATGAACTTTATTCTGGGAATACTTGTCCCCTAAGAATAACATATGATTACAGTACATATGACAATCGTCTGGCTTTGATAATTAATTATAATAAATAATAACAATAGATAATAATAAAAATTGATAAATAATTAAATTATATGTTACAAGATAACTGTGACATCTTGTAAAATGATACATTTTATGTATACTATTATAATGTATATTACATAAATATTCACCTTTTACATTAGCTCGGAAGATTGAAAATGAAGGAGGTAAAGGAATAAATGATGTTTAAAGGAAGTAAGAGTGGATCTTTTTCGAATTGTGATGAGCAATGAATTCCATAACGAGGAAGCACGGATAATAAAGGATTTCTCGAAGGATGCAGTTCGATGCGCCGGAGTGTATAAGTTGATGGGTTGGGTTCTAGTATTTAAAAGGTGAATGGAGGAGCGCAGAGTAAGGAGGTCATGGATATAGGTGGGTATTTTGGTTTTCAAGGTTTGAAATATGAGAGCACCCAGGAAGTATTGACGTCGAAAACCGGGGTACAGCCACCCGATTTCAGAATACCTGTGAGATATGTGATAACGTCTAGAGATCCCCAAAATAAATCTAATAAAACAGTTTATTACTCTTTTACATCTCATCTCGAGCTCATCAGACAGTCCTCCATATACTACGCATCCATAGTCAAAGTTAGGAAAAATGAGTGATGATACTAAAAGTTTTCGAGTACTTAATGGTAATGAATCACGGTAATGTGAAAGTTGCTTAAGAATAAAAATAGATTTTCTCGTGATTTGAGATATATGGCTATTCCATGCAAGATGTTTATCGAAAGTTATTCCCAGATTTTTAATGGAATTTTGGAAATGAATTGGACGGTTTTTTAGGAAAAGCAGTGGATAGATAGTAGGGAAGAGCTTTTAGGTGAGGTTTTGACCCAATGAGAATAGCCTTTGTTTTTTCTGGATTTAGACTTAATTTACTCTCCACTGCCCAAAGGTTAATGCTATCTATGTCTTTCTGTAGCTTACAAGTCGCCTCTAGCATATTTGAAGGATGAAAGGATAAATATATTTGCAAGTCGTCAGCATAAAGATGATATTGGGAGTGGTGGATGCGATTCAGCAAGTCGTTAATATAAATAGAAAATAGGGTAGGTGAAAGAGAAGATCCCTGGGGTACTCCTCGCGAGAGTGGTAGTGAAGATGAGTGAGGTTTTCCAAGTATAATCACTGTTTGGGAACGGTTGGATAAAAAAGAATGAAGCCAGCTTAACGCACTATTAGATATTGAGAGGTTATGGAATTTGGAGAGGAGGGTTGTATGCTCAACAGAATCAAAAGCTTTTAAAAAAATCAAAAAGGATCAGGATCGTAATATTCTGTTGGTCTAAGGAGTAGTAAAGGTCTTGAGTAATTTTTACCAAAGCAGACTGCGTGGAGTATCCGGATCGGAATCCTGATTGGAAAGGATTAAGGAGAGTTTTATAGTCAAGAAAGGAGGTGAGTTGGGTATGTGCTAATCTTTCTAATGGTTTAGATAAATTTGATAGGATTGATATAGGTCTAAAGTGGGAAACTGAGGAAGGAGAAGGAACTTTATTTAATGGACGGACAAGGACTTTTTTCCAAGCTGTAGGGAAAATAGAGTTTTGTAAGAAGAAATTATATATGTGGAGCAGGGCAGGTAAGATAACAGGAAGGCAGAGTTTGATTATTTTTAAAGGTATTTGATCCAAACCATGGTCATTGGTACGAGATTTAAAAACTGAATCAATTAGGTCATTAGGGGAAATATTAAGAAAATAAAAGTTAATAGAATTAAAAGGGGTTTGAGGAATAGAATAGGATAAGGTGTTTACAGGGAGTTCATTAGGGTGGGGGTCAGCAAAGTAGGAATTAAGTTCATCTGGAGTGAATGGATAATTGTTATCAGATGTGGAACTGGGTACTGCAAATTTTCTCAAAATTTTCCATTTAAATTTAGGGTCAGGCGCTTGGGATAGGATATTTTGAAAATACTGTGCTTTAGCACGGCGTAAAGAGGACTGGGTCAGGTTTCAAAGAAGCTTAAACGATGAATAATCATCTGAACGTCTAGTACGCCTAAAACGTCTCCTGGCAGCATCTCTTCGCTTCATCAGATTTCTAATGTCAGGGTTAATCCATGGAGCTGGTAGTCGTCGGATAATTGAGGTTTTGAGAGGGGCAAGATGATTAAGGACAGTATAAAGATTCGATGTTAGGCATTCCACCATTTCGTCAATTGAGGGGGAAGAATATATGGATTCCAAGGAATGGGATAGTGCGTCAAGTAAGGGTTCTATTCTATCTGGGGTTATACGGTCTAGATTTCTCCAAGATATTTTCTTAGGAATAAGGATAGGAACTGATATGTCATAGGAGATTTGGATGAGATCGTGGCATGAGAGGAAAGGTACTGGATTTTGAGAGAAGGATAATAGGTTTTTCTGAGAATCAACAATCATAAGGTCAATTAACGTATCTGTGAACTGGGTGTGATGGGTGGGTTGGAAAGGTACTGCAAAAAGATGTAGAGAATACACCAAGTCCATAAGATACATTTTATCAGAAGAATCTGAGAGGAGGTAGGTATTAAAGTCACCAGCAATGATGGCATTATTATACAGAGGAACATAAGAAAAAAGAGATGATTCGAATGATGGGTCGAATTTGACCTGAGGAGGGCGGAAAAACTATGAGGTAAAGGAGGGAAAATGATTCCGAAGAGATTTCAGTGAACATGTATTCAAGGTGTGAAATATCAAGAGAACTGGATTTTAGAAGAATTTTTGCTCTTAGGTTATTGCGAACATATAAACAAACACCTCCACCAGTTCGGTCCGTCCGATCATGGCGAATAAGGGTATAATCAGGAATAGATATGGAAGAGGTGGGAATATATGGTTTCAACCAAGTCTCAGAAACTGCAATGATATGATAGGTGTTATGGATAAAGTAGTCATGAAATTCATCGAAGTGCGCTGGGAGGGATTGGGAGTTAAGTTAAGACTAGGACATAGGAAAGAGAGAGGACAAGGTTACTTTGAGAAATAATGGAAATTTTTAATTGGAGCTTATAGGAACAATAATTATCACAGAACCAATAGGGTAGTAAGAACAACGGGAAAACATAAATGCATCTATCATTAGGAAATTTGAAACACAGAGACAAGAAAAAGAAAAATAAGAATATTACATTGTATAGAGATCTAGATATGCAATAAATAACGAAAAAATTATGGTTTGTCAAATCATTACTAAAACGTAGACAAAAATTTACATAAACTGGTAGAAAAAATGATTTTTTTTCTGAAAAAAATAAATAAATCGATTGCGATGTAGGAAAAAGTAAAGATGAATCCATGAAATAAAAATACAAATAAGAGTAAAAAAAAGTAAAAATGAAAAAGAAAGATATATGGAAATATGTGGTAAATGTCAAATATAATAAGCTGTATGACTAATATCAATACAAAAGCCGAAAAAAAATGGAGATCAGAGAGAATGCTGTATCCGCGAGAAAGACTGGATGGTACTTGCAATCCTGTTAGTCATCCGAAAACATCAAGGTCTTGAGCCTGGTCAATGAAGATCACCGGATGGCCGTCATCTTTCCGGCAGCGCACTCTACCAGCCGCAAACCAGACATATTTCACTTTTCCGGTGGACCTCTTCTGCCGTGCAAGCCAGTATAGGTGCCTGTTCGCTGGTGTCATCTCTTCGGCGAGATATATCCGGTGGGAATCATTTTCCTGCCAACCTATATCTCTGGTCGAGAAGTCTCGCTTAATTTTTCTTTTTTGCACTAGATCATCCCTCACTGACTGCCTCACGAAGCGCGCGATGATGGGTGGTGGTCGCAAGTCATCTTTTCTCGACCTTCGGCGTTCGACCATATCTATGTCCTCAATGTTTAACTCAAGACCAAGGCCAGCTCCCACGCTTGTAACCAGGCCTGCGGGGGTCTCCCCCGGGCGTACCGGTATACCGCGTATCTCGACCGATCTGCATAACAACCCTTGTTCTGCCTTATTCACCCTAATTTCCAGCTCGGTGACTCTTGTTTTTAGTGCTTTGTTTTCCAGCACCACTTCCTCCAGATGCCTGGATTTGCCTTCTAAATGTTTTTCAATTTTTGAGAGCCGATCACTCAGCTCGAAACTTATCTCGGCGTACTTTTCTAATGTGCCTTTCAGATCTTTGGTGGTTTCGTCAATTTTTTTTATTGCGGACAATAATTGAGATGCCGTCGGTTTTTATTAACTTTTCACAAATTGAACATACAGCCATTTTAAAAATATTCAACTTAGCGCGAGTCAATAAATAGATAAATAAATAGATATGTAACCTTGCTTAGTAGAGCAGCAGGAATCAGCGGTAATACAGTGGGGATTAGGCACTCTTGCTTCACCAACTCGTCAACAGTTATCGTAATTATTATAGAAAAATAAAAACGAAACTTATATTTGTAATTTACTAGTTTAATTAATAATAAAACTTTGAGTAAACAAAATAACGAAAACAATAACAGAATACTAAGAGAATAGAGAGAGAAAATAAAAATGTTAAATTTACAGAAGCAGTTAACGGAGATGTTTATCGGGCAGCGTCTCAAGCCAGACAGACCCTATATACTATATACTATACCTAAGACCCTATATAATATACCTAACGTTATCAGAACAAACCACATGAATTTGGAAAAAAAAAGAAAAAACATAGCACTATTGCAAAATTATCCGGAAATTATTAAAGAAGAGACAAATGAATTAAGCTCCACCCCTATAATAAAACATACTATCAAAACAAGAGATGAAAATCTCGTATATACTAGAAATTACCGCTATCTCCAAATTTTTAATGAGGATATAAAAATAGAAATAAAAAGATTATTAAAAAATAAAATTATTCGAGCATCCACTTCTCCCTACAATTCGCCTATTTGGATTGTCCCCAAAAAATTAGATGCCTCTGGAAAAAGGAAAGTTCGATTAGTCATAGACAACCGAAAACTCAATGAAAAAACTATAGATGATAAATTCCCTTTACCGAATATTGAAGACCTATTAGGCAAAATTGGCAAAGCTACTTATTTTAGTGCTCTCGACTTAGCTTCAGGATTTCATCAAATAGAATTAGACCCTAGCTCGATACCGAAAACAGCCTTCAGCACTGAAAATGGGCAAGACGAGTTCTTACGTATGCCCTTCGTTTTAAAAAATGCTCCACCCACATTTCGAAGAGCTATGAATTTGATATTCTCCAATATACCGAACGTCCTTGTGTACATGGACGACATAATAGTCTTTTCGGACAGTTGAACTGAACATTTTAAACATCTAAAAACAGTTTTCGATCTATTAAAAAAATATAACCTAAAAATTCAATTAGACCAAACGGAATTGTTTAAGAAAGAACTTCTCTTTTTAGGACACATTATCTCTAAAGACGGCATTCAACGTAATCCCCAAAAACTTGAAGCAATTAAGAATTTCCAAATACCAAGCACACAAAAACAGATCAAACAATTTTTAGGACTAACAGGTTACTATCGTAAAATGATTCAAAATTACGCTAAAATAGCTAAACCAATAACTAGTAAATTAAAAAAAGATACAAAAATAAACATAAATGACCCAGAATATATAAAGGCCATTACTACTTTAAAAACAATACTTTAAAACAACCATGTTTTTCAAATGCCAGATTTCGAAAAAGATTTTATAGTAACGACAGACGCCTCAAACTATGCAATAGGCGCAGTTCTATCACAAATAACAAACGTAAAAGACTTGCCCATTGCTTATGCCTGTCGAACCTTAAACAAACATGAGCAAAACCTCAGTACTATATAAAAAGAACAGCTTGCCATTGTATGGGCATGTAAATATTTTAGGCTATACATCTACGGACGCAAATTTTTTTTCAGACAGATCACAAACAACAACAATACCTATATAATATGAAGGAACCTAATGCAAAAATGAGACGCTGGAAATGTCAACTATCGGATTATAATTTCACTATAAAATACATAAACGGAAAAACCAATCATGTGGCCAATGCTTTGTCGCGAATCCTTCCGTATGAATTAAATACTATCAACTCCGATCAAAATGTCGAAATTGACCCTAATATGGCTATTGACAAGTTCCTACAATCCAATCATCATCCGCCATTACTAACAGACGACATTGAAGAATTAAGTGGGGCTCTTAACATCCAAATCCAGCAAACTACCCCAATTACAAATACGAGAGAAGAAAACAGTGAAAGTTTAATGACAGCCCACTCTCAAATTAGCTCTAACGAACAAATAGGTATAGTAGACAATTCCGACAAGGTTGTAAACTTAAAAAAATTACAAATTATTCTTCAAAGAGGAAACAAATCTAAAAATCTATATAGGACACTACTTAATTCAACAAAGAAACGTGTTATCTGGCACACGGCTTGGCCCTATAATAATGATTTGGAAGAAATATGTATTGAACACCTTGGACCTAACAAAACTTATGGAGTATACTGTTCCAACCCTAATTCAGAAATAGAAAACAAAATTTTAGAAGAAATTTTTAGACAGTTCCAAAAATAGTTAAGGAAAAATTCATTACTGTAAAGATCAAAAGATATCTTAAATATGTTCAAGACGAACAAACCTTATAACCACATATCAAACTATCATCGCGGAAAAACTTGTCAAAGAGGAATTAATGAAGTTTATAGAGCATTACGAAAAATCTATTATTGGCCCGGAATGTTCACAGACATAACTAAATACGTTAACAATTGTGAAATATATAAACAAATAAAATATGACAGAAACCCCCCTAAACCGGAATATCAAATTACCACCACACCTAACAAACCCTTTGAACAACTATAGATGGACACCTTATATCATGGCAACACCACCATCCTAACAATCATTGATTGCTTTTCAAAGAAACTCTACGGATATATCATAGACAGCAATAATTGTACAGAAATAATAAACAAATTAAAAGATTATCTCAGTTTATTTCCTTCGCCCCAAAAGATACAGATGGACAATGGACCTGAATTTTCAAATAGAGGTCTTGAAAACTTCCTACATTATAACAATATTCAATACCATTTTACCACTCCCAATTATCACAATTCCAACGGACTCATTAACAGAGCGCATTCCACATTAATTGAGTTAATGAACATCATTAAAACCCAAGAACCTTCTCTACACCTACTGACAGTACTCAAACTAGCATTAATTGCCTATAATAACACCCCTAATTCTCAATTAAAACTGACGCCTAACGAAATCATATTCGGAATAATCAACACATCATCAAGTGGCAAACAGTTAATTTTGAACAACAAACTAACCAATATCATGCCGAAAAACTATTGATACAAAAATCTATTAAAGAAATGATTGATAAAGAAAACCAAACCAGGACAGAAAATCCCAATAAAAATAGAGAAACGGTCGGAATTCCTCACGGACAAATATACATCAAAACAAATCTCCGAAATAAAGCAAAATCAAAATTTAAAAAGGCTACATACAATCATTATACCAAATTAGCTCAAATAAATAAGAAAAAACACATTAAATTCATCCCAGCTTATTGAAACGACCAACAAAATTCGAAAATCAGAATACTGTTATTCCTCCTTTAAGGAACGACAATGACAGTAGGGTCATTGATTCTTCCCCTATGCCTGGACCTAGTGGCCTCTTACAAAATCACTGACTTATCTCAGGGACCAGGAATCATTCCTTTAAAAATCCAGAATTCATATATTATCAATCGCTATTTTACTTATATACATTCCGTTAACCTTACATCCTTTCAAGCAGAAATTTATAACCTTTTTCGGAACCGCAATGTCATGGATAACTGGAAACATGGATGCAAATGATCGTGAACGTTATGACAAAATAATTAACAATATAGAAAGGAATGATTATCATTTGGAACACAACGTTGAAAATCAACTAGCCATAAATAAAAAACTTATTGATGAATTTAATAGAGATATGCGTGCAATAAAATATAACACCAATAAAATTAGAAAAATCTTAATGGAAAATGTTATTAATGTAATGGAAACAAATTATCATAATATATTATTGTATTCCACACTAGAATTAATCATCAACAAACTTAATGATTTAGATGTATCTCTAGAATTCTGTCAATTAAATTTAATTCATAACAGTATTATATCATATAAAGAACTCACAATCTTACATTCCCACAATAATGTCCAGCTTATCTCCCACTGTGCCGCGCTGAACTCAGTCTCCAAAAATCTCTCCTGAAATTCTTTGGCAAACAGGTAAAGTACATTGTTCCTTAACTCCCACACATATTCATTATTTTATCCAACTCCCTTTACAAACATCTCTTATTGAAACTTAGTTCCTACTCTCCTATCCTTACATGGATGATAATTTTCTTAAAACTGCACATGCTCACCCTTCCCTGGAACTTAAAACTGATTCCCTTTATACTGGAAATTGTAATCTTATTTTATCTAATTATTATTGTACTAATATTATACATATTACCAATCCTTGTATATTTCGTCCGATTAGCCATAGCAGCATAAAGTGACGTTAAACGAAACAAACAAACCAATCCTTGTATTACTAACCTTATTGTAAATAATAATAATCACCAATGTATATCATATAATCTTGATGGAACCAAACCTTTTGTAAAATATGTTAGTATTATTAATCAGTATTTATAAATCGCGAACCCAGTCTCAAGTAGAACAAATCCAGTTCAGGGAGTACAGTTTTCCATTGTGTGTACAATTTAAATACTTAAGGTCACTAGTAACAAATAACAATGCTATAATCGCGGAAATCAAAGGACGAATAGTGGCAGGCAACAGATGCCTGTTCGGAGTTCAAAAAGCTCTTAGGTTCAAAAATTTATCGCGTAAGGCTAAAATAACAGCATATAAAACTATTATTAGACCCGTTATTACATACGCAAGCGAGACATGGGTGCTAACAAAAAGAAGTGAAGCGTTACTCCGAGTTTGGGAGAGAAAAATATTTAGGAAGATATTTGGCCCAAAATATCTAAATGGCGAATGGAGAATAAGAAAAAATAATGAATTAATGTCATTGTTTGGTGAGCCAGATATAGTCGCCCAAATAAAAAAAGCGAGATTAAGGTGGCTGGTACACGTGGAAAGGATGCCTACAGATAGATTTCCTAGAAAACTGCTAAATGAAAAGCCAGAAGGTTTAAGAATGCGAGGGCGGCCACGATTGAGATGGTTAGATGACGTGGAGGAAGACCTCCGTCAGGCAGGAGTTAGAGGATCGAGAAGGTTGGAGGAGGCTTATCGAGGAGGTCCTGGTCCTGCACTAAGGACTGTCGCACCGATTAACTAAATAAATAAATTATTTATTTATTTATTTAGTATTAGTCTAAGACCTACAACTCTGATTCAATTATCACCCAACGAAGTACTATTGGACAATCCACCCTCTTTTACTTTTGAGGAATCGACATCAGTCAGCATTACTCACATTTCGGCCCTCACCACCACCAAACTTAATCTTTCTTTTGAAAAACTGCATCTACTAAATATCCAAATGAAACCTCTGGAATTACTTGATGATATCACTGTTACCGATTACCTACCCATCATATATATATTTATAGCTATTTTATTCCTGTTATTACTATTTTAACAGTTCAAAACCTCAATCGCCACTTACTTCATGAAGAAATTCTGCGTTTCCCATTCTACTCCAAACAACGACGACACTTCCGAACCAATGGAAATTTCTGACGAACATGCTTCCTTTTAGCTCCCTTTTCCAACATTCTCGTGAGGACACTCGAGGGACGAGTTATATGAATAAATCCACCGATCTGCAAAGCGCAGCATAAAATACCTATATAATCCTCTGCTCATTTCATCAGATCATCATTAGAAGACCATACGTAGTAGTTGCTATAGTTCTTAATTAGTGAACAGTTTTATTATTGTAATTTGTATTTGTTTTATAATAAATTCCTTTTTAAAAAAGTAATTTTTGTGTTGTCACATAACTCGAGTATTCCCTTTTCAAGATGTACCTTGAAATGGAAGGCATGAAGACCATACCTGATGTTTACATAAGAAGTAACCAGCTGTCTACCACTTTCCCCAATCTCGAAGTAGCGCTGAGGATTTTCTTGACACTTTAAGTCACCAACTGTTCTGGGGTTTTCAGTTTTATCTAGAGTTGAAAATGCCAAAAGATTAAGTCTTTGAGAGGAAAAACTGAATACACTGCTGTTAATGTGCTCTGAACATGATGTTACTCTTAAGACTAATTTTTCTGATATTGTTAAAAACTTTGCCCAAGCGAAATTAAGAAAAAAATCTGTCATTTATTTATGTTTTGTTAAGGTTTATTTAACTGTGTTTCTTTACTAAAGCTTATGTACTTAATATATACTAACTTCAATTTTTATTGGTGTTGAATAAACCTTTATAGCTCACAACTTTGATGGTCTTATTAATGAAACTTGCTTTTGCTATTCCATATCCCCAGACCCCTCTGCAGGGAGGGGGGGGCGCCAAAGCTGTTTGCAGTCCAGAGCGCTATTCACCCTTAGCCCGGGCCTGAACATAAGTTAGGTATGATTCAGAGAAGGGTAATGATTAGTCAACGATGATAAGTGGTCTCGTCTAAATGACATAGCACACACAAAGAACTTTGACCACATTTAATAGTTTGTTGCATTCCACATTTTTAATACTAAATTTTTCATCGGTTGACACCTAACGTCTTTGGAGTAGTCTGAATATCGCCAAATCACATCAATCAAGACCTTCCGTTAATCATCAGCTTAAGGTAACGCTGTTAGAATATAAATTGAAAGATGAATTGCACCTTTCAGCAAAATCATTGACATAAATGAGGTTGTTGTGTTATCTCATGCAAAGGATAATATGCACCTCTCGAATGCCATCAATGCTTCTATTCCTTTTATTCGATTATTTTGTTTACGTTTCCACTAACCACATATTAAAAAGATAATTAAGACAGTGAATAAACAACATCTTACAATTCGACTTGTCAATTACATCAACCCATCATATATTGACAGTGCTTAGCATGTTTCAGACCCCGAGGACATCAACTTAAATACACGCTTCTAGAAATATTAGATACATTTTCCATAACAATATGGACACACGTCAACTTCTCAACCCAACAAGATGTTGATGATTCACTATAGAAATCCCAAAAAAATTCATCCTTCACCTCAGATGATTGGACATCCCAATCACTAAAGAGCTTCTTTGATTTAGTCCTTTGTTAAGAGATACGGGATGCACTACGTAGAAAGAAGAACTCTTCTAACCTGTGTTCTATTCTAATCCTGTGTGAATGTAAGCCTATCAGGATCCCAAATTAGTGGCCCCTCTCAGTGAAATGGCGTTCAAACCATTGTGCTTTAAAAAGGTCGTCAGGTAAGGTGGCAGCTTGTCGTCTTCACTTTATAACATTTATAGACGAAACTTTATAGGTCTGATGGAGAAGAACCACCGGACAACTGTCGGATCAGAAATCTTTATTCCTATTTTAGCACAGTCGCACATAGGGGTATTTAGCTAATTTATGCGGTCAAAAGTCGATTTAATAAACTCCACAGACGGTAAAAAAAACCCAAACTATTTATAAAGTTGTATAAACAAAGACCATTATGTGACCCTTGTCCCTTCCTTCTCTGCAATACCTAAGTCGTACAACTAGTCATAACTGCCCCATCCCGTCTGGCCAACGGATCTCTCTCTGCTTTCAAAGTGTAATCACTTGAGTTAAAATGTTTTGACGTGATTATGTCTTTAAATTTGCTACCATATGGGGGAATACAAAAAACCTTATGATAACAAAATCGAGGGATACAGTTTGGCGTTGTAGTTTCGAATCTATCCTCTTCATCCAAAATTAAATTATACTACTGGATAGTATAAGCGACGATAAGCGAGAATAGTGACGCATCGCGCCCAGTGGAAGGGGAAGCGCCGCTATTTTGAGGTTATTTTGCTGCGTTTAGAGATTTGAAATTAGTATAACTTTTGACTCGGAGAAGCCACGATGTTCGTTTAAGTTTTAATCGTCAGCTGTCGTCAAAATCTACCAATTGTATTATTGTTTATTTCGTTTAACGTCACTTTATGCTGCTATGGCTAATCGGACGATGCTACGGTGGGAGTCCTAAATTTTGCCTATCCAGGTATAATTAGGATAGGGATCTTTAACGAGTACCTGACATCGCACAGGCTCGGGACCCCCCATTTTACGTCCCTTCCGAAGGACGGCATAGCTAATGATTTTTTACTCCCTTTAAAAAATCCTAAGGTCATCTTCCGGGCTGCGAACCCGCGATCTTGGGTTTAGTAGGTTGCTATGCTAACTACCATACCACAGGTGACCCGTATGTGAAAGGCATGGTTTTACTCCCTTTTGCAACAGTACGTGATTTATAGTTGCAAATTTAAACAGTTTTTCCTTCGTTTTTAAACCTAAAACCTAGCAAGTCTTCTGCGTGGCAAGGAGCTGGATCGAACGGTATATAAAACTCAATTTTGATTTTTGGTGAATTTGCTACGTTTTGCAATTAGGCGCCTCATATCATGTTTGCCATTTGTGTCGTACTTTTGGTATCACAGACCTATAATTAATAAAGTTAAATTGTAACACAATAATTATTAGTTTCCTTGCTTTTATCCTAAATACATATATAAAAATATTTTATTCAAAATATATAACTCGTTACATAAACGTATTCACGTACAACACACGGCTGTGTCCATGATACAGCCACACGCCGATTTTTTTTATTTTTTTTTTTTTATTAAGTGATATTCTTCATAAATAGAGTTAATGAACTTTAAACTGCAGGTGAGGACACATATTTTTGAAGTGATTATTATTTTATCAATTAATGTATCAGTACTATTTCAGCTGTTTGAAAAATATTCTATTTTTCGTTTATTTTCAACTACATTTTAGCATAATTTGGTGGGGGTTTTTTTGTACTTCAGGCTGTTTTTTTTTTTTTTTAATTTTCTTGAAAGATTAGACTTTTTGTAAAATAATAATCACCAAACCAGCCGCACCTTTTCGATTTAAGTGGCACCAAACATGACAATAAAAAACTTACAAAATATATATAAAAAACAAACAGTTAACAAACCACATCAGGACTGTAAAAACTGAGACCTGTTTTACCGCCGCACACACAAGTCTAATCCCTATCAAGCAGAACTGATCGAATTTTCATCGAGTGTCAGGTCGCCTGAGAGGCTAATTATTCCCGCCACACACTACAGGTACCTGTTAAGGCGTAAGGAGCCATACAAAACTTATTTGTACAGCAAGAAAAAGTAGTAGAAATTATCCCAGTTTACATCAGGGGACAAAGCAAGAAAACATGTAACATGTTTTCAGGTAGGTATTTATTTATTTACATTCGAGTAGAATCAGTATACTAGACTCCCGTGTGACCTTGAAGCGGGAATGTAATATTAAAATTAACTTTTGTTATTATTGAGTAATAATAATGATTGTTGCAGGATGTAACGGACGGTTACAAACTTGAAACCCAGTTAGTCCCCGCAAAAACATGTACCAATTTAAAAATATTGCAAAATGAGGAAATGTTTCTTAGAATTCATGCTGCTCTCTTTTTCTATTTTCTTTAATTTATTTATAACTCAATAAAATAAGAAAAGGTCTTTTACTACTGATAACCTCTTTCAGTATGATTACTAAATGTTTAAGGTTACACTATTATTTGTTCTAAAAAATGCTATTATAAACTAATAAATTTATATAATAAATGTTGTAGTTTAAGTTCTATTTGTTCTTTCTTAATCATTCCAATATATTATTACTGGATCTAAAAAAGGCCAAAAGTTTTGGGTCTATGTTCAAGCAGGCCTGGGTTAGCAAATTTGACCACTTTATTTTTTTTATTTTTTTTTTTTTTTTTTTTTTTTTTTTTTTTTTTTTTTTTTTTTTTTTCTTTTTAGGCTTTAGACGCCATTGGCCAACTTTAAAATATTTCATATTCAAATAATTGTTTCTTTTTATTTTTTCTTAATAAGTGAAAATCTATGATTTTTTATAATTTAATGCCAGTGGATTTTATAAAATGGCCTAACGTTTCTAATACAGAATTAGGGTTTGATAAATATCTATATAAGAAGGGTTGTCTTTATTTATTATATTTTTAATTTTATTTATAAAATGGTACCGCTCGGCAGAATATTTTATGCATGACATTATTATATGTTTCGGATCGTCTTTAACTTCGCACAATTCACAGTAATCCATATCTTTTCTTTTAATTTTGTATAAGTACGAACCACAGATAGCATGATTAATTCTCAATCTGCACATTGATCTTATCCATGATCTGGGAGCATAGCTGTTACCAAACCATGGTTCCATTGATACCAGTGGGCAGTGAGATTTATAAAACAATCCCTTATCTTCTTTTGCATACCTTTTCTGCCATTCAACCTTCATGGAAATTTTTAATTCGTTAAATATATCTGAAAATGGAACATGATATTTATCAATCGGTTTTTTTGTTGCTTCTTTGGCAAAGCTATCGACTGCTGTATTGCCTTTAATACCTGCATGGCCTCTAATCCATGCAAATTTAATAGTTTTACCTAGTTTTTGTAATTGTATGAACTTTTTCCAAAATCGAGATTATTTAAGAGGATGTTTTGGAGTTGAAATTTAGATTTTCTAGTATTTTTATGGCACTTAAACTGTCAGTTAGAATTAGACTTTTATTGAAGTGGCTATCTTTTATGTGATCTAGAGCAGTTAATATCGCTGTTTGTTCGGCTGTGTAAACCGAAGCCTTTTTGTGTATACTAATAAGTATACTTTTGTTGTATATAGGAATATAGACAGCAGCGCCTACTCCTTCTGGACTCTTAGATCCGTCTGTGAATATTAGATAAAAAGATGGAAAATTTGATTTAATGTATTCGTTGAAATATGAATCGCGTTGGGTTTCTGGAATTGTAACAAGGTCGGGAATCGGAATTATTTCTATATTTATTGAAAATATATCGTATATACAATTAAATATAGGAGGTTTTTTCATACTATAAATCGTATCTTTATAGCTGGATAAGTTTAAAAAAGCTGCTACCAATGGGGGAGGTGTTTTGCTTTTCCAATGTCTGTGAGTTAGGGTTTCTGTTGTTAGTTGAACCAGTTTATTATTTAACTCGCTGTCCTCTGCTAGCAATTTTATGACAAAAATTTCCCGGTCAAAATTTCCCTTCTGATTATTAATGGAGGTTCTCCAGCTTCGACTAAAATATTATTATTCGGACTGCTATTAAGTAGGCCTAAGCTTGTTTAGATAGATCTATACTGCACTCTATCGAGAGTGAGTAATTTAGATTTTGCCGCGTTCCCATAAAATACGCAACCAAAATCTATTATAGCCCTAATTGTTGACTTATAGAAATCAATACATATTTTAGGGGCAGCCCCCCATTTAGTTGAACAGATAGCTCTTAATATATTGTTGTATTTTTCACATTTCTGGAGTATTTTAACAATATGTTGGTTCCAGCTCAATTTCTGATCCAAGACGAGACCTAAAAATTTTACCTCCTTATTAATTGGAAAATTATGATTGTTGATGGTGAGAAATTCCTGTTTTATTTGTTTTCTTTTTTTTATTAAAAATACAGACTGTTGATTTTTCAGTTGATATTGACAGGCCTTTCTTTGTCGCCCATGTAAGTAAATTGTCTATTTTTGGTGATAAGGATTAAAAACAATCATTAGTATCTTTACCTATGGTATACAAACAGTTGTCATCGGCGCACTGAATCAGGTGAGCATTGTCTGTTATATTTTTATTTATATCAGCTACGTAAACGGCGTAGAGAAGACAACTTAAAATGCTTCCCTGTGGCAAACAGATTCGAGCTATACGCGATTCTGTAATTTGTCGGTTTACTCTCAAAAAAATTTTCCTGTCTTTGTATAATTCTAAAATTCTATAAATAAAGCCTTCAGGAAGTTGTACATTAGACATAGCCTTACTTAATTCACTGAATATAATGCTGTCATATGCTTTGGAAATATCTATAAATACAGCAGTGACCGTTTTGCTTTTTGTGAATGCTGAGTAGATGTCAAATAGAAGTTGGGATTGAGCCTGCTGAACAGATTTACCTTTTCTGAAGCCATATTGGTTTGAAGGCAGAATATCATTTGTTTCCAAATACCACTCTAGCCTCATTTTAATGATTCTTTCAAATGTCTTAAGGACACACGAAGATAATGAAATTGGACGATATGAAGAGGCGACTTTATTATCCTTACCCGACTTTAAAATAGGAACGACAAGATATTCACCCCATGAGTTGGGAAAACTAGCATTTTTCCATATTTCATTAAATATGTCGATAAGTAATTCTTTAGCCATTTTTGGTAATTGATCTAGCATTTGATAGTGAATTCGGTCTAACCCAGGAGTGGTATTGCGTTTTGATTGTAGCACGATATTTAATTCATTAATGCCCATTTTCTTAAAGAGAACATGTTCAACTATATTATTATTTAAATTTAATTTTTCTGAAGCTATTGGAGGGCAGATTTCATTAAAAAAATTCCTCTACCCATTCACCTTTACCAGTGGGTTGTTTGTGGTTTTTCGGTTTTTTAATTGTTTTAATCGTTTCCAAATGACTGATGGATTGGTGTCTTTATTTAGCGAATTACAAAATTCACGCCATGAGTTTGATTTACATTGCTTAATAAATCTTTTCGTTTTAGCGGTAGCGATTTTGTAGTTTAAATATGATTCGTAATTGCTGTTTTGTTTATAAGTATTATAGGCATTTTTTCTATCGTTGATGAAGGTTTGGCATTCTTTCGTCTACCATGAATTACTAATTACATTTCTAGTACGTAGAAATGATTTAGGGATAGAATTTTCAGCTGCTAGATTTAAATTGAAAATAAATTTTTTATAATCGTATTTTTGGTTAGAATTTGCCTGTTCGATTGAATATTTTTCCATTAAATTTCTAAATTTTCCCCAGTCTGCAAATTTAAGATTCCATTGCCACTGTAAACATTTATCAGCTGGAAGCTCAGGGTGGTCATTTGATTTAGAGATATGTTTTGCATTTTTAGAGCATATTGGGGATACAATAATTGGGAGATGATCCGAACCTATTGGGTCCTCAGTGCACCAATCATATAACAGTGCGAGGTCAGGAGTTGTTAAAGTGATATCTATTGCACTTTCATTTCTTTGATAAATATTTTTAACTCTAGTAGGCGAGCCGTCATTTAGCAAGACCAAACCTGCATTAGCGATTGCCTCAGATAATTTATTACCTCTATAATCTGATTTAATACTGCCCCAGGACGAGTGATAACAATTAACATCACCAGCAATAAAACATGGCCAGGAGACACTATTGAAAAATTTTTCCCATTCATCAACAGAGATGTTATTTGGAATCGGCTTATAAATAGATACTAACGATAGATTCTTACCCTTATAATTTATTTTAATTCCCACTACCTGAAATTCATTGCTAGGTTTATGTATGTTAGTAAGTTCACTATACTCAAAGTGAGATTTAATTAATATAGCTACACCAGTAATTCCATCTTGGCGATCAAATCGTATGTTATTGTATCCCGGAAAGTTCACGTAAGTATTTGGACGAAACCAAGTTTCGCTTAATATTGCTACGTCTATATTATGTTCTGTTAAAATATATCTCTAAATTTCCTTTGTTTGAGATAGCTGACCTAGCGTTCCATTTCATGATTTTTATCATATGTTTTTTGTTTTTTATTAAAGAAAAATATAGACGTAATAACATATGGTATTATGTATCTGAAATAAATAATAGTTAGAGTTATAATCATTCAGATAGGGATTTAACTCTATCCAAAACTAAAGCCTTAATATCAGTACTGTTAATATTTATATTTTCTATATCTTTTAAAGTTTTTAAAATCAAAATTATAATATCTGAAATCGTACCAACGTTTAAGCTTAGTCTCTCATTCAAGGAGTTTTTATCTTCATTTTTATGGGGGTTGTTTGTTATTGGATTATTTGTAATTATAGGGTTAGAAATAATATCTTTATATTCTGTTAATAAACGATCTTCACTTGGCGGTGATTTAATAGGCGAAGAATGTCTAGTCCTCTTAGGAGGTACTCGATTTACCTGTTTTAAATATGGAAATAAACTATTATTTTTAAAATTAGGCGTTTTATCTGTTAGAGCTGATTTAAAGGATTTTCCAACGACTAATTCTTTAGCTTTGATAAAGGTTATATTTTCATTGACCATTAAATTCCTAATTGAGCGCTGTTTAATAAATTCTGGACATTACTTCCAAAACTGATTGGATGAAGTTTGCCAATATTACGCCCCTCTAGAATAGATTCGACAAATACATAAAAAGGACCTGAATCGTACTTATTATATTTGAGTGGAATAAATGGTTTATCTAAGCTCCTAACTTGTAAAACTTGTGGCACAATTTCTTTCATTTCTACTATATTTTCGACCTCATGTTTATCTGGAGGGACATCACGAGGATCCCCAATCTCCAACATTCTCTAAACTATAAAAGAAAACTTAGCTGATTTAATCCTCTTCAGAGCACTACACTGTCAGCGGCTAACAGATGGCTGAAGATGAACACTTTTTTTTTTTATAGTTTTATAATCACTTAATATCTTTAAAAAAAATAACCTAAATTTTGGACACTGTGTTAAGAAAACCGTATCACCATATCAACAACGGAATTCCAATATAACCTATAATAACCTATTATTGACTTGGAACTGTTATCACCAATCACCTATTACCGAAAAAACCCTACTACCAGTGATCATATTTTAAAATATCTATAAATAAACCTAAATTTGTATTTTAGAATAACTATATTTTACAATATTAGTCAAATTTATTAAATCTTCAATCGAGAACGATGGGGAAATAACAATAAATTAGGGTTGGAGTAAGGAGTTAAGATTATTCAACCAGTTACCGTTCTTAGATCGGTTCTCAATAACTGTTGTGAACCTCTGTTGTCTAATAGCTTATATGGCTGTCCTATTATTCAATAACCGATAGGTCACATGATCTAATAAGGAAAACAAAAACTGGTCGCAGATGGGTTATGACGCTCCTAGCGGCCGTGGTTCGAACTAAAACAGAAATTCGTGATCGTAGTACAATCATATCACAATAGATGGAGTTCGAAACTGTGAACAAAAATAAATGCATTGATTTTAATTTGTAAATAAATCTTCATTTCCTTTTTTGTTTCATTGCGAATCGATAAAAAATCTCTTGGTTAAGAGAGGTTCTACTTTAATACAAAGTGCTGAAACTTTTAGATGAGCTTTGTAACACCAGATTTTATTTAAATTTTGCTTGGACTGAAATAGCTCCCCAATATTCAGGGTCTTATGTTAGTGTTTTCTAATCGAAATTTTAAAAAGTTGAAATGGCTAGTTAATATCAAATGCTTTTTCTTATGTTATATTACAAATAATAATGTAATGACAAATGAACGTCATTAAAATCTTATGATTATAATGAATAGTTAAAATCTTGCAATGATTATTAAATCATAAATATATTAGCTTGTTGTAAAATCTATTTAGACATTTGTAATTTATAGTTATTCCACGGATATTTACACTTTTATTAGATTCCATTGAGACACTACCTTTTTACCTGTTGGTTAAATATAATACTGTTTTTTTGAAGTATTTAGTCTTTTGATACATAGTTTTTTTAATTTTGTGAATGGTTTCTTTCATACCACTTTTTAGTTATAATTTTTATAGTTATATCCATTGGAATATTTGTAAATAGATTTGTTAATAAATAAACTGAATATTTTTAATTCATTTTGTTTTTGTTTTTTTCCTTTAAAAACTCTGATGTAAATTGATTGTATCTGTATGGTTATTAGTATTGTCCAATATTTTGGTGAAGTATTTATGAGAACAGTTCTTTTAAATAGAAACTCATTGTGATTGTACAATGATAATTTGGGCTGTTGATAAATTTGTACAACCTTTATTGTAATTTGTTTTGTTTTTTTGTATAGTTTTAGTCCATACATTATCTCATTCTGTGATTTTTATAATTACCCTTTCTGTTCTGGAAACTTATAAAATGAAAAATACCTTCAGGTTTGTTCAGTTATTGCATCCTAATCTTTATCAGTTATTTGTTCAGTTCTTTTGATCAACTAATCTTTCTCTTGTTATCCTTTTGCTGCCATTTCATTCTTTACATCCCCTATCCACAATTTCCTCAGGCATCTTCTTACCCTCTAATCTGTTCAGGAAAATTTACTTTGGCCTCTGTTTTGATATATTCTTTTTGAATAAGCTCCTGGTTTAAATACTCTTTAAAATATTTTTTCCTCAATTAAGATTGATGAATTAATTGCAATAGAAGTGGCAATTAATTCATGAAACCCTAATTGTATTGATCCTTCTGTACCATCATGTGTACCTCAAGTGACTTTTTCCTCTCTCATATATTATCTTATGATATTATTAGAAACATGATGGACTCTTATTGTGAAATACCTTCCACTCTGAGTACCCATCTCTAAAGATAGTAGCGTTTGAGCTTTTTCTTCTCCACACTACAGATTTCAGCAAATTTAAAGACAATTTATAGTGATAAGGAAAGATAAAATCTTTTTTTTTTTTTTTTTTTTAAAGGAAACATTTTTATTCCACAGAAACAAGTTTAGGATTCCTACAGTCTTCCCTTCTCTTAATATTTTGAATGAAATATCTTAATTAATAGAGGGTTCCATTCCAGGAAGGATAAGAAGAGCTCCATATCTCTAATCTTCAATGCTAAAAAATGTGCTTAAAGAGTTAAAGGACACAAACTCTGTCTACTTTAGATTCATTTTCATGCCCTGTTCATAATACTCCTTAGAGTATCCTCACCATGTATTCCAGATCACATTCCTCAGTTGCAATGAGTTAATAAACTCTTGCAATTTGTAGCATGAATTAGATATCTTTCAAAATCTCCAAACCCATGTATTAATATTTTTCTCCTATTTCTAGAAAGCTTGTTTAATAACCATGTTAAAGAGAGTAGGTGATTAGCAGCAACTTTGATTTAATCATTTGGTGATTGGTAACGCTGAGGGGACATAATATCAAAACTTTTTTTTTTAAATACTTTCATATACAATTAGTAACGCTGCTATTTCAAAATTTAATTCCTAATTCTGCAACTTTATAAAGGACTAGTAGGCCTTATCTCAGACTATCACTAATCTCTGACAAACTGAGTGCTTTCCAGAGCTTATTTAAAGGACCTACGTCAAAGCTTTCTAAAGGTGGATAAAGGCTAAATGTACCTCCTGGACCAGAAGTCTTAGAAGTCCACCAAATGCTTTAAAAAAAAAATTGGGATATTGTAAAAACTTGACCTAAGATGGACCAGCCTGAATCCTGCTTCTATCTCTGTTATTTTCTTCTTTATTTCATCTTACAGCCTATATTTTAAGACACAATACATGCTTAGGTAACAGATTGATATAGGCTACTTCTAATTGTTGAGTCTTCATAATTGTTCAAATATGTTTTACTAACACCTATATATATTTTTTTTAAATAAAATCTTGGCGGTTATATATTTTTGTTATATATTTTGACAACTTTTAATTGGCTTCTAAAATTTTTCGTTAAAAAAAAAAATATTGACACAATAATTTTGGTTGATTTTGTGTTATTTATCATTTGTAGGATTACTAATATACAAATTATTAACATTTTTAGCAATGGCGAGGAGGATAAATTAATGAATTACTAGTCAAAATGTCTAAAAGTAAGTTTGTAATAGGTTAAAACCACTAGCGCCAGGTCGGTGATCGATAACAGAACTAGCAACAGGAGTTATTCTAATAACTGTTGAGAATGTAAGAACTGGAGTGATTGTAATAACTGCAGTGATTCTAATAACTGGCGTTATTGTAAGAACTGCAGTGATTCTAAGCGTTATTGGATCCCGAACAGTTATTGGCAACAGCAGTGATTGACTGGCGCGCATTCTAGCGGTAGGGCAGAGGTTTACTTGAATCACCTATTACTGGAATAACCTTTTATTAGAACCTATTACTGGGATAGAGCCAAACGTAGTAACCTAATACCAAAAAATAACTGTTTAGCCCACCTCTACTGGCGCGCATTCTAGCGGTAGGGCAGGGGTTTACTTGAATCACCTATTACTGGAATAATCTGTTATTAGAACATATTACTGGGATAGAGCCATAACGTAGTAACCTAATACCAAAAAATAACTGTTTAGCCCACCTCTAGACCACATTTACCATAGAGTTATACACAAGTGGAGGGGGCTTACCTCTCAATAGCCAGGGCAGGCAGCCATTTTGGAGTGCACCGTATTATCAGTATATTAACCTCTTATCAGTTCAAAATTTGGTTCCCTAGACTTTATACTGCTGTTATTTTATTTTAGTAATTTATTTACTTTAGTAATTTATTTACTTTAGTAATTTATTTACTTTAGTAATTTACTTATTTTATTTATTACGAACTCTTTCAATTGCCCTAGTCCGTATGGAATGCACGTCACCAGTTGGGCATTGTGGGCGTGGCCGGTTAGTGTTTTGGTCTCGCCCCTCACGGAACAATATACGGGAAGGGCCTCTCCATAGTAACTCCATGACATATACATGCATTCTTACATACAAAATGGCGGCGCTGAATGATGGCAGTCTACCCTAAAATCAATATTCCAGACACAGAATATTTCAACATTGTCTTCTTTGATTGAAGGGATAATTAATGACAGTTGTAGTACTGCCAACATGACTCTTGAAAAATTCATCCTTATTTAAGGAGATATGTTATAGCAACTATCACTATAAGGGCTCCGCAGTCTGCTGACTGCAGACTTTTTATCTGCCGATAGTTTGGTCGGCCTCTTAATCAGTATGGAGAGGGATGAATATGCGCACATTATACCGATTCAGTATCGGCCGATAAAAACGTTTGATGGTTTACTTACCTTATCTTATCTTATTGTAACGCTCAATCTCTTCTCCACAGGTATAGAAAGTCGTAAATTGGTATCCTTCTTCACTATAGCTGGTCCAATTAGCATGACTAGTTCATTGAAGCGTAATATACTCATCCAATAAAAGGCGAAAAACTTTTTCTGGTAATCAAGTAGTTTAGAATGCATTGTGTAGAATTTTCCACAAAATAATCTATCACTGAGAATGGGATGCACCCAATACTCTCGGAATCTCTTCTTGATTTTCCTCCTCCGTTGTATGAGAGTAATAATAACATTTCAGGAAAATGTTTTCATTCTGCGACCGCTTGCTTCAACAGTCTAACACAAACTAAGTAATAACTAATAACTAAGTAACTAGGTAAACCGTTGGAGAATAGTCAGCTAGTCTGCGCCCTCTTCATCAACCCGACTGTTTAGTTGGCTCGTTGTGCGCACTAGCAGCCCAACCCGACTATGCCATCGGCCGATAAAAAGTCTGCAGTCTGCGGGGGCCCTAACATAGCACATAAGCACTATAGCATATAACATAGGAATGAATAGACATCTAGCGCCTTGTCTGATGATAAATAGGGCAACTTTTTGGGACTGAAGATATTTTAATTACTGTTAAGACAGAAATTGTATCCCAAGCATTATATTTATAGTAGATATCCTAGATAGGGATTTTACTTCGAATATCTTACATCAATTCCGCTAACTTGAAAACAGTAGTTTTGCCACCTATTTGTACTACACTTCATTGATAACAAAAAAAAAAAAAAAAAAAAACACAACTGTAAACCACCTCATGCATCGAAAGGTAGTGCAGAAACTTAAAAGCAGTATCAATGATGCAATCAGACTTTGTTAAAAGTAGCAACTCTTATTGTAATTACATCCTCGAATATTACTAGGGTTGATATCTGCTTTTCGGAGAGATATGGAGAAGAGTATATATAGCTAAAGAATTATATAGACAACTACTTTGTTTACCGGCGGAATTCTTTCCAGAGTCACCGTTATTTAAAGAATCCAGTAATATTCTTCAACAATGAAAGCGCTGGCAAGGTTGAAACTAGCATAAGAAAGAACAACAAGCAGAAACGCCGTTGTTAACCAGGACCTGAATTGAATACACCAACGCATAATTTTCTAGACGAGAATGCCATACTTAAATCTTTGGTTCATTTATACATAGGAGATTACACAGTGATTAATCGACCTGGTAAACTCATTAAAGTTATCAGAGGCGACAAGAAGTTTAATGTATCACTTACTCGTGTAAAACCGGACTACCGTTTGAAAGTTGGTACCACTTTATATCTGTATCGTTCAGAAAATATTTTTTCACAACTTGGGCCAGAGTACTGTAGCAACGTATTATGAACATAATCAATTAATTATCATTAAAGTAGTCCTAGCGCGTCTATATTACACCATATTAAGAAAAACAGAACACTGTCAGTCAGTGTAAGTGGTATGTGGCATAATCAATGTAAACAAGTTATTAAGTTATTTTATTTCATGTATTAACATTTTTCATCCTACATCAGGTAATTTTAACGAAGCTACATATGTCCAAGAGGTAGAGAAAATACAATTTCAAAAAGTTATTTATTTATTCAATACAGGCACGGATCCAGCAATACATTTTAGGGTGGGGGGCTTAATACCAATATTTCCATACGCCCAGAGAAAAGGGGGTCCGGGAAATTTTTTAAAATTGCAACTTTTAGGGTAAATACTCCAATTATTGACACTGTAAGTGCATTTCTACTGGAGGGGTTTTTTTTTTTTTTTTTTTATTCCAAGTTTTTCACATTTCAAGTATTTTTCCTGCCAAAATTCGACAGCACTCTTTCCTGTCACATAAAATGTTTCCGATAATCATATTGCATAGGAACATAGGTGGGTAAAAACATTTAAATTGAGCAACATGCCACAAAATGTGTTCCAATTAACAGAAAGCATGTAAGTATAAGTAATATCTACTAGAACAATATCAGTTCAGGACTTATCTAGGAACGGAATAAATTCAATCAATTGGTATTGGTTTTGGGAACATCAATCTCTGGTTCAGTTTATTTACTAAAATCAGGGGCTTTGGTATCTTGGCTACTATATATTCTATGGTCAACCTCTCACGACTTAAAATGAAAACATTCTTCAAACATTTCCTGCCGTTGCTCATCCAAATCATCCAAGTTATCTTCAGCCATAATGCAATATGGGTTTACATCTAGTTGCATTATATCTTGAGCAGTAAGCCAGTTAAAATGAGCTTTAGAATCACCAAGATTTGTGCCAGGTTCTTCTTCCAAACCACTTTAACCACTACTGTTTCCAACTAACTGATCCTGTGCTTTCCATGCCTCTTGGGGTGATAAATTATTTGTGTCAATTTTTCCTCTGTTTTTTGGTATAGTAGCTTTCATAATTAACTTTTTTAATTAATTATAATGACAACGACTAGTGTGGTGGCCGGTTACCTTAGTGGATACTATCGTTTAGTTGAAAGACAGATTCAAGAAAAAGACATTTTTTTTACTCCGTCTGTTTTCCACCTTTTCACACAATGGGAAAAATTAACCCATCCTCTTTGTAATGAAAGAATACCTTGTATAGAAAGGCTTTATTTGACAAAAAACAGGTAACTATTTAATACCTGAAACACAATACACATTCAATAGTAATTAATAACAATATACAATTCATAAACAATAATACATAATACATAATGGAATTATAACATATGTTATTTTCATGACACTCTTAATTTCTCTTAAAAAAGCACCATAAGTTTTGTGACATTCATTTTAATTTAGAGTACCTGACTCTAATGGTTTCATCATGGAATGTCTCTCTTTAAGAATAAAATCTCCAAAAGGGTATATAAAAGTCCAAACACATGATTTACTATCACTTCCGTCAAAGAGCAACATCAGGAGAATAACGAGAGGTTTTAAATACTTTTACGGAATAAATTTTACAGGTGAAAAAAATAATGAATGCTTAGGGATGATTATTTTTGATGAAGTAAAATTGGCTCAGGATACTCAGCTTAACGACCAAACTTTTTAAAGTTGGTGGTTTTGTTGATTTTGGAGTGATGACTCCTGATTCCTATAAAAATAAAATTGCAAATCATGCCTTAGTTTTTATTTTTATTCGATTGTTAAAAAATTAGGTACAGCCGATTGCTGTATACGCATCATACAATGCAACTCCTTGGGACATACTTGCAAACAATTTTATATAAATAGTAACCATAAAGAATGTTGACATTGTTGAGGTGAATATTAATGTTACCTTAAAAAGACACACACTCACAGTTAAGCAGTTTTTATTTTAACAAAGGAAAACTTTCTTTTAACACAAGGACTTATCACATGTTACATTACTCCACTATAACCTGCCCATCTCTCCTCTCAGTGTTACCTCAGCATTAAATATTTTAAAATACAAAATTATTATTTTACTTATTATTGACAATTAATTAACACAACACATTATTATTTAATAATTACTAAACATAAAACTTTTAATAATTATATACTTTAACACACCCCTGTAATTATTAAATGTTTTAATGAATTCAATCAAAAAAATATTTATAAAGCTTAAGGCATAAGTTTGGATTTTAAAAAAGTAAATTTATTTGGACCCAAGGGTTTGGTTAATATGTCTGCAATTTGATCTTCTGTCCCACAATGCTTGATGTCGAGGAGTCCTTCAGCAAATTTTTCTTGAATAAAGTGATAACGCAGATCAATATGTTTGCTTTTCAAGTTCATCGTTCCTTTCTTAATGAGACTGATGGTACTTAAGTTGTCTATATAGAGCAAACACTTAACATCTTCATTCTTGAGCTCTTCAAGAAGACTTTTAAGATATAGCAGCTTTTTAGTACACTCAGCTGCAGCAATGAATTCCGCCTCTGTGCTACTAGTTGCAACAATAGGCTGCTATTTACAAGACCAGCTGACAGGTCCGCCAGCATAGAAAATTACTTGTCCGGATGTACTTCTCCTTGTTAATGGATCATTAGCAAAATCCGAATCGCTGTAAGCAGTTAGTTCTTCGGTTTCAGTTTTATAATAGGTAATACCTTCATGAACAGTTCCACGTAGGTACTTCAGTATCCTCTTTACATTTGACTTGTCCTGGGAGCTTGGGTTTTCAAGATTTCGGCTGGAGAAGTTCACAGCAAATCCGATATCAGGTCTCGTTTTTACAGTTAAATATAACAGGGAGCCTACAACTTCCCGATACGGAACTTTTACATCATTATTTTCAGATGCTTGATTATAAGCTTGGGGAACAATTGGAGTGGATTTAGATTTTGATTCTTCCATTTGAGTCCTTACCAATAGTTTTTCTACATATTTTGATTGAGTCAATTTTAATTTATCACATTCTAGGTTAATTTCTGTACCCACAAATTCAACTGGATTTTCAATAATCGTCATTTCAAAAGCTTTACTTAGATTTTTGAGGACTTCTTTTGCTTTATATTCATTACTGTAGATAAGAATTCCGTTATCCACATATATGGCCAAAATCAGAGATATATCCTCATTGGCAAAAACACATTGCTCCGTTTTTAATGGTTCCAAACCTTCTTTCTTCAACTGACCGGTTAATTTCCTATTCCACTTATAAGGTGCCTGCTTCAAACCATAAAGGGCCTTATTTAATTTGCAGACCATTCCTGGAGCACTATATCCCTCAGGAATCTTCATAAAAATCTCTTCATCTAATAGGCCGTACAAAAATGCTGTTTTAACGTCAAACATTTTCATTTGACAGCTATTGCTAATAGCACATGCCATTAGCAATCTGATCGAATCATTTCCAACTACTGGACTATAGATCTCATCACTGTTAGGTTCCATATCTTGCTCAAATCCTCGAACTACTAGTCTTGCTTTGAAAACACCATTATCTTTTATTTTAAATAGCCACCGGTTACTTAGCACTTTTCGTCCAAAAGCGTCTCTTTCATTTACTAGAGTCCAAGACCTGTTTTTGTCTAAAGATTTTTTCTCATCTTCAATAGCTTTCTTCCAATGTTCAGAGTTTTGTCCACTGATTGCATTGTTATATGTGAGTAATGCAAGATCACATTGGTTGAGAGTATCACAATTGTTATCAACAACAAAATCGTTAAATTTTTGAGGTAAGTGTTTTCTTCTTTTACCTTTCCCAAGTTCCTAATTTTCTGAACTAGCTTGCTTCTTCGTATCTTCGATAGATTTTACCGCGTCCTTCTTGCCATCTTCAGTCACATTTTCTTCAGGTATTTCTTCCGGGATTTTATCAAGATCTATGTCAACCAATTCTTCATCTTCAGGATTCTGTGTCAATGTAATTACGTTTTTGTCACTCATAGGAATTTTATTATTAAATACAACATGTCTTGAAATTATTATTTGCCTTTTAGTTTCATCCCAAAGTCTGTAAGCATTTGGAGCATATCCAATAAATATTAATTTCTTACTTCTGTCTTCCAATTTCTTTAAATGCCCGAAATTTTTCACAAAACAATCTGAGCCAAATAACTGCAGGTACTTCAAGTAAGGTTTTTTTTCAAACCATATTTCAAAAGGTGTTTTTGAATTTAATGCACTGGTTGGACTTCTGTTAATTATGTAATTTGCAACTCGTAGAGCTTCTCCCCACATTTCTTTTGACAGATTAGAGTCGTTCAACAATGATCTCACAGTGTTCATTAAGGTTCGGTTAATTCTTTCAGCATGCCCGTTCAACTCTGGTGTGCCTGGAGGTGCATAATCAATTTTTATTCCATTTTCTTTACAGTAAGTTTTCAACTCTGTAGAGGTGTACTCTCCACCTAAGTCACATCGAATGGTATAGACTTTTAGACCCCACTTGCGTTCGACCTCACTTCTGTAATTTTTAACTATATTAGGAACATCCGACTTGTTTTTTATGAGATATGTCATCAAAAAGTGAGAGAAGTCGTCAAGAAATGTGATAAAATATTTATGACCATCCCAAGTATTATCCGAAACACTACACACATCAGTATGTATTATTTGAAGTGGTTTAGTTGCTCTTGATCTCTCTTTTCAAAAGGCAGTCTTTGTCTGTTTAGATTTTAAGCAAACATCACAAGTTATATAATCACCAGGAAAATGAAGTTTCTCCAAGCCATATGATTGATCAACTAATTTTTTCATATTCTTTAAACTTAAATGCCCTAGCTTTTGGTGCCAAAGCTGTAACTCACTTATCTTATTTTCCGTGAAAAAAGTTTTATCTGTGGTTTTAAGATCCAAGTAATATAGCCCATCTTCGTTTTTAATCCCAATAATAGTAGAACCACCCTTTTGAATCTGGACAGAGTTTTTGTCGAAAGAGACAAAACCACCATTCTCGGTAATTTTATTGACAGAAATCAAATTTTTAGTCAATCCAGGTACAAATAAAACATCTCTCAAAAGACATTCTTCAAATTCAGCATCACCTTTCACATTCACAGATGAAGATAATTTTTCATTAGATTTTGCAGTAATGATGTTAGATTCTACTTTCCTGGTGTTAAATAATAAATTTATCTCATTGGACATGTGGGAGGTGCATCCTGAATCCAGTATCCAACTTGACTGAGTTGGTTTAGCACAGTCATTAGTTAAGAAAGCAACACGATTTTTAATGTTGGAATTGCTTTTGGATTTATTGCGGAAATAACAATTTTGTTCACTATGGTTAGTCTTTTTACAAATTCTACATTGCTTAGAGTCAGAACAATCCTTGGCAATATGTCCAGGTCGGTTACACTTGAAACATTTGAAATTTTTAGATGAGGCTTTAAAAGCTACATCGCCCTTGTTTGAATCATTACAACTTTTTTCTGCTAACAATCTGGAAGTTAAATTAACCAATGTCCTTTTATCTTTTGATGTACTCTGCCAAGCAGTAATAAAAGTTTTAAAGGAAGGCTGATAAGATCCTTTGTATCAACTCCTCATCTTTAATAATATGGTCTAAGCTTTTAAGTTTGAAGACAATGTTCTCTATTTTAGGTAAATCTACAGCAACATTGTTGATTTTAAATTGGAAGTATTCTTTTAGTAGAGAATCCTTCAGTTGATCAGAATTTCCTTCATACAGAGATATAAGTTTATTATACATTTGAGAAGCATTCTCACAAGACATAATCAACATTTTATTTTTCTTATTTAGGGACATTAACAATATCCTTTGAGTAACTGCTTCTTTTTTATCAAAAGATTTATCATCCTTCATTGAGTCTCTATCAGTAACAAATTCATAGAGTGATAAAGATTTTAGACATACCAATAGCTCAAACTTCCACAAATGAAAATTTTCAGCTCCTTCCAGCTTTTCAATAGCATCAATTTTCAATTGCTCCATTTTAATTGTCACTAAACTGGTAAAACTATGGGCACTGTTATTTTCCTTTATCACTGACTTCTGTCATTACAGGCAACCACGGACTGCTACCATGTTGAGGTGAATATTAATGTTACCTTAAAAGACACACACTCACAGTTAAGCAGTTTTTATTTTAACAAAGGAAAACTTTCTTTTAACACAAGGACTTATCACATGTTACATTACTCCACTATAACCTGCCCATCTCTCCTCTCAGTGTTACCTCAGCATTAAATATTTTAAAATACAAAATTATTATTTTACTTATTATTGATAATTAATTAACACAACACTTTATTATTTGATAATTACTAAACATAAAACTTTTAATAATTATATACTTTAACAGGCATTAGAATCATCTCTGATAGATGTCAGTTAAATAAATCATTATGGTCAATATTGGGCATATCAGGAAATCCAAGTTAAGTTAACTGAAGCATTGAAAATCTAGCAGATCCTGATAGAAGAATATGCTTTTTTTGTGATGCAGTTCATATCTTTAAATGTATTAGAAACTTTTTCTAATATTGTATAGAATATTATACAATAAACAATAGGAATGTTATTGTATGAGAATGAGACAATAGATTACAATTTAAAAAAAAATGTTTATGAAATTGACCATACTACTACAAAAACTGGCCTGCATGTATGCCCAAAGCTGACTAATGCTCATATTAATCCTACTTGCTTCCAAAGAATGAATGTTAGAATGACATTCCAGTTATTTAGCAGTAGTATGGCGGATGGAATACATTTCTATAGAAATGTAGAACCAAAATTATTTGCCCATAGTGAACAAACTGAAACATTCACAAGAGAAGTTTTAAATAAAGAGACTGAAAAAGCCAATAAAAAGCTTAAGAGTGATGTTGAAGAAAAAATTAAAACATAAGCTTGACATTATCCTACAAAATGAGCAAAATTTAGATCTGGATGATATTGAAGGTATGGAAACTGAGGTGATTGGGGAAGGAATTTGCTATCATATATTATATTTGTGGCTTTATCATTAAACCTTGAGAAAAAAAGCAAATTACTTTGATAATCTTTAAATGCATAATGAGTAATACCTATTCTTTTGAATTATGGAGTTTTTAGTCAAAAATACTTTGGAAGGTAAAAAATATTTTATATTACGATGTTTTAAACTTTAAATGCTATCATCAGATTAAAGGTTGAAAGTCAGATCACTTAAATTTAAAACTTGATTAAACTTTTCATTATTATCATCTGAAATGAGAAAAATTTATCATAAAAGTGAATGGATCTATGATGAACAAGTGAAACAAATATTGAAGAAGACTAACATTCTGGTGAGCTTGTGGTAATAAATATATATTTAGTTGATTTTTCGTATGACGCCAAACTCTTATTTTTCGATAAATGAAGGCACAAGTGTCAACAATTGGGGGGAGGGGGTCAAGGATTGGCTTCCTTACCCTAATGCTTATAAATATTGCTGACATAACCTTACTTTAAATTCCAGATATTATTATAAAGAAAGCTTGGAAGCAATTGCCCAAGAAGCATGGGAAACACAGGATCAGTTAGATGGAAACAGTATGGCTTCAAGTGGTTTGGAAGACGAACCTGACACAAATCTTGTGTTTTGAAGTATGTGCAGGATAAAGAAGAGCTTGAGCGCATAGGTGAAGAACGAGGTATAGAAGAACATGGAAGAAACAATTGGAAAGAGGGACAGGGCAAAATTATACAAGTTATGGAAGATGATGGTAAGATGCTGCAACATGTTCCAGAAACAGCGGAGTCAGAAGAAGAACCTGAAACAGAGTGTTGAAAAAGGACAAGGTGGTATGCAAAAAAGACATTCATGATCAGATGTACTCCAATGGATGGCGTGATTAGAATGTGGAAGAACAAGATAAGATGAAGGAAGAGGGAATAATAGATGAGTTTCTCACGTTTGAGAACTGTGATTACCTCTCAGACAAATTACCCTAAAAGAAATTAGGGTGATTTGATGAATTTACCCTTGCAGCTCGCCACTTTTTAAAGTAGAAAACTGATGTTATAACCCCTGATACTTGTCAACCGCATGAAGAATGTTTTAATTTTAAGTCAAAAGAGGTTGACCATAGAACATATAGTGGCCAAGATACCAAAGCCCCTGATTTTTGGAAATGAACTGAACCAGAGATTGATGTTCATCATGAAGTAGGATGAAATATGTTAATACATGAAATAGAATAACTTAATAATTTGTTAGCATTGATTATGTCACTTACAACGTACCCTGACTGACAGTGTTCTGTTTTTCCAAGTTTATTTGTATAATTTTTCTGTTCTTAATATTCATCCAAAATAACTGCAATAGACAACAGTTCACTACCCAAAAGTAGTGTCTGTAATTCTGGGCCCCTAGCACTGCAGCCCAGTAAATAAATGTTTCGTGTAGCAACTAATTAGGGGAAAGCTGAATTTTTGCAAGGTGTTAGTATATAAAGTATACACTAAAAAACCACAAAGTCCCGACTCCCCCCCTTCAGCAAAATTACAAGTACAGAACTCTGGTTATATGCCGACAGCTCGGAACCTATAGGTGTTATTTTTTTTTATTTTACTCTTAACAATATTACAAACAAATTATGTTATATACACTTTTTATGTAGATAGCTTAGTTTCGCTGTAATACTTAATCATATACAGAAAACTGCCACTAGAAAAAACAAAAAGTAATGATCATGAACAGCAGTATATGCATCTGTGCACCTCAGCACCTATATAAATATATTTTTCTAATGGTACAATATTTTTATTGCTGTGTAAACCTTCTGTTGCTATCTTCAATTTTTAATACTTGTACAGTACCTTGATAATCTGGACGAATTGTTAACAGGGTATCATCCAACAAATCGTCTGGATTACAAAGCACTTAGTAATTTAAGTGTATGTAGAATAAAATGAACAGTGAAAAGAGGGGTATGTATCCATTTATTTACAATTAATCTAGTTTTCTAAAAAAAAAACACCATAGTATTAAGATAAGTATTTATGAATACTTAAAAAGAGCATAAGTTTTTTGTTGGAAAATGTCCGCCATTTTGGATTGAATTGGATTCTACAGATGGGATTCAAAATTATGATCCCTCATGCAACTGAGCAGCATAATTTCGCTACTCCATCCCATGTTTTTCTCAGGCCATTGAAGGATTTTACTACCTCTGAAAGTGATACACTGAACCCAGGTATAATATGTTGATAGTACATAACAATCACTGAATAACTCATATCTTTTTTTGTTAAGTCAAGGATTCCAACTTTGTCTTAAAATGTGTCGCATTTTTATGTTTACAGGAACCCATTCAAATATTACACTAAATTGTAAAACTTGCACTGCTACATGCGATTCTAACAATATAAACTAACAACACGTGTCGGGATAGGTAGAAGGAGAAAAGGAAAAATATGGAGGGGTTTTCCAGACTACTGCGTTGTCCAGATTGGTGGGTATTTGGATTATATAAGTTTTACTTTAGACGCAGACTACCACCACCTCAGCTTGCACTTAATATTTTAAGCATAGATGAAGCACAATATACTTGGTTGAAATGTTGGTATAAAAATCGAATAGTGAGTGACATTTTCACAATCACCCTAAAAATTGAACATTGAATCAATGATTTTGAAATCAATTTCAATTTAATATCGTATAATTTTCCTAGAATCTTTATCATCAATAATTAGATACTTATAAATTAATTGAAGTCTCATGGGTAAAATTAAAAGTTAGCAGTGGAATAATAATGTATTATAATGAAAATAAAATATAAATATTTACATTCAACTAAGCTTTAGTGATTTTAAATCCTCATAAATTTATACATATACATATGTGTGTATATAAACATTTATTACTAATATTTTTTAACTAAATAAATATTAGTTTCCAAATACAAAGCTTTCATAAATATAAAGACATATTGTGATTTGTATCACATATATATTGACAAGTATCTTTGGATGCAATACATACAAAAAAAAATAAAATAAAAAATAATGATAATAACTGACACTGTATGGACCATAATATAAAAATACTATTAATATGAATTTTAATTTAGGTAACAATCAATACATTATTTTCATTATCTATCCTTTAATAATATTTAATACATTTTTAAATAATATTTTTTAAATACGTAAAATCTCTGAATAACAAGAATATCAATCACATAATTATACTTAAATGTATACTGCTGGTATAAAAAAGTATCTTTTAAGTATATTGGAATGAGAAATGAGAGCAGTTACTATTACAAAATACTCCCTTATAGTGGACCAATAATTTAAAAAAAATTTAAATGCCACTATAATTCATACACTCATTGATGTATACGTAAATTTATATGTATAACATAGTAATTTATCAGATTACGTATTACGGATTTTTCCGGGAACATAGTTTTTGTCTATTACTGGTTCTTGAAGGAACATATGTAAGCAACGCTCATTTTGGGCTAGTGGGTGACCTGCAATTCTGTAATCATATAGAAGTTTTAAGTTACAAAACCAGTTTTGAAAATAAATTCATTAAATAATGGTTTACATAATAAAAAAATCTTACTTGTTAACAAACACCTCTAATCCCTTCCGCCTCTCTTCTATAAATTCCTCTTCAAAAATACCATCATCACCTCGGAAAGGCATTTGCCTCTTCCAGGCCTTACCTGGTAATTGAGGTACAACAATCTAAACAAAAATTAAAATACAATTACCAAACTTGGCTTGGAAAGGCAAAATAATATATGTATAAGTAAGAATTAAATTACTAAAAAAGTATACATTGCCAAGCTAACTAATATTGATTTTAATCAATATAATTTTATTTTAATTTATTTTCAAGGACTGAAAAACGAAACAATTGCCTGTATTATTGAATAACCACATCAATAATACTATTATAACAAATCATCATAACATAGTGTTCATATGCTAATAAATTTGATAACAGAAGAGACGGTTGATAAATTAGAAAAAAATCCAAGCTGATAATGAGCCAGAACATAAATGGAATATAGGTCTGCATGTTTAGGATTCCAAGATCTGCAGGAATAAAAAATATATTTTTTCAACTTTAACATTTTATTAATTAAATTTAGTTAACACTATTCTTAGAAACTGATTCAAATCACTTAATTAATTGATATTTTTCAACACAGTTATATTTTAAGTAGAAACTTAACATAAATGATAAAACTAGTTATATATAGTAATAATCTAATTTTAACTTGAAAATTTCAATGTTCATTAAAGAAAAAATTAAACAAATAAATTATAAGGCTTAATTTTTCCACTATTGGGTAAGGTCATAAACATTATCATTGTAAATGACTAGAGACCGGATTTCTGTGTTATTGCACATTTAGTTCGCTTTGATTTAGCGCTCTTTAACCCAAGTAGTTATCTCATTTATATAATAAGGATTCTTATTCTTAAATTTTATTTTGCACAAAATTGCACAATTGAACCAAATTCATCTAATTTTATTCACATAAACATTTATTTTTTGAAAATTTTACTTAAGATTGTTAGGCAACAATTATAACAATTATTTATATAAAATAGATTAATTAGTTTTAAATTGAAAGTAAAAAGTCGCTTAATATAAATCAAATGTATTTGTGACCTACTACTTTTAAATGATCGTATTGAATTGGGAGCTTTGAGGATTTAGGCAAACATTGTAGATCGACGTACTTCCTAGAACTAAGACGTTTCCTCAGAAAAGTTTACTCCCCGCTTCCCATTTCATTCCACACTTCTGATTTAGCACAAAGGGCTAGTTGTTGACAAGATTTTAAACTATCAACTTTGAAAATACCAAAAATGTCCGCTAGCGTTTCTAAAAAATTGAAACAATGGACAAATCAATATCCAGAGCTGATAATTGTTTGAATCTCTCGAAGAAAGCTTAAAACGAATTGAAAATGAAAAGGGAAGATGTTTGTTTTTGAAATTAGAGAAATCCTTGAGAAAATTGCTAAAGAACATTTTATTAAGTGACAGGCGGCATGACTTTACTGAGAAATATTTTGAAATTTATAAGGTCGTACATTTTCTAAAACTTTTAAAAACTAATTTATTTTTCAAAAACATTTAATTATCTTTTGAATCCACGTAAAAGGAAATTTTAATAAAGATATTTTATATTTTTTTTAATTAACAATTTTTTTATCTCTTTTTTTCCCCCCAAATTTTAAAGTTTTTTAGATTGAATTAACTCTAAAACGAAACGTTTTTCAAAATGTCATGAAATTTATTCAAGGCTGGCTAAGTTTTGCATATTTGTGTAAATAAATGGATTGCTGCATGTATTAAGTTTTTAAATTCACGTTTTGAGTTTTTACTGCACGGTTTTGCTTATTTTGAGCTTTTTACTGCTCGATTTTGCATGTTTTGAGTTTTTTACTGCACATTTTTTGATTTTTAACTGTACAAAAATCCGGTCACTATTAATGACATATCATATCCAACAATATACAAAATAAACTGAACATATATATACACACAATAATAAAAACATCAAGTTTAATGTATACGTGTACCCAATAAAAAAACATTAAGTTGAAGGTACATGTAAATGTGTTTGTTTACAAATAATCATTGAATCGTATTAAGACACTGATTAATTATTTGTAGAAGATCCGATGAAAACATAGTTAAGGCCTACAACATGTATACACAAAGAAATAAGAATTAATGATTATTAATTCGAAACTAAAAACTTTAAGAGAAATGCTTTATTTACGATAAACTTGACTGCTTATCATCGAAGTCACGAATATACCAGTAAACCTTTAATGAATGTTTTATTTTAAAATAATATGGGCAAAAACGCAAATTAAATAAAAACATTTTAACTAAAATTAATATCCATTGAATATGATTATTATTGAAAGTATGATAATTTAACAATTATTCGATAATGAATTTTTTTAAAAATGTTATGGTTTAAAATTATTTAAATCTTAAAATCAAAATTTACTTCTCTCAGTGGGCTTTAAAAGGATCTATTTAGTTTTTGAATAATAAAATAATGATTCATGAGTGGTGAAATCTTAAACAAACATTAATCAGTTAACTTACCTTGCTATCCCTTTCTAATTCATTTCTAAGCCATTCGAAGTCACTATACCTTCTTCGTACACTCGATTCTTTAACTTTAAACACAGGAAGATTAGTCTGAAATAAAAAAAAAAGATATATTGATAAAAAATAATTATTATAATAGCAACAATGAAGGTAAAACACTTCCTGCATCAAATATTATCTGAAACTAGGCAATTGTACATACTGTATTTATCATTGCATCACAATTTCTCCACATCAGAGGTAGAAACTTATGATGTACTTATATACCTACAGGGGTTGAACCAGGAAAAAAGTACATGGTAACTGAGAAATTAAATCATATCAGTGAACTATGAATATGTTCTTTATGTAAATCCTTCATAAAATTCACACAAGGGGAAGGGTTTCACTATTAAAATTGATGAAAAATTTAAATAGACTTCAGTTTAACTTTTCAGGCTGATAAAGCAATGTTGAGTAAACTATCACTACATTTTTAGAACAGAAGCCAATTTCCTTAATATGAATCTGTTTTATATGATAAGGTCAATATTAAATCTAGTTGATCATAAAAAAATATAGGTTGATTTAATAACACAATTAACATTTGGTTTTACTGGATTACAAGGATGTCACTACGGAAACATAAATAATCAATGGAATTCGGTTAAGTTAATATTTGTAAACAAAACGAAAATTATGTAAATATAACTCACTCTCATTCTAACTTCATAGTCGGTATATCTTTTCTTGGCAACTCCATGGGTTATCGGATTTATGACATCAATTTCCAAGAAGTTTGCGGGAGCAGCATATGCGTCGTCCAGAGTTTGTTTCTTAACGTTCAAACGACGAGTAGCATCGACAGTAGTATCAGCCATTATAGTCATTTACTGATGAATATCTTTCTGAAAACGATCACAAACAACTTGCTATTAAACTCGCCATTAAACAATGGTCAATGGCACAGATTGAGGCAACCTTGTACTTGATACAGGAATCAGACTTGTTTTTTTTTTTTTCGTTGTATGAAAACGCCCTTTTCTTTGAAAAATCAAATTGTTTTACTGTTTTAAGCATTTTTTATATGTTTCTAAATAATTAATAAAAATTTGTCATGATTATTTTTACATGACATTAAACAGTATCTAATTGGTCAGAAATTTTTTGGGGGAAAAGTACATTGCTTTTGAATTTTTTTTCTTGTATAATGGTTTATTGAAAATTAATATTTAGCTGCAGGTTCGGTTCTTTAAAATAATAACTACAGCTTGTTCCCTAAGAGTCCTATTATCAACATCATCGCTGTTTTGTCAATTTTTTTTTTCTCGATTTATTTTATAGCATTTTTTTACTTTTTCACCATTAAACTTTCATATTATCTGTTTATAATAATCTGAATTTTAATCAGTATAGATTATTTTAACCTGCCGAAAATTTAAAATGAGACCACTGTTTACATTGTCGCTTTCGGATACTGTAATATCAGCTTTAAGTAAAGCTGGATATCATGCTTGTGAAGAATTGTTTGAAGGGAACATAGGTAATAAATATACTCTCTTTTTTCGATATTACTTTACAATTAATAGTTTACTGATGTGTATACCTTATTGTGAACAGAATATCAACAAAAGGCATTGAATATTCTTAAATCATTTAATCTAAACATTGATCACATAAAAGCCCTTATCCAAGGCCCTGGGGCAGTAACTGCTGCACAGCTATTACGGGTGAGTTGATTGATGAATTATTACAGTTAAATTATTTTATTAGTCAACAGCTTAATTTCTTATTACTTTAGAATGAACAGATGAATGAACACATACCTACTTTCAGTGAAACTTTAGATAAGATTTTGGGTGGAGGAGTTCAAGTTGGTTCACTTTTACAAATATGTGGGCCTCCAGGATCAGGAAAAACTCAATTAGGGTATATTTACATTTTTAAATCATTATATTATTTACACATTTTAGCAATCCAGTGTAAATGTATTGTTAAATGTAGATAAGGATATAAGATAATATATAATATAATAATACATTGGTAGCTCTATTGCTGAAAGACAACATTTCTTTTTCAGTTTACAACTCTGTGTTAATGCCCACTTACCATGTACCCTAGGCGGATTAGAATCTGAATCTGTTTTCATTGATACAGAGTCAACTTTTTGTGTGACGCGTTTGAGAGGTTAAATATGATTTATTTATTTAGCTCTAATATGATACTGATTTTTTTAAACTTATTCAGTTTATTTGCAACTTTAATTTAATATAGCTACAAGTTAATCTGATGTTAACAAATTATTTTAGTTATGTACTTTGCCAACAAGGCCTCGTCTCCATTGTAAAGGACTCTTCAGGATTGAACCTTTTGAGCAAGCATAGTGAGTGGAAGTTGATAGCTGTAATCTTTTCAAACAGGGCAATAAGAGAGCTTAAAATCCCAGAAAAGCTTATTAAAATGGTTAGGCTCACCATGAAACTGGTTTAATGGCTCACATGTTGCAGTTTAAAGGAGCAAGATCTGAATAATTCACATCGAGGAAAGGACTGAGGCAAGGAGACCTATTGGCATGTCTCCTATTCAATAGTACTATAGACAAGGCCATTAGAGACTCTGATATCCAAATAGGTGGTATGGTTTTCAGCCAAACAGTGCAACTTCTCGCATATGCTGATAATATTGACATTATGGACACTCCTTCCGGGTTGTATTTGATGGATTCTAGCAGAAGGAAAGACCAAGTACATGGTCACAGACGAAATCCCCAGGCCTGGTCAGGAAATCACCATAGAATACTCCATTGAAAAAGTTTCTGAACTTGTCTGTCTCGGATCCCTCGTAATCCATGACAACTTAATACATTCGGAAATAAAACAAAGAGTTTTAGGTGCCAACCATTGTTATTATAGCCTCAGTCCGTATTAAAAGAACCATGCTGAGTCCAAGGGCACAAAAATTCTCTACTACTAAGCAATTATCTTGCCAGTTCTCTTGGTGTAGGCTGTATGGCTCAGAATGTGGTCTATCTCCAAAACTGAAGCAGAATTTGAAAATGTTTGAGAGGATTCTGCATGAAACCTTTAAAACTGTGAAGGTGGATCATGTATGGAGACGCAGAACAAATGAGAAGCTTAAAGATTTATTTTAGAATCAGATGTGGTTTAATTTATGAAGCTCAGTAGGTTGAGATGGGTCAGGCACGTTGCTTGGATGGCAACCTGTTTAGAGAGTGACCTGCCAAAGAAAATATTGAGAGGTGATGTATGGAACAAGACGCAGAGAAAGTCCTCTACAACAATGGAGTGATGGTGTCACTAGTGATGCTAGTTCCATGTTAGGAAATGGATAGCTGCAGCACAGGCTTGAGACAATTGATGGAAGCTGCTGCAGGTGGCCGAACTCGACATCAAGTTGCAACATCGACTAAATAGAAGAGAATGTCAGGAAGTGTCATTATTTGCCCTGAGTAATGTAAGGAAGAGAATGTCAGGAAGTGTTATTATTTGCTCTGAGTAATGCTAAATAAACTCAGATTATTTTATTTGAAACATGAATATCAAGTTCTGGTTCCTAAGAGTAGAATGTTTCATTAATTATTTTGATATAGATAAGAGTCTTTTCATCTTATTTAGAATAAAGATTACTTATTTAAAAAATAATAATAATAGGAATGACTAAATTATGAACAGAAATCACCAGTTTTGGGAATTTCATATAAATAACTCAGTAATTGCTTATCTTTAATATTTGCTTTAATTTCAGAGATTGCTTCAGGAGCTTGTTACCATTGTTCGAAAATAGCATCTATCTATAACTTAAAAGAAGATATGACCAATTTTACACCGGATACTATTCTAGCAGGCATTCATTATTTTGTAATAGATAATATTTTGCAATTCATATCTATTGTCCAACAACTTTTTGAACTAATAAAAAAAAATAAAAAGGTAAACTATTTAAATGCTATTGTTTTTAGTCAATTTATTGGTAACTAGCACTTAAGCATTCATTGAATTTATGATGTCATATGAATATTGAAAATGTTTTTATTGTTTTGCTTGTACAGATTAAATGTATTGTTATTGATAGTTTTACTTTTCCATTTTTGAGAATAAAAAACCACATTGACAGGACACGATACATTAGTATGATAGTTCAGAAACTCCAGGATTTAGCTCTTGGACTTAATGTCGCAGTAAGTATTTTTATGTATTGTATTTTTATTTTTTTTAATGATTTTATAAAATCATATTTTTCATAAACATTTTATGATTTTTGTTGCGAAGCTACCCTCTATCATGAAGGCAGTGAACTTGAAATTTAGATTGGCCTCAACTGATCTATTAGCTTTTGAGATGCTTATTTGTACAAATCAAAGTAAAAATTCATATTTTTTAACTTATTTGACCTTTCATAACTCAAAATAAGGAAAATAAGTGTTAAATTTTGTGCTTAATTGTGTTAGTAAAAACAATTTTTTTTTTTTTATGTTACAGATAATATTGACTAATCATCTAACCACCAAAATAAATCAAGAAATTAAAGTGTTAGCACCGACACTGGGGGAAAGCTTTTCTCACAGTATACCAAATATTCTATTGCTTGGAATAGTTGATAAGTCATTCTCTGCAGTAATGTATAAAAGCTACAAACTTGCTGAAGAGATTGTTCTATTTAAGGTAGGTGCTGTTGATTTTTTTGATATTATATCATTAAATGAAGTACTGTTTGTGATAAGAAAATACAATATTTACTAAAAGGTTTTAGAGGAATACTTACAAAAAAGTATTTTAAAATTAAATGCTACATTACATGAATTAGCAAAAATCAGATATGGAGAAGATGAACTTTTCCGGGCTGAAGGAAAAGAAAAAAAAAAATCAATTTCTCTATGTTTCCAAAAGGAAAACTCTTGTCAAATTTTCGATCTGAGCAACACGAAGAGAGCTAGAGCGTGTTAAAATATTACAATTTTGAGGGTGAAAAAAACATTACAACATGACTTTTTTCATTCAAATCAATATAGCTCCTGAATGATAGGTTCTAGCAACAAATGTTATATAACGAAAAAATTTCTTGATTACATTTCTGATGGCAGAACTGTCAGAGCAGCACCAACAGAGCTAGAGTGTGTCAAAATTTTAGTTTTGAATGTTAAAAAACGTTTCAGCAAAACAGTATAGACCCCCAGCCAAAAGATACATCCATGTAAAAAAAAAAATGTCAGTTTAATAACATAAAATATTTGTTAAGATATAATAATAATTTTAATCAGTGTTAAAAGGAAACAAGAGAATTCGTTATTAAATGTTTTTTCTTAGTATTTTATTATTTGTAAAAGAAATAACATTAATAATTATGTCTAAATGTTTATTAATTATATTATATTTTTATGCTAATATGCTTTTTAGTGAAAAAAAAACCGGTTTATAAATGTGTTTTATTAACTACTGAAAGAAGTTCATTAATTTGTTGACTTTCACCTTGTTGAATGCTAAAAAATTATTAATACTTTCTAAAATTAATGGAAAGAGATAAGCTTTATTTATATAAACAACATATTGCTGCGCTATATTGACTTGCTAAACACACTGCATACTGATCTGTCTAATTAAAGATAACCTTATTCTAATTAAGAATAAGATAACTATAATTCCTAATATTATTTATTAAATAATTTAATTCCTACCTTCCTTCTCTGTTGCTTTACCACAGCAAAGTAGTGACAGTTCAGATCAGGATTGTGGTGAGTTAGGTGACACACTTATTGTGACCACCATGAAATGAATATTTTTCTTGCCCACTTTTAATCAAATAAGTTTGTAACCAGCTCTTACCATAGTTAGGAGTAGAGTATAAAGTCCATTTTGTGTCTGCTGGTGTTTAATAAATATTGAAATTAAATATAAAATAAAATGTATTATCATCAATTATCTGTGAATGTATTCATAATAGCTTAGTTTACTTATGAAATAAGAATCTTTGCTTTTATCATTATGTTTCAGATCTGTTCACAAGGAATACGTGATGTTCAAACCTGGCATTAATTTTGGCTGCTTTGTTACATGGCTTTATAATAGATTTAATTGTTAAATAGTTTACTATGTTAATATATTTATGTATAATTTTCAGCTTGAAAATATAATGTATCATATTTTATATTAATGTATTTCAATATATGTAAAAATTAATAAATAACTCATATACATATGTTCTTTCTCTTTATAAGAATGTCTTTAAATTAAAAAAAAAAATTTCTATTTCTTTGAGTTAAAATAATAAGCCGAATATTAATTGTGCTAGTAATCGACCATTAAATATTAGAGGTTATGCTAAATTTAATCTAATATTCAAATTAAAAGGATAGGGATGTATTCAAGTTACCTTCAACAAGTTTTAAATATTGGTAACAGTTGAAATTTGTTTTTATATGCACTTGCATGCAATTAGAGCTATAGTCTGAACTGGCTGAGGCCACCTGGCAGGCGAGAGGTGAGGGAGTAACGTTGCCAAAGCTCTTTTACCTAACCCTCACGTGGGGTTTTCTGAGATCATCCTTCCTTTGTTCAGTCCATTGTTGACTATTGGGGACTAGAAATGAGCTCCATTTCTTCCAACACATTTAGCAAGTCACAAACCGTCCTTGAACATGTAAATATTTACTGCTGAGGAAAGGCAAGAGCTAAGGAAAGAACAAGGTCAGCAATAACCACTTTCGGATTTTTTTTTACTGGCATCTTTTGCTTTAAGAACAAATGTAAATTTAAGTTATCTCTAGGTGCAGCTGCTTTAATAGTACTACATTCAAATCATTCCAGGAGCGGTAAAACAAGGTATTCATTTTTTAGATTATTTAAAGCTGTCGCATGGCTCAGCAAACATTGTATCTTCTACTTACAAAATATCTTATCACCACTTCATTTGTTAATAATAAATAAAAACTACTATTTTGGTGATGTTTCGAGACTATATTGTTCTAATAATCATGCCCTGCACCTTAGTAGGAATGTCCTTGTATTCTTTACACTTGCCAGCTTCCTGAAGTTTCTTCCTCACTGTGATTGTGTCAGAACCGTGGGTTGACTTGATTTCTTCATAAAATCGCATTCTTTGACTGTAGATATTTTCCAGTATTGACTCAATGTGTTAATATGGGATATATTTCTTGACTGTTACTATTAGATGTATAAGGTTCTTGAGGTTCAGTCAATAAATGAAAACAACTATTCTGGCAATATTTCGAGACTATATTGTTCTCATAATCGTGAAACGACACCAGAATAGTTGTTTTTATTTATTGACTGAACCTTATTAAACATCTAATAGTAACAGTCAAGAAATATGCCACATATTAACACATTTAGTCAATACTGGAAAATATCTACAGTGGAAGAATGGGATTTTATGGAGGAATCAAGTCAACTCAACTCATGGTCATCAGGCAATCACAGTGATAAAGAAAATTCAGAAGATCTAAGAGAAAGCTGGCAAGTGCCAAGAATAAAAAGTAGAAAACTTGACCAAACAGGCTTCACATCATACAAATGAGTCTCAAAATAAAACCCACATAAACAATGCTGGAGGACCTAAAGTTAATCTTCTCAGAAAGTGCCAAGATAAAATTGTCAGAAAACGACTTCTGATTTGAATGAAGGTCAGGAGGCCTCTCCCCCCCCCCCCCAAAAAAAGGGAGGAACACTGTTAAAATCATACACTTAAAAACTATTTCACCATTCAAATGCAAAACCTTTAACACATATCCCAAAACAATATTTTTTGGCAAGTACCAAAAAATACCTTTTATAGTAGCTCTATTTTCTGATAAGTAGACTAGTATTGATCTAGTTTCAGCACTTTATAAATTAATTTAATCATTAATAAAAATGTTTAAGATAATAAAAGTATGGTTGAGATGTTCTTACCATTTCACATCAGTCATCGTCCTTCTCCTCACAAGTGTGGTTCGGTGGGTAAGTGCTCTTTGATATTCTTTTCCTTTTACTTTTTTCTTTCCACTTTTATTTTCCTTCACCTTCATTCTTTTATCCGTATCTTTTCTTTTATCACCTACATTATTTCCCTCGTTCTTTCCTATATTTCCATATTTTTATGTTATTATTTATTTATATATTTATTATTTTATTTATTTATTGTTATTTATTTATTTATATATATATATATATTTTTTTTAATTTATTTATTTATTATTTTTCCTTTTTCATTCCTGTCTTGTCCTTATTCTTACCTTGCTGCTTTGTATTCTTTGTTATTTATGTATCTGATCTTTTCTATGCGGTTTTTTGTATATTGTTTTTTTATCTATGCCATTCTGTATTCCATTGCCATCTGTTTATCGGTCTGTTATTTTTGTCACTTCTGGTATTTTGTTCATTATAGCCCTGAAGAAGACCTTCAACGCAGGTCGAAACGTTGGCTCGTATTAAAGGATTCTTCTTTGACGTGGTGTTACTTTGACTGCATACCTGACTATCTTCTTCTCCTAAAAATGTTTAAACTTGACTGAACTACTTAGAACATACACGTGATAATTACTGATCCAAACATTTTATTCATACAAGAGGATTCAGATGTATAACGTCTAGAATACTGCTGGATGTATTATTTAACAAAGAACAAAATGCAGAATATTTTACACCAATTAAGCCTGAATAGGAATTGGAGGAAGAATAAAAAGTCCATCACTACCATTTTTTTTATTTAGATCATGTATTTCAAATGAAAGTGGGATTTAACTCGTCTTATAGTTGGTGAGTAGGTATGATTTCTGGTATTGTAGTCACATTTTCAATCCACTTATAAGAATAAGGACAAGGAAATTTAAAATAAAGGTATTTTTGTTGTTTTCTTAGTTGGGCTTCATGATTAAACCATGATTCAATTTAGTACATGCCAAAGAAGGGCCAAGATCATTTAAATTTAGTTAGATACTGGTAATCTCTTTTCTAACAAGAGAAAATGGGATGAGAATTAAATGGAAACCACTTTCTGTGAAAAAATAAAACTGAATAAAAACACACAAGTACCTTCTTAAAAAAAAAAAAAAAAGTTTAATATTTTATTTGTAGAATCAAATAAATAAAGTAAATTTGTAGAAAATTTTTATTTTCTTTTGCAGTTCCTCTTAGCATAGGGGATTTTTATTAATTATTTTATTTTATTCAAATTGACATTTGTACGTTTTATTAGTTATGTATCAATTTAAACAGTTTTACAGTAGTTATAAATAAATTTCTGTAAATAATAATAAATATTCATTATATAATTTATTGATGTTCAATTTAATTGGGTATAGTGGTATTATTAATTTTACACAACAAATTTACAGTTAAATACAGATATACTTGAATGGAGAAACAACTAAGTCATATTATTAACATGATGACTAATGTTGTTTCTTAAATCAGTTTATAGTTAGCTTTGCTATACATAACATTTAATGCTTTCAGGATTCTTGGGTCAAAAACATAAAATTCTTCCTGAAAACGTCAATAAACCTAAGATTTATTAACCTTGTTTAATAAACAATATGTTTATAATTTAATTTTCTACCAATGTGTCAAAAAGTTTAATACATAGAATAATTTTCCTTTTTGCCTCCTCCCAACAATAAAACTATTTTAAAGAAATAGTTATAGAGAAGGGAGGCCAATTGAGGGGTGGTCAATTAAGTTCACACCCAATACAAATTGATGACAAGGTATTTTGAAAAGCTGAAAGGGATGGAGTGGTGGTAACAGACTGATACTTTTATATAAGTAATTACTGGGTACATAATCTTCAGATGATAAATTACAAAAACTTTTACACTCAATTAATGCAATCTGAATTGAAAGTATAAAAGATATTCCTGTTTAACAGTTCATAAATGAAAATGATTTCTGATACAACATAAGTGTCACTAAATAAATTTAAAAATTAACTTAGACAATAAATTAAAGACCTTAGTAGATTTCAATATCATAAAATTAGCATTCTAATTTAAAAATTGAAAACATCATGAAATTAAACTTCTTCTAGCCATTTCTATTGCTCCAGGTCTAGTATCATTGCCGCCTATAAAACCTGTACTATGAACAAAAATGCAGCCTTGGATACCGGAAACTCTACACAACTCTTCATCTCTCAAACCTCTCCATTCTTCTTTTAGAGGTAATCTTAATTCAAAACTCTGATCTTCCAATGGAACACTCTGCACTCTCCAAACAGTTCTTTCTTGTGAAGCAGGAAATATAACATACTTTATTGTCAGCTCAAGTTTCATTTCTTTCTCAATATCAAACAAATGGGTGGCCCAAGGGCAAAATTGGGACAATTCAATAATTTCACCAGCAGGATGGAGGTTGTATCTATTACTAATTGCTTCTTTAACGATAATTCTGGCTGGCCACCAGGTTGAATACAAATCCTCTATTTTGTTTTTGAACTCAGTTCCAACTAAATCCATTGCTTTGAAAAATGCACTGTCTATATCAGCATTTGGCTGATTCCAACTTGGATTAAGATGTTTAACCCGAGCAGACAAATGGGTAGAAATATAATATTTTTGCACACCTTCACATATAGGAATTCCATTGTCAATGGCATCAATTTCAAGGACAAAGCCTTCATACACTCTGTGGAAGAGACCATCCACTGCATCTTCCTCAACATTTTCTAAAACCTTCTTAATGATCTCTTTACCAAAATGGCAATAAATGAGACCAGCACTGCTCAACCTAATAGTCCATGGTTTATTTGGTAAAAGAGAACAGGCAGAAAGTGTAAAATCTCTTTGATGATGATCAAATAACTTTTTTTCTGGATTATAAACACCTCCAACATCCACCACCACGTCACAGGTTTTCAGTACTTCATCATTTCTGGACCTTACAATAGCAGCATTAGGACTAAGTAATCTTAGCATATAGCATGCCAAAACTTCATCACAATGAAATGTACCATCATGAGTTCCTATGGTTTTAATATTATCCATTGGAATCGAACGAAGTAGGTGATCTTTTGATAATGATAAACCCGATTTTACAGACTGAAATAGATAATTAAAAAGCCGCATATATACAATGGTAAAATTCAATAGAAAGATATATTTGAAACAGTTCAATATTTGTACTTCGGCGCTCAGGAAAAACACGTTACGCTAAGATGTAAGATTTCGGGTAGGTTACTAATAGAAGTAGAAGTGGGACAAAAATAACGTAATCTTTAAAATAACCTACTATTGACTCGGAACTGTTATCACCTATTACCGAAAAAACCCTATTACCAGTGATCATATTTTAAAATATGATTTAAATAAATTAATTTGTAAATAAAAATAAATGTAGTCAATGTTAAAATAGAATGAAATGAAAAAAAACAATAAAAGAATGGTAGGTAATAAGTGATAAGCCATGATAAATTAATATTATTTCCTTGATTTTTTTAAAAAGGGTGAGTTTAGTCAATTGTGGTTGGTAAGTGATGACATAAATTTGAAAAAAAAAATGTAGATTGGCGCCTTAGTTTCCCCTCTAGAGTGGGGAATGGAGGAGAATAACCTTTCCCTTCTAAAAGTAGCGACTAAAAGAGCGAAATAAATCGGAACAAGGTTAGAATCGATAAAAGGTATTTTAGGCGGGCACAGGAGCTGCCTCCCGTTAACCTGACCGTTACCTACAATTTACCGTTATTTCAACAATTTAATTTTTAAATACTCTGATTATTATCTTTTTAATATTTTTCTTGTTAATATATTTTTATGATTGAGTTTTAATTAAGTTATATAGAATTAAAAATAATTTTATGCTGGGACTAAATCGTAAACTAAAATAAAATTATGTCTTGTGAGAGAAAAGAATTAATAAAAAAATTAATGTAATAAAGATAATATATACATAAACTTTAATACAGAAAATCCCTGTCCGATGTGTAACTCGGGACCAGATCCTCTTCACCATTTAATAATGTACTGTTCCGTTTTGAAATATACAGGAAAAGGTTTCTTAAATAAATTCATTCCACAGAAAATGATGATTTTCAGTTATGTTCATGGCTGATAATAGATAATGAAAAGCATTTAAATAATTTATTTTTTAAAATGAAATATTGCCTAAAATTAAGAAATATTTTAGTTTAAATTATTACTAGTTTATCATTTATTTTTTGTTTTTGTATTAATGAAAATGAGGTAGTTAAAATTTGGTACGGATGGGTTTAATAGTTTTGCGGAATGGTGCTAACCACATACCGGTTAATTTTCAAACTTTACTTATCGCACCACATATTTATTGGTCTTATTGTCTTATAAGATATTTATTACACATATTTATTGTCTTATGATATTATTAGAAACTGAGTGCTTTCCAGAGCTTATTTAAAGGACCTAAGTCAAAGCTTTCTAAAGGTGGATAAAGGCTAAATGTACCTCCTAGACCAGAAGTCTTAGAAGTCCACCAAATGCTTTAAAAAAAAAAAAATTGGGATATAGTAAAAACTAGACCTAAGATGGCCCAGCATGAATCCTGCTTCTACATCTGTTATTTTCTTCTTTATTTTATTTTACAGCCTCTATTTTAAGACACAATACATGCTTAGGTAACAGATTGATACAGGCTACTTGTAATTGTTGAGTCTTCATAATTGTTCAAATATGTTTTACTAACACCTATATATATATTTTTTTTAAATAAAATCTTGGCAGTACAATTAAATATGGACAATGTTTTTTAAAGATTTATTTATTTGAATTCGTTTGTATTATAGTTGTTCTATTTATTTTTAATTTGTATACATTTTGAAAACTTTTAATTGGCTTCTAAAATTTTTCGTTAAAAAAAAAATATTAAACACAATAATTTTGGTTGAGTTTGTGTTATTTATCATTTGTAGGATTACTAATATACAAATTATTAACATTATAAGCAATGGCGAGGAGGATAACATTAATAACTGTTTAGCCCACCTCTAGTTACTAGAGGTGGGCTAAACAGTTATTTTTTGGTATTAGGTTACTACGTTATGGCTCTATCCCAGTAATAGGTTCCAATGATAGGTTATTCCAGTAATAGGTGATTCAAGTAAACCCCTGCCCTACCGCTAGAATGCGCGCCCGTCAATCACTGCTGTTGCCAATAACTCTTCGGGATCCAATAACGCTTAGAATCACTGCAGTTCTTACAATAACGCCAGTTATTAGAATCACTGCAGTTATTACAATCACTCCAGTTCTACAACAGTTCTCAACTGTTATTAGAATAACCTATTGCCAGCCATCGTTCTGTTTTCGATCACCGACCTGGCGCTAGTGGTTCTAACCTATTAAAAACTTACTTTTAGACATTTTGACTGGTAATTCATTAATTTATCCTCCTCGACATTGCTAATAATGTTAATAATTTGTTTATTTAGTAATCTTACAAATGATAAATAACACAAAATCAACCAAAATTATTGTGTCAATTTTTTTTTAACAAAAAATTTTAGAAGCCAATTAAAACTTGTCAAAATATATAACAAATTAAAAATAAATCGGCCAACTATGATACAAACGAATTCAGCTAAATAAATCTTTAAAAACATTGTCCTTATTTAATTGTACTGCCAAGATTTTATTTTTAAAAAATACATATAGGTGTTAGTAAAACATATTTGAACAATTATAAAGACTCAACAATTACAAGTAGCTTGTATCAATCTGTTACCTAAGCATGTATTGTGTATTAAAATATTGGCTGTAAGATAAAAAAAAAAAAGAAGAAAATAACAGAGGTAGAAGCAGGATTAAGGCTGGGCCATCTTAGGTCAAGTTTTTACTATATCCCAATTTTTTTTTAAAGCATTTGGTGGACTTCCAAGACTTCTGGTCCAGGAGGTACATTTAGCCTTTATCCACCTTTAGAAAGCTTTGACTTAGGTCCTTTAAATAAGGTGTGGAAAGCACTGTTTGTCAGAGATAAGTAATAGTCTGAGATAAGGCATACAAGGCCTTTATAAAGGTGCAGAATTGGGAATTAAATTTTGAAATTGCAGCGTTACTAATTGTATACAAAAGTATTTAAAAAAAAAAGTTTTGATATCATGTCCCCTCAGCATTACACATCACCAAAGGGTTAAATCAAAGTTGCTGCTAATCACCTACTCTCTTTAACATGGTTATTAAACAACCTTTCTAGAAATAGGAGAGAAATATTAACACATGGGTTTGGAGATATTGAAAGATATCTAATTCATAATACAAATTGCAGGAGTTTATCAACTCATTGCCACTGAGGAATGTGATCTGGAATACATGCTGAGGAAACTCTAAGCAATATATGAGAGAGGAAAAAATCACTTGAGGTACACATGATGGTACAGAAGGATCAATACAATTAGGGTTTCATGAATTAATTGCCACTTTTATTGGAATTAAGTCATCAATCCTAATTGATGAAAAAAATATTTTAAAGAATATTTAAACCAGGAGCTCATTCAAAAAGGATGTATCAAAACAGAGGCCAAAGTAAATTTTCCTGGACAGATTAGAGAGTAACAGGATGCCTGAGGAAATTGTTGATAGGGGATGTAAAGAAAGGAATGGCAGCAAAAAGATAACAAAAGAAAGATTAGTAGATCAAAAGGTAGTTTGAACTAATAACTGATAAAAATTAGGATACAATAATTGAACAAACCTGAAGGTATTTTTCATTTTATAAGTTTCCAGAACAGAAAGGGTAATTATAAAAAAACAAAACAAATTACAATAAAGTTTGTACAAATTTATCAACACCCCACATTATCATTGTACAATCACAATGAGTTTTTATTTAAAAGAATTAACTGTTCTTATAAATACTTGACCAAAATATTGGACAATTCTAATAACCATACAGATACAATCAATTTACATCAGAGTTTTTAAAGGAAAAAAACAAAAACAAAATGAATTAAAAATATTCAGTTTATTTATTAACAAATCTATTTACAAATATTCCAATGGATATAACCATAAAAATTATAACTAAAAAGAGGTATGAAAGAAACCATTCACAAAAATAAAAAAACTATATATCAAAGGACTAAATACTTCAAAAAAACAGTGTTATATTTTACAAACAGGTAAAAAGGTAGTGTCTCCATGGAATCTAATAAAAGTGTAAATATCCGTGGAATAACTATAAATTACAAAAGTCTAAATAGATTTTACAAGCTAATATATTTATGATTTAATAATCATTGCAAGATTTTAACTATCCATTATAATCATAAGATTTTAATGACATTCATTTGTCATTACATTATTATTTGTAATATAACAAAGAAAAAGCATTTGATATTAACTAGCCATTTCAACTTTTTAAAATTTCGATTAGAAAACACTTAGACCCTGAATATTGTGGAACTATTTCAGTCCAAGCAAAATTTAAATAAAATCTGGTGTTGCAAAGCTCATCTAAAAGTTTCAGCACTTTGTATTAAAGTAGAACCTCTCTTAACCAAGAGATTTTTTATTGATTCGCAATGAAACAAAAAAGGAACTCATGAAGATTTATTTACAAATTAAAATCAATGCATTTATTTTTGTTCACAGTTTCGACCTCCATCTATTGTGATATGATTGTACTACGATCACGAATATCTGTTTTAGTTCGAACCATTGTTCTAGGAGCGTCATAACCCATCTGCGACCAGTTCTTTTTTGCGTTATTAGATCACGTGGCCTATCGGTTCTTCAATAATAGGACAGCCATATGAGTTATTAGATAACAGAAGTTACACAACAGTTATTGAGAACCGATCTAAGAACGGTAACTGGTCGAATAACCTTAACCGATCGGTTCTTCTATCTGTTATAACCTAACACCTTACACCAACAACCCCAATTTATTTTTATTTCTCCATCGTTTTCGATGGAAGATTTAATAAATTTGACTAATTTTGTAAAATATAACTATATTTTAATATAGTTATTCTAAAATAATAAAAATAAGTTATTCTAAAATACAAATTTAGGTTTATTTATAGATATTTTAAAATATGATCACTGGTAATAGGGTTTTTTCGGTAATAGGTGATTGATGATAACAGTTCCGAGTCAATATTAGGTTATTTTAAAGATTACGTTATTTTTGTCCCACCTCTAGTTGCCAATAACTCTTCGGGATCCAATAACGCTTAGAATCACTGCAGTTCTTACAATAACGCCAGTTATTAGAATCACTGCAGTTATTACAATCACTCCAGTTCTACAACAGTTCTCAACAGTTATTAGAATAACCTATTGCCAGCCCTCGTTCTGTTTTCGATTACCGACCTGGCGCTAGTGGTTCTAACCTTCAGGCTTGGCCATCTTAGGTCAAGTTTTTACTAAATCCCAATTTTTTTTAAAGCATTTGGTGGACTTCCAAGACTTCTGGTCCAGGAGGTACATTTAGCCTTTATCCACCTTTAGAAAGCTTTGACTTAGGTCCTTTAAATAAGGTGTGGAAAGCACTGTTTGTCAGAGATAAGTAATAGTCTGAGATAAGGCATACAAGGCCTTTATAAAGGTGCAGAATTGGGAATTAAATTTTGAAATAGCAGCGTTACTAATTGTATACAAAAGTATTTAAAAAAAAAAGTTTTGATATCATGTCCCCTCAGCATTACACATCACCAAAGGGTTAAATCAAAGTTGCTGCTAATCACCTACTCTCTTTAACATGGTTATTAAACAACCTTTCTAGAAATAGGAGAGAAATATTAACACATGGGTTTGGAGATTTTGAAAGATATCTAATTCATAATACAAATTGCAGGAGTTTATCAACTCATTGCCACTGAGGAATGTGATCTCGAAAACATGCTGAGGAAACTCTAAGCAGTATTCTGAAAAGGGCATGGAAATAAATCTAAAGAAGAAAGAGTTTGTGTCCCTCAACTCTTAGAGCACATTTTTTAGCATTGAAGATTAGAGATATGGAGGTCTACTAATCCTTCCAGGAAAGGAATCCTCTATTAATTAAGATATTTCATTGAAAATATTAAGAGAAAGGAAGACTGTAGGAATCTTAAACTCGTTCCTGTGGAATAAAAATGTTTCATTTAAAAAAAAGAAAAAAAAAAGATGATTATATCTTTCCTTATCACTATAAATTGTCTTTAAATTTGCTAAAATCTGTGGTGTGGAGAAGAAAAAGCTTTAATGCTACTATCTTTAGAGATGGGTACTCAGAGTGGAAGTTATTTCATAATAAGAGCTGATCATGTTAATAATAATATTATAAGACAATATATGAGAGAGGAAAAAATCACTTGAGGTACACATGATGGTACAGAAGGATCAATACAATTAGGGTTTCATGAATTAATTGCCACTTTGATTGGAATTAAGTCATCAATCCTAATTGAGGAAAAAAATATTTTTAAAGAGTATTTAAACCAGGAGCTCATTCAAAAAGGATGTATCAAAACAGAGGCCATAGTATATTTTCCTGAACAGATTAGAGAGTAGGTTGATGGATGTCTGAGGAAATTGTGGATAGAGGATGTAAAGAAAGGTATGGCAGCAAAAGGATAACAAGAGAAAGATTAGTTGATCAAGAGATGGTTTGAACAAATAACTGATAAAGATTAGGATACAATAACTGAACAAACCTGAAGGTATTTTTCATTTTATAAGTTTCCAGAACAGAAAGGGTAATTATAAAAATCACAAAATGAGATAATGTATGGACTAAAACTATAAAAAACAAAAAAACAAATTACAATAACGTTTGTACAAATTTATCAACACCCCACATTATCATTGTACAATCACATTGAGTTTTTATTCAAAAGAACTGTTCTCATAAATACTTCACCAAAATATTGGACAATACTAATAACCATACAGATTCAATCAATTTACATCAGAGTTTTTAAAGGAAAAAAACAAAATGAATTAAAAATATTCAGTTTATTTGTTAACAAATCTATTTACAAATATTCCAATGGATTTAACCATAAAAATTATAACTAAAAAGTTGTATGGAAGAAACCATTCACAAAAATAAAAAAGCTATATATCAAAGGACTAAATACTTACTTCAAAAAGCAGTATTATATTTTACAAACAGGTAAAAAGGTAGTGTCTCGATGGAATCTAATATAAGTGTAAATATCCTTGGAATAACTATAAATTACAAAAGTCTAAACAGATTTTACAACAAGCTAATATTTTTATGATTTAATAATCATTGCAAGATTTTAACTATCCATTATAATCATAAGATTTTAATGACATTCATTTGTCATTACATTATTATTTGTAATATAACATAAGAAAAAGCATTTGATATTAACTAGCCATTTCAACTTTTTAAAATTATGATTAGAAAACATTAAGACCCTGAATATTGGGGAACTATTTCAGTCTAAGTAAATTTAAATTAAATCTGGTATTACAAAGCTCATCTAAAAGTTTCAGCACTTTGTATTAAAGTAGAACCTCTCTTAACCAAGAGATTTTTTATCGATTCGCAATGAAACAAAAAAGGAAATCATGAAGATTTATTTACAAATTAAAATCAAAGCATTTATTTTTGTTCACAGTTTCGAACTCCATCTATTGTGATATGATTGTACTATGATCACGAATATCTGTTTTAGTTCGAACCACGGCCGCTAGGAGCGTCATAACCCATCTGCGACCAGTTCTTGTTTGCGTTATTAGATCACGTGACCTATCGGTTCTTCAATAATAGGACAGCCATATGAGTTATTCGATAACAGAAGTTACTCAACAGTTATTGAGAACCGATCTAAGAACGGTAACTGGTCGAATAACCTTAACCGATCGGTTCTTCTATCTGTTATAACCTAACACTTTACACCAACAACCCCAATTTATTGTTATTTCTCCATCGTTCTCGATGGAAGATTCAATAAATTTTATACTTGGAATCTTAATAGTGATGAACATGGTTATTAAAAAGAAAATCATTGTTTGTTTAAATGGAGTTAATTAACATAACACTACAAATATAATAAATCCAACAGTAAGTAATTTTATCTTAGAAAATATATAATTGCTAAAGTCACAATAATTGTAGCATGAAAATATTATAAATATATATATATTTTTTTTTACTTTATTGATAAATTCACCCATCTTTTACTATAGATATTCAGAAAATGTATCAAATATTTTAAAATATAAATTTTGATTAAAAATATAGATATTTTAAAATATTTAACACATTCTCTGAATTGTAGTTGAAGACGGGTGAATTTATCAATAAATAATATTGTAAAATATAGTTATTCTAAAATACAAATTTAGGTTTATTTATAGATATTTTAAAATATGATTACTGGTAATAGGGTTTTTTCAGTAATAGGTGATTGGTGATAACAGTTCCGAGTCAATAACAGGTTATTTTAAAGAATACGTTATTTTTGTCCCACCTCTACTAGTTACTAATCCTTTGAAACTTATCAGGACAGTTCACATTAAACTAGAGGTGGGCAAAGTAGTTCCTTCTGAGGTAGTTCATTCTAATGAATTAGTTCAAATGAACTACATAGTTCATTTTTCAAAAGAACTATGGAAATGTACTGAACTAAGAGAGGAATTGAACTATGGAAAAAAGGGAGGGAACTAGGATGTCAAATGAACTATACTGAAATAAAAAACAGTTCTATCTTATTTCTGCATTTATTTACATTTTCTAATATTTATGATATATTTACATAGATTACACTTATTTTCTATTTCTTTTATTACAATCACCTGTATGAAACTGAATCGTTCAATATAATTTTCACTGATTTAAAGCGATCTGATTAACCTGAAAATTTGCACATGCTTCAAGGACCAATGACAATACAATAATTACACAACTTTGTTCTATTATTTTCACTTAGCCTTGTTAAATTACCCCCAAAATGGGGGTCTGTCTTGCAAAAGCTGGAGTAGTAGGTTTTATGTTTTTATAGGGACCAGATGGGTCCTGAGAATAAAATATCCAAAATGAAACTTATTTTGATAAGGAGAAAATGTTTGGTGGGGGGGGGGGAGCAAAAAACCCAAGCTTTTTAAACTTTTTCAGATTTTTGACACAACATAGAAAAATGGTTTCATCATAAATGTTATATTTACAAAACTTATGAGAGTCTAAAACACAGAAATGGCTGATCAAATCAATAAATGTATGCTAAAAGTTGTAGATCATTACATTTTGTACAAGATAGGGTTTTTAAAGAAAACATTTGCCCATTCATACTCTGAGATATGTCAAAAAACCAAACATTGTTGGTTGGAAAAACCAAAAATTTGGATAAACTGTGTTAAAATTGCAAACAAATCACTATTAGTTCAGGGAAATTAGCTTCGAACCTTGAAATCTAAAAATTAAAAGGTCTGACAGCTGTAAATTGTTCACCACACTTAGCTTTTCAGTTAGGTTTGCTATAAAAGCGTGTTTTTCTAGTTTTTAAAACTGTAATTTGCATTTTGGATTTATTTCAAGTATAAAACTTTTCAACTTTATGAATACTACGAATTGTAACAAAAAGTGTTAGGAACTTAGGTTCATTAGGGAAAAATAAATAAAACAAACATGATATTTACTCAGTCAATAGGTTGAAAATTAAAGGTAAATATCAAGTCCTCGGCGTTGATATTTAAAGGAAAACTGGACTGAAAAGAACTTAAGGAATAAGAATTTCGTTGAGTTTTTAAAAACAGCAAAACACAGAAACAGAAAGTAGACACTATTCCTAGTACGAGCAAATTGGAGGTTACTTGTTTACGTGCCTCGGCTGAGGACACGACAAAACACGATTAAAACCGTAAAATGAGGAACTAAGTGACGACGAACTACCTAGTTCACTTAGTTCATTTAGTTCAGTAGTTACGTAGGTCCGACGGTTCCCTGTCCGAGTGGTGGGGCAAATAAACTATAGTTCACCAAAACAGAGAGCGCTCTTTATAGTTCATTTTCATGAACTAGTTCGTTCACGTACTACTCATCTCTAATCATTAAACCATTACTAAGAATTGTTATGTATCTAAAACTTTGGTTATCAAAGCTGGATTTTTTTTATTCTTCTGTTCAAGATTTAAAACAGCTTGAATGAGGATTAAAAAACATTTATTGAGTATTTGCCAACAGAATGTGAATATTTTCTATTTTAAATTATTTTGTTATCAATGAGGAACCAAAGTTGAAAGCTACTATGGCTTCTGTTTTATAAAAGATTGGTGAAATTCTGTCTAACCAAATATAAACTTTTTCTCATATTTCGAATACTTTCTTTCAGAACAAGAGAAACTTTAATTTAATAATACAAGTAGAATAACGGGTTCTGTTTTCGGGTATTAAAGAGGGCTCCAACATTTGGGTTTAACAACTGTTACTTCATTATGGTCTCGTCTTTGTCACTAACTTCCCACAAAAATCCGGCAAACTTTTCGTTTTGAAAAGCATCTTAGCTTACGTTTAAATATAATATAAAATAGAACCATGCGCCTTTTCGTTAACAATCTAAAAAGATGCCGAAAGTAAAAGACTATATACAGCTGAGTTACGTTACATCATATAGTTACGTAAATCAGTTCATTTAGCCTAGGAGCCGATATCATCAAACCTGTCTTGATATAGTTGGCACAAAAAGTATTTGCACACCCAGCGATTTGAGGTTTTATGCATAATAGATTTATTTTTCTAATCTGCTTGATATATCTTTAATTAGTCAAGAGCAGACAATTTAACATGATGAATATAATATAGAAAAAAATTAAACAAATATTGAGTAAACAACAAAATGTAGTTTTTCACCGCCCAAAAAGTATTGGCACACTTGGAATTACTGAGAAGTTGACTTCTTATCTTATACCCGAGAAAGGAATTAGTGATCTATGACACTCACTAATGCTATAACTGCTTATTACCTCCAGTGATATTGTAATTCCACCAAATTCAGTTTCTAATGGCCCGCAAAATTAGGGAAATACCATTGTCTGTTAGAGAGATGATTAAATCATTATCGTCTTTAGGTAAAAGTTACCGTGAGATTGCTTAACAAGTGAAATTGTCATTCTCTACAGTGCAGTATATTATTTAAAAAAAAAAAAAAAAAAAAACTGGTTCCACTGAAAATCAGTCTCGGAGAGGTCGTCCAAGGGCCCTTACAGTGCGAGAAAGAAGACAGGTAGTTAAAGAATCTTTAAGAAAACCCAGTAAAAGTGCTCAAAATCTTGCCGATGACCTGGCATCATCTAGTGGAAAGTATGTTGCACTACAAACAATCCGAAACGTTCTCCATAGTGAAGGCATTCGTGGTAGAAGACCTCTAGAAAAACCTTTCATTAGAGAAGTAAACAGGAAAAAGAGACTTGAGTTCGCGAAAAAATACGTAAATGAACCACTAGATTTTTGGAAGAAAGTTATATTTTCCGATGAAAGCACATTCAAAGTTTTTAAACTGGTTAACATTATGACCATTTGGCGAACAAATAAAACAGCTTTAGATAAAAGAAATATATTGAAAACGGTGAAGTATGGAGGTGGAAATATTATGGTTTGGGGCTGTATGGCGTACTTAGGCGTTGGAAATTTAGAAATTATTGCAGGTATTATGAAAGCTCGCTCATATGTGGAGGTGTTGCGATGTAACCTGAAAAGTAGTGCCATTAAATTAGGCCTGGGTAACGAATACTACTTCCAACAAGATAAGGACCCAAAGCACATAGCCAACTTAACCAGGGAGTGGCTTCTATATAATGCTGCCAGAAGATTGCTGACACCACCTCAGTCACCAGACCTCAATTCTATAGAGAACCTATGGCCTATTTTGGAAAGAAAGGTACGACAGACAAATCTTACTTGCAAGGAACACTTAAAACAAGTAATAAATGAATCGTGGAACAATTTAACAGTAGATATATTAAATAATTTAGTAGAAACCATGCCAAGGCGTCTGCAGGCAGTTATAAATGCCAATAGTATGTTTACAAAATATTTAAGTAATTTATGTGCCTTTAGCACTAATATTATATTATCAATTAAGGTGTGTCAATTCTATTTGGGTGGTTAAAAATTGTTTTTTTTTTATTTATGCCCAACTTGTTAAATTTTTTTTCTATATTATCCTTCGGTCTACAACGTGAAATTCAAGGACATGCAATACAACGTAGGGTCAATATTCTGACCCAACTCTCTTTTTAGTTGTATTGATCATTTTAAACATTTTGGGAAACAATTAATGATCAATCGTTTTATAAAAAAATTAATTTATTATAATTATATATGTTATAAAAAAAAATCTTTCTTAAAATAAACATTAAAAAGTTAATTATATATTATCCTAAAATCACTCTTATGAAAAAAAAAAAAAAAAAAAAAAAATTACTTTTAGCCTTTTTCATATTTTCTTCTCTAAAAGGAAATTAAGTACAGTATGAACTAAAATAATGATGGTATTTAACTCCGGCCATAGAAACAGAAGTAAAATTAAACATAAGATAATTACTTAGTTACAACTATAAACAAAGGATAACATTTAGATCAGTAAGTTTCAGAGCACATGGGTAGGTAAAAGAAAACCTTCTCGAGCTATAGTTCCTTTTCCTACGTATGGCATACCACCAAAGAATATTCTTGCGTCACACAATGACACAATTTTCATTCCGTACCTATCTGATTGAGCCGGGATATACATTTTGAATGGGCATTTGCCTCGAAGCTAAGGAATTTGAATTATAAGTAATAGGACATATCATACAACGTGGGGTCATATTGACTCGTAACAAAGATTCTCTCAATGTATTCAAATGTTACAAGAGCACTGACCTTAGGAGCTGTAGCCAGACACCGACACCACACACTGCACAGATGCTGGATGAAAAGCTACTCAAGGTCTCAACCCCCTCCAACCCCTATACTTTAAAGCAGGTCGTTTTTGCCATATCCGGGTAATCGAACCATTTTCCGCAAAGTTATGGCCTTGGGAAAATTGTAGATATTGGCTAACTTACGGTCAGGCACACTTCTCCGCGAAAACACGTTTATCAGCACTGTTTTGGCTAAAACTTCGAATCTATTTGTCCCATCCAAAATTTATTTATTGGATGCCGTTGTTATTTATTTAAAGCCGTTGTTATTTACTATTAGACTCTGTATATGTAGTTTCTTTGAAAAACCCTTCGTTGTGTTGTTATAGGTAAAAAGCCGACAACAACCGCGGTTTTTTGCGATTTTGTGTATAAAGATGAGGCCTGTCGTGGAAGCAAACTTCATATTCTGATTTAACACTTCCAAAAAAAAAATTTAAGATCCGCTGAGGAAAAAAGTTCAGCACTTTTTTTCTTGAAACCTTATTTTACTTGCTGCCGCCATCTTGACCCGTGTTTGGAAACGGTAGCATTGTCTTTTATTACACAAAAATTTATGATCGTTCAGATGAGCTTTGGTTCAGATGAGAACTATCATGACAGGTTTAGTGTCTTCAGCACCTATACTGATTTTTTAGGCTCTGAAGTTTAAGCCCTTAAACTAAATTAAAAGGCTTGAGATTTCTCAGCTCAAAAAAGGTTCGAGTTCTTTAGGTTCAGGAATGGAAATCTCAAGTCTTCTGGGTTCTTTTCCTTATTTATGTAATATAGGCGTTTTTTAATCGTTTTACAATGGGGCTGATATAATAAAACATTGCATTAGAAGATGATACAATGTTTTTTCTCTAAAATAAACAAAATAATTAGAGCTAGTTATTATTAACTATTCATTAAAAAAATTAATAGATTTTAATTTTAACCATAATGAGTAGCACATGTTTGTGATTACAGTGTTTTTACCTGAAGTACTTATTTTCGTAGTTAATTAGGTTTTCTAATTTGAGAAAATCCTTGTTCTCTTGGAACACGTTATGCTGGTAAGATAAAATGTCGAATAACATATCGCACCTTCCGTGGAATTTTGTATCCATCCCTACTATGTAATTTTTCGGATAGACAGTATTCCAAGACAGTTGAGCTATTTTTCAAATTTAGTATGACATTGTTTAAGGATTATAAACCACTGATACGTACATGTGCCTTTGGCCAAATATTTTTCATATTTCTATAACTTTTTATTTTCATTTCACAATAGATTTTATTATAAGATAGTCAGCTTAAGGTTCAAACTTATTAATAAAACTAAATTGTAGGTTCTTGGGAAACCAAGGAACATTTTTTTTTTTTATCAGGGAGGCATCTATCAAGTGATTTTAATAGCCGTTTTTTAAATTTTACAGCTAGTGTAAAAAGAAAAAAAAAAAATTTATAATATCGGAAAATGCCAAAAGAAAAATGTGCAAAAAGTATTGGAACACTATGATATTGATATATAAAAGAAGGGGATTACTGCGGATTACACTGGTCAACAGTAGTTTTATTAAATGAAAAAATGTGGCTGTCTCATATGTATTTTGCTATGGTAATTCCGAATATGACCATCAAAGTTGTCCATGGGGCTCAGATTTTTTGTAATTTTAAATTTTGTAAAAAAAAAAAAAGGGGTGTGGCTGTGTCATGGACTCGGCCGTGTGTTGAACGGGAATACGTTTATGTAACGATTCATAGTTTTAAAAAAAATAGTTTTATTTATGTATTTAGGATAAAAGCAAGGAAACAAATAATTATTATGTCACAATATAACATCATTAATTATAGGTCTGTGATACGAAAAGTACGACACAAATGGCATACATGATACATCGAGATTTCTGGGAAACGTTAAATAAATACAGTTATAATCTAACGTTGTTGGAGAAGTTTTATAAGATAAATTCAACTCGCTGAGCATGAAGTCGAGCAATGAGTGGTTTTGTGAGACTTCGACATTAAAGTCTCCAACCATCATAACTGGTGTCTTAAGATTAGGCTCGTAATCGGGTAAGATTTGGAAAATTTTGGAAAAAATATACAATATTTTAACAACGATCGTAACATAAAGAGTTTAATTTCTGCTAACGCTTTGCCCGGGTGGTACACACACATCCGAGTACGAATTCGAAGATGCCATTGGCCTTTACGTTTACTAGACAGCCATCACCAAGGATTAGCATATATAAAACAATGCTAATCAGGAACTTTTACGTTCCGGCACTGCTTGGTTTGGTCATATGGTGTGTTATTATTAACAATCGATTGTTCTTGAGAAGCCCTTTCTAACCGTATACGATCTGTGTATTTGGTTATGGCTTTTCGACGCGTGTAGGCCGACTTTATATACTTTTGATAATATTTTTTTATTCTAACACCTTATTATATTCACTGTTACTACTTTAAACTAATGCTTTATATAAAATCAATAGATTTTGACGACAGCTGACGATTAAAACTTAAACGAACATCCTAGCTTCGCTGAGTCAGTTATGAACCCACTTAGTACTCAGATACCTCTTAGTCAGCATTCTCAGAGATCTAGTATATATATTTCTCAGATCTAGGAGAGAGCAATCAGTTCAATCAGTTCAGTCATAGCCTTTGTACATAGTTGTTTTCAGTTTAAGATCTATTTGTAAGTTTGCTTTAAATAAAGTTTTTAAAAAGTGAATTTGAGATACTTGAGATACAGGATTTGGGATACTCGCCTACCACTCTGAAGAACTGGTCAAGAAGGTCCGATGAAATATTAAACAGGATCTGGAGCAGCTCACTTGAAGGTGTATTTCAATACTTCAGCGCCAGTCAAGAAAAATATTAAATACTGGACTTCACCATAAAACACTTCTTTATTTTAAGGTAAACATTTTATTGTAAACATTTTTAAACATTTATTATTGTTAACATTTTATTATTATTAACATTTAAAACATTTAATTTTTATGCAAAAAGATTATTGTAAGGGTAAATTAAAAAAGATATTAAATCAAAATAGGTTTGAGTTAGAAAAAATTCTAACAAAAAATTGAAGAGGAAATTAACAAAATGACTACTAAACTAATGACAAAAGAATGTTACGATCACCTACCACATTATGACGGTGACCCATCACATCTCGTATTTTCGTTGCCAATTGCAACGAAAACATACTTAATAGAGAGGAAAATGAACAATTACTATTACAAAAAGCATTGTTTCGATTAGAAGGTACGGCAAGACATCTATGCATGTACGAAAATTTTAGGACCGTGAACGAGCTCAAAACTAGATTAATAAATCAGTTTAGAGACAGTAGGACAACAACGCACCTACAATACGAAGCATCACAAATTTCCATTAATCGGAATGAACACCCAATTGACTATATAAACCGGGTAATCCCCTATGAAATACTAATAAAAAATAGAATATTAGTTGGTATATCTATCGAAAATAAACCACAGGAAACCGCCACTCAAATGAGAATATTAGTCGATCACGTGATCAGGAATTTACACCCTAGATTAAAAGACACCCTGAATCACATTACTATTCGAGAACTTTCAGACATGAAAAATATTCTGTACAACGAATGCAGAATAATCATGGAAGATTTATACCCCCAAGGTCATGGTAGAAACTACCAGCCCCACCATTATAAACAAAACAAACCCGAAAAATATCAAAACCCATCAAATAATAATTACGATCATCCTAATTACAATAAAGTCCCCCAATATCATCAACCACAGAACGATTACCACCAAGGATCTGTTCAGCAGAGATATAATAGAAACTATAACCCTCAAAATTACTACAAAGACCAACAGCCATATAGAGGTCATAGTAACCAAATAAGAAACCCATATAACCCTTCAAATTTTAATTTTAATAATCAACAACAACAACAACAAACTTATAACCAACCCCAACATCAAAATCCAAATTCTCAAAACACTGTTTCTATGAGAACAGTGAAAAGTAACAACTTCCATCACCTGGAAGAGGAAAATCAAGAATTAAAAACAAGATTGGCGGAATTGGAAACGAAATTTGAAAATTTTTTAGGAGTAGGAGAACAAAAAACGGAACCACCAGACAATGCCCAGTATACCATCTAAATCTTTTACATGATTCTCCTTCATTTCAAGACAATACTGGCGACCATTGGTTAGTGGATACAGGATCCGAAATTAATTATATAAACCCCCGTTCCGTACCCGTAGGAACTGAAATTAAATCGGAAGAGTTCATTGTCATCACCCCCGTAGGAAGTGAGAGAGGAAATGGCTCAGTGCTAATTGATCTTGCTCCTAGGCTAGGGTTGAGAGATGAATTTTTAGTTAGATTTAAGATATTTAAATTTATTCAAAAATATGAATTGTTATTAGGAATGGATACAATGGAAGCATTAGAAACTAAAATTAATATTACAAAAGATATAAAAGAAATTAAATTTAATAAATTAAAAATAAAAATATTAAATGGTGAAATAATGAATATTGATAGCAATGAATTGAATATCATTAATAATAAAAAAGAATTATATCAGTTAGTAAGACATGATCACATAGAAAAGAATACTAAAGTAAAATTATTTGATATTTTGATGAAATATCCAGAAATTTTTAAGTCGGAAAACGAAAAGTTAAAGCCGACAAACCTTTTGAAACATAAAATTAGATTGAAGACGGATAAACCAATTTATACCAGAAATTACAGATACCCAAAATATTTTAAGGAAAAGGTAGACGAAGAAATCAATAAATTGTTAAAAAATGGTATTATCAGAGAGAGTAATTCCCCTTACAACAGCCCAGTTTGGATAGTCCCAAAAAAAGAAGATGCATCAGGTAAAAAGAAAATTAGAATGGTGATTAATTATAAAAAACTAAACGCTGAAACAATACTAGATAGATTCCCTCTACCTAATATTGAAGATTTATTGAATAAACTGCATGGATCAAAATATTTTACAACAATTGATTTCAGTTCAGGATTCCACCAGATTGAGATGTCGAGCGAGTCCATTGAGAAAACTGCATTCTCGACAGACACAGGTCATTATGAGTTTCTAAGAATGCCCTTCGGGCTGAGCAATGCGCCTCCTACATTCCAGCGTGTAATGAACTCAATGCTATCTAACACCGACAACAAGCTCGTCTATATGGATGATATAATTATTTATTCTAAAACTCCCGAAGATCACCTGAAACATATTGAAACCATATTAAGAAAACTAAAAGAACATTCACTATCTATTCAACTTGATAAGACAGAATTTATGAAAACTGGATTACCACTTTTAGGGCACATATTAACAAAAGATGGAATTAAAACCGACCCAAAAAAAATTAATGCGATAGAAAAATTTCCTTTGCCAAAAACCATTAAAGAAATTAAACAATTCCTTGGAATGTCAGGGTATTACAGAAAATTTATAAAGAATTATGCTCAGATAGCAAAACCTTTAACTAATCAGCTACGAGACGAGAGTAATATTGACCCTACCAAATACAAAAACGCTTTTGAACAACTTAAATTACATTTAATAAATGCCCCGATACTTCAATACCCAGATTTTAACTCCCCCATGTTACTAACGACAGATGCTAGTAATACAGCACTGGGAGCAGTACTTTCCCAAATTTCAGAAGGGAGGGATCACCCTATAGCGTTCGCCTCTCATACTCCATAGAAAAGGAACTCCTTGCCATTGTGTACGCTTGCAAACATTTCAAACCATATTTATACAGTCAAAAATTTACAATAATCACAGATCATAAACCATTACAGTGGTTGTTTACGATGAAAAATAACAATACAAGAATCATGAAATGGATATTTTTATTAAGTGAATTTCAGTTTGACATAAAACATACTGACGGAAAAACCAATTTTGTAGCCGAAGCTCTAAGTAGAATTAATATAGAAAATGAATATGAATTAAGTGTAATTGATGAAATGGATATAGATCCAGATGAAGAACTAGACAAAATTTTACAAGAAACAAGTAATGTAGAATTGCCACCAATACCTCCAGAAGACTATGATGAAATTTTGCAAGAATTACCTCCCCCTCAAAATGAACAATTAAGTTTAGCTCCAACCCAACATTCTCAAGATTCAAGCAATGAACAGATTCTTATAGTACCAGAAGATAGAGCAATAAATGTTGAAAAATTCCAAATTTTAATTCAAAGGGGTTCAGCCAAACCCATTATTACTAAACCCTTCGGTAAGACAAGAATTTATTTAGAAACTCCATACCCTTGGAAAAATAACCTAGAAGAAACACTTCTTGAACTAATAAAACCAAAAACCGTGTATGGTGTCTATTGTGAACCAAACGTTGAGTCTGTAAGGACTGAATTTGAAGCCATATACAACAAATTGACCGAAATAATAATTAATAAATTCCCCACCGTAAAAATAAAAAGATACAAAAGAAAACTAATCGACGTATTAGAAAGAGATGAGCAAGAACTGTTAGAAACATACCATACAGGAAAATCATACCATAGAGGTATAATAGAAACATTTGAGAAACTCAAAAGAAATTATTATTGGCCCAATATGAAAGATGACATATCTGAATTTATAAACAAATGTTCTATTTGCAGGCAAGTGAAATATGAGCGAAAGCCTATTAAAACTAAATATCAAATAAACCCAACAATGGAAAGACCTTTTGAAGAAGTAATGATAGACATATTAAAGTTTGATTCTCATAATATAGTAACCATAATAGATACCTTTTCAAAAAAAACTTTTCGCAAGATTATGTAAACATGTAAATGCAATTAATATATTTCAGGTACTAACCGAATATTTGGCCCTATTTCCAAATCCCATTAGAATAAAAATGGACAACGGAAAAGAATTTAGTAACAACTTAATCAGAAATTTCCTTGAATCATTAGGAATAGAAGCTGACTATACAACGCCTAACCACCCTAACTCCCTAGGACTCTTAAATAGAGCCCAATCAACTTTGATTGAAATCTTAAGAGCTTTAAAAGAAGAAAATCCAAGAAATTATTTAAAAATAAATTTAAATTTAGCAACACTAACTTTTAATAATTCAATCAATCAAACGCTTAAACTTACTCCAAACGAGATTACCTACAGAATCATAAAAGACCCTGAAAAGAATGAAGGAATAATTAAGGAACAGCTTGTAAGTGAATATCACAAAAACATGAATATTGTCCATAATAAATTAAAAATAGCCATAAATAAAGAAAAAGAGGAAAGAACCGACGAATTAAACAAGAATCGGGAGGATCCAGTGATAGAACAAGATAAACCTTATGTCAAAAGAAGAATAAAGGATAAATCTGAAAATGTTTATAAACCTGTCATACCATTTATAGATAGATATAAATCAAAATATAATTCATTATATAATATCAATACCACAACTATCTCAAGTCTATAATACGATATACCTTTTATCAGTCCCGATTAAGGACAACAATCAAGTTATAACTACCCTAGTAAAGCATAATCATATATTGTATAATATTCATGAAATGTTCACTGCTAATTGTACTTTTATTAAAACTAATTACTATTGTACTAACCTTAGGATAATTAATGACACTTGTATCTTTAGCGCTTTAAGGAATAATCTTTCACAATGTATTTCTACTAATATTATAAATCCTTCTCCTATTATTAAATATATTGACATTATTGATGTTTATTTAACTTTTGATATATCTTATGTAATCATATCCAGCAATGGAACTTTTCCTGTTAATTTACCAACTACTTCTATTATTAAGTTAGATAAAAAGGAAATTATTGTAAACCAAACTAGAAAATTTTATATAAATTCTGATACTTTATCTATTAATCATAAGCTCACTAATTTTAAAATATTAAATATTATATTTGACAAAATAGATGTACCTGTAATATCACATTAAGAGTTTGAAACCTTAGAAACTAGTTATCACCCAATATTGTATTCTACCCCATTATTGCTTGTATATATTACCATCTCCTATTTTGTTGTAATTCATTTAATTCAACTATATTGTAAGGTATTGAAAATTTGTAAAAACAGAGGATTTCCAAGCCCACCTGTAAATCTCCCTCTTGTCCAAAATGACCCAATTTTCTCTCAGAGTTCGAATTTTCAGAAGGGAGGAGTTATGAACCCACCTAGTCCTCAGATACCTCTTAGTCAGCATTCTCAGAGATCTAGTATATATATTCCTCAGATCTAGGAGAGAGCAATCAGTTCAATCAGTTCAGTCATAGCCTTTGTACATAGTTGTTTTCAGTTTAAGATCTATTTGTAAGTTTGCTTTAAATTAAGTTTTTAAAAAGTGAATTAGTGGTTCCAGTTATTTATTTGTCAAAAGATATATTAATTGCAAATCTCGATTCACAGTGAAATAACCTCAAAATTATGGCGCTCCCCACTCTACCGCGCGCGATGCGTCACTTTTTTCGCTTATTCTAATAAATTCTTTGGTCCTTAACGCTACACTGTATCCCCGATTTTGTTATCATTAGGTTTTTTGGATTGTCCCCGTATGGTATCAAATTTAAAGACGAATTCAAGTAAAAAAAAAAAGAAGTGATACTTCACAGCTATGAAAGTGTCTTGATTAATATATTTTATTCATTTGCTCTAAATAAGGCTCACCACCAATGCACGATAATATTGGATGCAATAGAGATAACAAATAAGTTGTCTGAACTCTTAAAGCATGTTTAGCCAACAAGTTTCAATAGGCCCAATCAAAACACTGGTCCCCGGATACGGGGATACGGGTTCTGACATGAGTCCCTTCTGGACTCCTTTCATCAGTCTACATCTGTAAGCCGGCCTAGTTAGGTGCCTCTATTTATTATTATATTAATTTAGTTACATAAAGTTTTTATTTTGGGTGCCAAGTTGTTGACCAGGACAAATCTTGGGCGCCTCATATATGCTGTGCCTCCTGTGTTACATTGCTTTGTAGCTGGATTAATGGACAGTCACGACATATGCCTTTTGCTGTTCCTATGGTGTGGAGGGAACCTCGGGACCATTCAACTGACTGCTATTTCTGCATCACAAAAATCACCGGAATAACAAGTAAATCTAAAAAGAATGTTCAATATCCCATCCTCCCCTCAGCTATTAGGCCTGTTCCTCACAACGAAGATTGGCCAATTCCAATGCCACCTGAAGATTGGACATTCAGAAGATATTGGACATTAGTGAGGAAGATATTAGAGAAAAACATTAGATCAGAAACAGATGATACTGATGACACAGATTTTTCTGTGGAGTCTTCAGAACCTCACAGAATCAATCAGTCGGGTCTCAATGATCTAGTTCCAGATCTCAACCAATCAAAAAATCAGGCCGAGTTGTTGGCATCTAGATTAAAAGGTTGAAACCTACTTGAGAAGGGAAGAAAAATAATCTACATATCACCAACGGGAACAACAACTCCATCGCTTTTTCTATGCAAAACACCATTTAAAATTTTGCACAGATTTTGATGCATTAATGGGTGAATTAGGATATAACCATAGTTCTAAAGAATGGAGGCTCTCAAGCCTGGAACTAGGGAGGGGCAGGGGAGGGGTAATTAAAAGCTTTTTTTAGAAACCCTAATGTCAATGAAGATGAAGGCTCAAGAGAAAAGTCTGGTAAGCAAATATTGATGCTTATTTAAACCTTTTCAGTACAAGCATACATACTTAAACGTGGGGTTCCGCATGGAGCAGCCAGCTGCAACTGCTGCGTTCAGAAGCCGGAGAGGGTGGTTCCACATGTAGCTTCCAAACACTGCAGCTGGAAGTTCATCAGCTCGTATTCTGGCTTCAGCAAGTATATTGAGAAGAAAACTGGTGTTGTGATTGTTGATGGAGGAAGAGGAGTTCCAAGTTATGAACAGATCTAATGACCCAAAGTTTTCCCGAAGAAGAGAAGAAGGTTTTCTCACTGTGTTGATTGAGCTGCACCTCCAGAACGACGAGAAGAAATTCAGGAAGTTTTTACGGCTGAACTTCATTCAATTAGATTTTATAATTTCTCTATATTTCTATTTCTCTAACGTACTAAAACGAGCCATTTTTAATAAAACTTTTTAATTAACGGGAGCTCAACTAGGCTTATTATGAAAACTAACTAACTGTGGGCAGACCTGAAATCTAGCAAATTGCAGGAAGACCAGAAAACAAACCAATACTTGGAAGTCTCCATTGCTGTGAAACACAAATTTTCCCTTTGGTGATTTCACAATATATAAAAAGACAATTTAGAAAACTCGCTGGAACCACAATTTAATTGTTTTTTTTTTCAGATAATGTATAAAGTTCCAGTTTTTGTATTACATTTTTATCCAATGAACATTTTATTGACAACCCTGTTTTCGTTAAATACTTTTTATCATGTAAGATATAGTATAATTATCTAAGAGATATTTATATATATAAATAAATTGTGGTATTTCAACCTGAGGTTGTATCAAAAGTTTTTAAACGCGTCTTACAATATTTTAGATGAAGTTAAAGTCAAAGAGGAAAGTACTCAATATGACAAACTTTACAATAAACTGAGTACTACTGGGGGTCGCAAATGAAGATGAATTATCTCCTCCAGACCCTTCAACTGGTCTTCAAGACTCGTCTGAGTTTTCTTTTGATTATAAGGATCTTGGTTCATGGCCACAGAGTTTTTTCCGATTCCAAAAGGTGTTACATAAAAAAGATGAGAATCGAAAATCTGATTGAGCCAAATATAAGTAATAGCTGGACGTCACATAACCAAACATTGGTTTTATAAAGAACACAAAAATGGATCAAAAGTAAAGAGATCATGGCTATGCTATAGTCTAACTAATAAAGCACTATATTGCGTTCCCTTCAGGCTGTCTTCACACTTTGCGTCACATCAAGTGTCTTTCTTAGCTAAAGAAAAAGGATTTACTAATTGGAAAAAAAATCAGGGAAAAATTGCAGGACCATAAAAATTCATTCAACCACTTTACTTTTGTTCATGGAAAGCTTTAGAATCTTGTTTACTAAAGGGAGGTATTGACACAGAATTTCAAAATCAGATTCATCTTAAAGAATCTCACCTGAAGGCTGCATTATTGATGCTATTCTATAACTAGCAAAGGAGTCCATTTCGAGGAACAAAAGAAGACTGATTTCAGCAACCCATCCAGTGTAAAATTCTTTAACAAGATTGAACTTATATCTCATTACAGTGTCCCTCTTCAACAGCATATTGAGCAGCACAAGAAAGGGCAAATCTTGTACTTTTCACATAAGATACAAGATGAGTTTCTTTAAATTATTGCCAATAACATAAGGTAATATGAGATCCAAACTTTTTGAGAGTAAATCTCTCGTAAAGTAATATGAAAATGAATCTTAACACTCTATGTAAGGAACTCCGCAATTAAACAATACCATCTTTATAGGTAAAGAATTTATATAATTTATGTTGAACTTATCTGACTAGGTCTCCTATGCTCTATTACCAAAAATATTAAAGGACCTAATTTATTATTTTCAAAATCATTTTTAGAAACAGCATCACAAATTTTTTTTTTTTTTAAATTATTTATTGAAATTTACAACTGTATATACAAAAAATAAAATACATCAAGTAAATGTGATGAAATATATAAAAATGACACGTCACTTGTTTTTAAAGCAACTACCCATTGGTAGCACTTATTAAGGTTCTACATGATAAAGCACTATATTAGAAGATCCCGAGGCCATCTTCTTTTCAGGCACCTCGGAGGGTTATCTGGAATGGAATGAGAGGCAAGTTGTGATACTAATGGATATGAATGGTTGTGCAGTTTGCTGTGAAAGGATTGATATCTGGTTTGAGCTAGGTCAGAAATGTAAGGTATATTAAGATCTTTGTGGATAAGTTTATTTGTGACGAAGTAAGGAGCATTTAGGATTTTTCTAAGGATTTTGGATTGTAAGGATTGGATACGAGATGAATTGGATGGTTTAGTGGAGCCCCAAAGCTCAACTCCGTATGTTCAAATTGGTCTAATTATTGTCATGTAAATGAGTCTTTTGTAATTAATTGGAAGATTGGAGCGTTTGTCAAGTAAATGTTGAAGTAGTCGATAGCGACGGGCAGTTTCTTGTCGTTTTAGTCTTGTATGTGGATTCCAAGTAAGACGTTTTTCCAGATGGAGTCCTAGGTAGCGGATCTGTTCAACGGGGATTAGCGGAACATCGTTAAAGGATATTGTAGGACAGGAAGTCGTGGGTTTACGACGGAGGGTGAAGGTTATGAAGGTTATTTGATGGGATTTATTTTGATTTTCCATTTTTGACACCATTCTTGAAGTTTTATGATATGGGATTGGAGTGTCTGGGAGGCAATAAAGGGATTATCGTTTACTGATAACACACACGTGTCATCAGCATACGTGGTTAGGATGGTGCTAGGATGCGTCGGGATGTCAGCTGTATACACCGTGTAGAGGATTGGACCTAGGATACTTCCTTGAGGAACACCTGCAGATTGGGTAAAGAGAGAGGAGTAGGAAAAGTTATGATTAACTTTGAATATGTTGTTCGGAGTACAGCGTTATATATGAATGTTAGGAGCAGGATGGCTTTCCAAGGAAGGTGTTTTAGGATATAGGATGTGATAAGGTCATGTCCAGGGGCTTTCTTGGTGGGTAATCTTTGGATGATACTTGATATTTCTGAGGGATGGAATGCTTTAGGAGGAGGGGACATTTGAAGTGGGATATTTAATTCTGTTTCAATAGTTTCAAGATGATTTGGGTTAAGGATATCAGGATGGGGTTTAAAGGTATTGAAAAGGTGCTGGCCGAAAATTTGAGATTTTTCTTCGTCAGATCTTGACCACGTTTTGGATTCAGTTAGAAGAGGGTGATTACAATTTTTGTAGTTCAGGAGTTTTTTTGTGGCCATCCATAAGGATTTGTCAGTCGTGTTAAGGTTTTCAGTATATTTATATAAATTTTGAATTTTGAATTTTTTTATTTCTGTTTTTAGTTTGTTAGTCAATTTGGTGTAGTTATTTTTGTCTGACGGATATCTGGTTCTATGCCACCTAGCTCTTAATTTTCGCTTTTCTGTCAATAGGATGCGAAGATGTGGCAAATTACTCTGGAGAGAATTGTATGTTTTTCTTTTTGAGGCGTTATCTTTTATGCTATTATTATTGTTATTATTATTATTGTTGTTAGTATTTCTGTGGCAGTATCAATGTCTTGTTTTGTTTTAAGTGGAATTTTTAAGTCTATTTTCATTTCCAAATCATATCGAAAACTGTCCCAGTCTACTCGAAATATCCTAACGAAGGATGGGTGGGTTTAGGAACAGAAGTTGAATACAGGGAAAGCAGTACCGGACTATGATCAGATGAAAGGTCATTTAGGGATTTTATTGTGAGCTGGGATGAAGATACCTGGGAAGTGATGAATATGTCGAGGATATCGGGTCGTTTTTTGAGGGATGTCGGCCAATATGTAGGGTTCATAGGTGGAATGATGGAATAGGTTTTGGATGTAGAGACACGGGATAGGATGCTGCCACGGGAGTTGGATGATCGACAACCCCACCGTTGGTGCTTAGCGTTGTAGTCTCCTCCTGCAATGAAGCGAGGTCCCAGAGATTGGAATAAGGATTCAAAATGACTATAGGAAAGGGGAATATTTGGTGGGCAATATACAGCTGAGAAAGTTAAATTGTAAGGACTTGTTGATATGATAACCGAGGTTGATTGGATTTCTGCAGTTGGAGTGGAAGGAATAAGGGAATGGGGTAAGGATCTGTGGATAAGGATACAAGAACCAGCATGTGCTGTGTTGTCCGGATGGTCCGACCTATAAGTGATATAGTCCCGTATGTAGAAATGTGATTTGTTTGTGAAGTGGGTCTCCGTCAGTAAGTCAATATCAATGTTATTGTCGTGAAGAAATATGTCAAGTTCGTCTCCGTGGTTAGTTAGTCCATTCGCATTCCATAGAATGATACCCAGGGGCTTTGTGCTCATTGTGGAATATTGAATGGGACTTGATAAAGGACTGTGGTGAGGAGTGAAATGAGAGGTGCGATCGTTTCTTTTAGCTCTGACAGGAAGGACGATAGGATGTTATTGATGTCTGTTGGATTTGTGACAAGATTTGATTCGGGGAGCTGTGATGGAGGATTGTATCTAGGAATGCTAGCAGGGATTTGGACCCGTCTTGGGATACTAGGAACAGAGTCAACTTTTAATGGTGTTTGGGTTGGGAAGTTAACTATGGAAGAAGTTTGGATTGGAACTGATTGTTGACTCTGTGGTGGTAGTTTCACACGTAGAGGTAGGTAATATGGAGGAATGTCTTGATTAGGACGTTGAGGAGTAGGTTGAGGTTTGGAAAGTGGAGGCTGTGGTTTGGAGCTTTGAGGCGCCTGATGTGGTGCATGGGGATCTCCTAAAATATTGGAATATGACGAAGGAACATTTAGATTCCCTCGTTTTCCCTGTTGAGGAGGATGGGTGGTGGATGAAGTAGACGGCTTAGGCTCAGTGGTGAAAAGTTGATCCTTATGTTCATGAAGGGTTTTCGGAGGTCCCACTCTTACTTCTTGAGAGTTGTGAGGTCGAGTTTTTGAAATTGTTTGCAAATGTCTCTGCCTTTGATGGTTTTTATGTACGACGCACCCTCTGTAATTTGCTGGGTGGTCTTCACCGCAAAGGACACATTTTGCGGGTGTATCTCTGGTCTTCAGGCATGTGGTCCAGCACATTTGACACATCTGGCTGGATGGTGACAATATGATTTTGTATGCCCCAGAGTTTGGCATCTGGTGCACTGCACAGTTGTAGGTTTTAGGTTGTTTTAGGCTGCTCAAATCGTACAACTGAGTATACCAGTCTTGTAATTTTGAATATTTCGATGTTATTGCTGGCTGGTTCTAAGTCTAGATAAAATAAAGGTAGGGGAAACTTCTGTGTAGGGTGGAGAACATTCGAGATGTTTCTCACGTTGTGGCCAATCTCTTCAATATCTCTCTTTATTGCTTCTGTAGGAGTGGAATTATGACGGCCTCTTAAGACAACTCTGTAGGCTTTATCTTCTTTTAACTGATAACAATGGAAGTTATAGTTTTTAGCGGACAAAAAAAAGAATGATTTTTTTATAGTTTTCTTTGGTGGTGGTGTTAATTTTTATGTCTTTAACACGTGAGAAACATTGGAAGTTTGTTTGGCCAATAAGATTCGCTATTTCTTGACAAAATGGAAGGTAATCCTTTATATTTGATACAAAAACTGGTGGTGGTGGAGGTTCTGTAAATTCTTTATTTTGTTGAGCTGGCTCGGATGGAACATTCTCCAGGGTTGAAAATTTATTACTGGTTGGGATTGAATAGGTAGATTGTTCTATTTTTGTGGCTGCAGTGGATTTACTGCGAGTTGTAGGAGCTGGTGTTTGTTTTCCTTTATTCTTTTTTTTTTATTAGGTGAATTCCCGGCAGATCCGGGGGCAGCGTTTCGATGACGTTTTTGTAGCATTCTTTGCGACAAGTATTGAGAGTCTGTCTCGCTAATTTCAGATATCGCGAACTCTTCTTCTGAGTCAGTATTCTCTAACTCCATTTTATAGTAAAAATAAATGTTAAATAATCAATATTAAATTTATTATTATTTTAACGAACATCACAATTTTACACAAGATTTTTTTCTTTTACCTATATTCGAGGCATCCTTTAAGATGGAAGATGATATTAAATCTAATATTGGCCACAAAATATCTTTAAAAAAGTACTAAAGAAAAAAAATGATAAATGCATAGGTAGGTTTATTAAAAAAAATTCTAGTTAGCACTTTTTGCCTAATTATAGAAAATCATAGGTTTGCAATTACAAATATTACTATTATTGTTGTTGGATGGTGCTTGAGGTATTATTTATTCCAACTAGGGCAGGAAGGGTAAGTTATTACTATTAAACTGTACTTCCTAAGAATTTTGTTTATACAAAGATATAAGAATGAACAAAATATTGAATACTGTTTGATAGTTTTTAATATACCCATTTCTTTTAGAGGATAAATTAATGGCAACATAAGTGAATTTACATATCAACCAGTTCTTACCAATAGTTCATAAGAAAAATTCACAACAGTAAAATTTATCTTTTAATCAACCATTTTTAAATATTAAATGGGGCAGTAAAAGAGATTATTTAAAACATGGTTGTATTTAAATATGACTGCTTTAACAATAATGAACACAATTTAATATGCAATTTACACCACTATGAAGAGAAATTAGTTTTGTTAAAATGTACAGTTTGGTAATTTGTATGATACAGTTTATATAATACATTTAAGATCACAACACTTAACATTATAGTTTACATATGTACAAATTAGTTAATCTATTATGAAAAAGTTAAAATTTTATTTATTATGGTCCCTGCTATGCTTTAACGTACTTATAAAACCAATTGCACTTATTGAGAAACTTTATTTCTTTTATAATTATTGGTTATTGGCTATCTCATAAAAGCTCAAGATACCTACCTTTGTATGAAACAAATTAATTTGCAAGCTTTTTATCAACTCTAAGACATTTCTTATAATTTTTTTTTATTTTTGTTTTTAAATGTAGAAAATCAAATATATAAGAGCTAAGTTTTATAATATAATCTACAATGATTGGAAAAAAATAATTTAAAAAAGATTATAGCTTAATGAAAGGAATAATCATTTAGTTAATTATAAATAATAATCAATCATTCAGTTGCTTATACTTTACGAACCATTCAAGTGCCTTTTATGTTACTACAAATGATATAAGAAATGGAAGAGACAATCAAATACAAAAATAAATCTGTATATTTGTGTCCAACACAATAATACCATTATACAAAATACTTTCACCCACAGAATATGACCCAGCCGACACACTCATGATTCATACAGCTTTGTTTAAGATATTAATTGCAAAATAATAATTGCAAATACAATCGGTGGGAATTATTAACTAAATTAAAATCTATTACAAATTATTTAAAATGAAAAAAAAAAAAAAAATTTACATAATATCAAACTATAACATGTGCTGGCTGGAATCTTGCTACAGTGCCTATTAATAGATTTGTTTTAACTAACAACTGAAAGTAAAAAATTTAAGGCATTTTTCGGACTAATATAAATGTTACTTTTAAATAACTGTACACACTTATAAACTAAATTACTGGAAATTATCTAAGGCGAATATACAAAATTTTAAATATTGCGTTTATTATAGAAAAATATGACATTTTCTATCTTATACGGGATAACAATATGATATAATTATTAAATGATCAAATTATTTATAAATAATGAACATATTCAAATAACAAGAATGCTGCTTAAGGTCAGCAATCAATAGGTACAAAAATACTCCGTATCTCTCAAAAGGAGCTTTTTTTAAAACAACACTTTAATGTTATTTATGGGGACCTATTTGTGATTTAGAATAATGATAAATAGTATCATAAAATATAACATTTTAAAACAGCAATGATATTGTTTATGGTAACTATCTAAAAAACAGTTGGAAAATCATATGTAATTACTGGCTTAAACAAGCAACATTTTACTTTTTTTTTTAGTTAAATAAAAAAAAAATTTTTTCTTGAAATAAATATATCGGCAGCACAGAGATTGAGGTTTAAATAATAATTAAATTATAAGGTACTTAGAAAACAGAAGTCTACTAACTATATATATATATATATATATATATATATATATATATATATATATATATATATATATATATATATATATATACAAATCTCTGACCAAATAACATATTATATTTCATCAATAATTGGTTAAGCTACTAAACAGTATTTTGGATACAAAAAAATAATATAAGGACTAATATCTTAAAAATTGAATATAGAAAAATTAATGAAAATTACTAGCCCTTTTAAAGAGGAACAGAAGTATAAATTTACAGCAGGTAATCATAAAATTATGACTGGCCAAACAAAAAAACAAAAAACAATTATACAGTTGAACATCTTTATGTAAATATATATCAATATGTGTAAGGAACCTTGAATTAAATGTTGAGTGTTTTTATTTAATCAGCATTCAGTATTTCTGTTCGGTAATAATTATATAGGTGAAAATAAGGAAGTTATAGTATTTGACTAGGATATAAAATGGAAATCAGTAAACATGAGATTGTTTGATTTAACTAATAACTAAGAAAGGAAAGTGTGACGAGTGATATTTAAATACATGATTAATAATAAGCGGATTGAAAAACTAAATTAAAAAAAAAAAAAAAAAAACAGTAATACAAGGCTGGTGTCAAATTAAAAAAAAAAACATATACTGGATCATTAAAATGGTACTAAGTGTTTTGAAGAACAGAAACAAGTTTATGTACCACATATGTATATGATTTAGGACAAATCTATCAAGTCATCACTTAAATAAATAAATATATAATTTATAAAATACATAAATACAATTTATTGGATAGTGCTTGTTTTCATAGACATTGATTTCTTCACTCATAGAGACTTTGTACCTCCACTATAAATACATGGTGGTCTTAACTATCAATTGCAATATTTAGAATTTATGTCAATATTGAAACATAACAATGATTTTATTTTTTAAATTCATTTTCAAGGAACTGTCAAAGCTCGATAAATATAGATTGATTCAATATGTAAAAAATAAAATTTAAAAAAAAAAAAAAAAAAAAAAAAATTAAAATCCAGCTCAATTATATAAAATATTGTATAAAAAGTAACATTATTTCATTTAGAAAAAATGTGTGATTAAAATATAGGAATATGATAAACATAAATGTTAACTGTATAACTGTTCACAATTAATTAAGCCTCAATCAACCTGTATAAATAATGCCTAAATTAAATTTTTTTTCTCAAAAATAAAAATTATGTTTTAGCTAAGCTGATTAGTTCTCATGATAAGTTAGTTGATAAACAAATATGAAGAAATTCACTTAATGTACACACAATTAAGTAATAGTAGAGTTTATATAGTTTTATTTTTTTTGTTTTAAATCTTTTAAATATTAACATCATTGAGAGATCTTTTAAGAACAAAATTCTTCAACACTTAACGTTACATGATAAATCAACCAGTGATTTGATCTGTATGTAACAGATAACATTTGAAATAATAAAAAAAAATAAAATAAAATAACAGTAATTACATCCATTTATAATAATTTCATACCTATTATATTAATTCGCAGATAACTTGGACCTTATACATATATTAACGCAAGAAATATAAAACAATGATACATAAAAAAAACAAAAAGTAATATGTATTAATGTTACATACTGAACTTACCAGTTCATATATAAATAAACAAAGGGAAATTGCAGATATCTCTCTATATATATATATATATTTATTAAAAATAAATATATACATTAAAATTTATTTGAGTGGCACTGACAACAATAATCTACACTCAGTCACACATATCATTTATAATAATGATCAATAATAAGAAAGAAGCCAAACATTCATTCAACAATACTTATCAAGTTTCATTATAATAATCACTAGAAAAAGGTGTTAATACTTATTAAACTGATTAGTTATTATATTTAATTTAATAAAACAGTTAGGCTTCACTTAACAAAGAATATGATTGATAGCAAGGATTATTTAGCAGATTTTGTTCAAATTAACTTCTGCACTTATTAAGACTGGGAACTGAATTGGAACACATTTGACTATTTATATAGGTTTGACTGTAAATGTAAATGCTAGGCGAAAAATTAAATTGGAATGAAATGCAAGAAAAATTTAAAATGAATTTGAATGTTCACTGTCTCTTAGCTAACAGTAAAAATATATTTACTGTTATAATAAGCCTGAAAAAGAAATTAACAATTACACTGAATTATGATAACACTAACCTCTAAATAATAATTTCTTCATTATTGCCTTAATATATATTTTTTATAAAGATTGGTCCTGTTCAGCAAAATCATGAGAATATGCAGATTATAGGAAAATATTGTACATTAATTGAGAAATTCAATGGGTGTTAAAAGTTACATATCTTAAATAACCACTTTAAAAAGAAAAGAAAATCAACTACAATTCCAAATAAAATAATTTTTTAATTATATATATATATAATTTTTATATATTATTTTTATTACTGATGAATGTAGGAAGGCAGTATAATGATGCTTTAGTAGGCAGAATCTTGTTGTGCTTTAGTTTATTTTTATTTATTTTTATTATTTTATTTTTATTATTTATGGAACTATTATTTTGTAGAAAATTGTATTAACGTTACTTTCTTTAGGTTTCTTATTATTTAATTGTTTCTTTTTTTGTTTTTTTTTGTTTTATTTTGTTTATCTGATTGTACACAAGAGACAATAAGATCAAATTAAATTAATAAAAATGTAAACCAATGAACTTGGTAATACGTGTAGTATGCCTAAAAACAGGCATGGCGCATGTAAATTCTCCTCTTATGGGGTTACCATAAGAGGAAAAGAGAAAAAAAAAAAAAATAAATAAAAAAAAATATATATATATACTTAGAGCTGATATACATGTTGAATATGCTTGGCTTCCTATGTCAGTCCAAATATTTAAACATTCAACACAACGAACATATTGTAGATGCCACTCTAGAATGACTAAAAAAATATATATCAACAAAGAAGATATAACATAAAAATAATTCCATGAAAAAATCTTTTATTATAATAGATTCACTATAAATAGGGTAACTGGTATACCTCTATTAAATTAACTATAAAATGCTAACCTATGCCGAATACCTAATATATGAATCAAATCTGTACAAATTAAACACAGTAATGCAATAATACTAATTACATGAATTTAAATAAATACCCAGTCAGTCAGCTTTAAAATTAAGACTTAATAAAATCATGTGTTTATATAAATACAAATATTCTTTCACAGGAAGAGTGAATAATTCTTTTACAGTTTATACAAGAGTTGAACGTAAATCTATTTGCAGTATATATATATAAAATCTTAAAATAATTTCACTATACAAATATACATAGCGTTTTGAACCAATTCTGTTTCGATATATGTAAAAAGTAGCATGGATATTTTTTATTATTATCACAAATTAAAAGGAATCAATAATTGACTCTCAATAAAACTGCCTCCCTAATATTCCCCTAGTGATAAGTCATAAGTATCGAAATCCATGACAGTTCTGAGATTCAGTCGAGTTTGATGCCATTACACAAGGAGATAAAGAAAGGCTAAGGAGAGACTAATTTGGATCAGACTATATACTGTATCACAAATTATTTTTAAAGGGTTTCCACTCTTAAGGTATGATCACTTGAAGTACGATTTATATAATAACAAACCCCGGCATGTTTCTTTTTCCTGTTCCATGAGGATGAGTAGATCCCGAAGGCACACTCTCTTTGTCCGAGGCCTAAGAACCACCTGTAAATAAATATCAATTTTATCAGATCTTCATTTTTCAAATTACAATTTTTCCAATGCAATATAATGTAATTAAATGCATAATGAATATAAATTAACTCTAAGAGTCCAAATTCAAGTATTTTATACTATGAAACAAATAAATAAAAACAAAAATATTAATATTAAAAAAATCTTACTCCAGCATTCGTTGAGGAGCTTCCTAAGCCAGACCCTGCATTGGTTGATCCATCTTCTAGTTTAGGCTTTTTCCTAGTTCCTATTGCTAGTAAAGCGGTTAAATTGGCTTCTCTTTGCCTAAGTTCTTCCATTTCAGCTCTTTGCATCTGTAAAAAATAAAAAACATATATGTGAAACAAATCTAATCATTAGGCCAAATTATTATCTAGTTATTGAAAATAGAAATATACTGATAGAAGTAGAAAGCTTTTATAAAAAAAAAGGGGTTATGTTGGATAGCTGAAACTCTAAGGTTATTTCTACGCTATGCACAGTTTCCAAAATCCTGTTTCATTTAATAAGTGAAAAGAACAGCAACCAAGGTATAAAATTTAAGATTGCAATTTAATCATCTTTTATTATTTACCCAAGATAAAATTTAAGAGCACCAGTGGTTTTATGACATAGAGTTTAGTTGAAAATATCTTTTTGATACAAAACATGGAGAAGTGGTAAGTTAGCAGGGTAATAAAAACCTACGTCTTTCTATTTACTATAAACTAATGGAAGCTCTATAAAAGAATAAGAACTTGACAAATCTCAAAATAAAAAGCATACACAACTATTGAACACCAAGGTTGCATGAAACTTGAAAAAAAAGGCAATTTTAAGGATTATGGTAATAATGAAAGGGATGAAAACTAGAATTGATAATAAGGACAGTAAAAATAAACCCAGGTGAATGCATTTATAACATCTTTATTCGAATCTTGGCCTGAACCTTTATGGAGGATGTGATAAAAACTGATAGAACACCATAAGAAGCAGCAAGTAGGCCTAATAATTAGTGATACTCCTACCCATAATATAGTAATTCTGTAAAATATGGGAAATCACTACTTGGAAAGAATAGAATAGAATTTTGAAAGTTAAAAAGTGTAACAATCTGAATTTGTATTTCATAGGTTATTAAAAAAAACAAGAAAAAAAAAACTAAGTTTCTATTTATATTTCTAATTTATTGCTATGGGAAAAGGAGAATACAACTATTACTAGTTATTGGGACTCAATAACTTTAGATATTTAATTAAAAGAAGGCAAGTGAAATTTCTGTATAATTTATTATAGCACCTTGCAAACGAACAATTTGTAAGCCTGAAACATCTGCCTGCGTCTTGTTATTGGCAAAATGCAGTAGCACAGAAATAAACAATTTACTGTAAAAATAAATTTTAAGTAATTAGGCTAAAAAGAAAAGAGCTGTTTCAGGCACACAGAAACTTTAGAGGATTATTACACATTTAAGCATCCCTGACACATTGCACAATCTTCCTTGCACAGTAGTTCCAAAATATTTAACTCCATAATCTCTGACTCCAATTAATCATGATAACTTTCATTTTATAATAACTATAACTTTGATTCTTCTTAACGGTTATAAGCATTTTTTTAAAAAATTAATAATATCTGTGTCTGTAAGATGAAGTGTATCGAATTGAATTTTGTGAAAATGAGTTATATACCCACCAGAATCTTGAGTTGTTTTTTTTTTTCATATCTGAGTGTAAATGAGTTCAATCCAATGTGGGGTTTCAACTAAGATATTACCAAGTGTTGGTCAATTCATGACGACATATTACTACATTATTACTCGAGTAAAAAAAGTTACAAACTGGTTTCAATTTAACTTATTTCCATTGAGAGCTTGCTTTTTTCATCTGTTGAAGACATGAACCATGTCCTACTTATTTGGGCACATTGTTTAAAAACAAAAATTCTAACTTTCAATAATAATCTCCCAAAATCAGTACTTTTGAAAAGGGTTAACAAACTTAACCATGCAATATAATCACAGAATTGTACACACACATGCACAGAAAGTTCTTGACTTAATACTAAACAACAAATATAAAAAGATCGCAACCAATGGTTGGCAGCAGAGTGAGACATACACTCTGTGACAAAATGTTAGACACACCTCTGTAAATAAGAAAAACTTTTTAAGACTTCTTTATTTTCGATTGATCTTATTTTTTAACACTGCTTGAAGTATAAGTTAAGATATTTGAAGAGGAGAGAAAATTATCAGACCTTGCTGAATATTTTAATCCAATCTTAGTAAATATTCACATTTTATTTGCAACAAAATGATAGACACACTTCCGTTTTTTTACGATTTTCTAAATTTTCTTGAGGTTGAGACCAATAAATACCATTTATACTTTATAACTGTGTTAAATTTTAACGAAAGTAGACACAACTAAACACGTCAATTATGGTTAAAATTAATGTTTTCAAAAGAAGAGCGCCATTTGATTTCTTCATTAATGAAGATGGGATAGGTCCTAGGGAAATTTGCAAACTACCTCAAACGGAGTTTTTCATCAATTGCGAACTTTATAAGGCACGGAGAGAGATGTGGAACCCACCGCTCAACTGGGGGCCCTCTGGTTTATCGTTACAGGAAAAACGGAATATGCATAAACTCTTGTAATACAGCATGGTAATCGTTGATAAAGCCTGGAGTTTAAACGACTTTTAAGAACGTCCGAAGATTAATAAAACATCAAAAACACTAGTTAAAAAATAATAAAGCCAGTTTTTTTAGCCACCACAAATTAGCTAGTGTGGTCTTTGCTCGAAACATAACATTATGGGCTGAGCAGCGGAACAAAATCGGTCTGTATTGATAAAATATATTTAATCTGGATGGGTCTGTAGTATTTTAATTAATTTTCATGAACCAAGATAAGAAGAAAAGATTTTATCAAAGCGGCATCTGAAACGGAGGAAAGTTACTAATTTTTGACGGCTAAAACACTGGCTTTATTTTTTTCCAACTAGTGTTTTTTTGATTATTGGACATTCCTAAGGTGCGTTTGAACTCCAGGCTTTCTCAGCTATTGCCTTGTCCTTTTACAAGAGTTAGATGCATATTCCGTTTTTCTTGTAACGACAAACCAACGGGTCCTCAGTAGAGCGGTGGGTTCCACATGTCTCTCTGTGCCTCATAAAGTTCGCAACTGATGAAAAACTCCGTTTGAGGTGGTTTGCAAATTTCTCTAGGACCTATCCCATATTCATTAATGAAGAAATCTAACGGCGCTCTTCTTTTGAAAAACATTAATTTTAAACCATAATTTACGTGTTTAGTTGTATCTACTTACATTCAAATTTCACACAGCTCTAAAGTATAAATGGTATTTATTGGTCTCAACCACAAAAAAATTGAGAAAATCATAAAAAACGAAAGTGTGTCTATCATTTTGTCACAAATAAAGTGTGAATATTTATTAATATTAGATTTAAATATTCAGCAAGGTCTGATAATTCTCTCTCCTTTTCAAATATCTTAACTTATATTTCAAGCAGCGTTAAAAAACTAAGATCAATCGAAAATAAAGAAATCATTAAAAGTTTTTCTAATGTAAAAGGGTGTGTCTAACATTTTGTCGCTGAGTGTATATGGTTAAGTCTGGTAGATTGTGAGATTTTGTACAGCTTGGTCAAATTTACTTTATCTTAGTCAAAAACTTTATTATCAAGTAGTCATGATGAGTTGTCTATAACAGAAATAGTCCTACATTTTATAATTCAAGCATGAATATTGATTATAGCTCGGCACTAACCTAGGTAATAAAAAAAAAAAAAAAAAAAAAAAAAAAAAAAAAAAAAAAAAAAAAAAAAAAAATATATATATATATATATATATATATATATATATATATATATATTTATATATATAAGCAACAAGATATAAACCTCTTTGGCCTTGGCCTTAAGCTTCATTTGCTCTGGGTCTTCAGGTTTTGTCCTAGATTTTGCTGCCCTGAGTAGGAGTTCTCGCTCGTGTTCTTCATGTCTTTTCCGTTCAGCCCTGTCTACTTCTTCAAGGCACTTAAGCTGGGCTCGCACGTCATGGCTCACTTCATACCTTGAATCAGCCTAACAAAAAAAAAAAAAATAAAATTATGTCAACTTAATTAAGCATACTTATCCATACAAATTGAAGTATTACAAACCTTGTTTAAATCTATCCTATGCTCAGCTATAACAGCTAATTTTTCAACAAGATTTTTTAGCCTTTCTTGGGTAGCATGTGAAATTAATGAAGCTACTTCTAAACTAGGTTCCTCAAGCCCATGTTTTCTTGCTAAGAAGATCAAATACAAAAATTTGAATGATGATCAATAATTGTGTTAATTTAATAATAATAAAAAAACATAAAATGTTTACTAATACTTACCTATTCGTGCTATCCTATTCATGAGGGGTATTGTATGAAGATAAAGCTCATCCTTGCAAGACCGTATTTGAGTTCCAACAAATTCAGTAGACCCTAAAATCCTTTGGCTCTCTTCAGCAAGATTAACACCTCCCATAGCAGCAACATCATTTATATCATCGTCACCTCTAAATAAAAAAAAAAAATCATTAATTTTTTCTCAAATTTATAGATAAGCTTAGATGGAATTTCAGTATAGTTCTAAGAATAATTTATTTAAAAAGAACACACACACACACACACACACACAAAAAAAAAAAAAAAGAAAATTGTAGAAACTAAAAAAATAAAAATATAAGTTCTCAGAGTTATTACGATAATTAATTGTTTTCTTCTTTTATGAAGCTAGGCTACAAACCAACATGGGTCAAGGCACAGTGTCAACTAAAAACTGTGTTTAGAACTTTTTTCTGATTGATAATATATTTGGAGTCACTTTTACATACAATATTGGATGATGAAATTAAAATTAAAATTTCTCTCACTCCTGCCTGACTGAGATCTTCCTCCCGATTTGGGGAAGCATTTCATGAATTGAAATAAGATTTTCATAAAATTATGGATACATTTGTCAACCTTGACATTCTAATAACCACTCAAAAGGTTTGGGAAGCAACTGGATTCCCCAAACAGGTAATGAGATGAAGCATATAACTCAATTTCAGTAAGAATCGCTACTCTAACTTTTTCAAGATTTGTTAATTTTAATGTTTTTTCAAGAGTACGCATACTTTTGTTAATTTTAATAATTGCTTTGTTTTCTAATATGGCTAATTTGTTACTATTAAATTAAAAAGTTTTTAGAATTAAGTATATATTTCTTGTCAAGTATACTTTTAATAATTTATAATTTTTTTCTTAACATCCTTGAACTCTCTCGCTCCTCATTGAATTTATTTTTATGTTTATATAGACTTTTTAGATTATAAACAGAGATGATTATTGATTAAACTAAATGATGAAATTTTTTATTAAGTATCTGAAGAGAAAAAATTCTTTTAGTACATTATTTATAATACAAATATCATATCCACAACTGCAACCAACTCGAACTTCACCACGGTTGCCACCAACACTATCATTGCCTGAGCTAACATCACCACTATAAGCATTGTTACTAACAATGTTTTTGTTGGAAGTAGAACAGGAATATTCTCCATAAAAATCGAGCACTTCTTGTTCCAAAATAATGAATTTGTAACAGCCAGAAGCTGAAAAATTCAAAAGGGACCAACTATTTAATTTTTTAAGTGATGAGCTACATCTTTTGCCAACCACCATAGTGAACTAGTAAGACAAACTAACTCTTAAAAAGTCACGTGAACATTAGTTCATCTTCGCAATCTATAATTGCAGCTTCATTTCATCCACTAAAGAAAGTTTGAACTGTTGTTGCTCCCCCTACTACCAACTCTTACTCTTCAATTTAATGGAGAATCTTTCACTGATATTCCAATCAAGTCCAATTACTCAGATATAGCAAAAAAATTAAAAAACTTTTTTTGAGGTTGACATCCAAAAAATATTCATTCTATACATCACAAGATGGATGTCTCTAAAATCTTGTGTGAGAAGGATTTCGGAACAGTAAACAGCTCTTACAGAGTATTTTTCACTAATGATATTCAAAGATCACTCCTTTGCAACTAAATACAAAACATTATTAATCCAATTCAAATAAAAATAATAAGTTTGATGGCTTCTTAGAAGTAAATTCACAACAACAACAATGGCACTACGGTCCATGCAGAACCTTGGCCTCTTCCACGATTCCCCTCCATTTATTTCGGCCACCAGCCGCTGTCCTCCTATATCTCATACCAAGGGTCTTTAGGTCCGCTTCAACATCTTCCCTCCATTGCAATCTAGGCCTTTCTCTAAATTCACATTAGATAATAAAATTTATACATTTTGTTGACCAATGAAAACAGATAGGGTAAAGAGTGGTGGTTGACAGGTTTCGCTTCTTTCTTTTGTTGGAACCTCTATTAATACTGTAGTATGGATAACCCAGTCAAATAAGGAGGTTTTATACAGCAAATCTCGGAATGAAAGCAATGAAGCTGAATTTTTGCATATAACCTTGTTTTGCCATTCTAAATAAGGGGTGAAAAGTCACTGACATATAACCTTGTTTTGCCATTCTAAATAAGGGGTGAAAAGTCACTGACCTCAGCACGTTAGCATAAAAGGTCACAAAAATCAGTTTTTTCAAATATATCTATTTCTCTATGCCTCAGGTGTCAATCAAGAAGGTTACAAAACTTGTAGATAATAATATTCTCTCTAACTTCGGTTTTATTCTTTGTTTTTTTTTTAGGATTAACCGTTTTTGAGATATAGCGTGGAAAAGGAGAAGGGGGCACCGGTTCGGACAAACATTTGCTTCTAGTGCCTTCCACAATTATTTCTCAGAAAAAAATGTCAGAATCAAAGCTGTAGAGCATTAAATTTATTTTAATTCCATATATAAGTTTCTGACACTATTTGGCAAAAAGTGAGGTAATAATTATTTTTTCTCGATAATTATCAATTTTCTATAACGTATATCTCGAAAACTGTTGAGAGTTGCATGAACAATTTTATAGGAAATATAATTAGCTTTAATTTTGATTTGTAGCATATTTTTCTAGAGTCCACTATTTTCGAGATATAATCGAAAAACCTATGTCTTTTCCCCTTTCCCCACCGTAAACTGGGGAATCTCGTTCCCCCAGGGCTGGGGGACTTTTAGTATATTTACCTTTTAACTACTCCTAACGAAGCTGTGAAGTTAAAAATAGTCGCATATTTCATCAAGTCCCATAAAATACCCATGCCAGCACGCTAAAAACCGCTTACTATTTTGAAATCCAAGTTTTTTTTGGACATTTTTCACCCTAACTCCAAAACTGTTTGTCTGATCTGAAATATTGATTAAACCCTGTAATACACCAAAGCATAACCACTGAAAATGTCAAAATTGTCATATTTTGCCAAAACATACATATTTAGTGTGCTGGCTAGGGTTATAGCCAAAAGGGTGCCGACAAACGTGTTTTCATGGAAAAGTGCGACCCCCAGTCAGAATGTTGAAATGAGGGGTGTAAAGTGCATTAAATATGCAATTTTTTTTTACTTCACAGCTTCATTAGGAATAGTTAGAAGGTATATATACTAGAAGTCCCTGACACCAAGGGAACGAGATTCCCCAGTTTAAGGTGGAGAAAGGAGAAAAGATACTATGCTTAGGTTTTTTGATTATATCTCGAAAATAGTGGACTCCGGAAAAATATGCTACAAATCAAAATCAAAGCTAATTAAATTTACTACAAAATTGTTTCTATACATATTTGTCCAAATCTCAACGGTTTTAGAGATATACGTTATTAAAATTGATAATTATCAGGAAAAATTGTTACCTCATTTTTTATCAAATATTTCCTTCAAGTGCCAGAAACGTATATATATATAATGGAATTAAAATTAATTTAATGCTCTACAACTTTGATCTGGTCATTTTTTCTGAGAAATGATTCTGGAAGTCACTAGAAGAAAATGTTTGTCAGAACCACAGCCCGCTACTCCTTTTTCCTGCACTATATCTTGAAAACAGTTAATCCTAAAAAAAAAGAAAAAAAAAACAAAGAGAGAGTGAGAGAGAGGGAACCGAAATTATAGAGAATCTTATTTTATCTAATATAAAATATAATATTATATTACCTACAAGTTTTATAACTTTCTTGGTTTATGTCTGAGGCATAGAAATCGTGGTATTTGAAAAAAACAACAACAGATTTTTGTGACCTTTGACCTTGAATATCTGATTATGCTAACATGCTGAGGTCAGTGACTTTTCACCCCTTATTAAGAATACCAAAAAGAAGCAAAAATTCAGCTTCATTGCTTTCATTCTGAGGTGAAATCCTTATTTGACTGGACTAGGATTTAATTAGGCTGATAATCATCCAATGTTGGTGATTATTTTATTTTTATTTACTTATTTTATAAGCCAGTGGGATTAATTAATTAACATTATAGGTACACAGATATTAACTATTAGTCAAACAATGAGAAAACAAACAAATATTAATAGACTATGAGCCCGTGAACCGCAGACCTTCGTTATTTTATAAAAGATGAAAATTTGTCAGTGCTCATACAGGTATGAACGATGGACCATGAATAACCATGAATCGTGGCCTTGGCAGGTAAACAGCACTAAAAGTGTGTAAAATACCAGCCTATTATTGTCAAATAATTAAGCGCGATTTTTTGAGATATCCTTCAGAATGTTGTTAAAATTACGTCATTCATTTCCACACACTTACCATTGTGGCAACCCCTTGCCAGACACCCTTAATGCTCATTTATAGTAATTTTACTTATAGTATAAAATTGATTTATATATATATTACTTGGGTAATAATTAGATGATGTTTCCTCATCAGCCAGTCCGTTTTGATAGTTCCAACCCCTTGCCAGACAAGCATGTAGGGTAGCAAAGGTAAAGTTAAAAGTTTATATTTGGTAGTATTAATTTAGAAATCCCTGCATACACTGTGAACTATTGTTTCAGGCTTGGAAAGGGCCCTATTTTAGTCTCACTAAATAATAATAAGCTAAAAAGGAAAATATTTGAAAATAAAGATTTAATAATAAGTACAGGTATTTAAATAAGTCATGAAAAAACACCGGAAGAGAGGAAGGGAAAAAAAAAAATCACTCATGCCTATTAAAATAATAATAAAAATATTTTGTTTACAATGCAAACTTCAATAATATGTGCGGTCAGCGACTCACAAGAATTATGTACATAAATTGTTTATATTTGAAAAATTTGTACAAGAACATGTTCTTTAACAAATAAAGTTATTATTATTATATTTGGTATAGTTAATTAATAATTACTATTTAATTATTAATACCTGACAAAAACACGCATTGAGTAATAAACAATACATGTGAAGTAAAATACGACAGCGTAGTGAAGGATCGTAACAGACCTCACTGACTATCTCACTCGCAACCGCCCATATGTATCTTGCCTCGCGCTCGCACTTACAGCTACCCTACATGCTTGTCTGGCAAAGGGTTGGAGCTATTGAAACAGTCTGGTTGACATCATTTATTTATTACCCAATATATATATAATATATACCAGGTATGCAAGTTTAAAATGTCGTTTTAATTCCAATAGAATGCGCTCTTAGCCTATTGAAGGATTTGCTTATCTCTAAACGCTATTTTGTTTGTTAGTCATTTGTTTACAAAAGTCAGTTGTTTTTAAGTCGTTTACGTGGACGTATCATACCTTTCTTTGGTGTTAAAAATGTCTAATTTTAAGCCAAATAAAGAGTATTTGCGGCATGTCATGATTTTCTTATTTAATCAAAAGAAAAAGGCATCTGAATGTCATCGAATTCTTGTTGAGACTTATGGCGATGTTGCTCCAACCGTCAGGACATGTGAACGTTGGTTTCAAAGTTTCAAACGTGGTGATTTTGATGTTACTGATCAAAAACGAGAAAATCGACCAAAAAAGTTTGAGGACTTCGAATTGCAATCTTTATTAGACTAAGACAAAACCCAAACCCAACAAATGATGGCAGAACAGTTGAATGTCACTAGGCAAGCCATTTCCGATCGCCTGAGAGCTATGGGAAAGATTCAAAAGGTTGGGAAAATGGGTTCCACATGAATTGGACGAATGACAGATGGAAAAAAAAAAAAACTGTGTGCGAAATGCAGCTTTTACGCCACGAAAGAAAGGGTTTTTTTGCATCGAGTTGTAACTGGCGATGAAAAATGGATTTATTTTCAGAATCCCAAACGAAAAAAATCATGGGTAACGCCAGGACAACCATCCACATCGAGTGCAAGACCGGATCGTTTTGGGAAGAAGACAATGCTGTGTGTGTGGTGGGATCAGAAGGGAGTAGTCTACTACGAGCTTCTCAAACCCGGCGAAACAGTCAATACCGAGCGCTACCGACAACAAATGATCAATTTGAGTCACGCATTGATCGAAAAAAAACGCCCAGAATGGGCTCACAGGCACGCCAAAGTCATTCTTCAGCATGATAACGCTCCTGCACATTCAGCCAGATTGACTAAGGAAACGATTTCTTCGCTTGGTTGGGAACTCCTACCCCACCCGCCGTATTCACCTGACCTGGCGCCTTCTGATTATCACCTCTTCTCATCGATGGGACACTCATTGGCGGAGCAACACTTCAACAATTTCGAAAACGTACGAAAATGGCTCGATGAATGGATTTCAAATAAAGATGAAGCATTCTTTTGGAATGGTATCCATATATTGCCCGAGAGATGGACAAAATGTGTAGAAAGCGAGGGTCAGTACTTTGAATAAAATATATTATACTTTTTTTTAAATTACTGTGTATATATTTTAAGAAATAAACGACATTTTAAACTTGCATACCTGGTACAGGGTGTTCAATATTCGATGGCCACCCCCCTTTTTTCCATAGTTTTTGAAATCTTGGACAAAACTCGCAGGGCCTTAACTCTGTCAAATAAAGTTTCTTTTAAGGTTAGAGTCTGCTCTCCAACCTTTTCCAGTAACCATAACTTTGGAATTCCCAATGGGATATGGTGTTTTTTATGACGGATTTCAATAGAAAATCAAATTTTGAATCGATTTTATACCGGTGAATTTTTTTATCCAGGGTACTGTTTTGTCGCAAAACGCGAAAAATCATTTTAAGAAAATAAGTAGTCTAAAACTGGTATTGCAAAAATAAAATAAACTTTGAACACTCCTTCTTATTGTTTTTCAGCCACCTCATTCCCTGGTTGTCATTAATGTATTTGACAGTTATGAATTAAGATAAATACAGACAAAAAATAAAAAATAAACATTGAACAAAAATATGAAATTAAGGCCTTCCCATGACTGGTACGACGAGCTGTAAGAACAGGTCAACTTAAGAGGTTTCCCCCAGGCTCAAATCGTCGACCCGTTTAAAAAAAAAAAAAAAAAAAAAAAAAAAAAAAAAAAAAAAAAAAAAAAAAAAAAAAAAAAAAAAAAAAAAAAAAATCGATTCATAATTTGATTTTCTATCGAAATCCATCATAAAAAATACCACATCCTATTGAGAATTCCAAAGTTAGGGTCACTGGAGAAGAACTGGAGAAGGCTGGAGAGCAGACTATTACCTGAAAAGAAACTTTATTTGACACAGTTAAGACCCTGAGAGTTTCGTTTCAAAATTTCAAAAACTGTGGAAAAAAATGGGGGTGACCTTCGAATATTGAACACCCTGTAAATATAAGTCAGCTTTTATAATATAACATAAGTACAATTACAATTAAATGAGCATTAAGGGTGTCTGGCAAGGGATTGGAACTATCAAAACGGTCTGGCTGATAAGAAAACATCATCTAATTATTACCCAAGTAGGTAATACATATAAAAATCAGCTTTTATACTATAACATCACTATATAAGTACAATTACTATAAGTGAGTATTAAGGATGTCTAGCAAGGGGTTGCCATGATGGTAAATGTGTGGCAATGAATGACGTAACAACATAACAACATGATGTAACATGTTTAACAACATTCTGAAGGAAATATAAAAAAATCATGCTTTATTATTTGATGATAATAGGCTGGTATTTGACTCACCTTTAGTGCTGTTTACCTACCAAGGCCACGATAACCCAAACTTCATTAATGGTCCATCGTTCGTACCTGTATTGGGAGCATACGCTGAAAAATTTTCATTTTTTATAAAATAACTTAGATCTGGGGTTCACGGGCTCTTGCTCTATAATGCAGGTATAGAGGTATCCTTGTTTGAGTAATTGGCAGCATTGGCCACAAGGACCATTCATAAATTGATGCCCATTGATAATAGAAAATGAATTATTTGTAAGCTTCATATTCACCTAATAGCAATAAAAACATGAATTTAATAAATGCTTTCAGATTAACATAAAATTTTAAGAGTATCCTAAATATACAAACATACACGAATCCAGATGATGAAAATGTCCTTTTTTCTTTTACTGGTTGTTGTGGTTGACCGGATTTGATGATGAGAGAAGGTGAAAACTGGGTTGTGGCTAAGATCGGCCGAGTTCCAAAAGGTGACTTAGTTGCTATTGTTTGTCCTGGTCGAAGGGTGATAGGTGTCCTTACAACCTGTGGCCGCAATGCACCAGTTGGAGTCCTGATTGTAGTTACTCCAGTTTTAATACCAGCAGTATTTACGACACTGGTTCCCATACGCATTGGCTTGAATTAAAAGAAGAAAAAGAAACAAATAAATACCAATAAATGAATTATTTATTAATTTTCATAGTCTCTAAGTCTACAGTAAAACAGAATAAATAAGAATTCATACTGTTGCGCCGCTTGCTATTGTTTTTATTATTGTATTATTAGTTTATCATTCTTTTATTATATTTTCTGTTTGTCATTATTATTATTTGTAAGAAGTGTTATTTGTTTAAGTTCTATTGTGTCAAATTTTGTTGAAAGTGTGTCAAGTGAACCTGGCAACACAGAGTGCTTATATAAACCAATTATAACCTGCTAGGTTAGTTAATCTATTTATAGAAGTTCTGTTTTGTTTTTGTATTCTTGTGATTAAAACTATGAAAAAATATTGATGAGTGTTGAGTCCACATATTTACCGGGGAACTGTTAAATATTAAAATTTATAAAGAAAAAGGTCAGTAGCGGATAGTCACTAGTAAAGAGACTATTCACATACTAAAAATAATTTTATTTCTGCAGCAGTTTAAAAAAATTATGTAGTCAAAATTCCTATCTCTGGATGACTTAATGGACAGTTAGTCCAGTCAATAAGTATTGTGGTGTGTGTTTTCTGTAATCCAAGGTTTTTCTTCGGAAACATGTAATTAGAACATAAACATACTAAAAGTCCTGGAGTTTTCGGACAATTAATTTGCTACAATTAAGTTATTAATTGTAGCAACCCTTCTTTGGCTAAAATTAACATTTAAATCTTACTACTCAGTAGTGTTGAAAAATAACCAAACACGATTATTTTTCAATGGATTAAAACATCCCAAAAATTATTTTTAATGATTAAAAACCTTAAATAAGCTGGTGGGTCATTCCATGTCAAATCAACCAATTCTACATCAGATTTGGACCTTGACCTCTCCAATTTCTATGATTTTTTGTATAGACGTACATACCAAGACTAGTAAAAATGGAATACTGGAAATGCAGGATCTTCAAAAGTATCAAAAATCTTCTTGAATAAAAACTTTATAATATAGAAACATCAAAAATATTACCTTTAATTTTATAATGTAAATTATAAAATAATTGTAAATTTAAACTAGAAAATTGAAGGCAATTTTCAGATTTTATAAAGACATGAGAAGAGCATCAGAAGAATATTAGGACAGAAGAAGAGACTAAATTGTCAAAAACAAAGATAATGGGAGCGGAAGCAGCTTAAGAAAATGGAGAAAATACAACATTAAAAAAAAAGTTAGACAAGAATTTTTTTTTATCAGAAAATTAATCTGAGCAAGACTGGCTTCAAACTACACGTTAGGGTGGGTAGAGAGGAGGATGAATTCATGACCTTAGAAAAGGAGGAAGAGCACGCACTCAATGGTCACAGCGCTTCAACACTCTTCTTAATGACAATACAAGGAACCAGGAGGAGTGGGAAATAGGTGATAGAGATGATGAGACTGAATACACCGATTCAACTACTTATGACAATGAGAAGAATGCTGTAAATAACTTTAACAATAAGGCTCTGGGTGAAGAAGGGATTCCAGCTGAGCTCCTCAAGCATGGTGGCCGAGAGTTATTGAGAGAATGCCAGAACAGTAGAGGGAAGGCATTACCTATCCAAATTACAACAAAGGAAATTTCTGGAATGCTCCAAATAACTAAGTATTCATCTTCTACAGGGCGCCTAAAAGGTATTGTCTAATGCTATTAGCAAAAAGCTTCTCATATTTGCAGAGAAATTAAAAAAAAAATTAGAACAGGTTTCAGAGGAAAAAGATCTGCAGTTGACCAAATGTTTAATTTCTGGCAAGTCACCACACAGGATTAAGTTAACTGATAAAAGCTTAAAGACACCAAGGACTGTATATTGGTCTGTATGAGGGTAGGATAAGCAAACCAGAATATAATAACCTCTAATTTAATCAATTAGAATTGATGAATTAATTGCCACTTCTATTGAGATTATTTTATTAGAAAACTAGTTTCGAATGCTAAACATTCATCTTCAGTTCTAAAGCATACAAAATTTTTACAACACATCAGTACTATGTTACATAGATTATATGTACTAAAGTTTTTAAAAAGGTAAGACAAGAAATCAAGCATGGGCACTCACCTTCGAGGTAACTAAAACACTGAATTCGTGAGAAGTAAAAGGGGGGACAGGTAGGTTCATTTTTTGATTTACAATGGGGTTTCCCTCATGACTCATTGGATTTTTCCGTTCCTATGGGAAACAAATTTAAAATTGGGCTATTGGATATGTTAATCTGATAATTTAAACAAAAACCTGGATTGGTTTTAAACGATTTTATTATTTCTAGTGATTCAAAAGTATTTAATTTGATGTAATATTTTTACTCCCGAGTCTTTATTAAATTTGTGGTGGATTATTATTATTAAATTTTCATTTAGGTGGATAGCGAAATTGGAATTTTGGGTCTTATTAGTGTATGTTCTTATATGTTCATTTACTCTTTGATTTACCAATCGTCCGGTTTTTCCCGTGTATTTTGCTTCACAGTCATTACATTTTAATTCGTCGACGCCGCTTTTTTGGAAAGGATCTATTTTGTCTTTTGGTGAAGGGAAGTATGATGGCAATGGTTTATCTATTTTAAATGCAGGGTTTAAACCTAATTTTTTTTAATTCTTTCCCGACTTTAGCGGATATTGGGCCGTAGTATGGTATCAAAATATATTTTTTAGGGGTAGCTTTATCCTCTGGGGGTGTTTTGTATATATTATTCATAGTTTTTTTAATGTTTTTGTTTTCTTAAAATATTATCGATTGTGGTTTTATTGTATCTGTTGTTGTTAGCTATAGTGTGAATTGTTTGTATTTCTTTATTATAATTTCGTTCATTTAGCGGTATATTTAAAAGGCGGTATATCATGCTATGAAATGCTGCAAGTTTGTGTGTTAGTGGTCTCCTGGCATTGTTGTCTATAACTAAATCTGTGTGTGTGGGAGGTTTCCTGTATATATTAAATTTGTGTTGTTTATTTTTGATGGAAATTTCTATGTCTAAAAAATTTAAAGTTTTATTGTTCTCTAACTCCAGGGTGAATTTAATTGAAGGGTGGATTTCGTTTAAGAAACTATTGATTTGTCTGGTCGTCCCAGACCATAGGCAAATGATGTCATCAACATACTGATACCAGTATATGAAGTGTTGAGCTAATTTTGAATGAAGGATTTTCCGTTCTAATTTGTCCATAAAAAGATCTGCCAGAAAGGGTGAAAGAGGGGACCCCATAGGTAATCCTTCTTCCTGTTTATAGAATGTATTGTTAAATTGAAAATAATTATGTTTTATGCAAACTGTCACTAAATTGTAATGGTCTAATTTTTCTAGTGGTTGAAGATTAGACCAGAAGATCAGTCCTTCTAAAATTTCTATTGTTCCTGAAGGTGGGATACTGGTAAACAGATTTGTGACATGGAATGATATTAACTTTGCATTGTCTGGAACATTTACGTTTTTAATTTTGTTGACTAATTCTATTGAGTTTTTTATTGTATTCCGTGGGGAAAAAGAAATTTTCGTTTTGAAGATGTTGTTTAAATAATGAGCACGTTGGTATATGGAGCTATTAATGTAGGTAACTACTGATCTTATTGGAATGTATGCTTTATGTATTTTGGGTAGGCCGTAGAGATAGGGCAGCAAAGGATTCATTTCTATCAGGTTGTATTTTATATTATCAGGTAACACAATACTATTATTTATTAACTCCCGAACTTGACTGTTAAATTTTTTACCGGGGTTTTGTATAGTGGGGAAGCTGTTTTTTTCGATGAAGTCATAGATTTTATTTTTATATAACTCTTTTTCTATAATTACTGGGGTGTTCCCTTTGTCCGCTTTTATGATTATAAGGTTGTTTTTTTTAATATTTTAGTTGATAATGCGCGTGTTATCTTGTATTCGGATGATGTCTTTATCTTAAAGTTCTGGGCTTTTTCTATTTCTGTTTTTAGTATGTTTGCGCATATTGATTTCGAAAGTGGGTTTTTGTTGTATTTTTCTAAACCGGATTTAATGTGGACAGCAAGGTTTTCAAATGTTTGCATGGTCACCAGTGAATTTATAGAGTGTTTAAGCCTTTGTTGAGCATATTATTTTCATTTTTAGTTAATGTTATGTTGCTGAGGTTGAGGATACGTGGGGAAATTGGTTATCGGATATGGGTTTTTTTGCACTATTAGATGGGCGATTAATGGGGTTATTCTTGCTAGACCACAAGTTATTAATTTTCTTTTCTAATGTTTTTTGTTTTTTGGTTACGAGATATTCAACTCGCGTCCGGATTTGATTGTCTAACGAGTCAAACTCAAGTGGTTTCCTAATAAAATAATCTCAATAGAAGTGGCAATTAATTCATCAATTCTAATTGCATTGATCCTTCTATGCATACCATCATGCGTACCTCAAGTGATTCTAATTTAATCATTTAAAAGTACAAATGTTTGGGCAGTACTGAATATAAATTTATTTATTTACTATTATTTTTAAATCTCTTTATAATTACCCTTTAAACTATTTTTGTAATTCAAATATCTCACAATTTCATAATCCCCCCATACTACTAACATAAGATATTAATAATGTAATGTAATTATTATTTCTATAAAACTTACACTAATTATCCTATGTTGAACTTGTTGTCCTGGCCTAAGAGCTGGCTGTGTGATTACCCTCATCTGTGGAGTTGTTGTCATTTGGATTTGGCCCCTTATCTGTCGAAGGGGCAAAAATATGGTACATTAGTCTGCTCTAGCTGAAAACGGGGCATACAATAACAGTGTAAAATACAAAAGTAGCCACTTTACTAAAAAAAGATAAAAACAAATCTATGAATTTCAAAATCCATTAAATCGTCTTATTCACACTTCATCATTTGTAAGAAATTTTTTCCTAAACATTTAAAAAGTGGCTTAAAAAAAACAACAACTTAATAAATAAAATAAAATATGTAGTTATTACAATTGAAGATTGTGCTGTTGGAGATAGAATTTTTTTTATAGTAGTTATGAAATTGAAAGTAACATATCATGAAGAAAATCCAAATATTTTCTTAAAGGTTAACAGATATATATATATACGTCTATAATTTTGCGGTGTGATATTGGGAATACGTATACTAAGCACCGACTACAAGCTGACCCAAATACTTTCAGAACACGGACAAACCAAACAATACTTGAAACGCTTCAACATACTAAACAATGACAGGTGTCCTCATGATGGACAGGTTCATAATTTTCGACATTTAATATATGACTGTAAAGGACTTGACAACATTAGGGCAGGACTGATACAGAACATTATACTAAAACACGGAAATTGGCCAGAAACAGAACAGAGACTTATGACCAAATTTAAATCTGATTTTGTACAATTTATTAAACAAATAGACTTTAACAAACTGACTGATGAATGTAGGAAGGCAGTATAATGATGCTTTAGTAGGCAGCATCTTGTTGTGCTTTAGTTTATTTTTTATTTATTTTTATTATTTATGGAATTATTATTTTGTAGAAAATTGTATTAACGTTACTTTCTTTAGGTTTCTTATTATTTAATTGTTTCATTTTGTTTGATTTTTTTTGTTTTTTGTTTTATTTTGTTTATATCTGATTGTACACAAGAGACAATAAGATCAAATTGAATTAATAAAAATGTAAACCAATGAACTTGGTAATACGTGTAGTATGCCTAAAAACAGGCATGGCGCATGTAAATACGCTAAATAAATTCTCCTCTTATGGGGTTACCATAAGAGGAAAAGAGAAAAAAAAAAAAAAAAAATATATATATATATATATATATATATATGGGGTTTCCAAATAGTCATTGCACACCCCAATTTTTCTTAAAGAATTAAAAATTAAAAAATTGGTAATCCCATTAATTTCTTCCCTAGGTTAAGGTACTGACATTTTTAAAATAAGTAGGTATATAGCTTATGAATACACCAGCTTTGTTATTTCTAATGGAGATACTAATATTTTTAATTTTTAAGAGAAACATTTTCTTTGAAAAAAAAAAAAAAATAAATAAAACCTTATCAAGCATAATTGATGAGGAAATGTGAATTCTACTATAAAAGGGCAATTCTTCTCCAGATTTTATCTTCCAACATTTTATAGATAGAAAATAATATTTTAAACAAACCCCTCATTAAATTTTAGTTCCCTATAGACTGTCAGCGATATTCTTTTATGTTGTAGTGCCTCAAAATAAATAATAAACCAACCTTGCTGGATTGATATTATTTGTATTAAACCTTTTCTTGGCAAGATAATTTTTAAAAGATTTTTTTTTTTTCCCTGTAAAATCCTTTTAAAACAGATCAAATAAGACATAGATATAAAACATTTGGGATGGTATCTCAAGGAATACCACACCAAGAAAAGGTTAAATAATGAACCAAGTATGTTTAAATCTTTGAAATGGTTAATCCAAGATATTTTTAACACTAGTTCAGGAAATGAAGTAGATAAAAGATTTGTAATTAAAAACCCTTGGAATAGACTGGTCAGGCTTCAAGTACTTTGCAATAATTTGTTCACACTACTTTAATAAATCAAAAATATGAAAAAGCATTTGAGCTAATGCAAGAAAGAAATGAGAGTACCGTCCATTTATTTCCAAATAAATAAATAATTTCTTTAGCTACTGCTGGAAATCACATACTATCTAGCCTTTTTCACCGCGCTAAGTATTGATACAACAGTCCAAATAAATTCATTTAGTTTCTGCGGAGAAAACAAAAAAAAAAAAAAAAAAAACAAAAAAAAAAAAAAAAAAGTCAAGCAAGAGACGCGGAAAATTAGTAAGCCAACTAAACAAAGAAAAGGAAACAATCGTTCTAAATATGCCCTAAACGAAGTTCTAACACTTCAATGGTAATTGAATTCCATGGAACTCCACTGATCTAATGCTGCAGATAACTCAATCATTTGCCTTTTATTTAGATTGGTTCTTCCTTTTTTGTATGTAGACACACCACCTTGAATGGCCATTTAAAATTAGAATATTAACTTACTTCAAGAATTCAGGGATGAATTGAGAAAAGATTGAAGGCAGAAGAAAATTCTATATTATAATTGATAAGGAATTAAATTTGAACTTTCATTTCATACAGCCTATAGCTAGTTAATTATTAATGGGTGTGCCCCAGTAAGGTCTACCGACCCAATGAGCTGCAGTGTCCTGCTAATAATAATTCAAAACTTCAAAAATTTCCTGTAACTACTGATAGCTATGAAACCACACATTTCAGAGAAAATGACTAGTAGGTATTCTTATTTGCCTACCTGGAAAAAATTTGAAAATTAGAGGGGACTGAATCAGAAATTATTTTCTGTAAGTAAATCTTTGAGATAAAACACAAGTAGAAGAATGGCTCTTAATGACTTCATTTACAGAAAAATCTCAATTTCCATCAGAAAAAGCTAAAAAAAAGTTGGCAGAATAAAAGTGGCAAATCTTTATATTCTGTATAATTCATATAATATAATAGGTCTAATTAAAAAATAAATAACAATAATTACAGAATCTTAACACTTAGAAAACATCAGTAGAGCTACCTTTTTCTTTTTAATTCCACAAGAAACAATGATAAAACCATTATTTGGGGACTCGGTATAATCCATATAATATAATAGGTCTAATTAAAAAATAAATAATAATAATTACAGAATTTTAACACTTAGAAAACATCGGTAGAGCTACCTTTTTCTTTTTAATTCCACAAGAAACAATGATAAAACCATTATTTGGGGACTCAGTACGTTAAACATCCATATTATAAATTAATAAGGCAATAATTTTTTATATAAAAATGTTAATTTCAAAGCACATTAAATTTTTAATTTTTTTTAACTACAGAAGGAAACATACTACACAAATAATAACTTGGATTTGGTAAATAGTCTAATCTAAAAGCACTTGTTCAATCAACATGGTTTACTTTAGTATAGTCCATATTACTTCAATAAATGTGTACTATTCAACCGACATACATCATAATAAATTTATTTCATTTGATTGGTTCAACCTAAATGAGTAAAGTGGCGAGTGGTGCAATTATAATTGCAGTAACTGGAAGCAAGCAAAATTGATGTCACCCACAGAGTTTTAGGGTACAGTCGATTGATAAAAGATGAAGATTGATCGAGGCAGCAAAAAAGTACAGTATGGAGGAATTCATAATTTATTTTATCAGTCATCCAGCAACAAGACCAATAGATGTTTCTTTACTACATGGATAGCAAAGCAAATTGATTTCCTCTCTAATTATTTTCTGGCATAGGTCCTGGGTAGCTTTGCCATTGCCAATGCTTAATTATAGAAACCTCACCTGTGATTTTCAGCAACAACCTACTTTATACTACTGCTGCTTTACAAGCCTTGCAAAGGAATAACAAGGAATTTAATTGATAAATCACTGCTCTTTGTCACTTCAGAGTATTTTTGGATCACTTTGTGCACCTCATCCAAGCCTTTCAGTTCGATAGTGAGTCTCTTTTGCAAATGACCTCTGCTTTGTTAGCCACTTTTTCTGATATCGCAAGATTCTGTTGCATTTTTATCTTTGTTTTCAAATCTAACAACAGAAGAAGGTTATCCATATTTTTCCTTGAATCCTTTTCCATATTTTTCTTTTGATCGTGCACATTATGCTTTCATTTGGGATAAACATCAATGCATTGAGGCAAGCAGGTCTTGGCCACACTGCCTTAATTCTTGGTATCTTTTTCCTCTTCTTTTCTTGACCATTTGCCACTGGTCACTAGGTTGGGTAGTATGCTCCATCTTCCACCAGTTTCCCTCTTTCTCTACTCATTCTCTTTCTTCCTCTCTTTAGTAAATTGGCTTTGCAAAATTTTTTGTATCTTCTTTTCTAATTTGAGGATTTGAATCATTTATCCCATCATAATTTTTGTTTTTTTATACTTAATTAGCCAAGTATAAAAATAAACAATAAACTGCAATCCAGATACATTAGAATAAAACTAATGTTCTCTGGGTCACTCCAATTCATCATAAGCACAGTGTAATTCAATGAAGAATTAGATTTATTTGACAAAACAGTAATGGGTAAACAAGTTGGGCATGGTCATATGAAATCACTTAATAAACATATTTACATGATTTAGATTTATTTCTAAATAATATTTGTTGAACAACATTTTTCGAAACCACCACAGTTTTCAATTCAACTTCCTTTAACCTGTACTGACTTGATTTGAGTTACATTGTCGACTGACAGAGTCGAACGACACAATGTGACATACTGTGAACATGCCTTACTTATCAAGTCTATCTCAGTCGGAAATGCTACCTAGCAATGATATTACCCTTGCCAAAGAGAGAGATAAGATTTAAACACAATTTCACAAACACATTCATTAAAGGAAAACGGCCACAGTCCAAGAGTGGTGTTAAGAAGCACCATCAATGTATTGTAAGAAATATTTCATTGATAATAATAATAATAATAACCTTAATAATAGCCTTTTATTATGTCCGTAACTCAACAAATAAACCTTAAATTCAAATAAATACAATAAAAAAATAATATAAAAAATTTAACATATTTACAAATAAGTCCACAATTATTATCATATTTACAAACAAAATTCTTCTGTGAGTTTGAAAAGGGCCTTCCCTTCAGGGAGTATAGGTCTAGACTTTTCATCGATATTAAAATTTAAATTATTATCGAAAATAGTAAAGAACATCATACTAATGCAGCTAAATTTAGCTCTGTGTATGGACCATTAACAGCTACTGTGAGATTTTTTAAATTTTATTCTTTTATATATGAAATATCTTTAATAACTCAGTACTAAGTGCACATAGGATAAAACTGATGAGGAAAAAGAAGACACCTTCTACGAACAATTGGGACTAACCTTTGATGAAATCCCAAAATATGATGTGAAAATAATCCTAGGAGATTTTAATGGTAAAATAGGAAAAGAAGGAAACCTAGGTAAGGGAGTAGGAAAATTCAGCCTCCATAAATACACTAATGATAACGGTTTCAGAATGGTGGACTTTGCCTCAAGGAACAACCTCAAAATCTCAAGTACAGCCTTTAACATAAAAATATCCATTTGGAAACATGGGTCTCTCCAGATGGCAAAACCAAGAACCAGATTGATAATATCATGATAGATAGTAAGCACCAGAGTGATATTGAAGACGTGAGAGCCTGCAGGGGTGCAGATTGTTTAAGCAATCATTTTCTGGTTCGGATGAAATATAAACAAAGACTGGCTATCCAACCTAGAGGAGAAACTAAAAAAGCAAAATGCGGATATCAGGTAGAAGAATTGAAAAATCCAGAGAAACAACAGGAACATAAAAATAAGGTAGAAGAGAAGCTAAGAAACAATTCTCTGACCACAGAAGAGGTTAATGTTCAAAATAAGGGAAGTGGTGAGAAAGGCTGCTGAGGAGGTGATAGGAGACGAAAGAAGAGAGATAAAGAATAGCTGGTTTGACGACGAATGTAGAAAAGCTGTACAGGAAAAAACGAAAGCATATGCGAAGTTGCTTCAACGAAATACAAGGTTGACTTCGGAAGAGTACAAACAAAAACGGGACAAAGTGAAACAGATATGTCGAGATAAGAAGAGAAATAAAGAAAAGGAGGATTTGGAAAGAATGGTGAAAGATTTTGAAAATCAAAGTAGTAGAGCTTTCTATGGCAAAGTAAAAGCAATAAAAAAGGAATTTCAACCACGGACATGTTTTTGCAGAGATGGGGAAGGTCGACTCTTGGGAGGCAAAGATAAAGTGATTGAGAGATGGAAGGACCACTTCAGTGACTTACTAAACTCAAATCGAACCCTAAATAAAATAACTCGGGGAATAGGAGCAACGGGGGAAGACATGGAGTTAGAACTCCCAGATCCTGAAGAAGTAGAGGAAGTAATTATGAATTTGAAAAATAACAAAGCACCAGAGATTGATGGGATACCAGCAGAGGCACTCAAATTGGGAGGAGAAACATTGCATAGGGAGATATATGAGTTGATATTGAATATCTGGATAAAAGAAGAAATGCCTGAGGAATGGAAGAAGGCAGTTATCCTACCAATACATAAAAAAGGAGACAAGTTAGAGTGCCAAAATTATAGAGGCATAGCACTATTGTGCTCAGTAAACAAGATACTGTCAACTCTATTGATGAAACAAATTTTAATGAGAGCGGAAGAAGTATTGGGGAGAGTATCAATGTGGATTCTGCCCAGGAAGATCAACAATAGATCACATCTTTGCTATGAGGATAATGCTTTAAAAATGCCATGAGTGGAATTTCGATCTACACCACATCTTTATTGATTATAAACAAGCATATCATAGAGAAATGTCTTATATCAAAAATTAGAATTCTTGGGATACCTCATAAAGCTTATCAGGCTTATTAAGATGACCCTGCAGGACAGTAAAGAAGTAGTAAAAATTCAAGGACAGCTGCTGTCAAAAGATTTTAAAATTCATAAGAGTGTTAAACAGGGAGAACCTCTTTCTCCAATATTATTCAATTTAATGTTAGAGGTAGTTATGAGACAGATCCGCACTAGATCAGGAGGATGTACATACCAGTGACTAACTCAACAGTTAGCATTTGCGAACGATGTAGTAATTACAGGAAGAACTACTAAAGCGCTCCTAGGAGCTTTCGAGGAGTGTGAAAAAGCAACAAGAAATGTAGGACTCACACTAAATAAAGAAAAGACCAAATACATGGTAACAACCAGAGAGGAAAGAGGACATAGATACATTGAAGGGGCTAGATATTACTTTGAGAGAGTGCCTAAGTTTAAATATCTGGGTGCTATTGTCACTAAGGACAATAATATTAAAGAAGAAATAAAATCAAGAATAATTAATAGCAGGAAACAGGTGCTATTGGTCTTTAGTGGAAATTTTTCAAAGTAGAAACATATCCTGCAACCTCAAAATGAGGGTATATCAAACGATCCTTCAGCCGGTTGTTATGTACAGGAGTGAGACATGGACCCTGACATCACACGACGAAAAATTATTAAACATGTGGGAAAGAAAAATCCTTCGAAAAATATATGGTCCAACCAAGTATGGATGAATCTCTTGCGAATGAGAACAAATGAAGAACTGAGAACTCTATATGCTGCTCCAGATATTGTAGCCAAAATAAAAAGAGGCAAAATTAGATGGCTAGAGCATCTAGCTACTAGCAAGTATCCCTACTAGCAAGTAGGGAGCCTACTTGCCTCCCTAAAATGATGTTGGAGGGGCACCCCATTTGTGTGTGTGTTTGTGGTTTAAAACCTAATGAAAATGAACATAGACCTCAACTTTGCCATTAGCTTCTGAATGCAAATGATATTGAAGAATACCACTTTTTAAGGTGAATTTTATGGACAGATGAGTATTTTTACAGGAGAAGGCATTTCTACCTATCCATGTACATCGTTGGTTCATATTTATAATAACTAAATAAATGAAATAACATAAGATCCTTTGATCGGTGTCCCTTTATTGACAGTTTTCCTTTATTTTCTATTAACCAATAATTTTTATCTTTCCTTTTTATTTCAATAAAGAGTTTATTAGGTTCAAAATGCACATTTCCATTAAGGTACTGTCATAATGTTTTATTTACACAAGTAACTGATTTGTATGCCAAATGAGAATTCCATGTTTTTTTCAGTTTTAAAAGTAAATTTCTCCATGAAATCGAAACAGAATCATTACTTTTTACATATCATTCGAAAGCTGATTAAATTTACAAGTTTTTGTGAGATTTGCAGTTTTGTGGATAGTTTTTTCCAAAAACGATGAGCATTGAAGTAATATAAGACATTATAACTTCCCTAAATAAGGTGAAGACCAAGCTGTTCTTTAGGTCATAAGTTTGTAAAATTCAAGGTTACATGTACTCTGTTCTTATAGGAAATTTAATGATAAATCCGAAAATGTGGTCAAAATTTGAGAAATATTTAAACAAAATGGAGACATTACAGCTTTTATGGTAAAAACCGTGGTTTCCTGACAAACGTCATTCATTTATCATATATCTGCAACGGATTGAAATAGAAAGGTGAGGTATGCAGCATTTTTCTACACTTTTCATCTAGTTTCACCCAATTTCTTTTCTTTTCTTTTCTTTTTTTTTTACGCTAAGAGGTACTCACCCTGTATATGGGTGATTCTCAAACTGTGGGCAATTTCCGTGTCTTCTTGAGATCTGCTCTAAAATAAATAATAAAATCGTATATGCTTGGTAATGTGTTCTTTTTTATGAACATGGCTTCTAATGCATTTAACATTAAAATTTTCAGCATATTTATTCAGCTAAAGTTCCATGGTAATTACCATGGTTGTCCAGAAATTCAATATTCACAATATTAGGTTGTCCTTCAAAACCTTACAACCAATTATCAATCAATAAATTAATATGTTTGTAAAGTAGAAGAATGAAATTTAATTAAACGATTATGATACTCTATATATCATGCTTAAATTCTGATTGAGACTATTTTGAATGCTGTCCTTAATTATACTGTAATAACTATGCCTAAAAGTTGAAACTGATACATCGTGAAAGTTAAGTAAGAGGGGAAGCTCATCCTAACAGTGTTTGATGAGTGGCAACCCTACTAATATGATAACTAACTTTTTCAATATAGCAGCCATCAGTAACAATGGACTTATAGCTTAAGTAATTATCAGTCAATCACATTCTATAATCTCAACACATAAAGTTTGGATTTTTTTATCAATAATAAATTGGTTATGTTATAGGAAAATTAGCAATCATAAAGATAACTGAATTTGAATCATGAAACGTCAGTACAATGGCAGGAAACATAATATTAAGGCTAAATGTATCCCCTTCAGTGAAGCGTTGGAAACAGTAGAATTTATTTCCGGATTTTCTCCGGAACTGAGAAACATAACTTATACAGATAAAGAAAAGAAAGAATTATTGTAATTTTATTTTTTTATTTTTTTTTTTAATGTTCTTCTCTAATTTCTACAATAATGGAGAAACTTGCTTATTCACTAGAAGCCTTTGATGGTCCATCATATCGTATTTCAAGCATAATATTAAAACATATTTAAAAAAAAAAATAACTTGGAAACGTAATTTTAAAATGTAATTTCCTACTATTGGTTGGATATAGTTACCTACAAAACGGTTTATACTTTTATATTTGTATGATTTGATTTATTTGGTTGTAAATAGAAGTAGTGTAAATCGATTGAAAAACGTAATTTTTTCTGATTTCTCACAGCCACATCACACTGTGGGGTTCATTATTTTTTCTAACCAATTATAAAAAATATATCAATAATTTGTATGATTGTAATAATCGGGTAAAAAAGCTCATGAGTTGACATCATTATAGATGCCGGGACTATAACGGTAGTCAAAATGAATCAGAGTCAAACAATAATAATTCCTATACAAACATTGTTTTTAGGGCATTTATGAAAGGGTTGAATATGGTATGTTCTGAGCTGTTTGATCAAATAACTCGGTAACCACTATGTTTAGCACATTTATCGTTCTATACATTAATAAAGCAAATCAAATTTGCAGCAAATTTTGTTTTATATATCTTTTGATTAAACGTGCTTATTATTTGGAATTTGAAGTATTCTCTGTTTCGTCCATCTGTTTTTTCAAGAACCATACCCAAACACACCTGGAATCCTAACACTCCAATTCTTCTCTAACTTTAATTCATAGAATATGTATACTTCGAAAAATATTGATAGGATTTCACCTCGGAAAAAGGAAGGAATGCAGATAAATTTTTGCATATACCTTTGTTTTGGCATTCTAAATAAGGGGTGAAAAGTCACCTTTACAAATAAACAAAATGTTGGAAAAGCTTGATTTTGCGGAGAAGTGCGACCCCAGACAGAGTACTGAAATGAGGGGTGTAGAGTATGCACTCTACAAATAAAATATGCAACTATTTTTGACTTCACAGCTTTGTTAGGAGTAGTTGGAAGGTAAAGATTCTAAAAGTCCCCGACCCTGTTTTTACAAGTACAGGGGGTCTTAGGCCTAAAGAGGCCAACTTTTACTTCAATTGGTGACAGGTATATTGAGTACAACAAAACATATAATGAAATGAAAACGAAACTTCAAAAGGGGCGCTGTGGTGAAATTTCCCACCGGGGATATACGGAATGAATGTAGTGATAAACCAAAAAGGGCCACCCTGTGCTGTGTTCCATGACATATAAAAAATATTTGGAATTTTAATTGAATTTTAAAGTAGGCTATGTAAAACATCAATTGGATAAAATGCGGTTGTTACCAGACAACGGTTTGATGAACATAGCAGTAAAAAAAAACAACTAGGCTTTTAGGAAGCATGAATCTCTCACATCAGAATTTTTTAATGCTATTTCTTGGCGACGTATTAGAAAAAAAAAAAAAAAAAATATATATATATATATATATATATATATATATATATATATATATATTTTTTTTTTTTTTTTTTTATTACAATTTTTTATTTGTTGAAATATTCTTATGAAATTAAAATCAAAATTTATAACTTAAAAAATATAAAAACCAATACAAAGTGATATGCTGTTCAATAAATCATAAAGGAAGAAAAAAGCTTGGAACCTTACTGTAAACTAAGCTTTTCTAAATTCCTATCAAACCCTAATTTATCAGGTTCCAGAGAATATAAGAATCCAGGGCATCTTTGATATTGGAAATCACTAAGAAAGTATAGTACCGAATTATATGCAGTTGGTGCAGTAGATAGAAATTTCAACTAAATGTGGAAACCTAAACACATGTTTTGGTCCTAATGATTACTTTACACTTTGCATTCCATTGTTCAAATATAATAATCAGTGAACTAAATTCCTCTCATAATCAATGCCAAAATATTTATTTAGGGTATTTTTAATTACATAAAGTATTCATATGTTAACTCGTTATTTGTTCCAAATATCATTTTTTGTCGGTTTATTATTTTTATCTCATAGATCTTATCTCAAATTTCATAGATATTGTAACTATGCTTTAAAAGAGTTTGTTTTAGTTTTTTTTTTTTTTTTTTTTATTATTAATTACAGTATATCAAATTTTGTTGGCCTCTATCTATTCTGTCGGTTTTTCCACTATTGGGGAGATGTTAGATCAGTGGATGACAGGAGCTGGGTTCTCACAGCACTTCTCCCACTAATACAACAGCAGGTAGCTTCCTTACTAATCACCCACTATTGTTAAATCGTATTTTTCAAATTACGATCAACCTATGCAAATTGAAAATGAATCTGTTCGCATAATTGTGTTTAATTAACTTATGACTAAGTGGCTATAACCAGCTTTAAAAAAAAAAAAAAAAATCAATAATTCGCCAGATAATTTTATTAAATTCTAAAATAATTGAAAAAAAAAAAAAAAAAAAATTCGGAAAATGCAGCATGAATTTAATGGGGTTTTTATTACCAAATTGGTTTATCTAATATTGATCATTCTGTTCACAAATGAGCTGCCATCTCTTGAAAAAAAATCTTACTAAATTGAATGAACCCAAGAACCTTACCAAACATTTAATAGTAACAGTCAAGAAATTTATCCATATCCATATATATATATATATATATATATATATATATATATATATATATATATATATATATATATATATATATATATATATATATATAATATGGCTGGTTCTTCAGTATCAAATGAAAGTGAAAATATAACAGAACATTTTTGAAAAAAATCTGAGGGACAAATAATTACTTGATGACAAGATAAACTTTTGAGATTTGAAAGGCAGAACACCAATTTAATAAAATTAATCATACGGTGAAAAAAAAATATATTAATATTTAAATATGTTAGAATAATATATATGATAATGAAAGTACCTGAGCAGTAGTCGTAGGGGCAGATTGTACAAGAACTGATGCTGGAGGAGGCCTGATTCCATCAATTATCAACTCATTATTAACCATTGATTGCCTAAGGAGAGGTAAGCTTTTCTGTAAATCAATAAAAATATTATTAGGATAAAACAAAGAAATATGATTAAATAAAAGAAAGGAACAAAATTATCTGTGACTGATGCCCAAAAAAAGTAAATACCATACTCAAATAATATAGTGAAATATAAAACTTGAGTGCTATTCGAACCAATATAAAAAATAAATAAATGAAAATGCAAAAAAATTATTTAATTACTAAATATTAGCACTGAAATAAAAAATATAATAAACATTAATATTAAGTTGTGATTTTAATTCCTTCAATGAGCTTATCTGGCAAGAATAGAATTGGGAAACAGATATACCTCGAAAATGGGGAGTAGTAGGAGGTGACATATTGAGAATGGGAGGGAGCATTCTCAAAAAAAGCAAAGCTTGAAAGGACCACCTTTATGCAGCTACATGATTTGGAGTTAAAAGGAACAGAAATGGAGGTGCAGAACCTGATATAACATTAGGTCACTTAGGCCTCCAAAGTACTTTCGAGCCAAAGAAATATTGTTTGCTTAGGAAATGGGTTCATTAGAGAACCCTTGGGATCTTTGTGAGGTAAGGAACCATGTCATAAACTAGACAAATTTTAGGGAAAGATCACTTGTCTTTTATTTCCAAGAAGGAGGTGATATTAGAGAAGGAGGTGTTGAGATTTATAAAATAAATAATATCCTTGGCAATGAAAGACAAGTGATCTTTTTCTAAAATTTGTCTAGTTTATGACATCATGGTTCCTAATCTCACAAAGATCCGAAGGTACTTTTATATTTCTTTAGACTTGATTCCAAAGGCTTGAGTCAAACAGATCTGATTTGAAATAGGTTTTTAATCTATAGGACTGAAAGGTGATCTTGTTTTTACCATAACTGTCAATGAATCCTCCGACTGTTGTTCCAATAATCTGTTGTAGTTCCCACTGGCTTATTTAATTTTAAGAACATAATTACAGATTACTATATGATTTATACAGAAGAACCTCAATAATCTGAACACTCGATAATCCGAACGCCGTTTTGGGAAAAATAAAAATTATTTTCTGAAAATCCATGATTTAGCTACCAAAAAAACGTTCTTTAACTTTAACTTTAATTCAGAAAAAAATAAGTGACTATTTTCCTAATGTTTAGTTTTTTGTTTTCTTGAATTTTTTTTATCTTCCTGTACAGCATAATTTTTTTGTGTGTACAGTACTGTACTTTCTGTGTGTGTATAAGATTGTACACATACTATGTAAAATATTATGAAATTCATGTGCAATACATTACATAAAATATCGTTACCTTACTGTAGCACAGTAGTTTTCATAAAAAAAAACTATTTACCTAGAACAATACAACGTGCTTCTTATTTTATGGGAACTAGTATGTCAGTGTTCATTTTTTTCATGCTACATACTATGCCTGGAAAGCACTTTGTTTGGTAATACGAACGATTTGATAGTCCGAACCACCCCTGGTCCCAATTAGTTTGGATTATCGAAGTTCTACTGTAATAACATGTATAATTTATATTATACATTTTATTATAAATCTGCTCAATGTGAAAAGAGTTTTGAGAACTTTTCAAGGTTGATTATACTATGTGGGACCCACAAATTAATTTGATTATTAATTTTAAATTAACAAAAGACTAGGAAAAAAAGATTAAGAGTTTGATTTTTCTCAATAGGCACATTCACTACATATTGACTTATGTAAGCTAATCAAAATTTTAACCCTATAGTGCATAGTGTAGCGTATCTGCAACATTATATTTATACTTATGGCAGCGAACTCTCTTTGCGTTTTCTGGAACTAAATCTTGTTGGAGAGATGCTACATCATCCCTCTAGGCATGAGAGAACTTAGCATGCCCTAACTGGACCAGACATGTCTCTACTTGACTTACACCTGCAAGTCCTCAGTTGTGGAGACTCCTCCTTCATTCTAGTAAAGTGTTCTTATTTTTTTTTATAACATCCATTGTGTTTTTTTATCAAATAAAATTTCTGTGGCTTTTCCCAAGATTGTCTTGATTCCCAAGATTGGCTTGATCCAAGTTTGTAAAATATCAATGAGGATAAAATTATTGTTTTTTATTATCGAGATAAATCACTTTTTAGTTAAATGTAACATAATGTATATCATTAATTAAAATGGTTTATAGGTGAAAAATACTTTTTTCAGTATTTTTCTATTAATAACCTGACCAAAAAATATTCAAAAAATTTATTAGAATGAAAAAGAAAAAATCATGAACTATAGGGTTAAAATAGTAAGTTAGACACCAAATAACTGAATCCTTATTTCATCCGAACTATTTAAGCCTATCTCAGGAACAAGAGACGAGGGAAAATAAAACCATTAGTTATTAAAAACACCAGAAGTTTCTAATAATTGAAAAATAGAAAAAAATTTTTGAAAAAGACACTTTGAGTTGATTAAAAAAAAACCTTTTTGAACACTATCACCATAATCAACAGTTATAATAATTAGAAATTTAAATAATTCAAAATGACTACTAAAACTATCAAAACAAGTGATGGGTCATTCTGAGTGAATGGAACTTGGAACTGGTTCAAGCTTCGAACCGGTTTGTAACGAAACGAGCTACATAAGTTTTTTGTTCCAACTGGAACGAAAACCAAAGCCATAAGATCTCCAGTTTCGTTCCATTGGTGTAGATAGGGTATAGATAGCATCTCCCGTTTCGTTCCACCCAAGGTTGTTCCGAATGATCTCTCTCTCCCTCAATTGATCCCTTCTATCCGCTCAGAGCCCTACAGCCATTGATCTTACTGCTCTTGGTTTCCTCCCCTTTCCTCCATTACTTCACCACACTGCGCATAGGCATCTTCAAAATAAACCGCTTTCTGTGAAATTTTTTGTTCTACCGACAGAGCTCGGCTACTTCTTTCGGATTCAAATAAATTTGGTTTTTAAGAATCAGAAACAAGCTAGGATAGGATAGGTTGACTGCTTTAACCTTCTATCAGTCACGCCAATATCCGTACCACAAGGGGTCGCGTGTTGTACAATGTACAACACCCTGTTTTGTTTTTTTATCCCTTTTCGTCAAAATTTTGGGAGTAATCTATTATATAAAATATTTAATTCTACATTGAAAATAGATTACATATACGAAATATTACCTGAGAGAATAATATTTTGAACATTCCACTTTTAAGTCGGAATGGCCCTTCACTAATTAAAACATAAAATGGGATAAAATAACTATCAATTCAAAATGTATTAAAATATAATACTTAAAAAAGACATAGGAAGAGTAAAAAAAAATATCATAACTTAATGAATATTACCTTTAAAAAACCAATCAAACAAGGCTGTGGCGAAGCATTGAGAAGTCGTTCCAGACGATCACAAAACTGCTCAGGTTCCACCTTCATGTCAACAAGCTCTTGAATTAAAGTTCTAACACTTTTTTCAACTGCCTTAGGTTCTCTTGAAGAAAGCTCCAATAGATTGGCAAGGAACTTTCGACATTTTTCTTTAGTTTGGTCAACAGCTCCTCTTTGCGCTACATTATTCTACAGAAGAAATTGATAATAAAGGAAATTAAAATACTTTAAAAAAAATTTTTTATATTAACTTCTTATATTAATTTGTACAAGAAAACTATGATTAATAAGACTTGATTGATATAAGCTTAACATTAACTGAAAATAACAACTTTAATTAATTCAAGATATTTATCAATTTAAATTTTGGATTTAACAAGTAAATAAAAAATATGCACGGATATTTAGTGCCAACATCTGTAATGATATAAATAAGCTGATAATGAGCTGACTGACCAACATAATAAAAAAACCGATGTTAAAAATAAATAATGATACTCTGTGTTTAATATAAATTATCTCAACATAACTAGTCTAGAAAAAACACAGTAAAAAACAAAACAAAAACAACAACAAAATGTTTTAAATCAGAAATACTAAAAATTTATTGATAGATAAAATTAAGTAATTTGTAACTCAATGAAAACTAAGACCAACAAAAACAAAAGTAGGAAGCAGATACAACATAAAATTATGAAATAGCTATTCAATTAAACATAGTAAATATATATCTTATTATTACAAATTTAGAGGATTATAATACTATTTATATTTTGATATAACTTTTCCAATTCAAGATTAGTATTTTGAAGAAAGTATTAACCAGATATTATTTAATTTACCAGAATGATTATAACACAATTTTTATCCATGATTGATTCAAATACCTATCAGACATGACATTTCAATATGGCAATCATGATGACTAGGCAAGACAACAGTGTTCGCTTTTAACCACTGCTTACTTTATAAATGTGAATTTTCTTCTAATGCTTTTACAATGAACAAATAAGTTAAATAATAAACAAATATAATAAAATAAACTGGACTATTCTAGAAGTAATGGTCCTTATTTATTAGGACTAACCAGTAACTAAAACAATACTTCTAGTAACAATACAACCTTTTTCTTCATCCATGTCACAGTGATAATTGAGCAAATGGAGTCAGCAAAAATCATAGTCTTATATAGGAGTCAGTAAGTAAACAACCAGTAAATATTATTTCTATAACATTGATTTAAGATTTATTCTGGACTAAGGTTGTTTAGGAAAAACAAAAAGACGTATAATAACATTTCAAAAAGTTAAAAGGTAATTAATTAGTTGTTTACTACATATGACCAATATTAGATCTTGAGGACCCGATGTTTTGAGATCAATCTGAACATCATTTTTACTAACTGGAAAGTTTAGTCTGATCTCAAAATGTGAAAAGAGAAATGAAAAACAGAATACAAGTGTAAATATTTACCACTATTTGAAAATGAATCAGTTTTCATAAAGTAAATACAGAATAATAACTAATATTTAAAAATGAATTCCTTCTTTAGGTGGTTTAATTACAAGTATAACAAATTCCTCACAACAGTTATGGGTGTTTGGGCTTCAGATTAGGAAGTACACTGTCAACAGATTACTAGGTAAGATTGTACTCTATCTATATTGCGAATCAGAAAACATAATAGTTTTGTTGACATAGATCATATCATATTTAATTAAATTAAACTTTATTATTCGAAGAGGGTCGTTGTGATGCATTAAAAATAAAATAAATTATGTGCGTGTATACAGCAAGTTTGGTCATATTTCCCACTGCAAGGTCTAAAAAAGATTTTGTGATGAATTAGTGATTGAAAAGTTAGTACAGAAAAATAAAGAAAAAATTAGAATAAACACTAATGTATATTTATTTATGAAATAAATTTGAGAACAAGTCTCAGAAGGAGGGATTAATTATTTAGAAGATAAACAACATAATTTTAAGAGTATGGATATTTTAATTTTGTTTTGTTGTTTATCTTCTAGTTAATCAATTATATATTTATATATTATTTTTTAATTAATTTGAAAACAGCCAATAAAATAAATTAAAAAAAAAATTATATGAAAAATTAAAAAAAAAGTTCTGCTCATTCACTAGTTTGGATTAGTGAGATTCCACTGTATCTATATTTTTAAAAAAAACTACTCGGCTATAGCTATTAAATTTTACAAATATTTAACAATAAAAAAACAATCTCATTATTATTGTGTGTATCTCAAATAAATTTTTAACCAGATACATTATTTAATCATATTAAATACTTAATACTTTAACTTAAGCCCTAAACATCAATATTAGCAACAGTAGCTATTAGATATAAAACTTAGATATGTAGGTAAAGTGTGAAGGGGGGGGGGGGCTTGATGGCTGAGTGTCTTGGGGTGAGGATTTCAGAGCAACAGGTATGGAAGGTGGTGGGTTCAAATATCATATGGATAGGCTAAAATATCATTTGTGGTGGAACTAAGTAATGGAAGATTTTAAGATGACCTTCCCACTCTACACTAAAATAGGTTGGTAACCTGTTAGATAAACCCATCCCATTCCTGCCCCAGTAGGCGCACATAAGGAGATTAAATCTTAGCAAACAACCAGTGTGAAAGCATGTTGTATAAGGGGAAAATATAAAAATAAATAAGTTTGGGTTCGAATCTCAACTGGGCGGGCGGGTTAAAATATATTTCATGGCGGAGCCACGAAATGAATCTTGGCCTTCCCACCCTGGTTAGAATAGGTTGGTAACCTGTAGGATAACTCGTCCTTCCGGCCCTAATTAGAGTAAATAAGGACATTAAACCCAAATAAGTAAATAAATAAGTTCATAAATATTGGGGACTTCATTAATTAAAAATTATTTTTAAAAAAAATTTAAATTACAACAATACAATTAAAATAAAAAACATTATGATTTTTATCAACCATAATGTAACCCTTTTTTTAAAATAAGAAATTATGATACATTTATTTCTAATTGAAATTAAATTATGTTAATTACATTGCAATGAATTCCAAAAATATAAGAATCATATAAATATTAAAAAGTTAGCGTAGACTCTTGAGTTGTTTTCTGTATTTCAGAGTTCAAGGCTCACCTCCTACAGATTTTTTAGGAGGCGCGGTAGCTCAGTGGGTAAGGCTCTTGACTACCATTTTTCCGTGGCATGAGTTCAAGTCTGACTGAAGACAGAAAATTTATATTTTTGTAATTACAGTCGTGGATCGAATTCATGGTCAGGAGAGTCTCCTGGGGCACACCTAGCCTTAAAAACAGGAGGTACCCTTAATTGGGGAAAAAAACCCCTGGCAGATGAGTATGAATTTTGGCCAAATCTCCTCCTTTCACAACAGTTGGCTCACTAACAGTACATCCTTACTGAAGAACTGAACCCAAGACCCTTCATACGTTGTTAGTGCTACATTTTTTTTTTTTTTTTAATCTATAAAAATGTTTATTGAACATTAAAGAAATATTTTATTGTAATGAAAACTAGTTGTTAATCAAAATCTTCTGTATAAATGAAATCAAACTCAACGAAAATGACTTCTGATTCCTCCAATCTAAAATCTTTTATTATATCCTTAAAAGTTGAATTTAGTTTAAAGTTTTATTTATTAACAAATTTATAAATTAAACAATAGAGTTATTATATGTTTCTGGTATCACATACATTTCCATGTTAGACAACAGTTTTGAATAGTTTTTACATTATTTAAAACTTTATTTAAGTTTCAACAGCAAAACTAAATAAACATGGCTAGGCTTTCTCAAAGATCAAGTTATAGTATTATACCAATGAAATTTTTGGAATAGTTCATAAAACATCATGCCAATCGCCACCCTATCTTAAAAGATACAAAATTCTCTTAGAAATAAAAATTTATCCAATTCCTTAAAACTTCTCACAATAATTTACAATAATGGTAAATTGACAAGGGCCAATGAAATGACAGGAATAGATGTATCTCAAGTCTTGATATTATCATTTCACTTTTTACAATAACCTTCTAAGGAAGAATTACAAATAAAACCACATTGTAAAATACAAGTAAATTATGTAGCAGTTCAAATCATCTCTCCCACAGAAAAAAAAGAATAAATTACACAATAATGAACTTAATTAAAATAATTTTTAATCATAAAAAACCAAAATCTAACAAGATATGAACAGATTTATGTATCAACCTGGGATTTTAAAATTTACATGATATTCATTTATTTTTTAACGAGGAGTAAAATATACAAAATGCTAAATTCCATTTTGGGTATTTACAAATGCATGTCACAGAGCATTTCACCTACAAGCTAAGAGCATATTATAGAAATATATTAAGCAATTCAAATAATATAAAGAACAAAATAATGATATGATTTTAACAATATAAGATAAAAAGTAGGCTTTTTATTTAAAACGACAAAATTTGGTTGGATAAAATAACCAATATTATCTATTTAATGTAAACTTCAGATATCAATATATAAATTTTTTCATTTGTTTAGAAAACTATACACTATAAGAGAATTGGTTCAAGAAAGGGACACATGGGTCAAGCTGTATAGAGGAAATCCCCACACTGCACAGCGGTAGAGAGGGTTAGATTATGATGATAAACTATACACTATTTATAAATAATAAAAAACAGATTGACTAAATTAGTTTTAATCAACTATTTGTTAGTTATTTATGTTTTATAAAACACTATCAAACGAAATGGATAACTATTTAATAAATCAAGATTGATAACTAACATGTCAAACTAGGTGACATAGTTTTGAAAATAATCTCTTTTAAACTTATAACTGAAGTAAAAAATAGTTAACAGCTGTTTAATTAAAACATGAATAAATTTAAATCAATATTTCTTCTTTATAAAACAATATTCTTTTAAAAGGACTTTACAACAACAAATGCAGCACAATATTTATCAAGTAATATTTTTGTAAACAAATGATTAGATTCTTTTAAAATGAAACTGTTATTCAGATTGATTTAACCTCAAGACAGGTTATACTGTTAAATAATCAAGTGACAAGAGATTCTTAAGTAGTTTCTAATTTTACATTCAACATAAAATAAAAATGTTTATACAAAACTACATCTTGTAAACCAAGTTCAAATTCCTATTGTTTTATCTTCATAAATTAAATGATTTTGTTCGAAAATACTGATACATATTAAACCCAAGCAATATCACACTCATAGATGAAACTAGCAGAAATAAATACACTCCACAAAAGAATTATCCATTTGAAAAAAACTAACACAGATAGAAATAATTTTGTAAAAAAGCAAACAAGTTTCTAATAAAGTGCACTTTTGCATGAAAAGATCAATCTGGAACTTACTAAGAAATATTTCATTTAAATTGCACTAAGGAGACACTTTATTAAATCAGTTAGATCATAAACCCTAGAACAAAAACTGTCACAATGCACAACATCAATAATACAATCACTTAATTAACAACTACTTGCAAATGTAAGATTATATTACTTACAGGAGTACCAGTTCCTGAACTCTGAGCAGCTAATGCTGGAACTTGAGTTTGAACAGCAGCTCCTGGAGTATTCGCACCCTATTAAAAAAAATTTAAAATTAATAAATGTATCCGTACAAGAGGAACAAAAAAAGACCAATAGGCAGTTTTTTTTTAGGACATTTAAAATATCAATTATGAATCAGGTACTTTAATGTTAAATTATACAATTGACAAATCATTTCAATGCTAAATTGTAATAACTCAATTTAGGAAAACATTTGACACTTCACAGAACAATCATTACCAGATATTTAATGGCAAAATTCATCCATGAAAAGAAGAAATAAACATAAAGTTTATGATAGACCCATCAGAGGTGAAAAACATAAAACCATTGCAACTGATAAACTAAAAAGAATGTAAATTAACTTGTCCCCAATAATAAAACAACATACTTACAGCTATTGTTTGAACTCTAAAAGCATTAACATTGTTGGCAGATATAGGAGCCCCTTGAGCTTGCTGGGCCCCTCCGGCTGTTGCTGGGCCAACTCGAAGCAATTGGTACTGGCCATTTTCTGTTTTTAACAAAAGATGACCCTGTGTGCCTGGTGCAAGCCCTTGTAGAGTTTGAAGAGTAATTTGCTATAAAAAAAGGGCAATTTACATAAACAAATTGCCGTAACTAATATTTAAATAATTTACAAAGATGTCATATGTGTCAAAACTGAATGAAACTTGAAATATACTTGACTAAAAGAGATACAGCTAAAACTTAATTAGGCAACAGAAAGTTACATACCCCAGGTTGTCCTGGTCTTGCACCAACCATTTGTGGAGTACCGATCATAACCCTTTGAGGCAATGTTTTTGCACCAGCTTGATTAGGAGCAGCAGCCCGAACAGCATTGACATTTAATATTTGAACATTTGCAGGGACTATCTGTGGAGAATTACCTACAATTGTCTGTTGTCCTCCAACTCCTTGATTTGCAGGTTTTGTTAACACTACACCAGACACTCCCGAAGTAGTTGTAACACCAATTGTATTAGTGTTCCCCGTTAAAGTCATTGTTGTGAGTGGAGTAGCACTTTGACTAGAAGTAATCATTAATAAAGTCGTAAAGAAACTTTTTAAATTATAAAAATACTATTACCGATGCGTGCGTGGGATGATTAAACTTAAATCAAGGAAGAAAAAAACTCTGTTTCTTCAAATAGCGGAGATACTGCTATTTGTAAGTACGCACCTGAGAAGGTAGAGATTTTTCTTCCTTATTCATTCAAAAATTAGTATAGGTGAAACAGGGCTGAGTATAAAGGCAGTAGAAGAATTATTTAATCCCTAATAGAGCTTATTTGTTATGAAAAGTCAACGTAATGTTAGCTTCTTCCAACGAATGTCAACAACATAGTCAGCCATAATGGTATTTCACATGGGGGTAGTGGTGGGCACAATCGACGAAAAGCAAATGACTCAATATTGGATGAGATAAAACAATCGATTGTAAACGATACTACATATCGTCCAATGTAGAACCTTGCTATTAGATAAAGAGTATTTTTGTTGAAAATTATACTTATTTACATTATAATTATAGTATGAACCTGGATAAAGCTCAATATAATAGGAAATATTAAATTGAACAAGTGGTCATGTCGAACCTCTATGATTAGTTGTATCAGTCATCGGTAAAGTTTTGATTATATCAGTTTATTGAATGATTGTTCTCTGATGTTATCTTCAGGTGTTCTCTTATATCATATTAAATTCAGTTTTTACATTTTTTATAACTTTTTATTATTTCTATCGTATAAAAACGTGTGGTCTTTGTTAAATGATTTTTGGTACTTTCCTGATACTTAATACTTTTATTAAGAGGTAGTTTTTCAAACTTGTTTTAACCTGTTTAGGTTAAACGTTAACGTATGGCTTGAAATGCTATTTTAAAAGATGTATTTCAAATTGAAGTAAAAATAAGTTATTATTACTTTTTTCAACTAATTACATAAATTTAATTATTAGATATTTCAGATGTGCTTCTCTTGGTGTTGATAATAAATCAGAAAGATCTATTAAATTTTTATTTAAAAAATATATTTGTATGTATATTTTCAGATTTCCTAGAAGAAATGACCTCTACATTATAATTTATAAATAAATAGTACGGTTAATTTCAAAATGAATGACCGTTACGACATTCATGAAACCTTTCGACTACTAATCGCTTAATAATCGATTAATACATAGCATAGTTATCTTAACCAAATCCTTCAAGTTATTGTATTTATTACTTTGCATCAGTTTCTATTGTTCAGGAATTTCGAAGTTAAAACTAAGAATAACCATGTTTAGTTTTATTTTAATGCTAATAACTAGACTCGTCCTTTTTGATTTTTTTTTCACATTAGATTTAAAATCAAATTAGAAGTCTTATTTGTTATTATACTTAACATTTAAGTATATACATGATTTCTGTTAATTTATGAAAAAAAAAAAAAAAAACTTTTTATGGTGTTGATAATGAAAGATAACAAATAGGCTGATGTGTTAATAACATTTAAGAAAATAATTAACAGAAAGTGGTGTAGCACTTTATTATTATTTTGACAACATCCAATTTTTGTTTTTATAAGTCATAATATTAATTATGTGTCAGCTGTTCCAAATTTTAATATTTCGTAATATATCGGTTGTATGTTTATAATCTCTTAACACTGTAATTACCTCTAAACAAGAGGTCCTATATTAATAATGGTTATCTAAATTCCAATTGATTATGAGATCAATGGATCAGTTACAACTAGATAAAGGTTAGCTATAAAGTTACCGGAATTTTCAATGTGTGAACGTACTTATTAAATTTGAAAGTAGTATGCGGGTCATTTTCAAATAAAATGGCAATTAGCTGTCCCAGTACTTCGAATAACTTTAAAATAAAAATTACATCCAATATTTCACCGTTATCGATTTTAGCTTGTGGAGTTCATTTGTATAAATTAATTTAAGCGTTGGAATTTTAATTTCAAATGTTTGATAAAGATAAAAAAATTAATAATTTAAAATTTTGACGTACGTTACTGTCCACAGGTCAAGTTTCCATTTTCTAAGCTCCACAAAAAGTATAGAATTTTTTTTTTCATTTCATTCACTCTGTTATTTCTTGTTCAATTATGTGTATATAAAATCAAAATAGTACTTTTTTTTTTTTTTTTAAATATATGAAAATTTGGGGCTTGAGAAAAGATTTTCTTTGTGTCCGAGAATTTTCATATTTATTCATTTGATGTACGTAACCGGGTGTAGAAGAGTGGGTTGTGGAGCTTGGGGAATCGGGATAGTGTCTTACCACCCTTCAGACAATATATTGTAACCATTCGCAACCAAGGGCCCAGATCGCTGTATTAACTGAAGTAAGACGACTTTGATTCACAAAACATAGTGAGTACCTTAATTCATTTTGACATACGTTACCATTGTTCTCTCACATTGAATTCACCACTTCCAATCTGAGTTTTTACAGTTCGTAGTTTTCAACATTACGAATGTTTCAAACACATTATATTTGAAAATAATCTTTTTCTAATTAAAATTACTAAAATTTGACACACGTTACCATTACGGTAACGTATGTTAACATTTTGGTAACACAAGTTAACTTTGTGGCCCCATTCGTTAAATTTATGGTAAAAAAAAAAAAAATACAACCAAATTATACAATAAAAGCCTTTTTTTCTTATGGTGCGATTACACCAACCGAGCATTATTTGCGGACGCTGTTCGCAAACGTTCCAAAACAAGATGCTCAGTAGGTGTTAACACTCACCCGAACCGAACAGGGTTTGCGAACCCTGTTCAAGAGTGTTCCGCTATTTGTCGGTTAACTGACGAATCATTAAATTCTTCTAATTTTTTGAGGGTGAAGGACATCCTTGGCCACTATCCTTCCACAATTAGGATTAGTTTTTGTCCTCAAGGATTCTGTTTTAAGATGGCGTAAGGACCTCATTTGGGCGATGTATATAATAGTTTTACATATATATTAGTTTAACAAGGGTACCATTCGGAAGTTTTGTTGGGAACTTGGTTTATACACAAACTAATAAAAACACACACACACACACACACACACACACACACACACACACACACACACACACACAAACAAACACACACACACACACAGAGCAGCAGCACGAAAAAAAATGGAACAAATCAGAATAACGGTTGGTAGAGAGGCGATTCTATCCAAACCTCCTTGACTTACGTAGGAATGAAAATTGATAAGCGCCTAACCTTCAATGATCACGTAATAAAGGTATCAGAAAAAGCAGCTGGAGTGAACACTGTACTGTCTAGACTGATGTAGGCATAGGAGTTATGTATGTTAGGACATAAGAGGTCCCCGGCAGACCCGAAGACTACTGCTGTCAAGCGTCGTCTTTACGCTGCGGTGATAAAGAGGGATGCTTTAGATATACATGCGTACGGAAGGCCTATGATCTCTGTGTATCGCCAAAGCATCCTAAGAGTTATTAGTGGATTTAGAACAGTATCCTATGAGGCAGTATGTGTGGTAGTCAGGATGCCACCTATCGAACTAATAGCTGAAGAAAGGAAGAGGCCATATCGAAGATGTGAACGCATTCCCAGAGCCAATGAGAGGAAAAAGACTATTGTAGCTTGGCAGCAGAGTTGGGACATTGCTTTTAGTGGGAGATGGACACACAGGCTGGTCCCTCGTATTCAACACTGGGTGGACCGGAAGCACGGAGAGGTAGACTACTACTTAACTCAGTTGGTCACTGGACATGGAACCCTCCGAGCCAATCAGTATTGGTTCAAACTAGATATGGCAGGGAAATGCCCAGCCTGCTTTGCGGTGGATGAGAGTGCGGAGCATGTCTTTCATATGCCCTCGCTTTCATCAAGAGAGAGAAGAGTTCCGACAGGTCTGTGGAGTTTTTCCGACTGTTGATGGTCTGGTGCAATTGATGTTGGCTTCTGAGGAGTACTAGATGGTGGGCCAAAGGTTAACGGCTGAGACTAACAATTGCTCTCCATGATGTAATGCCTAACGGCGGTTCCGTGGGGAGAAAAAACAGGTGTAGGGGGGTGGTTTAAATGGGTAAGAACCCCACACATTGTTAGGCACGGGCCTAACAATGTATTTTGAAGATTTCCCCTACCCTCGTAATAAATAAAAAAAAAAAAAAAAAAAAACTTTAATCTCTCACATAAAATTGATTACTATTGTTCTTCCTGGGAAATCACTTCAAATTTACAACCTGAATCCTTTACCGAAACTTGAATAAAAATCATAATTCTTACATGGTACCACTCGCTAACGTGTGTCAAATTATTAAAGTTTTTTTTTCTCTTAAAATTCATTAAAAATCAAGGAAGTGGAAATTTGACTGGGTCATTCTTAATACGTAATGAAGGCGACCAATTCCAGGCAGCAATAAGAGCAGACTATCGGAGAAGAAATTGTGTCCAACCCCTCTTCGACAACAATCCTGAGACTAGCATCCGAAGAGCATCTGCTGCATTAGCAATATCGCGGCAAGCAATATGGCGAACTTTGAATGGTGATAATCGCTACCCTTACCATCTTCAAAAAGTTCAGAATTTATTACCTCAAGATTATGTCAAGAGATTGAATTTTAGTAACTGGTTTCTTGACAAAATTCGCGATGATAATTTATTTCCATTAAAAATTACATGGACGGATGAAGCTACCTTTACAAGAGGAGGAATTGTTAATCAAAGAAATTATCTTGTATGGGTTCTTGAAAATCCCAGAGCTATTAGAGAGAATAGGTTTCAGCATGAATTTGCTATTAACATTTGGCTTGGAATTTGGAACGGATTACTGGTGGAACCATATTTTTTACCTGGAAGATTGAATTGTATCACATTTACTCATTTTTTAGAGAACGACTTTTCTAATTATTTAGATGAAATTCCCTTACAGCAGCGGATTGAAATGTGGTTCCAACTCGATGGATGTCCAGCTCATTAAAGCAGAGCTGCTTGAGCTTGGCTGGATATAATTATCCACAACGATGGATTGGACGTGGAGGAGTAGTACCTTGGCCACCCAGATCACCTGATATGATACCCATGGATTTCTTCGTATGGGGAACCTTGAAGCAGGAAGTTTATTCGGTGTCAATCAACTCAAGAGAGCAATTAAGAGACCGAATCATAGATGCAGTGCACCAAATATCATCAGAACAATGTTTAGCTGCAATTTATCAAGTGAGTGCTAGATGTAATGCTTGCATTGGTGCAAGAGGACAACATTTTCAGCAATTTTTACATTAAAAAGAACATGACATAAATATAAATGTAAATAAATAAGTATAAAAATGAAAACTTGTTTTGTTTCTTTTTTTTTTTTTTTTTTTTGATTTTCTCTAAAACTAAGCAAAAACGAGCAAATCTCTAAAGGACTTTTTGTCTTAGTTTTTCGGTCCCCTATAAGTTCCTGAAGTTTTGCCATTTAAATTCGGGACACCCTGTATAATACCAGCCGTATTTGTTTACAAACCGTTCAGCTGTTTCTGTTGCAAACTTCTCAAATTTTTTTAACATTTATACTTTTCCATGAGGCAATAGTTAGCACAATAACTCCAAATCTTCTAACTATATCTTTGTCGATGCCGGTTATTTTTTATTTCAGTTTCGGGGCCTGAAAAAACTTTTAGTATTGTCATTTTCGGTTGGGGGCAATATTTAAAATAATTGTTACTTATCAGGTTTCTGACAAACCGCGATTTATTTAATTTTTAGAAAATCCGATAGACGAAAAAGGCTTAAAGCACGTATAGTATAACTCACATTATGGTGCACTGATTGATTTGTAGATTTTTTTTAATTTAATAGGGCACATCAAAAATCATAGAAAATAATATCCCTGGAATCAAAACACGATAAAACGAAAACTGGATTTTTTGGACACACTATTGGTTAACAGAGCCAAGTCCTGAAATGATAGGAAAAAACTGATTTCAGATTCGAATTCTACACCCTTAAAAACATTCCCATAACCCATATGAAATTTGAAGTCGATGCAATAATGTTTAGAAGCTAAAAATGCGATGTTCAGAAAAAACACCGTTTTGTCCCACTAGAGTGCGCCGTTCAGTCAGCCCATACCTGTTACCACGGAGTTATAGACATGTATTATAACTCCATGCCTGTAACAAAATTAAAGCTACGTTCTCACGGGGCAAAAAGACGAAAGCGTGGCACGCCTTCGTTTTCTCGTTCGTGGTGCTTGCCAGGAGTGGGGAAGAAAAGTAAACTAGCCGAGAGTCGTGGACAGTTCACACGACCACGAATCAGATTGCCCCTTGAAACCTACCATGGAGGAAAGTTGTGCAGTTTGAGTTCAGTTTTTATTGATATATTGGCAAAAAGATTGAGAGAGTCACGTGGACATATAAAAAAACGGAAGAAAAAGCGTTTTTGGGTCAGGAACTGGATCCTCGCAAGAAAAATCATCGAAAATTAATAAAACAGTATCATTAAGCTACGTTCTCACGGGGCAAAAAGACGAAAGCGTGGCACGCCTTCGTTTTCTCGCTCGTGGTGCTTGCCTGGAGTTGGGGAGAAAAGTGAACTAGCCGAGAGTCGTGGACCGTTCACACGACCACGATTCAGATTGCCCCTTGAAACCTACCATGGGGGAGCTTCTCGTGGAAAGTTGTACAGTTTTGAGTTCAGTTTTTATTGATATTTTGGCTAAAAGATTGAGAGAGTCACGTGAACTGGATGGTTGTTGGGTCAGGGACTGGATACTCACAAGAAAAATCATCGAATATTAATAAAACAGTATCCTTAAGGACAACAATAGCGGAATATCCTTCCACTATATTAAAATCGTTAAATACTAAAAAATATTTTAAAACAGTATCCTTAATGACAATGGTTGAATATCTTTCAGATAACTTAAAAACCGTTAAATATTTTAATATTAATAAAACAGTATCCTTACAAGGACAAAAATGGCGGAATATCGTTCGGATCCTGAAATATTTCAACATATTATCCATTTTTGTTCTAAATAAACCACTTGTCAACTCTCTCAACTGGCGTGGTCCACGCCTGAAAATCAAACAGGTTTGATACCGAGCGTGAGCGGTCGTGGACTCCCCTCTCTCTAGATGACGTCAGAGGCAAACTCACGCCACCTCGTTCAGACGGAGGATATTCCACGAATGCGAGGATCATGCTAGCGTGCCACGCCACGTGGGAACGCAGGATTAAGGACACCAATGGCTGAATATCCTTCGGATAACTTAAAAACCGTTAAATATTTTAATATTGATAAAACAGTATGCTTATAAGGACAACAATGGCGGAATATCGTTCAGATCCTGGAATATTTCAACATATTATTCATTTTTGTTCTAAATAAATAAATCACTTGTTAACTCTCTCGACTGGCGTAGTCCACGCCTGAAAATCAAACAGGTTTGATACCGAGCGTGAGCGGTCGTGGACTCCCCTCTCTCTAGATGACGTCAGAGGCAAACTCACGCCACCTCGTTCAGACGGAGGAAATTCCACGAATGCGTGAATCACGCTTGAGTGCCAAGCCCCGTGAGAACGTAGCTTTATCGTGGAAAGTTGTACAGTTTTGACTTCAGTTTTTATTGATATGTTGACAGTCCATGACCCAACAAACATCCAGTTCACGTGACTCTCTCAATCTTTTAGCCAAAATATCAATAAAAACTGAACTCAAAACTGCACAACTTTCCACGATAAGCTCCTCCATGGTAGGTTTCAAGAGGCAAACTGAATCGTGGTCGTGTGAACGGTCCACGACTCTCGGCTAGTTCACTCTTCTCCCCCACTCCAAGCAAGCACCACGACTGAGAAAACGAAGGCGTGCCACGCTTTTGTCTTTTTGCCCCGTGAGTACGTAGCTGAATACAGATAGTAATTTGTTTTATCTAGATAGTTTATTCGAACTTGAAATACTTTTGAAAGTATTCAAACTTCGAATACTTTTTAGTTCGAATACTTTTGAAAGCATTCGACTCAGAAGATTTATTGTTTGAATACATTTAGTTCTATTCGAATACTTTTAGGATGAATTATCTTATACTAGCTGAAAGTGCCCATGCTCCGCTACGGTTTAATATCATTAGGATTAAGGACAACTTAAATTAGTAAAAGTTAAGCTTAACGTTGATAATTATTATTACTTAAATAAACCTAAAGAATTCCATTCTTAGAATAATTTCAATAAGTAAATTTGACAATTTGCCGAAGTTAATTTTTTTAATTTTAACAGTCCTGCAGTGAAGCTTCAAGGCATCACTACCATCTTACCCAGCTCCGATACCAGACCATCAACTTTTATTATGGCATCCTTCAAGTGAATATAGTCTCCACTTCTCATCATTTTTTGATTTTTTCGAATTTTAGTGTTTAGTGTTGCTGTTTCTATTTTTCCTTACATATCAAGCATAAATTGGCTGAGGAGATTACGAAAGTAAATTAAATAAGGTTTTTCGCCTTCTTGCTCCATCAACATATAAGTGTAAAAATCAGCTGCAGACACAGTTTTCTTGTGTGTATTGGTGTATTGGTATTTGGGTCACGCAGAGGGATGTTAATACTGTACCCAGGAAGCACATGAGACGACACTGAAGAGAATCATACGCTCGATAGAACTCACTAATTCTTATGAGTCGAGAATAATGTCTCGCTTTTCAAACACCTAGCCAACAATCAAGCAGGCAACTTCGTTAGAGGTAGAGTATTGTAGTGTCCTCAGTGAGCATTTGAAGGCTTTTTGTCAGCACTGATAACTACCTGGAAATCGTGTAGATCTTTGGGAACAGACTCAACAGCAGCTCTGAAGTCCTTGATATACTTGTTATGTACATGAACAATTTTCTGGAATTGGCCTCCCAATGCAGGCTTCACATACTGAAAGTAACCACAGCAAATGTCTCTTTCATGGTTGTCATCACCAACAAAATTTATCTGAATAAAAGACGGCTGCTGTTGTGTTCCAGGCATCAAACTCCCTATTTTGTGGCATACCTGTGTCGTCTAGTTGCAAAACCGGCCATCTCCAAAACACAAAATTTTTCAGGAGAGCTGATTTTCTGTCACATCACGCCAAAACGATGTAGGAAGAAAATCTCTTCGGTTTTTAATGGCACAAGGGTAGTGTGTGTTTGAAAGCACTTTTTGAAATTGAAGGGGCAAGTGGAGGGGGTGGGTTACTCAATTTTTTATTTTGGATTTGGCCACTTTTGCAACTCATTTTGGAGTTGGCCGGTTTTGCAATGAATTAGAACATGAAATCACTTAATTTAATGAAAATATTGGGTTTTTTTTTTGGGATGCAAATGAACAAAACTTTCTTCAATAAGTGAATATTATTTGAAAAAATTAAACTCTGAAATGTTGTGGTGTAACTCAAACATCTAGACGGAATAACTGGCAAGAATTATTTTTAAAGTAATAAGTTCCGAAAATGGACGGAGAGAAATGGAAGGCAGAAGTTGAAAAAGCCAGGGGCCGCTATATGTTGTCTGTTGGGCTAAAAGAAGAAGAAGAAGAAGAATTTCCGAAAAAACGTAATTTAGAAAAATATAAAAATTCAGAAACATATACTCTTGCGGTATTATTGTGTTCAGCAGGCTTACACATTTCTTCCTGATATTTTTCTTCATCCCTCTCATCTACTTCTCTGCTTCCTCCTTCTTGAGCAGCTGATGCTACGACGTTGCAGTAAAAAATCAAACGATCTGTAGAAAACCTCCCCTTGAACTAGCACCTTATTATTTTGTTTGGTTCTGAAAAAGCTCTTTGTTGGGGTGAAGTGCCATAGTGGAGGGGGTTTGAGGAGGGCATTACTGGGACTATTCCAATCAAGATTTGTGTAGTCTCTTCCTGGCTTGAACACAGTTCCACTTTCCGAGAGAATGCCGTAAAACTCTGAAGGCTGAACGAGAGTCTCGATTTTCTACAACTTCTTCTAAGTTTGGGTAAAAACCCGATCTGGAGGGGTTTTTTCTTCTCCATGTTGCATGGTCTCTTTGTATTTTTCTTGCTAAATTAGCTGGAACTTCTTCTACAAAATTCACCATAAAGATCGAATTAAAAGTGCACGAAACGATAAAGGCATAAACTTTATCTACAGGAAAAGTAGGAGCAGACTGATAGTTGCCTGATAAGAGGCCTTCTTGATCTGGAACAACACCGCGATCTAGCGGATGTGGAGATGGCCGGTTTTAAAACTCACTCACGGAAGGATTTGGCCGGTTTTGCAGCACACTGTGTTTTTCAAACGCAGGTTTAACAAGGATTTCAAGGGTGTTTGCGAGGTTTCTTGTTTCCAATAGATGGAAAATGTATCTTAGGACTCAGAAAACAGAAAAAACGTATTTCTCAAAATTGAGGAGTTGGCCGGTTTTGCAACTAGACGACACACCTGTCCTTGCACCGTAAATGTTGGCATGAAATGTCCCTCTTTTATCTCTTTTGCTCCAAACGACGTCATTTTGAAACAACCGTTCTATTTCCAAGTATTATTTAGAAAATACTCAACCTAAGGATGTTCGTAAGTAAGGGGGTTGTGTATTCTTGAAATAGAGGAAGTTGGACTTTCCCGTTACTGCAGCACATGACAGGGCTGTTGTCCTTCCATTTTACAGCATAACACCAATTGCAAGTTGACCGTTGTCCTATATCGAGTTTTATCTTTTGGATATTCAGTTTTTGGGTCATACTTGTAACCTGAATGCTTCTTTCCTGTCCATGGCTGCAACCTTTCCATTGAATGTCTTTCATCGTGTTTTGTTGATCACGTTTAACATGAGGATTATTTTTTAAGCAATTTTTTTTAAGACTTTCTATGGATTTCAGGATGGTTTATGTTATAATTCTATGTACTACAGCCCCTCTATGTATTTTTGGGTGATCATCAGTATATGTGTGTATTGCATTTCTTTTAACTTCGGGTTGGCTCTCTTTATGTTTGTTAACCTCTTTTCTGCTAGTGTTTTTCCAGGATAATTTTTCCTGTATTTTTTAATTACTTCCCTGTTAACCTCTACATGTGCTTGACTATATTATTGCAGCCGATTTCCTTAGTTGTTTGTTGTGAACTGAATCTGTGAATAATTTCCTGCGTTATTCTCATATGAACTGAGAACGAAGGTAGATTGTTCTTATTTTAATTCAAGGAATTAAATTCATAAAGGCTTGGTACAACTTGTTTAGATTCGAGATATACAACATGCCACCATGAATTAACAGAAAGTATCATATAATTAGGTTTCCACATGCCAGTATCGTATTTTTGTTTGTTTACTACAATAAAGAACTTAATTTGTGGTCAAAGTGTGCGGTTTAGGCATCTAACCTATTTTTTAATTTAGCTTGTCACCATAAACCATACGACAATAAATTTCTTATTATTCACCCACTAAAAATTGTATGAGTACTGTTATTTTACCCCTCCGTAGAACCGATACAGGACAAACTACTTAGAAGATAATTGTTATTGTGCATCTAACATCTAATAAGAAACAATTTATTAAGTTTCATTACGATCCGTAATGTAATTTCAAAGAATATCCAATGCGTTAGAAATAACTTTTTTTTCGGATTAGCCGCGATCCATGGCCGTTTTTTTTTTTTTTTTTTTTTTTTCCTTTCTTAGCGAGCACCTACAGCCCTAGAGGAAGCTATATATACCAAATTTGATTCAAATCTGTTCGGTGGTTTCTAAGATTTCGTGTTGAATGAGTTAGTGGTATTTGACAAATATATAGTAGATAGAGAAAAAGAGAATTGTACAGAAGTTATAGATATTTTAATTTTTTATATATGAAGATAATTATTAAGATAATGAAATGAAGATAATAATCGAAGGAATGAATGTTTCGGTAAAATTACAAAGCATAATCGCGGGTTTTGCAGTTTGACCATGATCCCGAGTGAATTTTTGAAAACCTTTCTTAGCGCGCACCTACGGCCCTAGAGGAAGCTACATACCAAATTTTAATTCAAATTCGTTCGGTGGTTTCTGAGATTTCGTGATGAGTGAGTGGTGCATATTTTACGTATGCTTCGTAATCTCTAGGTTCAAGGAATTAAATTCAGAAAGGCTAGGTACAACTTGTTGGAAAACTATCTTCAAGTTTCCATAGAATGCGTTAACAATGGCGGAATATCCTTCCGCCATCATAATATCATTAAATATTCTAATGTTTAAAAATAATATCCTGAAGGACAACAATAGCGAAATATCCTTCCGCCCTCTTAAAATCGTTAATTCTTGAATTATTTTAAAACAGTATCCTTAAGGCAACAATGGTGGAATATCCTTCAGATAACATAAAAACTGTTAAATCCAAGAATATTTCAACATATCATCCTTAAGGACGTAAACTAATATACACATTTGTGTGTGTGTGGCCTAAAGATGTCCTTCCGCCATCTTAAAGAGCATCCTTAATGACGAAAACTAATTCCAATTGTGGAAGCAGAGTGGCCTTTCGACCACAAAAAATCGTTAGATCCTAGCAGATCTTAATAACAGTATCCATATAGCAGATTTGAAAAATACAACTCGGGCCTGGTTGAGAAATGCTGATTAGAGAAGGACCAGGTTCAGAACACTTATCTTTATCTTATCAAGCTAAAGGAAGAGTAGTTGGGGAAGAAGCTACTGGTGAAGCAAGGTTGGTGGGTAAATCCAAGTGGCCTTTCGTGTCATCACCAGAGAACATAAGTATTTTAACCTCCTCTACTTCCTTTCCACAGCAGGCTAATAGTCCCGAAACTCAAACTTGTAAGGGTACACTCTGCAGCCAACATGAGTTTACAGAAAGTACCATATAATAAGCTTTCCACATGCCAGAATCGTATTTTTGTTTGTTTACTACAATAAAGAACTTAATTTGTGGTAAAAGTGTGCGGTTTAGTTATCTAACCTGTTTTTGAATTTATCTTAGCACCATATACCATATGACAATAAATCTATTATTATTTTCCCAATAAAATTATATGAGTACTTTTATTTTACCCCTTTATAGTACCGATACAGGGCAAAATACTTAGAAAAAAATTGCTATCGTTCATCTAACATCTAATAAGAAGCAATGTACTAAGTTTCATTAAGATCCATAATGTTAATTCAAAGAATTTCCTATGTGTGAGAAATCGCGTTTTTCACGAATTACACGCGATCCAGGCCAAATTTTTTAAAATCCTTTCTTAGCGAGCACCTTCGGCACTAGAGGAAGCCATATACGAAATTTCATTCCAATCTGTTCAGTGGTTTTTGAGATTTCGTGTTAAATGAGTGACCTTTTTTTTAAAGCGCTAACATGTTCTGTTTAAATTTGGTGGTGTGCTCTAAAATTTTAATTTTAGAATGACCCAGCCGAGTTTAATGAAATTTGATTAATTATCTTTCTTTCATACTAGCTAACCTTTTTTTAAGGCGCTAACATGTTATGTTTTAATTTGGGGAGGGGCGCTCTAAATTTCTAATTTAAGAGGGACAGCCGATTTTAATGAAATTTTATAATTATGTATCTTTAATACTAACTAACCTTTTTTTAAAGGGCGCTAACATGTTATTTTTAAATTTGGGGGGTGGCGCTCTAAATTTCTAATTTAAGAAAGACGATTTTTATGAAATTTGATAATTATGTTTCTTTAATATTAACGAAACTTCTTTTTTTAGGGCGCTAATATGTTATGTTTAAATTTGGGGGTTAGCGCTCTAAATTTGTAATTTAAGAACGACAGCCGGTTTTAATAAAATTTGATAATCATGTTCATACATTTGATAATCTTTTCATACTAACTAACCTTTTTTAATGAGCGCTAATAGTTGTTTTAATCTGGTGAGGGGAGGGGGCTTGTTATGAATCATGAATATTTATTTAAAATTTAATATTAAATATTTAATTACCGCTCAATATCCACTAAACTTGGAAAGGAATGAAGTTATTAAATATTGGAAGAACATTTAAGACCCAAAATTCCAACTTCACTCCATCCATCAATTTAATAATGATTTAGGAGTGAAACATGAAGTATGAAAAATCCTAAAATTAAATATTTATGAATCATTTGAGCCCTCCCTCCATTTAATTAAAACACGACCCTTAGCGCACCTCTTTTACAATGTTAATATGGTATTTTCTTTCTTAAGGTTAGTTAGTATGAAAGAATCATAATTACCTGATTTCAATAAAATCGGCAGTCTTTCTTGAAGTACAAATTTAGTGTCTCCCCCCCCCCTACCTAATAAAACATAACTGTTAGCGCCCTTCAAAATTTACTCCTCCCAGGAAAAGAGTGTATAATAATTTTAAATAAACTTTTACTGAAACGACCATGAAGAGTCGACTTTACCTAGGGTGATTCAACTCTCCCAGTAGAATTAACTTTCCCTGTAACATATATATATAGCTCTTGTGTGCGTACCTAACCCATTTTGTCCACATTTGACGCGATCTTCCGTCAAAACTGTTGATTCTAAAAAAAAAAAAAAAAAAAAAAAAAAAAAAAAAAAAAAAAAAAAAAAAAAAAAAAAAAAAAAAAAAAAAAAAAAAAAAAAAAAAAAAAAAAAAAAAAAAAAAAAAAAAAAAATTAATTTTGCTTATAACATCGAATACTTTTCAAAAATTTGAATTTCTAATATAAAAACATCGGTGTTCGATGTTTGATGAATTCATTCTCTGTTATTTGAATAAATAACACAATGATTAAATCGATTTAATATTTCTAAAATGTTCAATAGATCAATCAGATTAGTTATCTGCCGACATCTAATAAAACGCTCATAATTTATTGCACTACCTGCATAACCCTGCTGCTAAATTTTACAGGGCCAGATCTACTTTACAGGGCAGGTAAAAGTACTACATAGTACCTGCTGTCTTAGCTGGTCCCCCTCCTTTAGCATATAAATAATAACTGATTTTGTTGGGCACTAAGTCAAATAAATTACAGCGTTTATAAATTTGTAGGCAAGTACAAATAGGCCTTTCCCTTCTTCCCGCGCATATTCCTGAAATAAAAAACTCATTTTTCTACCTTACGGTTACCTATGAATCCTCATTATGATTATGATTAGGGTTGGGTCAAAAGAAAAAGGTAGGAAAGACGGAAAATCCCAAGACGGCCTAGGATCAAAGGAAATATGAACATTTCCAATGCTATCGAAAGTTGAAACAACAATGGTCTCGCAGAACAAGGTGTTTACCGGCATATACAGAATACAGGTATAAGTAAGTAGGGAATATGGTACTTCATTTGCGCATTTTTTATAGAAGCAAGCCATTATTGAACTTATTTATTTGAAACATAATTATCAAATTTCATTAAAATCGGCCGAGCCTTTCTTAAATTAGAAATTTAGAGCGCCCCCCACAAATTTAAACATAACACGTTAGCGCCCTAAAAAAAAAAAGGTTAGTTAGTATGAAAGAAACATAATTATCGAATTTCATTAAACTCGGCTGGGTCTTTCTAAAATTACAATTTTAGAGCACACCACCAAATTTAAACAGAACATGTTAGAGCCCTTAAAAAAAAGGTTAGTTAGTATAAAAGAAACATAATTATCAAATTTCATTAAAATTGGCTGAGTCTTTCTTAAATTACAAATTTAGAGCGCCCCCCCCCAAAAAAAAATTAAACATAACATGTTAGCGCCCTAAAAAAAGGTTAGTTAGTATGAAAGTAACATAATTATCAAATTTCATTAAACTCGACTGTCTTTCTTAAATTAAAATTTTAGAGCGCCCCCCCCCCGTATTTAAACATAACATGTTAGCGCCCTAAAAAAAGGTTAGTTAGTATGAAAGAAACATAATTATCAAATTTCATTAAACTCGGCTGGGTCTTTGTAAAATTACAATTTTAGAGCACACCACCAAATTTAAACAGAACATGTTAGCGCCCTTAAAAAAAAAGGTTAGTTAGTACAAAAGAAACATAATTATCAAATTTCACTAAACTCGGCTCGGTCTTTCTAAAATTACAATTTTAGAGCACATCCCCAAATTGAAACATAACATGTTAGCACCCTAAAAAAAAGATTAGTTAGTATGAAAGAAACATAATTATCAAGTTCCATTAAAATCGGCTGGGTCTTTCTAAAATTACAATTTTAGAGCACACCACCAAATTTAAACAGAACATGTTAGAGCCCTTAAAAAAAAGGTTAGTTAGTATAAAAGAAACATAATTATCAAATTTCATTAAAATTGGCTAGTTAGTTTTATATTTAATAGTTTAAAAATAACATCTGTAAAATAAAAAAGTCTTCTGTATTCGAAATTTCGAATACAGATTCAAATATTAGATAATTCATCCTAAAAGTATTCGAATAGAACTAAATGTATTCGTACAATGAATCTTCTGAGTGGAATATTTTCAAAAGTATTCGAATAGTTATTCGATATAATAATTGTTCAATCCAAAATTTATTTTTCCATCTGAAAGCTGGTTAAATTTACTATAAGAACTTGTATATTAAAATTTGACCAATTTCCGTAAAATACCCACGTCAGCACTCTAAAATCCTCTTACTGTTTTGAAATCCAAGTTTTTTTTAAACACATTTTTCATCCTAACTCTAAAACTATTTGTCCGATCTGAAATTTCATTTTTTCAAAAAAAATCTGATTAAATTTACTACCAGGCCTTTTATACGAAATGTTGATTAAACTCCATAATATATTCAAGCAAATCCACTGAAAATGTCAAAATTGTCATATTCTGTAAAACATACTTAGCGTTCTGGCTAGAGTGTATTATGGAGCTAAATCAATATTTCATTCAATAAATTTTGGATCGAACAATTAGTTTCGGAGATATAGCTAATAGAGTGCCGACAAACGTGTTTTCGCTACCCCAGTCAGCGTGCTGAAATGAGGGACTTGGAGTGCATGAAAAATGAGACTACGTTGTCTTTGACTTCACAGCAGGTGAAATCTTATTTGACTGGGCTATACGTATTCCTTTTTGAATTATAAGTAATGACATTAAGAAGGAATAACAGTTAGTATTTGAGAATGATATCTTGTTTTAACAAACTTTTAAAAAGTTATGGTATTAACGAATAAAACTGTTTTTAAGGCTATGAAAAGAATTAGAACTTACCATATTACAGATTTTAATGAAGTTTAGGAAAACCTCTTTATTTATTTTTTTAGAATAAAAAGGAGATCTGTAAAAGTCTTCTTTGAAATGCCTAAAATAGTCTGCTACACTTAGCCAGTTTCCAAGTTCTTCTCCTGATAGCTTTTAGATATGTGTTTGCATTGTTTCAAATAATTTAGTTGAGTTGCTATAAAAAGCTGATTTAAAGATTTGAGGCTGACCTAAAAGAGGGAAGCTAATTTTTTTTTTTTTTAATAACATTATGATTTTATTCACAACTGTACAAATTTGACAACCAGTGAATGTGACACTACATTAAAACAACAGACATGGTCAGGCATGAGGGAGTCAGCACTTAGTAGTACAATCTCCAGATGTGATACTAAATTATTAGGGATTAGACTAGGAGATCTCTCATCCACCTCCTTTTCAGCATCCGTTGACTTATGTCAGGAATTTGTACTGTTGCCGTGTTATGTATCTGGTTGTTAAGAGTGCCCACGCAGTTCTTCATGAAAATGTATACGTATGTAGTAATACGTTAATACGTAAATCTGTATGTTGCGTATCGTTTGATACATAAGGAGGGGAGTCTGTTATCAGTCTTAGGAATTTGGATTGAAATGTTTTAATTTTAGGAATATGCGTTCTTATGGCCGGTCCATGAATGCATGCTTACGTCCAGATGGGGTTTAACACGTAATTGTAAATGTTAACTTTCTGTTTTAAAGGTAGTTTTGAGCGTCTTTGAAGTTAGAGTGTCATGACATGTGGGCCCCATGTCAGTCTCCTATCAAGCATAAATCCTAAGTATATCACTTTTTCAGTTTGATGTAAAGGTTGGTTGTCAATGCAAACAGGCGGGCAGGTCTTGCGTCGTAGTGTAAATGTATTATGAAGTGATTTGTCATAATTAAGTTTTATTTTCCATTTCTTACACCAAGTTTGAATCTCGTTGAGGTTTTGTTAAGATGGCTCGTGAAGGGTCCGCGTCTCTAGTCATGATTGCAGTGCCATCTGCGTATATAGCAGTTAATACGTTTTTTTTTCGTCGGTATGTCATAGGTATATACTAAATAAAGAAAAGGTGCTAGAATTGAGTCTTGAGAGACTCCTGCTAAAATAGGTTTGATGGAGGAGATATCTGAGCCCAGCCGAACAGAGAAAAAGCGTTCTAGAAAGAAGGAAAAATTGTAAGGCAAGGTAGTAAGTGTGCGATAGTAACGGTTTCAATTTTACAAGTAACCCATGGTGCAACACTCTATCAAAAGCCTGGGAAACGTCCAAAACGCCCCTGAAACGTAAAGTTTTATTTCTAAGGAAGCGGGTATATAATCTGTGACTCTATGTAACTGTTGTGTTGTTGAATGATGTGAGCGGAATCCAAATTGGTGGTCAGGTATTGCATTTAATTCAGTCAGTAATTTAGTAGTACGGTCCAGTAGTAAACACAGCGGTAAAAGGCTAATAGGTCTGTAAGAAGAAGGTATGTATTTTTCTTTGTTCGGCTTATGAATCATTGATATCAAGGAATGTTTCTATTGTAAGGGAAATTTTGTTGCTCTGAGAATAGCGGAATAAAGGGTGGTAAGGAAAACTAATGATTTTATGGGTAGTTTTTGGAGTACTTCAGTTGTTATGAGATCATTCAGTAGAAGTGAATAGTTTGGGAGGAAGTGACATTGGTAGGGGTGAGTCTAAGATTGTCTTTAAATGTTCCTTATGCAGTGTTGTCAGTTAAGTCATCGGGTGGTCTAAATACAATTGAAAGATAATCGGCAAACATTTCCGACATTCGGAAACATTTTTTGCGCGCTCGTCTCTGGGCTCTAATGAGATCCTTAATATGTTGAGGGTAGGTAAGTTGATAGTATCTTTATATCTTGTGGCTTGCGAAGACCATGCAGCTTTCTGCACTGATGTAAACAGTTCGACTGCCTTTTCCAAATATTTTTCTGTGATAGCAGTTGGGATGGACAGATTAGAATTCAGTTGCTCTCTAAATAGGTCCCAAGCCATAATACTACCTGTTAGTGGAAGGCCTCTTTTCTTTAAGAAATGTTTCGACGCCTATTGTCAGGTTTATAGGAAAATGATCAGAGCCAAGATCCGTTTCGGTTTTTACTGAACAGGGTACGGTCCTCAGTCCTTTCGTTACAAATATATCTAATATGTCAAGCTTGTTGTGTCTAGAATTTGGTATGTATGTAAGTAGGTTGGTTGGGAGTAAGTGCGTCTAATGACTGTCAATCTAAGGTTCCTATCCCTTGTAGTGCACAGTCGCGAACTCCAGTACTGATGTTTAGCATTATAGTCCCCTTCAGCTAAAAACGAACTACCAAGGGCTTCAAAGATGTTTGTAGACATCTGCTCTGTAATTATATACTTTGGGGGGGGGGGGTGCAGTAAAGGGTAGCTATCGTAACGTTTTATTGTTTGTTCTGTAAGTGTGTTGCTGTGATTTGTATCTGGGGAGTAGAGCCAAGATGAATGGGAAAATTTTTTAGAGTCGATTTGATTGCAATGGCTGTACCTCTGTGTTTTATATGAATAAATCCACCGATCTGCAATGCTCAGCATAGAATGACTATATAATCCCCTGCTCATCCCATCAGATCATCATTAGAAGACCATACATAGTTGTAGCCATAGCTCTTAATTAGTTCAAAGTTTTATTATTGTAATTTGTATTTGTTTTATAATAAATTCCTTTCTTTTTTTTTTTAAGCAATTTTTGTGTCGTCACATAACTGGCTCCCGAACTTAACAGGAACTCGATTTGAAGATCATTTGTCCTCAAACGAAGCCCTGTTCTATTCATTACGGTTTGTCAACTCGGCAAAGAAGAGATATTCAGCCACCGTAGCTGCAAGATATAGATAACTGAAAGTAAGTTATATAATTAGAATACTAAATCATAACTTATTTCGCTATACTATTTTATTTTATTTTTATTTTTGTAACTCTTTTAAATTCATCATCCCCCTCATAAAACCAGCAAGATTAAAAACGACTAGCCCACAACATCCTAATATTAGTCATGAACTTCGAAGGGAGGATTACGATCGTATTCCTACCTTCGACGGAAACGCTAACGATTTACTTTATATTTTATTCACTGTAGAAGGTGTCTATAAATTGTTTGTAATATCCATATCCAACAGAGAGAGTTGAATCATTTACAATTATTAAACAAAGTTAAGAGTAGGCTAATAGGATCAGCTCAATCCCTCATTTTAACTCAATCGATTGCAACTATACCTGCGTTACTCTACATACTAAAACGAAACTTTTCAGACAGCCGGTCATATGAATCCCTCAAAGCAGAAATTTACGCGTTAAGACCCCACAATAAGGAAAACCTTACAGAATTTCTCAATCGACTTGAAAATTTGGGACACTTAATTTTTGCTAAATTTAAAATTGACGGCCTAATGATCAAGAACTAGAATCAGCTGTTTCTTGCGTAGAAAAAGAAATAATCCACCACATGTATTCCTGCCTACCTTGGCAGCTTTCCAATCATATAATCACATTTTACCCCAACAGTCTAGAAGATTTCAGAAAAATTATCAACATGCTTTGTCAATTTATAATCAATCAATTGTACAAAAAAATAACGAACAGAGAATTTATCAAAACTATCAACAACCGAGATCATTCCCGAATTCCTTTCACCAAGCAAAACCTTTTCATCAAAACAACTTTCCTAATCAACAATTCGCGAATAACCAACAAACAAGACCTCCTTTCAAACAACAATTCCAACCTTTTCAACCTAATTTCTCTAAATCGCAAAATTTCAATCAACATAATCCCAAAAATAATCCAAATGACCCCCATCCTTTTAATCATCGCCCTATTCCCAATCCTAAACCGGACTCCCAAAACACTGTTTTCACGAGAACATTGAACAGACCAAATTTCAAAAATTTTGTTTCCCCTTACGAACTGACACACATTCAAGAAGAACCTAACGTAAAAACAAATAATGATCAAGACAAAGATGAGACTATACGACTTTTGACCGTACGTTTAGGGCAACTAGAAATGCAATTACAACAAAAGCAAAATACAGACTTAAACGAAGAAAGAGCTAGACAAGATGCTTTTTTAGCAACAGGCAGCGATCAAATGAATTGCGTAAGGCCGTATTGTCCTATCGTTCGAATTAAATATAATTAATAGAACATTGCATTACTGTAAAGATCACATCGGAAGAATTTGGCTTTTTGATACAGGTTCTTGAGAAAATTACGTTAACCCGGAAATTATAGCCCCTCATATCCCGCGTATAAAAGAAGACTTCGTAGTATCCACTCCAGCCGGACAAAAAACTGAAGGGGAGTATATATTAATAAATTTAAAACCTTATTTTGGAATAAACGAATATATTAAATTATATTTACTCCCTTTTTCAAACCGATATCACTTACTGTTAGGAAGTGACATAATGCTTTAACCCGGAATGCATATAGATTTCGAAAATTTAATTTTAATTTAAAAGGATGAAAAATTACCTATTTTTAACCAAGTAAAAAATAAGACAATACAACTAAAAAAAGGGTCTAAACATAGTAGAATTAGATGTAAAAAATAAAAATAATCTTAAGGGAGGATTTTTTTTTTACTTGTAAAACATTTATTTAAAGAAAGTATTACAATCTGCCTTGATGTGGGCAATAATTAATATGGATGGCTTATACATACATACTCATACATACCTACATACACACATATTACATACATATGCAATTCTTTATACATATACATACTACAAGCATATTTAAAATAACAATAAATAATTTAGATTGATATATTACAATAATAAATGCTTAGTTCTTTTATGTACATATCGCTTTGTACTATTTTTTGTGTAGTTCCCTATATTTTTTATAAGTGGGTTTTTATTGTTTTTACACTTAATAAAAAATTGTTTACATATTTTCTCAATGAACACTTTAATATAAGGTATACACAGTTCTTTGTGTAAAATCTCTATTTTTGTATAGAATGCATAGTTTTCCTGTGATTCTAAGGCATTTGTTTTGAAATACTTGTAGTTTTTTATAATTTGTTTTAGACATAGAACTAAATATAGGGCTTGCGTATGTTAAAATAGATCTTAAGCAAGCTTTGTATAATAATAGTTTATTATCTGCGCTTAGTTTTGATTTCCTGTTAAAGTATGGGTATATAGTACACAGAGCCCTGTTTGCTTTATTACACACATAATCAGTGTGTGAAGTAAACGTCAGTCCTTTATCCATCTTAAGTCCTAAATATTTGATCTGTGTGGACCAAGGTACAGGCGTTCTGTTTACAGTCAGTTGGGGAATATTGCTTGGCCGTCTCTTTGTAAATATTATTGCTTGTGTTTTTTCCTGGTTTATTTTTATTTTCCATTTATTGTAAAATCTCTCTATTTTTTTTAGTGCTGTAGTCAGTCTATTAGTGATTGTGTCCGGTCTATAACTTGAAGTATAAATAGCCGTATCATCGGCAAACAGAGATTTTTGTACTTTGAATGAGTTAGGTCATTTATGTAAATACTGTAAAGTGTTGGAGATAAAACCCCGCCCTGAGGGAGACCGGCGGAAAGTGTACGTACTGTGGAGTAGTGGCCATCTATAGATACTTTTATCGTGCGGTTTGTTAAATATGATTTTATAAGTGCTATTAAATATGGTGGGAAATTGTAAAGCGTTAGTTTGAATATTAGCCCGTCATGCCAGATACTGTCAAAAGCTCTTTGCACGTCGAGTAATACCATACCTGTGTGTTGTTTGTTATTAAATCCCTCGGTAATGTGGTCGGTCAACCTTCCTAATTGGGCTATAGCAGAATGCTGATGTCTGAAACCGAATTGTTCGTTTATAAATATTTTGTTATTTTTTAATATATGAATTAGTCTATGAAATATTATTTTTTCTGCCATTTTGCCTATAACACACAATAGGCTTATGGGTCTGTAGTTTTCAACAAGTTTTTTATCTTTGTTTGGTTTCGGAATCGCTTTAATTATAGCCATTTTCCATAGTTGTGGGTAAATGTTTCAATTTTAGCATTGAATTTATCAATTGTACCAATCGTGTAATTCCTGCAGGTGGTAATTTTTTTAAATATATTGGGAATATTGCGTCGTGACCAGGTGTTTTTTTCGTATTAGTTTTTTTTTCAATATTTTGTAAATTTCGGAATAATTACAGAGGCATTTTGGGGAGTATCTATATTTTCGTTTAATTTTCTTTTACTTCTTGTTTATTCTTGTGGTGTGATTTTTGGTTCCTAAATTATTATTTTGATTACTTATTTTTACTAGATGGTCAGCTATCAGATTGGCTTTACCAGAAGGAGAAAATTCGGTTCTATTTGAGTAGGTAAGAGGTGGGTACTGGTACGTTTCTGCCTTTTTAAAAATTCTATGTATTGACCAGAGTTTATCGGATGTTTTGACTTTACTAAGCTTTTCGTTCCATTCTTTATTTGTCTGATTAAATATTAGTTTATTTATTATTTTAGATAAGTATATTTCTATTTTTTTGAATGTTGTAATTAGGTATTGTTGGTGTTTACGTCTGAAATATTCTTTAGTTTGATTAAAAAAATGAATATATGGGTTTTTAGTATTACAATTTCTTTTAAAATTTAATCGGTTAGAGCTTTGCTGTGTAGATTCGACTATTGATGTCTGTATACACTTTTGAAAATGTTCCACTGCTTTTTCAAAATCAGTTTTTGTTACTAAGTGAAGTTCGTTTTCAAGTTTTTTGTTTATTATTTCTTTATATTGTTTCCAGTTTATTTCTGTATTGGATTGTTTATTATTATTGTAATGTTTTAATTGGAATTTGATCTGGTACGCTAGAGGGTTGTGATCGGAGGTTAGTTCCGGCACTGAGTGAATTTTATTTATTGTTGTTATATTTTTGGTTAAAACTAAGTCTATAATACTTGGTTTCCTGGAGCTATCAGTGGGATAATAAGTTGGTTTATCCGGTGCATTTATTTTTATGTTATGTTGAAGGCAATAGTCCAGTAATTTTGTGCCATCCCGATTATTATTAAAACAATTCCATGCGAAATGTTTTGAATTGAAATCCCCCATGGCAACTAATCTCCTATTCAAATTAAAAATACTGTCCAAGTCTCTTAATTTTAATTTCTTGTTTGGTGGTTTGTAACATGAAACTATTGTCGTTGGATACATATCATGTTCGATTTCTACTGCTATAGCCTCTAGGTTTTGTATATTAGAAATTTTAATACGGTGGTGTTTAATGGATTTTTGAATAATTAGGGCAACTCCTCCACCATGGCTATTTCTATCTGCTCTGTGTACTATATACCCCTCAATAATTAAGGAACTAGCATCACTTAAATGTGTTTCTACAATACCCGCAATTTGTACGTTATTAGTTATTAAAAAATCTTTAAAAAGTTGTTTTTTTATTGCAATGGACCTACAATTCCAAAACATAACATTAATTTTACAATTATTAGTCATATTTAGGCTAGTATTTCCATAACCCCTTCAATTAAGATACTAATTTTTCAAATGGGGTCATTACATATTTTTAATTTCCAATTGTGGTTTTAACAGTCTTTATAATACGGGGTAGGTTAAATGTTTTAATTAAGTCTTTAAGATCTTTTAGAAAATTAAACTTATGATCCATTCACACAATATGTACAATAAGAAATAAATACAAAGAAGAGATACAAAAAAAATAAAATAAGCAAAGAATCTCCTTATAATATATAATACAATAATAATAATAATAAAAAAATAAAAAAAATAAAATTAAATCTTAAAAATCCATTCATACTTTATTTACAATATATACACATCCTAGGGATAAATTTGACAGGTATGGATTATAGGACAAAAGGTATATTAAGATCGTTATGTAAGGTTTTGTTGGAGACATAGTAGGGGGCATTGGTTATGGTTCTTATGAATTTGGATTGGAAGGATTGGATACGTTTGATGTTCGAGTGTTTTGCTGATCCCTCAATTTCTAGTCCGTAGGTCTAGGATAGTCTTGTAAATTAGAAGTTTGTTGTCTATTGAAAGTTTTGAAGTGTCTCATAGTATGGGGTATAGTTGGCCGAATCTTCTGTTAAGTTCTTGTCTTTTAAGTCTATTATGTGGGTTCCAAGTGAGTCTTTTGTCTAAGATGAAACCAAGATATCGCACTGTATCAGATCTAGGTAATGGGATCTTATTGAATAGGACAGTTGGGCAGGAACTATGGCGTAGAGTAAAAGTCATGTGGGTGCATTTAGATTCTTCTTCTTCTTTCTCTATCTCCTTTGTGCCGTAAGGCATGGAGTAGCCTCACACCATCTTCTGTATTGCTCTCTATTCAAAGCCAATTTCTTCATTTCTGCCAGAGAGCAGCCCCTTTCGCCTCCGAGCCTCTCCATATAACAATTGTAGGTAAGCCTCGGTCTGCCCACTGGTCGCTGCTCCCGTGGTCGTGCTTCCAATAGCCACCTGGCTCTTCGTTCGTCGTCCATTCTGCAGACGTAACCAAACCACTTGAGCTGCCTTTCCTGAAGAATGTATTTTGTCGGTCTCACTTTTAACGTTTCCCGAATGGTCTCGTTCCGCACTCGGTCTCGCCTGGTTTTACCAACGATTCTGCGTAGAAACCTCATCTCGGCACCAGTTATTTTACTAATATGCTTTTCTAGGATTGTCCAACTTTCGGACCCATATAAAAGTAATGGGAGAAACACTGACTTGAAGAGTCTCAATTTGGCGTCTTTGCTTACTTCTTGCTTGGCTAGTAAAACATTAGATATCTGGTAGAACACACCATTGGTCTTCCTCACACGATTCAGGACCTCCTGGTCAATTCTTGCATCATTAGTGATTATTGTTCCCAGATACTCGTAATGATCCACCTCTTCCAATTTCACGCCGTTGCATAAAATGATAGTATCGCTGCATCGTCAGCGAAGGTTGCAAGGAACGTGTCGGGAGTGGTAGAAATAACAAGAGGATGTAATGGACCCAAAACGCTGCCTTGAGGAACTCCGGCTCGGATAGGATAGCAGTCGGAAAATTCAGAGCCACATCGAACTCGGAAGGAGCGATTTGTAAGGTAGGAATGAAGGATGAGGTAAAGGGTTCGTGGTAGTAGGTTCTTAAGTTTAAAAAGCAGCCCGCTGTGCCAGACCCGGTCAAAAGCTTGAGCAATATCCAGAAAGACACCCGAGCAGTATTACTTTCTTTACAGAGCAGAAGACACATGGTCAACAAGGCGGAGGCCTTGTTGGACTGTTGAGTGCATTGGACGGAATCCAAATTGATGGGAGGGGAAACTATGTGCGTCAAGTATGGATAGGATACGCTTAAGCCGGATTTTTTCGAATATTGTAGATATGATAGGAAGTAGGCTAATTGGCCTATACGATGAAGTGTTGTTAGGAGGTTTACCTGGTTTTAGGAAAGTTATTATGATGGAGTGTTTCCACAGGACAGGAAAGTGGGTTGTGCGTAGGATGTAATTATAGATATAGGTGAGGAACATTATTGCTTTATGTGGAAGTTGGCGGAGGATTTGAGGAGTAAGGAGGTCATAGCCAGGGGATTTCCTTTGATTTAGTTTTCGAATCTGGAATTTGATCTCAGAGGGGGGTAACTACTTTGGGAGGTAGGAAGAGTGGAATGGGGGAAGATAAGAACTCTTCGACTGAACTGGATTGATTAGGATAAGGTCCAGGATTTGGAGTAAATGTTTGGGAGAGGTGATTGGCTAGTTCCTCTGCTTTTTCCATGTCTGATGCGGCCCATGAGCCATCACCTCTTCGGAGGGGATGGGAGACGGGCTTGGATTTTAGAATTTTTTTTGTTAGATTCCAGAGGGAATTATCATGAGTGGAAAGGGACGAGAGGTAGGTGTTGAATGACTTGGATCTGAAGGAAGCCAATTCGCGCTTAACTAGTTTCGTATAGTAATTATGCGTGCAACGATCGGATGGATGTCCTGTGCGTTGCCACATTGCTCTATAATGGCGCTTGGCATGGATGAAGTCTAAAAGGTTTTGTGGTAATGGTTTTTTTTTAAGGGGTTTTAGGGGTATTATTCGGTAAAGATGCTGTCCAAGTGGCTTGCTGGATTTTTGTAGTGAAGGAGTGAAGAGCATCATCCAGGTTTTCCGGGTTTTTAAGGAAACTCTGAGGTCAATTTGGTAGGTTAGGATTTGTTGGAAGAGCTTCCAATTTACTGGACCTCTGATAAATGAAGGGAAGGGTGATTTAGGAATCAGTGATACGGATAGGATTAAGATTAATGGGCTATGGTCTGATGATAGGTCGTCTAGTTCCTACAATTGGATTTAATTGCACGGAAAGGAGCTCATTTTTTTTTTTTATATAAACTTCCAGGCCCACAGCACCCGCAGTTAAATTTTACAAATTAAGGAAAAAAAGAAAAAAAAAATATAGAAGACAAGGGTGCTGGTAAAAACTTCGAATCCGCAGAGAGCGAATAAAGCAGACCGAGGGCGTCGGCAAGAACAATATCAATATGAGATGGGCCCAGTACAATTATTATAACAGAAGAAAGAAGGTCGTCCAGACAATAATGAATGCCGATGCCCCTAAGCAATGTCCCTTAAAGGTCACCGAAATCGATGCCCATTTCAAAAACCTCTTTGAGCATGTGAACTCCTGCAAACGTGCGGATTATGAGAAACGTGCCCCGATGCCAAATGTCATGAATCTTGATGTCCAGGCAATACGAAAAAGCCATTAAATCTACGTCACTGGACACATCACCGGGGCCTGACGGAGTCTTAATCCGCACGATAAAAATTCTATGATGTATCCCACATTATTAAGACAATAGCGGAGATCATGCTGAAGGTGGCCTATATACCAGAACCTTTACGTCAAGGGCGCACAATCTTAATTTACAAGGGTAAGGGCGATGTTAAAAATATTTCATCATGGAGGCCCATTACGATATACTCTATTGTGCGCCGAATCATAGAAAAGGTTCTGGACCAGGAACTGAGAAAGCAGGTCACCTTCCATAGGAATCAGAGAGGTTTTATTAGGGGCCTTCCGGGAGCACACGTAAGCGCGAGAATCATTGACGCAGTCATAAAAGACGCAAAAAATAAGAAAAATGACTGTGCGGTGGTCTTTCTTGACGTTGTTGGCGCTTTTGACAACATTGGGCACGATCACATTGTTAGATCGTTAGAAGCAAGAGGTGTTTTCACTGGACCTGAGAAACGTTATCGCTGCACTCCTATCCACAAACAAAATTAAAGTAACGGTTGGAGCTCATTCTACTAGCCAGATCAATGTGCTGCGAGGAGTTCCCCAAGGCGGCCCACTCTCTCCCTCGCTTTTTAACCTAGCTATCGATCATCTGTACCAAGACCTTTGTGATCATGATTTTTCGAGACGATACGGGTACAAGCTGAGAGATGACCAAGATTGTGTGGTCCTCACAGGATTTGCAGATGATCAGGCGGTCTCTGCACGTAATAAGTATGCGGCTGAGAGAATTATAGATAGCACCCAAAGGATACTGGCGGAGATTGGTCTGGCTGTAAATCCACAGAAAAGTATGGGCATTGTGTTGGATGGGGGTGAGATGCAAGCAACGACGCTCTCTCTGGAGAATGGAGAAGTCATCCACACGGCTAAGGAAGACGACTATATTAAATACTTGGGATGCACATTCTCGGGAGAGCTAAGGTTCAGTGAAGAATCAATAGAGAAACTAAATAAAAATTTAGATAAATTAGTAACCTCTTGCCTACTTAAACCGGAACAAAAGCTCAATGTTGTCAATCAATATGTGTTTCCCGGATTGACATATCCTCTCCAGACTGCATCCCTTACAAAGCTCAGCCCTGCGTTGTTGGATGGTATAGATGTGATGATCCGCAGGAGCGTCAAGGCCATTGTCGGACTCCTTCGAACACCTCAACTGCGATGCTCTACGCTCCGCGAAGGTACCGTGGGTTGGGACTGATCCGCTGTCAATGGGAGGCTCCTCTGCAGCACTGGTCCATTGCTCAGCGACTGTCTAATGTTCCGGACGCTCTGTTCCAGTCTACATTCCATTATGAAAAAGAGATTACTGAATGTGCTGAGAGGCTGGGTGTAGATCAGAGCCACCGAAGCGTGAGAGCTCTACGACGGTCGCTGAGAGAGGGCGCTTTTGAGGAATGGGCCAATTGCAGGTGGCAGGGCGTTGGTGTACCTCATTTTAAGGAGACACCGAAAGCTAATAGATATATTTGTGAAAAACAAATACTTTCGGGGTCTGAATGGACCAACGCCCTAAAACTCAACATCAATTATGCACCCCTACGTGGAGTCCCAGGTGCCAGCGGGCAGATAGGAGAGGTTGGGTCCCTTTGTCGCAAGTGCGGCAAAGAGTCCGAAACACCAGCCCATGTGCTGGGAAAATGTCCCAACAACTCACTCCTGATCACACGCCGTCACCACAGGGTCAAGAATGAATTGATAAGGCTCCTCAAGAATAAAGGCTTTACCTGCTTTGACGAGGTATACTGCATCGATACCAACGGATCCACGAGGTATGCGGACATTGTCGCGTTTCCGAAGAACGGACGGACAGCGCTGATAGTGGATCCTACTGTAAGGTATGAAAATAATAACCTCGATCAATCAGGTGAAGTAGAAAGGGAGAAAATGGATATCTATGAAAAATGTATCCCTTTCCTCAAAGAGAAATTCCGCGAGACATTCGGTAATAGAGATTTCTTCTCCGTGAAAGGATTATGGTTTGGATCTCGCGGAGTCATTCCGGAAAAAAAACAAGGAGCTTCTTGGAGGACCTTGGCGTGGAGGTGAGGGAAATAGCGATAATGGCCGAAAATATAATATCTAACAAAGATGGGCGGGGCTTAATTTCTTTTGGGGTGATATTAGTCTCTATTGTCTCTGATGTGTTTGTTAAAACTTGGTAAGGGTTTGGTGTAAAAAATGGCGACTCATCGGTAAAAACTTGGGTTGAAGAGCCTGGTAGTGATTCCATATCTATTGAGTTCTCTGGTGTGACGGGAGGAGTGATTCTATTAGAGCGTTTCTGTTTCTGTTTTGCTGGGGAGCTCCTGGGTGTATTTCCTAAACTTCTTGATATTTTTGGGTTGGTCTTTTTACTGGACATTACCATATGGAAATGCTAATATAGCTCTTATACAAATATTATTAAGAGAAAAAAAAACAAAGAGAATGAAAATATATATATATATAGCTAAAAGGTTCGTGGGACTGAGTTTTTAAAAAGAGATTTTATTCAGAAGTACATGCATTATATCAAGCAAAAGCACAATTTATAGCCTAGTACAAAACTTCGTGTTGAACATCTGTGAGTCCTACGAGTGACTGTAGCAGAGTGTCACCGAGGCCAGGTGGAGGTGGCCTTTTATCCAGTTATCTAGGAGAGGGGATATCGTACATTTGTTTAGTATACCTAATACCATTGGGTTTCCATAACTATATATATATATATATATATATATATATATATATATATATATATATATATATATAGAGAGAGAGAGAGAGAGAGAGAGAGATATATATATGTTGTATTAATTACGCATTGTCATACGTAACAATTTGAGGAAAGCGCCAGAAGCACCTTATTGGCAGCGACTGGCGAGGCACTGGCTCAGCCTTGGTGGGGGTACTGCTAGTAGATAAGATGGCCACAGTACACGCTAGTCTCATGCAACTCGTAAACACAATAGTCTCTTATAGAGCTTATAAACAAGCTGTTTACTCACGTTTAGTACGCTGTAATAAAACGAAGTTTCCAACAGATTGTTCACACTGTTTTTCACATGATGGTTTATTTTAAAACACTGTTTAAATTTTTTTTTTTATTTTATTTACATTACAATCAAACTCTTTACGAGCTTATTAGCAATTTTTTTCTAATAATAATAATACAATACTAAAACATATATACATAAAATATGGTTTTATTTTTCAAAATTAAAAAGCTTCAAATGTCAATAGCTTAGAACGTTATACACAACACCCTATATTAGGTCATGGGGCTTCCTTCTCTTTAGCCTCCTCACCAGTGCATTGGAGTCCAAGAGATGGGCGGCCTCGGCGTTAACGTGTTCTTGCAGGCGATCCTGATGGGACTGGGCGTATTTTTGGATTACCTCTTCCACGGTTGGCACCCGAAGATCTCTGTGAAGATCATCATTCCTGATGTACCAAGGTGCATTTACGATGCCCCTTAGCACTTTATTTTGAAATCTTTGGATTCTTTTTCTGTAGGAGTCCCTGGTGCATCCCCACAGCTGGATTCCATATGTCCAGATTGGCTTCAGGACTTGATTATATATTAGTATTTTATTGTTTACAGACAGTTTGGATTGTCTGCCTAGGAGCCAATATAACTTTTGATAACTCAAATTGAGTTGTATTAGTTTTTTTTTTAACGTGTTCTTTCCAGCGGAGTTTTGCGTCCAGTGTCATCCCGTGATATTTAGCCTGATTTGAAAACGGGATCACTTTATTATTCATGGTTATGGGTTGATAGTTGAATTTTTGTTAGTAAAATCAACATGTACAGATTTTGTTTCATTTAGTTTAATTTTTCATTTTGAGGTCCAACTTTGTATATTGGCTATTGTTGTGTTTAATTTTCTTGTGGTTTCCTGATTGTCATTTCCGATGGAAAGAACAGCTGTGTCATCGGCGAAGGTGGCCATGACGCCTTCTTCAACTTCTGGGATATCGGCGGTATAGAGCAGAAATAGTATGGGGCCTAGTACACTACCCTGCAGAACACCGGCACCTATTTCATAGAGCCCAGAATATGCATCTTCTTGCCTTATTCTGAAGTACCTATCAGATAAGTAGGACTTTAAGAGTAGAACATAATATCCGGGAAGAATTTTCTTAAGCTTATCGAGTAGCCCTTGATGCCAAACTTTATCAAATGCCTGCGTTACGTCCAGAAAGACAGCTGAGCAGACTTTTCCTTCTTCAAGTGCTTTCTCAATTTGATATGTAATTCTGTGTACTTGATCGATGGTTGAATGTTTCTGCCGAAAGCCGAACTGATGATCAGGTATCAATTTTCTTTCTTCGATGAGGGGCATTAATCTCTTGAGGAACAACTTCTCGAAGAGTTTTGACAATACTGGTAATAAAGATATGGGACGGTACGATGTTACCTCTTGAGGTGGCTTTCCTGGTTTCGGAATCATGATGACTTCTGCAATCTTCCACAGCTGTGGAACGTAGCTAAGTCGGAATGCCGCATTTATTATTGTCGTTATTTTAATTATAGCCTTTCGTGGAAGAGCTTTTAATATTTCTCCTGTGATGAGATCATACCCGGGCGCTTTCTTGGTAGTGATTTCTTGTTTAATAGTATTTTTTACTTCTTTGATGGTGACTGGTGGAATGTTAATATTCATTTCTGCAAGTGGTGCTTCATCGGAAAGTTCCCCTTCACTATTATGCGGAGAGAAAATTTTCACAAGGTATCGAGCGAAGTCTTGAGCTTTGCTTTGATTATCTTTAACCCATTTGTTGTCGGTATCCTTCAATGGTGCAGCCTGTAATATTGGTCTCTTATAGGTCTTAGTTGCCTTCCAGAGTGAATACTCAGTACTATTGTCATTCGTCAGTTCACTCAAAAAGTTGTTGAATGTTTCATTTTTTACTTCTTGGATTGCCTTCCGAAGCTTAGCTGCTAATCTATTCCATTCGGTTTTTGCTTTTGGCATACGAGACTTTTGCCATTTTTTCTCGGATAAGTTTAACTATTTCTAGCGGGTAACAGTTTCCATTTAGTTTCCGCTTTATAACTGGCGTGTTTTTCCAAGCTGAATGTTGTATATCAGTAACAAGTTTATTAACTTCATCATCGATTTTTTCTTTCGATGAAAGTGAAGATTCGAGGTAAATTTTTCTAGCCAGGTCAATCTTAAAGCTTTCCCAGTCAGTTCTTTTATTGCTCAGAGATGGATTTGGTATTTTTTAAATAATCTTTTCACTGAGAGTGAGAATAATCGGGGTGTGGTCGGAGCTTAGTTCCAAACTTTCTTCTATTGTTACGTAATTGGTTGAAATGTTTTTTTATATCAAAGAAGTCTATTAGATCTGGTATTCTATTTGAATCAGTTGGCCAATATGTTGGCTTACCAGTCGATGGAGGATGGCAACCGAGTTCCTGCATTGCGTTGGATAGTTCTCTACCTTTTGTAGTAGTCAGGCATGATCCCCACTGGTTGTTTTTAGCATTAAAATCACTACCATCTGTTACCTAGCTGAATAAAGAGATTTATGTACTGCTCTTTCTTTAAGATATACCGCGGAGGACAATAGATACTGGCAACAGTCAACGGATAGTTTTTTGTCTTAACGGTAATTGCTGCCTGTACTTCTTCTCTTTCTATCTTGAGATTGTCATAATGGCTGATATTTTCTTTAATAAACACCCCACTTCCTCCCCTGGCTGAGTTACTTGGGTTTATTGCGTGATAAAATTTGTATTTTCTGAACTTGAAGAAGCTTTCATTTGTACAATGCGTTTCTGATATAAGGCATATATCAATGTTATTTATTTCCAAGAATATCTCAAGTTCGTTTTTATTTTTTAACAGCCCATTGGCGTTCCAAGCAGCTATAATAAGGTTAGCCATTATTTCCCCTTGGATTTACGCCCCGGTTTGGGCTTATTTTCAATTTTGGTCAGCCTTTATTTTATATCTTTGTATTGGTCATTAATTTGTTTTAATGAATTTTGAAATTCATTCATTTCTTTTAAGATATTTTCATTTGTCACATCAATGTTAGTATTTTGTTCAGTTATTGTGATAGGTGATATTTCCTTATGGTTATTCATTTTCTCTGGTCTATTTTTCTCTTCTATTTTTTCGTGCTTATTTTCTTGTACTATTTTCATATGCTGTTTTTGTTCTTGCTGCGATTGGATATTTTTTCTATTTACTTTATTTCTAATTTTTTGCAGTTCTTTTGCAATAATACAACCCCGATAGCTAGCAGGATGTTCACCATCACAGTTTACACATTTTGGTGGGCTTTCTTTTGGTTTGTTACATTCTGCTGTTATGTGGTCACCTGCACATTTCACGCATCTAGGTTTTTTCCCACAAAAGTTCCTTGTATGCCCAAACTCTTGGCAATTTTTACATTGTGGTATGAGTTTCGTGCCTTTTAGAGGGACTATTTCCACTGATTGTTGTAAAATGTGTTTAATTTTTGTAATATTATCAATGTTTGTTATGTAATGTTATTATCATTGTTCGAAAAACTTAATATAAACATATTTAAAGGTTTTTTATCTTTCCAGGATAACTTTGGAGTAACTTGTTCGATTTTGTAATTCACATCTTTTAGATATTCTTCTATATCTTCAGTTGACCATGTTTGGCTTAGACCCTTGGCTACCACTCGTATAGGCCTCAAAGATTTATTTTCATAAGTATGGTATATATGATTGTTTTTTTTTTAAATGGTCTCTGATTTCTCTGTAAGAAGATTCATTTTTGGCGTTAATTTTTAGTGAATCTGAGCCAGTACTTTTACTAATGAATGATTCATTTTCACTAGTAATTTTATTAAGATTACAAATTAAAGAGTTAGAGGACTTTAAATTTGATATAAATATCGGTGGAAGCTGTTTTTGAAGGCTAGTTATAGCGGTTGAAAGCTTATCACTTTGTTGTTTAGATGAGGAAGATAGTGGAGAATTAGCTTTTCTTTTCTTATTTCTGTTTAAAATAACACTTTATACGGATAGATCTAAGGTGCTACCTTACGATACTGGCGCATACGCAAAACTGTTGGGAGGATTATTTAAAGAATTAAATAAAGATAAATATACCGTACAGGAAGGTTTATATAAGATAAATAATAATAAAGTTAAATGTCTAATAGATGCCAAAGAGCTCATGACCATTTGCCCTGAGCCTATGGACATTGACGAAGTTAGTATACCCAATAATTATTTAGATAGTGATTCATAAGAAATAGATAAAATTAATAATATACCTAACGTTATTAGAACAAACCAGATGGATTTGGAAGAAAAAAAAAATAATAGCACTATTACAAAATTATCCGAGAATTATTAAAGAAGAGACAGAATTAAGCTCCACCCCTATAATAAGACATACAATTAAAACATCTTGTTCTTTCTCTAGCTCTTTTGTGCCTTACAGCGTCGAGCATGACGCGCCTCGGCCCACCTTTTCCATTCCTCTTGATCCATAGCCATCCTGGTCTTTAATCCATGGTCTTTCCGCGTTCTCTCCCCAGCTTTCCAATATATTCACATTATGTGATGCTTGGCCTGCCAATGGGTCGTTTTCCTGCTGGTCTAGTCTCCATATACCATTTTACCGTTCTTTCCTCCGGCATTCTACAATTTGCAAGTGGGCCTCTGATAACAAATTAAAATTAAATGTAGAACAAACGCAGGCTAATATCATAGGTTCTAATACCCATTTGAGATCCCTTCCCCACCTCCCGATCCTGTCTATGAACTCCCAACCTATTAAATTCCACTCAGTTCAAAACCTTGGTGTTACCTTCGACCAAAGCCTTTCATGAAACCTCATATCTCCCAAATTTCTCGACGGGCTATATCCATCCTTAAACTATTCCATTCTTCCGTCAACTCTTGGTTTCTTCCCTTATCCTCCCCCATTTTGATTATAGCTGTGTGACATATGGTGGGTTGACGGCGGAACTCGAGAGTAAGCTAAGAAGACAAATGAACTGTTTCGTTAGGTTTATCCTTAGGGTTCCAAATGCCTCCCACACATCACATCTATATACAGAGTTAAAATGGCTTTATCCTTCATCCTGCAGAAATTACTTCCTAGCTTCCTTCCTCTATCAAACCATTAATTCTCGGAATCCCTCCTACATCTAAAACATCTTCCAGTTCAGATCCTCGGTCTCCTCCCGCACTACAAGATCTCGCTCCTCAGACCTGTATGAGTACTCCACTTCTTCCCATATGAGTACATTATTTGACCATTCTTTCATTTCCCGTGCTACTTCCTAATAGAATTCACTACCCTGTAATATCCGTAATGCTCCATCTCTGTCCACATTTAAATCCCTTCTCTTTCAATACCTCCTTTCCCTCCAGAATGATACTGACTAGCAAAACCTCACTTAAAAGAAAAAAGAAAAAGCCGTTCAGTAGATGTACATAGGTTTTTATTTTTCTCCTACAATTATTGAATTTTGTAATTTTTATTTCATCTTTGTCCGTTTTTGTTCTTTATTTGTAAAATTGTAAATAGTTAACCATATTGTTAATTTATTTTATTTCATCTTATTAAAAGCTAGACTCATTGTATTTATTTATGTACATTATATTATTCTTAGGGGACATCTTCCCAGAATAAAGTTTATTTTCTATTCTATTCTATACGCCCAAACCACTTTAGCTGTCGTTCTTCCATCCTACTCTTTATAGATGGCACCTTCAGATCCTCTCAAATGATCTCATTCCGGACACAATCCCTTCTTGTCTTACCAGCCACTCTCCTAAGGAATCTCATTTCTTATGTGGTGCGTATAATAACGCGTATAAGAATAAACTGCGTTGGCTCAGGAAGAGGCTCTACAACCACCGGCTGAGGACGATTTCTACTGCTGCGTTGAGCTCGTAATTCTCTGAAGGTCTGGCATCCTCTGTAATAAGCAGGATGAGCTCCTTCGGAATTTGCATATTTTGCGGGTGTTTCTATGGTTTTTTGGCATACTGTTGTCTCATGGGCTTGTCCACATCGCCCGAACCGAGCCTGATGGTTACAATAGCTTTTTGTGTGGCCAAAGCCCTGACATCTTGTACATTGTAGAATATCTCGTTTTTTTTTTTTTTTTTTTGGTTCTTCTATCTTGACATGAATATAATATAGAAATTCTATTCCATAATTTTTTTTCATTGTATGAATTTTTTGATATATCAACGAAAAACATTTGTAGTGGAGTTTTTGTTCTTGTTGAAATAGCATTTGTAATATTTATTGCTTCGTATCCATTTCTCAACAACTCATATTTCATAATTGAAGAAGGAATAGGAATACCTTTAATAACTGTTTGGGCATTTTTTTTTCTTCAGCCGCAGTGCAAAGGGATAAGGCGATAAGGGACACTGGGATGAGGGCCCTAAACTATCTGGTTCAGAGCGACGTGGTTTGAATTCGTTCTCGGGGCTAGTTAATCCTTGTTTATTGATGGAAGGAGTTTTGACATGCCTTGTGTTGGCAGGGTTGTTGTTGTTTATTTGTGCTTAACCTCCTTATGTACTCCAACTAAGGCCGGAAGGACGGGATGTGCTGGCAGTGTTATGATGCCTGTATATGAACCGTCAGGGTTTTTCAAAATAAAATTTCTGGACAAGATCAACTGAGTAGTGATAATGCACTGTTAACTGTGCTTACTTTGGAAACTGTTATAGCCGAAGGAATAATTAAAGTCAAATGACAAGTAACCCATTCCAAAGTATATAAAGGAGGTTGTCGAGAGTGATCAGTCAATGAGATTAAAAAAACACAAAATATATTCTGATTTGCCAACGTTTCGGCCACATTTTTGTGGTCATCATCGGGGCTAAATAAGAAATATGTAGTCAAATACAGGATCAGAGAATAAAAACTAAATAAATTTAAATTTATTAAATAGATAAATAAATAAGGTTTATAAACCACTTGAAAACACAATATAATGAAAATAAAAATATATATAAAAATGAGGGAATATTTGTTAACATGAGGAAATTTGGTTGTGTTTTAATTGTACATTTAAAATTTAAATATACTTCCCTAACCACCTCCTTTTCAGATCACTTTCATTGTATTATATTTTGAAACTGTTTATAAATTATTTATTTACATATATATATATATATATATATATATATATATATATATATATATATATATATATATATATATATATATATATATATATATATATATATATATAATATATATATATATATATATATATTTAGTTTTATTTAAATAATTCTTTCTTTTCTTTTTCTCTTCTGATTCTGTGTTTGACTGATATCACATGACTGATCTAATGAAAACATGACTGATGTTTAAGCCCTCATGACGGGCTTCGAAGGTATGGCCAAATCGTTGGCAAATTTAAAATATGCTTTCTTAATTTCAATAGTTTTTTTAAAAATCCCATTCACAGATCCCTCTCCACAACCTATCACATTTAATCACCAGACATCTTTATTTCAAATGTTTATAGTCTCTGGAACTTATTAGCTCTTTGGTGTTATCAAAGAAATTACTTATGTTAGCAAGCAACTTGTCTATTTCTAATGATGGAATCAAGATAAATCCTTTCAAATGAAAGGGAAGATTATGTTTAATTTCTGGATAAAATACTAATTTTGTGTTAATATATAATGGAAGCTCATCTATTTCTGGAAGAGGATTTTCATTCTCCAACTTGTTCTTCTCCAGATATGACAGGAGATGATCTGTCTGATTCTTCTATGAATGTACCAGCCAGTATTGTAAATGCTTCAAATTATATAACTGTAAAAGAAGTAAGTTAATCCATTGATTTAAAATACTTACTTTTCATCACAATCATAATGATAAAAATATAGTTGACTGGTATGATGAATGGAGAAGAAGATGAGGGTTGCAGCCAAAGTAACACCACGTCTAAGAAGGAATTCTTTAAATGTGCCAACGTATAATTAAAGAATTTATTCTTAGACATGGTGTTACTTTGACTGCATCCCTGGTCATCTTCTCCATTTGTCACAATCAGTGTTTATTAGATAACACATCCTCTGCCTGTCATAAGATTTGAATGAGATGTTATTTATTGAATTTCCTCTTTCAGAGGTGTATCGCCTCTTATTAACATGTTATGTGCGAGGCAGACTAAGAGGTATTAGTATCATTTAATTACGAATTAAAGGTTAATTTTAAAACCAGTCCCATTTAGCAAGATATATCACTATAATTAGGATAAGGATAAATACTGCAATAGATATTCTTCATTTTGTAGTTAAAACATTTGTTTATATAACCATGATATCCACACTAAAGGTTTGGAAAGGCTGGAACTTTCTTTAAGGTATTTTTCATGGGAGCTGGGGCACCGCTACCGAAGTAAATTGGTACTCATGTTGGTTGTTAATTTTATAGGCTGCATTAAAAGTTAATTTATTTGGATTTAAACATAAAATATGAAGAATTGGTGCTTGCTGGTTTGATAATGATTGAGATGTATTTTTCAGTCAGCCAAACATTAACTAAGCTAGTTTTGTTACGTTACTTTTTTTTAAGTTCATCATTTTAAAAAAAATATTTATTTGATTGCTGCTTTAGGGTTGTCAGTCTGCATTCACAATAGAAGAACTAAATATTGCAATCAACCAATGCAAAAAATTGGTACTTGAGAGTGAAGAGTGTTCTGAGGAAAGGAAATGGTTTGTTAGACGGTTAATTGAGCTTAGGCATAGACTTCAGCAAGCTAAGGAGAGTGAAGAAATAAAAACCATTGAGGTTCTTGAAGAGTCTTTTGTGAAGTTGGGACATCATTTTAAATTTGAATATTTACCTACCTCGGCAACAAAAAAATATTGCGATCGGTGTTGCGGGACAATATGGAATGTTGTGCAGTCTTATTACCAGTGTACTGGTAAGTTTCATTATTTTTTTTCTTTCAAATAATTCGATTATTGAATAGAGTTAAAAGACACCATGTCACAAAAATGCTATTGTCCAGGTGAGCAAGTTTTCACCTTTTTATTCCTTGAAGTGAACTGGACATGAAGTTATTCCTCATTGGCTTTCTCCATAGATTTACCAGCTGGCTACAGTGCTCTTTACAATAACGACATCGAACCGTAGTTTCATCCCATTGATCCTGTCCAGAATATCTTTTATTGATTGTTACTTACTTTCTATTTATTTTTAGGGGAAAGGTTATTCTCTCGCAAACATTAAATACATGCTGACTTCTAATGTTAACTTCTGTTATACCTCATTTTAAAGAAGTGGAAATAAGCAAATGTCTAAATAGAAAACAACTAATCAATGTTGAAAGTAATGTTGTTAACTTCTGTTAAACTTTCTCACATTAAGGAAGTGGAAATTAGGATATACACTGCCGGTCAAAAGTTTGAGACCATCCTGAAACGATACCAGTAAATTTAAAAGTTTGATGTTCGGTGAAAAATAAATGGATTTAAATAAAATTAAACGCATTTATATAGTTTATACCAAGATCTTTAAAGTTCATCTACCTTTAAGAGAAGAAATTAAAATTAAGTTTTCAATACATAATTTAAAACAAACTGTATTTTCCATATTAATTCCAACAATTTCGTTTGCCGACAGAATAACCTGAAATTTGAATTAAAAATTGAGAAACGAAAATCTCCCATTCATATTAAATGAAGGCAGCGGGAATTTTTGTTGAGCCATTTCAAATTTAATTAGATATTTATGAACTAAGTTCCTTTTTTTCCTGCGTGGAATAGCTCGTAATTGATTTATTACGGAGAAAATCTCAAAAGTGAAACAAAGTGTTTTTACTTATAAATAAAAACATCAACATAAAATTAGATAGAAAAAGAGAGGCGGAACGATATTAAAGATATTAAACTTTTAAATTTACATACTTTGGCTCAGGGTGGTCTCAAACTTTTGACCGGCAGTGTATATAACTTATAAACTTTCTCATTATAGGTAAATGGAAAAACAAAATATTAATACATAAAACACTAAATTCGTGTAAATTGAGGTAATGACCTATTGATAAATGTAAAATTTAAAGTGAAGCATCGGAATCGATATGGGAGTGTGATGCAGGTTTGAAAAATTTGGTGGAGCAGTGGTTTGATGTTGTTACCCTGTATACCAATGTTTACAGCAGGAAGATTACGTAATTCATTTAAAATTATAGAGGACATGGTGTCCTTTAATTCCTGGTCATAGATATATAAAAAATTATTTACAGACATAGTGATTGTTTTATTTGGTTTATTTCTGTTATGTCATTTGCTGATTGATGTTTATGTGTTTACAATTACCAATTTGTCATTCTTTATTAAAATTAAAATATATGTGGGATTGTGGCTGTAATGGCATAGATTTGGACATATTTAATTTTTCTCGTTTGAAAAGAACTATAATGTCTGAGTAGCTTTGGGGTTGTTTATTTTTATCTTAATAAGCAGTACTGTATGATAGTGTCGGTTGTCATATAAGCTGGTTATGCTATAGCTAGCCATTCTGAAGAAAAGTGTCAAGTATGTTATTTGTCATAGGTTCAGATTATTAAGATACCGTAATCATATCAAATGAAATGTTTGACAGATGTAGTTCTTTTAAGTTATAGATTCAGTTTTTTAGTTGTATTAAATATAAATAGTTGTTTATGATTGAATTGTTTAAGATTAAATTATTGGTTTATAATCTTTCTGTCTTAAATTCTCAATATTCATAAGATTATTAACATCTTATTATCATATTAAATTAGATGTTTTATAAATATTGTTCTAATAACTCATAGATTCAGTTTTTATTTAATGTAGATAGTTGAATATAAATATATAGTCAATATTATTATATTATTTGAGATTCATTTGTTTATAAAATTTCCATCAAATATTCTTAATACCCAGGCTTTATCCCCTTTCAATTGTTATTAGGAAGGTAACAATATTAGGGTGGTACTCTGTCCTAGCTGGCAGCAAAAACCTTTACCTGCCAACCCATTGATAATTGTACTATTCCTTGTGTGAACTTTAAGTTTTTGTTAACAACTCTGATCGTAAGTTAGTAATAATTTTCTTTGTAATTGCAATGTTTATTCATATTAAAAATATCTTGACCCACTGCATTCAGAAAATATTATACCAGTTTTTTAGATTATCTTCTATTGCTATGTAGGGACTTATTGATTATTATTCGATGCTAAGATACAGTTACTCTTAGCTAATTTTTGTAACAGTTGAGTAGGTTAGAAAACCATGTGCTTTAAATTGATGTATGTTTAAAAAAAACAAATAAATATTAGTGCGTGTTTATAAGTGTCTCATTCATTACCTACAATTGGTGACCATGACATTTGCGGATTAATTGTTTCAAGTTATTTGCAGCATGGGGCCAGCTGATAATAAGGAGCAGGAAGGAGATACAATTGAAGACCAACCTGAAGTAACTTAAGTTAAAATTAAAATTCCCCCCTTCTGGGCTGATAAACCAGAATTATGGTTTTATCAAATAGAAGCCCACTTCAATCTTGTAAGTATTCTCAGAGAAGACACTTAGTTCAACTATCTAGTCTCTCAGCTAGAAGATAAGTGCATGGAAATATTTAGGACATTATTAAAGGTTCTGAGAATAATAAATATACTTTTGCTAAGGAGCGGCTTCTCCAGCTGTTTAAAGAGAGTGATAACCAGCAATGTAGGAGGCTGTTTACAGGTTTAGAGTTAAGTGATCTCAAGCCTAATCAGTTGCTCTGTAAAATGAGGACCTTGGCTGGTGCTGGGATGTCAGACAAAATTCTTAGGATAATGTGGGTGGAAAAACTTCCTGGTTCAATTAAAAATATTGTAAACATTAATGAGGAGACTTTAGACAAGGTGGCAGCTATGGCAGACAAATTAGCGGAAGTTACTCCTCAGTTAAGTGCCTATTTGGTTAGTCAAGACTCAAACCTCAATGAATTGATGATAAAAATTGCTAATTTAGAAATCCAAATTAGTTGTTTAAATTCTAGAAATAGGTCTCATAGCCCATCCAGAGATTCTTTCCATTTAAGGCATGATGTTAGCCCCAAGCGAAAATTTTGTTATTTCCACCATAGATTTGAAAAAAAAAATGCAGATCAGAGAAATGTATAAGACACTGTTTTACAGATCTGCCAGGATCTGACGTTTTTTCGAGGCCGAAGGACATCCTTGGCCACTCTCTCCATCCACAATTAGAATTAGCTTTTTCGTCCTTAAGGATTGCTGTTTTAACAGTTTTTTTAAGTTATCCGAAGGATAACTTCCTCCATTGTTGTCCTCCAGGATACTTTTTTAAAATATTTAACGGTTTTAAGATGGCAGACCTAAAAAGGACAGCCTTGTGCTTGGCAACAGATGTCGGAAAACTCCCATAAGTGGCAGTAGATGTGGCCTCGGCTGTTCTTTACAATTCTGGTGGTCACACTTCTCGTTTATTTGTCTTGGATATATATATATATACCCGACAAAAGTTTCTTGTTGATAGTGGGGCAGATGTGTCCTTGATTCTGATTAGATTAAAGTGTGATTCCCCTAGTAAAGATTTTGTCTTGTTTGCGGCCAATGGTTCCGTTATACCAACATGTGGTGTACAAACTTTGTGCCAGTTTCTATGGCCCTTTATTATGGCTAAAGTTAACAAGGAAATAATTGGTGCAGATTTTTTGGCTCATTTTAATCTTTTAATTGATTTAAAAAATAGAAAGCTTGTCGATAATGTCACAGGTTCACTGCTTCATGGTGAGATTTCAACTATTTCAAATAGTGACATTATTAGCACTGTGTCAAATTCTCAAAAATTTGCTCACCTACTAGCCAAGTTTCCAAATCTGACCAAACCAAATTTAATACCAAGTAAATGCAAGCACAGTATAAAACACTATATTCATACTACTGGAAAGTGTTTATTTCAAAGCTAGAAGATTCGACTCTAAGAAATTACAGTTAGTGAAGGAAGAGTTCCAATTCATGTTAAATCATGGAATAATTCGACCATCAAAATCCAAATAGGCTTCTCCTCTACATCTAGTTACAAAGAAGGATGGTTCATTACACCCCTGTGGTGATTTCCACAGACTTAATGACCTTACAGGTCCTGGTCGCTGTCCAATTCCTCGGATAGATGACTTCCAGAGTATTTTGCATGGTAAAACAATTTTTTCCAAACTTGATCTTTTTAAGGCCTATTGTCAAATTCCCAATATCTGAAAAGCATAAATCGATAACAGCCATTATCACTCCATTTGGACCTTTTGAGTTTAATGTCATGGCTCCAGGGTTACGAAACGCACCTAGCAGTTTCCAATATTTTATCCATCAAGTTTTTAATGGTCTTGATTTTGTATTTATTTATTTAGATGATGGCCTAATTGCTTCATCGACTGGAGAGGAACATAAGCTTCATTTAGAAATTGTTTCACCCGATTGGACGAGTATGGCTTACGTTTAAATGTGGGCAAATCTATTTTTTGGAGTTCAAGAATTTGAGTTTTTGGGATACAGAATCATTCCGGGTGAATCGATACATCTTTCAGAAAAGGTCAGTGTCATTGTAGACTACAAACTTCCCCAGACTGGTCAGCAACTTCGCCAGTTTTTGGAAATGCTAAATTTTTATAGAGGTTATTTACCTTAGGCTGTAGAAACCCAAGCCATTTTGCAAAACTATCTCAAAGGAGCTAGGAAAAAGGTCAATAGAAAAATCACATGAACTCAGGAAGCAGTTGCCAAGTTCGAGCAATGCAAAGTTGATCTCGCTAATGCAACTATGTTCACTTATCCTTGTCCAGACCATCCCTTGGCACTTTTCATTGATGCCAGCGACATTGCCGTGGGTAGTGTTGTCCAACAACCAACGAGACCTAGTTGGTCCTCTTCTCCCATCAGAAGGAAACGTTTACGCTTTAACCTTAATTAATAGGTTCATTAGTTGGATGGAAGTTATACCACTCAACAACATCACCGCCGAAACAGTTGCTAAAGCTGTTTATAGTCACTGAGTAGCTCGATTTGGAGTTCCCAGATGTACAACAAGTGATCAGGGTCGTCAGTTACCGCTCTACGCCTTATCACCCTCAATGCAATGGGAAGATCGAGCGACTCCACCGTACATTGAAAGCAGCATTGAAGGCACACAATTCCTGGAGATGCACAGAAACTTTGCTAACTATGTTATTAGGCCTACGGGCAGCAATTTACCCTGATTTTAATTTTTCCCTATCACAAATGCTCTATGGAAAAACAATTATGTTACCTGGAGAATTTTTCACAAATGAATCTGGAACATTCTTGGATTTACAAGATTGGGTCGGAGAACTTCAAGAGGAAATGTGTTATCTCAAGCCTGTACCTGTGAATCTAGGAGCGTTTTTATCTTCAAGGACTTAAACAAGTGCTCACATGTTTTTATGTGCTCTAATTGGATCAAGAAGCCAATAGAACCAGCATATGAAGGACCTTTCCGTGTCATCACCCGTTTAGAAAAATATTTTCGACTGGAAATCCATGGTAAGGACATTGCGGTTTCCATTGACCATTTAAAACCAGCCTATTTTCTTGCTGATGAAGATATGAACCTTTAGCCTAGTCTCAAGAGGATTCTCCATTAATTATGACTTAGTCTACAAACCAAGACATATCTATGTCAAAAAATGTTATGTAGTTTCTCCAATAGTGAAATCCATACTATCGCAGAAACTACCTTAAAATATCAAAAAAAAAAAAAAAAAAAAAAAAAAAAAAAAAAAAAATGAGGCATGGCTTTCATTCCATTAATTCAATAAACCGAAAGTTTATGTAAAATGTGACTTGTGCACTTGACTCATTTTTCTCAGGTGGAAGTTTATTTTTCAAGTTTCAACTGAATATTCACAAAGAATATTTATCTTTGTTACTCACCGAAGTGCGGTTTACTGGAGTACTACTCTAGTCGCATAACTTAGCAGATTAGACAGAAATAGAGACAAAAATTAGTTTTCTTGTGATACCCATGACCCAAAATTCACAAATTATTCGTGAATGATTTAATTATCATTGAGAATAAATTGAGACAGCTACTTTTAAAATAAAAATATTATTGAACATTGCATAAAATATCGGTATGAGTTGAATTTAGCGCCATAAAAAAAAAAAAAAATTTCTCATAAATTTTCTATTTCTTAAAACATTTTAATATTTTTTAATCTATCATTTGTAATGATGCAAGTATAAATAAAGGATAAAAACCTATAAAGTTGAAGTTCCTAATGTGAAAGTGCTTACTCAAGGTAATTACTCTTTTCTTGGTTGTAGTGAAGGGCCGTTCCGAAATATAAGTGCTATGAGATTTTACGTTCTGTTTCAATATTGGAACCAGTTCTATTTTTCGTTCCGAGTCAGTTTGACTAACCTACTACATACTAGTGAAGGGTCGTTCCATGTTAAAAGTGGAATGAGAATTTACGGTCTGTTCTAATTTTTGTTCCACGTCAGCTTGACTAACCTATTACCTATGTACTATGCATTTTCATTACATCCCTTGTTGTGACTTTGAGCTGTTAATCTCCTCCTATATTATAATAAAAAATGTTGAGAAGGTAAATAACTTATAAATTATAAGTAGGTACAATCTTGATAATCCGACAGTTCCTTAGTGCGGCATGTTCGGTAATCCCGCCTCCTCCCGGAAACGCAATCGATGTTCACTGCGAGATCTAAGCAACAAAAATTCTCGGTACTACTGAATCTGAAAAAAATTTCAAAAGACAATAACTTGCCTTCTAAAGCTTTGCTACTTTTGGATAACGCACCTGGACATCCTAGAGAAGAGGATCTACACTCCGAAGATAAGCTAATTCAAGTCCTCTACATGCCTCCAAACACGACACCACTCTTGCAGCCTATGGACCAAAATGTAATCCAGCAGATAAAAATTAATTACCAAAAATCGCTCCTTTGTAATATAATAAAACAAACTGACAGAATAAATAATTTTTTGAAAAAAACAAAAACAAACATTAAAGATGTCATTTTCAATCTAGCTCACAGCTGGAATAAAGTTAAAAGTGACACTATCCAGTGTTCGTCTCGACTTAAGAATTGACTTCTCAATTTGTGCAAGAGCTCTCTGAGAAATGTGAGGTAAGTGTTACCCTGATAAACACTATCACTGATTGGCTTTAAGGAACAAGGGAGGAAAACTTTTAGTCATTGTCTGACGAAGAAATCCCGAATGATGATATCCTGGTGCTTAAACGTGTACAAGAGGGCATTTTTGATAAAATACATAATGCCAAGAAACAAAAAACAATTAATGGTTATTTTTCTTAGTAAAATTACATATATTTGTGTATAGTTTTTATTTATTTCTATAATACGTTAGCATTTTCAATATATCTACGAACATTCATTCTTTTTTATCTATTACTCTCAATAATCCGGAATCCCTTATAATCCAACGGTTGCGTGGTCCCATATGTCCAATATGTAACCAATATATCCCATATGTTATCAAGTTTGTACTAAATAGCTAAGTATACTTATTAAAAAAATGTATGTATTAGTTGTATAGTTTTATTCAATCAAGAATTTGTTTTTTTTTGGGGGGGGGGGGAGATTTAGCTCAAGTATAGTGCACAACTGAGCAAGAATTTTCTAATTACATTGGTTCCTAGAAAATAGGAGTAATCAATTCTTGTGACTGCTCCATTAGATTTTAAACAAATAGCAAAAAAATCATTTAATTACATATGCAGTAAAACCTTGTGTGGTTCATTTCTCTGAATCCGAAAGGAGAAGCTGAGCTCCATCGGTAGAATAGAAAATTTCAAAGAAAGTGGTTTATTTTGAAGATGCCCATGGGCGGGGTTGTGGAGCGATGGAGAGGGGTGAGGAAATCAATGCAGCAAAGCAGTCGGAACGAAACCAGAGATGCAATCTAAACTCTACTACACCGAGGGAATGGAACGAGAGATCTCTTGGTGTTGGTTTTCGATGTATGTTGATGGCTGCTAGATATCTGAGTCTTCATAACATGCGTTCCGTAGGAGTGAGATGGAATGTCTATGAAGAGCAACAGGTATAAAGACAAGTATAAAAACAAGTATAAAACAGGTATAAAAACAACTATAATAACAGGTATAAAAACATGTCAAAAGAAAAATAACCCACAACAAATGATGCACTCATCACGGACAGTAGGTGGACTCGGGTTCTATACATAAATATGGATGAAGAAAATAGAATAATGGGTTAAACATTCATCCCATCCAGACCAGAGAAAATTTAACCCTTTGATTAGATATAACATAATGATATTTTTAAATATCCAATTCTGAGGATTACTAAAAACTAATTATTATTTTATTGTTGAATGAAATTTAAGGGACATTTGAATATTTATTTATTCAAATCCAGTAATCCATGTATTTTAAAGCATAATTATTATTGTAGTGTGGGGTCTATGAACAGAATTCCTATTTTTTTATTGCCATGCTTCTACCTAAAATTAGAGTAGTTATTAACTATATTTGCTAATCTTGTTACTTTCCAAAGTAACATTTATTTCTCAAATTTTAGATTGTCAATACAAATGTCACATAAAGTGTGCTGAATCACTGTTCAGAGTTTGTGCACACTTGGTGATGTCAGAAAGTCCAAATTATATTGAAAAAATCTGTCCTGAAGTAGGTCTTGACTCTCAAGGATATAGATGTTATGAGTGCAACACTAGAATTAACTATAGTGAGTAGCTCAGTTTTGCAATATTTTTTGTTTATTATTTTGTGGTCAATTTATATGAAGTGCATTATTTCTTTCCAGATGTACCTAAAGGCTACTATCCATATTTATTCTCAGGTAGTTATTCTTCCCTTGTTTTTTTCTTTTTCTCTTCTGTAGTGAACTCTATCGAAGAGGCATGTATATTTTTACAAATTATGTCACCATCCATATTATATTCTTCTTTTGTTTGTTAAATATAATTTTGATTGCTGAAACTAAGAAATCCATGATTTAATTTCACTTTCAATATGAAAGGAATGCATTGGTAAAACTTTATTTCTTTTGTTCTTTTTAATATTTTTTTTTTCTCTATAAAATACATTAAAAATTATCTTACAAACACTATTAATTCCAAATTTTTGATGTATTTTAACCATAGTTCATAAAATATATTGCAGATGTTTGGAAACTTCGATTTCTAATGTATTTGCCAATTTATTTATTTTTAAATAAAATTTCAACTTAACTTTTAAAATGCAGTATTCTCATGAAAACATTTTATTTCAAAGTTATTGTTTAAGTTTGTTTAGAAATAAATTTTTGAATCCAATTAGTTTATATGGTCCCAAGTATCAAGTAGGAGCTTACCTAGTAATTTTTTTTGATTTTTTTAATTTTAGTTTTTTTCTGTTTTCTTCTTTTCTTTCAGTATAACTTAATACTTTTTTTTTTTTTTTTTTTTTTTTTTTTTTTTGAGTGTTGGGCACTGACAGCTTTAATGTAGCCCTGGTACTCTTATTTTCTATTTTTTAATACCAAATTAATGAAATAACTTGGTTTTGATAATAGAATGCTTTGGTGGATGAAGGGTTTATGTTACAAAACACATTTTTGAGTAATTCATGTTTAAGGTTGTTTTTGTTTTGGTTTTTCCTTTTGCAGGAAAATATTACATAGCCTCTTCTTTCTCTTTTTTTGATTGTTTTGAAATATTCTGATTTTACTTTTTCTGCACATAACTCCTTCATTCAATGAACTAAATTGTATTAAAAAAAAAGAACGAAGTGACATAACCCCTTCATCCACTTAACCATTTAATTATTAATTAATTGTGGAAGTGTTATAAAGAGAATGCAGAAAAATGTCATCTTACACTACTTCACTCCTAATTTTTAATTTTTAGACAGATCATTATTAGTACAATGAAAATATTCTTTGTTGAGGTATCTAGTTTTCTTATTGTAGTGTTACTCTAAACTCACTGTTAATATTGATAACATCAATACTTTTTTACTGGATACAAACAAAGATGTATCCTGTGCATATTGGTTGCTTATTTCTTTTTTAGATGCTGATGTTGCTGAAGCTAGATTGTGTAACTATAATGGCCACCATTATTGCCCATCTTGCCATTGGAATACTCCATCTATTATTCCAGCCAGGGTTATGTTAAATTGGGATTTTGAACCTCAGAAAGTGTGTAGAGCTTCCTACCAATTAATACGTATAACTAAATCCCGACCTCTTATTACTCTTGATGAAAATTTGTACAATTTTGTTGATGAATTAGCAACTATAAAGGTGAATTTCAAATATATGCTGTGAAAATAATCATTTTTTAAATTTTTATTATTAATTCATCTTGGATCTTCAATAATATCTTTGTAAAGAAAAAACGAGAAGAATTGGGGCTTATGAAGCAGTATATTGCAACTTGTCGACCATCTTTAGAAAGTGGACTTGTCATGAGAGAACTGGAATGGAGAAGGCATTTGATACATAGTACAACAGTCTTTTCTCTTGATGATCTATGTGATATATATAATGGAACTTTTCTTTCCAAAATTGAGGCAGTGCAAGAAGTTTTAAAGAAACACATAAAAGTAGATTGTTCAGTAAGTACATAATTATGTATTTTAAATTGTAAAAATATAAATTCTTAGGTTTGAATTTATGAATGAAACTGAAATAGACTCCTGAATTCTAAATTTTTTGATATGTTTTATAATTTTCCCAATCCACTAAGATCTGTACTGAGATTTTTTTATGAACTCTTGTTCATAAAAAAAAAAAAGTAAGAAGTTTACTCATACTAAGTCAGAAGAAATTTTACCTCTTTAATTTTGTCACAGGTTATTTGCAAGAGTTTAGTATTAGTCAAAATGATTAAATAAAATATTTCTGTCATTAGTCTATAGTGACCTTTGATATTCTAGTTTTCTTTATTAGTATCATTAAACAAAGGGGCAAACCTAAGAAAATCCTTTCATGCTCTACCTTGTATCTCAAACTGTTTTTATTTAAGCCTGGTAATTCAATTGAAAATATTATACTTAAAAATGTCTAAAAGCTACCCAATTATGTAAACTCTCCTAGACTTATTATGTAAAACTTTTTGCAACAAAAAGTTTAATTTATTAGACTCTCATTTATTGGGTTGTTTCACATGAAATTCCGTTTTCAAGGTAAAGGGATTTTAGTAAAAATACAATATGAAAACAATATAATTTTATTCGAAGTATTTACCTTCTTTTTCTACACATTTTTCCCAACGTGACAACAACTTTTTTTATCCCGGATTTGAAAAACTCTGAGCTTTGAAGTGAAACAAAATCTGAAAACGCACTTTTGATTTCTGCATCATTTGTAAAAAATTTTCCTCTGCAGAAGTTGTCTAAATTCCTGAAAAGGTGATAATCTGTTGGAGACAAGTCGGGAGAATATGGTGGGTGCGGAAGAACTTCGTACCCCAGCTCTTTCAATTTAAGCATGGTAAGTTTTGAAACGTGGGGTCTAGCGTTGTCGTTTAGGAGTATAGGGCCCTTCCGATTTACCAATCCAGGTTGTTTTTTTCAATAATTTTTCGTGCATTTGGCCAATTTCATTGCAGTAGGTTGTAGAGGTAATGGTCTCACCTCTAGGCAAAAAGGAATAATGTATGATTCCAGCCATGGACCACCATACTGTAACCATCAATTTTTTCGGGTGCAAATTTGGTTTTGGCATTTGTCCTGGGCTTTTGTCGATGTCTAACCACTGCCCTGACTGACGCTGATTGTCATAAGCAATCCAGCTGCAGAACGACCTAGTTTAAACTCATAAAAAAATATTACACGAAAATCGCGTGTTTCCATGTTCATATTTGAAGGTATACTAAACAGTGTGTAATTGATTGGGAAGCTAATGTTTATAAAAGAAAAGTAGAGGATTAGTAACTGCTTGATTATGATATGTGAACTTTGGAAGTAAACAACAGAGACTCGCAAAATCCTCTATGTATTTCAAATATTATAAAATCGGACATTTCATGTGAAACAACCCAATAATATTGGACTCCCTGGGAACTATCCACCACAACATGCATGGTGCATAGGATGGACCAATGCAATTTATAGTTATTAAATATGTAGCAATTTATCTGATTCCTGATTCTATGTGCATGTATGTATATGAATGTGTGATGGGTAATAGTAGTAATAATTGTAGAAAGAGTGAAAAGGGAGATAGAAAAAAAATAATAAATGGGAAAAAAAGGGAAAGGAAATAAGAAGAAGAACGAGATATGCGAATATATATCTCTCTTTGGCTGTGGATCAACTTTGGGGTCTACACTTCTGGTGCATACCCAGCCTCTTTATAGTGGATACCTTTAATTGAGGGAAAAACCTGGAGGTTGAGCATGATTGCTGACCACATCACCTCCTTTATAACATTTGGTCACAAAAGAATACTTTCATACCAGGTATTGAACCCAAGACCCTTTATGGGTTATAGCGAAATAGGTTTTTTTTGTATTGAATTTGTATTTACATTTTAATCTGTATATCTATCTGCCTATCTCTCTCTCTCTCTCTCTCTCTCTCTCTCTCTCTCTCTCTCTATATATATATATATATATATATATATATATATATATATATATATATATATATATATATATATATATGTATTTATATATAGTTACGCCCCTCTTGTGGTATTAATAACAGGTGGTTAACAATAGGCAAATAATTCCTAAACTAATTTAAATTAATATATTGATTTACTAGGAGATAATTAATCTTTACCACTTTATCATTGAACCAAAATATCGAGGATAATTAATAATTAATAGCAAATGTTCAAGGCAACAAACAAAACAAAATTTATTATTGAATTTTAAAATTATATAAACAATTATAAACATTTAATTAACGAACATTTACAAATTACACTTTATGAACATTACAATAATACAAGCAGTAAAATGATCAAATTTGATTATGATTTTGTTAAAATAAAACTAATTGATTTTTTTATTAATGAAACTAAGTTGACTAGTTGAATTATATGACTTCCGCATAAGATATGATTTTCTTAGGTCAATACCTTCTATTGCAACTGTTGCAATCCTTATAACTTTAAAATATATCTTGAGATCAACTTCTTTTAGAGAGTAACCGCCTCTGATGGGAGCTGACTGCGATAACTTTTCCAGTCGGAATCTTACAGCAGACTGACTCTTTTTCCTTTTCTTGCCGCTCCTTCGAGTCAGAGAGCGCTAGTGAGATTGATACGTGCAGATGGTTTGATTCATTCTTCCTAGAATTTTAGAAGGCGGCTTACAGCTTCCTTTTGTCGGCCTTTATTCTTTCGCTGTTAAATTTCTAAAGCCCGTACACCGATTCATTTTGAAACTTAGGCGAATAAAACATAACTTAACAAAATTTAGGACATCTCAATATATATATATATATATATATATATATATATATATATATATATATATATATATATATATATATTGCCCAAACTTCTGTTTGGTATTCCAGTATGGGAAGCAGCTGCCTTAAAACCGATTAATCTGAGAAAATTGCAGAGAGTTCAAAGGCTAATTGCATTAAGAATTATCAAAGCTTTTTATAATGTATCATATGACACTGCATGTGTACTTGCAGGGTTGATACCCATTGAGTTTAAAATAACAGAGACTTCAACAATTTATAAAATTAAAAAGCAAGGACTATCTTTTAGAAATATTCAGGCTGATGACATTGAACTGGAACTGACACCAAAATATTGACTACATCCATCCTCTCACGCAAAATTAGTACAATACTTAGATGAAATAGAACCAAACGACATGAACAGTACAGACATATACACAGATGGTAGCAAAACTGAACAGAATACAGGCTGTGCCTTAATAACCTTAGAGAAACAAGAAAAACGACACAACGACCAATATCGATATGCTCAAACAATCAAGCAGAAAAATTAGCTGTTTTGAAAGCCACCGAATACATTCAACGAACTAAAAACATGACAAAATCTTTCAACATATTTACAGACAACAAAATAGTGACAGACTCTATAAAAAACCCCGACATACATAACCCACTCGTAAACAAAATTAGACAGAATTTCCATCAACTAATAAATGAGGAAATATCAGTTAAATTAATATGGATCAAGGGGCATGCTGGGATTTATGGAAATGAACTGGCTGATGAACTAGCTAAATCTGCATCGTAAAACGATTCTTTACCTTTTGAATCCTCTCAAATGACTATTTCATACATCAAGAAAACTTTAAGAAACAACACAATAAGAAACTGGCACTTACGCAGGCAACAATCATACTAAGGACGACCAGTCCACAAGTTTATACCAGACGTTAATATAGGAAACTACCACAAACTAAAAAGTTAACATTACAAACTTACACAATTTCTAACAGAGCATAGACCTACCAAATACTATTTTAAACGTTTTCACCTTTCGGAAAACGAAGCATGCCACTGTGACGGACAAACAACACAAACATTTAATCATATATTATATAACTGCCCACCTTTTTACAAGGACAGATTTTTTTAATCAAACCTATAATAATTAGTGGAGAACATTGGCCAATGTTGGAAAAGAATCTATTAAAAAACTATATTTCTGAATTGAAGAAATTTGTTCAAAGCATTGAACTTTAAAAAGAAGATCACAGAGCATATATAAACATCAACTTTTGGTGTATTTTAATTTGGTTTTATTTTAATTTTGTTTTGTTTTATTTTATTTTATTTTTTATTTTTATCTTATTTTATTTTTTATTTTTTATTTTGTTATTTCATTAATTTAGTATCCTTTTTTTTTTTTTTTTTTTTTTTTTTTTTTTTTTTTTTTTTTTTTTTAGGATTTTCGTTTCTATAAAATAATTGACGATAATGTAATTATTTAAATTTTATATTTGTAATGAGCTAAGCACACAATATGCTTGCATGCATGGGATGTGCTCAATTTTCAATAAATGACTCTTTCGTAGGGTTACTATGGTTACTATACTAAAAAAAAAAAGAAAAGAAAAACAAAATATATATATAAATGTGGGTGAGTGTCTCTTAGTGTAAAAAAAAAAAATTGGGTGAAACTAGATCAAAAATGTTGCAAAATGCCGCTGACCTCACCTTTCTATTCTAATCCGTTGCAGACATAAAATAAATCAAAGACTTTTTTGAGGAAACCTCGTTTTTTTCCATAAATGCTGTAATATCTCCATTTTGTTTAAATATTTTTCAAATTTTGACCACATTTTCAGATTTAGCATTAAATTTTCTATAATAGTTGAGTACCTATAACCTTGAATTTTACAAACTTGGTATCTAAAGAAAAAGAAACCAGAATTTTTGTTCTAAAGTACAGCTTGATCTTAACCTAATTTGGGGAAGTCACAATGTCTTATATTACTTCAACGCACACCGTTTTTCGAAAAAACTATCAACAAAACTGCTAATCCCATGAAAACTTGCAAATTTAATAAGCTTTCGAATGATGTGTTAAACGTAATGATTTTGTTTCGATTTCATGGAGAAATTTATTTTTGAAACTGAAAAAACATGGTGTTCCCAATTTTGTGGATGACATCGTGCTGTTTGCCAAAGACATCTGAGAATTGCGGGAAATGCTCTAGCATCTTCTAAAATTATGTGAAGAAATTGGTCTTTACCCTAAGTACGAAAAGACGAAACTGAAGACGAATAGAGGAAAAGAAGAATGCCAACTAAACAACTACAGTTTGGAATATGTAGAGGAGTTTATCAATCTGGGTCAGACGGTATCCTTCGCAGATAGAGGAACAAAAGAAATCCAGCGGATAATTGCACTCTATTGGAACAAGTTTTGGTCCCTCAAACATATTATGAAAGGCAATATAAGTATCGAGCTAAAAAGACGGGTCTTTGACAGTTGCATAAGACCAGCGGTTACCTATGGATGCCAAACGTAGTCTCTGACAAAAGCTCAAGAGAGGAAGATCCAGGTGTGGCAGAACAACATCGGAAGATCTATTATGAAGGTGAGGAAAAGCGGCAGGGTGAGAACTACCCAGATCAAGAAAGAAACAGGTCTCACAGACACACTCAGGCGGATAAGACTGAGCAAATGGAAGTGGGCTGGGCATCTTCATCAGTGTGAAGAAAATAGATGGTCGAAAATTGTCACTGAATGGACTCTGTATGACTAAAAAAGAGGAAAAGGGTGCCCAAAGAAAAGGTGGAGTGACACGTTCAAACTGGCTGGTAGGACCCCTCTGGTGGAGAGCTGCTAGGGACGTTTGGAAGAAGATGTGGACCGAATTCACATCCCAATAGGGCCAGTCACCCCGGGAAGTGCCGACTATTACTCCCGAAAGGGAAGGCCTATGCATGTAAAAAAGGAAGAAAGGAAAGAAAATGTATATCATTTATGTTTGTAGAACAGAAGCTCTAAACAAAAAGTCAATATTTTTATTTTATATTTTTTTTCTTTTCTCCTGTTTATATTTTGAATATTTATTTTTGAATCTGTATACAATTTCTTTTGCATAAATAAAAGGCTATTTTCATGACATAGTAATGTATAAATAAATGTAATAACATAATATCCTTTGATCTGGTGTCGCTTTATTGACAGTTTTCCTTTATTTTCTATTAAACAATAATTTTTTTCTTTGATTTTTAATCCAATGAAGAGTTTATGTTTAAAATGCACATTTTCATTAAGGGATTGTCATAATGTTTTATGTTGCATATTTTATTTATGCATTTACACAAGTAACTGATTTGTATGCCAAATGAGAAGACCATGTTTTTTCGGTTTCAAAAGTAAATTTCTCCATGAAATTGAAACAAAATTATTACGTTTAAAATATCATTCAAAAGCTGATTAAATTTGCAAGGTTTTGTGAGATTTGCAGTTTTGTTGATAGTTTTTTCGAAAAACGGTGAGCGTTGAAGTAATATAAGACATTGTGATTTCCCCAAATAAAGTGAAGATCAAGCTGTTCTTTAGAACAAAAATTCTGGTTTCCAAAAATTCTGGTGGATAATTGACGACATCATCTTGGTTAATTGCGCAACCAACTGATTTGTATGTCCTTAATTCACCGGCAATTTCATTCTGGATTTTGAAATTTATTTCATCTACACCAGTTTTTTTGGCAGCTAATATAGCGCGTTCACTCAACCAAAAATGATCTCTGTAATTTTGAGCGAAGTTTGTGAACACCTTTTCTTTAAGCTCAGTTTTGGATTCTGTAAACTGACAAAAATTGATAGGAAATGTAATGCAGCCTGTCATAACTTCTACATGGATTTTACCATTACCAATGTCAATGAGTTGTTTTGAAAATATTTCTCCAGATCGATCATTTTGTAATTCGACACGCATATTCTTGCCCAAATTTAGTATCTTAATTTTTCCCCACAAAATGGAGGACTTCATACATTCATTCAGTTCATCCGCTGGTGTAGTCTGTGGAATAACTGGTAATGTTTGACGAAAATTTCCTGCTAACAAAATCATAGCTCTGCCGAATCGGTTTTGGTTATTTCGCAGATCTTTCAGAGTTCTATCTAATTCCTCCAAATACTTTTTATGTACTATCGTGCATTCATCCCATACTATCAACTTGCATTGCTGTAAAACCTTTGCCATTGCAGAGTTCTTCGAAATGTTGCAAGTCGGAGTTTCGTTGCTTTGAATATTCAATGGTAATTTTAGCGCTGAATGGGTTGTTCGAGTGCCTTCCAACAATGTAGCTGCAATACCTGAAGAAGCAAGTGCGAGTGCAATTCCATTCTGTAAGCGAATTGTTGCTAAAATCAATGAAATTAAAAATGGTCTTTCCTGTACCACCAGGAGCATCCAAAAAGTAAAACCCTCCAGTTCCATCATTTACAACTTTCATTAGTGTATCAAAGACATGCTTTTGTTGATGGTTCAACAGCGGAACATATACTCAAACCGATTCTCTTAAAGCATCGAGAGCGAACAGTTTTTCTCGTTGTAACTCTTGATTAAAAGCGTCGTGCATTGGGCGATTAGGCGCTTTCGAATTGTTCCAGCCGTTTTCCAGTTTTACGCTTAGCAACACATTTGGCGATTCATTTTTATTTATATAGATAAGAACCTTCCTTGTGCCTTAACAAAAACGTTTAAAATAGTTAGCTGAATTAGTCCACACGTTCTCGAGTTTTACGCTTAGAAACACTTTTGGCAAATCATTTTTATTTATATAGCTAAGAACCTTCCTTGTGCCTTAACAAAAATGTTCTAAAAAAAAAAATAGCCAAATTGGTCCAGACAGACGTTCTCGAGTTTTACGCTTAGCAACACATTTGGCGATTCAGTTTTATTTATATAGATAAAAACCTTCCTTGTGCCTTAACAAAAACGTTTAAGAAAAAATCAGCCGAATTGGTCCAGACGCTTTCGAGTTTTACACTTAGAAACACATTTGGCGATTCATTTCTATTTATATAGATTAATCGTGTTATTTCATGATCTATTGCTCAATCTTCAGGAGCTATTTCATGCTCAACCTCCAGGTTTTTCCCTCAATTAAAGGTATCTACTATAAAAAGGCTGGGTATGCACCAGAAGTGTATCCAGGCCCCAAAGTTGATCCACAGCCAAAGAAACATAAATTAAATGTTTTCACTTTAGCAGTGCTCGAACTCGGACCCGGAGCATAGAAGCTGTCTATAAATTTTATATAAAATAATTAAATGTAAAAACTTTGCTCTATACATAAAGGTATTTGTGGATCGGACGAGTTGTTTTGGAGTTGAAGGAAGAGGCAAAAAACTTGGATTTCATAACAGTACGGCTTTTTTAGCTTCCAGGCATGTGTATTTTACGGAACTTGATCAAAATTTCGTATGTAGGGTTTAATCGTTAATTTAAGCAGCTTTTAGATGGAATAAATAAGTTATGGATCGAGCTAACAGTTTCGGAGTTATACGTGTGTTCGCACATACCAAATCTATTGAAGAATTAAATACAGACATTTCTCTTACACGAAAAAAAAAAAGGTTACAATAAAATTATATAAGTTATACAAGTTATTTTAAAACATAAAGTTAGCTACAATATAAATAAATAACAACATGCGTTAGAATAATTAAATACATATAATTACAAAATTTGGAGGAGGTAGGGAACTATTTACAATGTTACTGATGGATATGCTATTGGTATCTAGTACTAAAGTATAACAATTCTAGTACACAACTGGCCTGTAACAAGATGAAGAGATCATTTGTCCATTTATATATTACACCAAAATACGGACTTCCTTTTTTGTACTTGCTTCTGGGAATACCACCAGTTTTGGAAAATCCCTCCCAACCTGAACCTTGTTTTTTTTCTTCAAAATTCCGCAGGTCAGTTGTAACATTGTAAGTAATTTTCTACTCCTCCATATTTTGTAATTATATGTATTTAATTATTTCAACGCTTGTTGTTACATATTTATATTGTAGCTAACTTTATGTTTTAAAATAACTTTTATAACTTATATAATTTTATTGTAACCTGTTTTTTTTTTCACTGTAAGGTATGGTTATGAGAACAATATAGTCACAATTTTTTTTTTTTTTTTTTTTTTTTTTTTTTTAGCGTATGAGAAACGTCTGTATTTAATTCTTCATTACATTTGGTTCAGCAGGATTTAAATTAGTTCTTGACTAAGCCGATTATTAATAAATAAATAAATAGGTCTCAAGATAGGTTTACACAAAAAATAAAAACATAGATCTAGTTTACTTTGAGATATTTATGGGTCAGTCTTAGTAAGTCTAAAAGTTGATGAGGTCATGCTAAATAAAGACTCAATTAACTTTTAGACCCACCCACTGGACTTTAGTGAAGTATAATACATGTAATCATTATTTTATTTATTTATAGGTGTGTAATGGAAGAGGATATATTTGTGAATTATGTGAAGAGAGTACAGTGATATTTGGTTTTGATAGCAATACATACACTTGTACAAAATGTGAGACTGTAAGTCACAAGTCCTGTTGGAACATTAAGAAAACATGTAAAAAATGCCTGCGTCTTGAACAGAAGCTGGAAGTGGAATAAAATTATTTATTTGTTCATATTTATGTACATATTAAAATTTCTTTTTTAAAAATAAAGTTTATACATGTGTATATGCCAGAAAAATATATATGGTATCATCCCTCATTCTCTGGGTGAAACTAAATTTCTTTTTAGAATCTTTTTTGTCAACAATGATTGTTAATAATTCCTCATTAACAGAGGTAATTATGGTTCAGATTTTGATTAGGAAATCATTGTTTGAATTAGTACCAACTATTCTTTGGAGTCTAATATTTTGGGTCTTTGACAAAATTTTATTTTCACATTCATTTGAATTTTTTTTTTATGCTAGAGTAAATTAATTTATTTTATTAACAAAGCTGAGCAAATTTGCAATAAATTTGGTTCTGTTAATTTTTTGTTCAGATCAATACTTTTAGAACTGTGGAGGACGAAAAATTGGATAACTTAAAGCGGTAAGTCGGACTTCTCGTTTGTCGGTACTCTTTTGGCTGTAACTCCGAAACTATTTTTCTGATCTAAAATTTATTTTTTTCATCTGAAAGCTAGTTTAATTTACTGTATGAAGTTTCGATCAAATAAAACACCCATACCTGCACGCTGAGAACCCCATACTATTGTGAAATCCTTATTTTATCGCTGCATGTCTTGCTATAACTCTAAACATATTTGTCCAATACCAAATTTCTTATTTCTATCTCAAAGCCACTTTAATTATCCATCAGGTCCTCTATATGACACTTTAAATGTGTGACAATATATGGCACGCTAAATTTGTTAAATGTTTGGCACACATGGCAGTTTTGATATGTGCAGTGGGCTGGCGTGGTTATTTCACGAAATTAAACAAAATATCATATGTAGCACCTAATAGTTAATTTAAGTAGCTTTGAGATGTAAAAAATAAATTTGGGATCGGACAAATATATTTGGAGTTATAGCAAGAAATGTGCCGATATCTTCGGATTTAAGGGAGAGAGGGGGTGAAAGTCGTATGTTCTTAGCTGTCTGATCTCGGAACTCGGAAAACGTTACTTTTAGCACATATAAACATAAAAAACCAAAGAAATTTTTTTAAAAATGTCATTTTACTCCTCTCTTTTCCATAACGCATTTTTGGAGCTATGGGAGAGGGAAAAATAGAAAAGTTCTTACTTGAGGTAAGTCGCAGTTTTCCGGAATAACACGTTTGCCGGTACCCATTTGGCTATAACTCCGAAACTATTTGTCCGATCCAAATTTCTCTTTTTTCATATGAAAGCTGGTTAAATTTACTATAATAACTCAAATATTAAATTTTCACTTAGTCCCGTAAAACACCCATAGCAGAATATTGAGAAACCCGTACTGTTGTGAAAAACTCGTATTTTTCGGTACATTTATCACAATAACTCCGGAACTATTTCTCCGATTCAAAATCTATTTTTTCCACCTGAAAGCTGTTTAAATTTTCTATGAGATCCTATATATTTTTATTTAATTCCGGGAAATGCCTATGGCAGCCCATTGAACATGTCAAAATCGTCACATTTTGCCAAAACATACACATTTAGCGTTTTGCCTTGGGTATTACACGGAATTTAATCAGAAATACGTATTTTGGTTTAATAGTAAATTTAATCAGCTTTTAGATGGAAAAAATATATTTCGAATCAAATAAATAGTTTTGGAGTTATAGCGATAAATGTTTCGAATAAAAAAGTGAATCCCGAAATAGTGCGGCGTACTAAGCGTGCTGTCATGGGTATTTTTCGGCACATTTATCACAATAACTCCGGAACTATTTCTCCGATTCAAAATCTATTTTTTCCATCTGAAAGGTGGTTAAAGTTGCTATAAGACCCATTATATTATTTTCAACTACAAAAATCTAAAGAAATGACTGCTGGATATTGTTCACCACCTTTAGCTCTAAATGTGACAAAAAGTCTTCCTCAAAATATCTTCTGGTTTTGGGGAGAAAGGGGGTGAAAGTCGTATGTTGTTGGCTGTCTGATCTCGGAACTCGGAAAACGTTACTTTTAGCACATATATACATAGAAAAGTAAAGCAAATTTACAAAAAATGTCATTTTATTCCTCTCTTTCCCATATCAAAATTTTAGAGCTATGGGAGAAGGAAAAATAGATTTTTCACTTGAGGTAATTCGCAGTTCTCCGGAATAACACGTTTATTGGTACTCATTTTGCTATAACTCCGAAACAATTTGTCCGATTCAAATTTCTCTTTTTTCATTTGAAAGCTGGTTAAATTTACTGTAATAACTCAAATATTAAAAATAAATTTTGATCTAGTCCCGTTAAACACCCATAGCAGAATATTGAGAAACACGTACTGTTGTGAAAAACACATATTTTTCGGCAGATTTATCACAATAACTCCGGAACTATTTCTCCGATTCAAAATCTATTTTTTCCATCTGAAGGATGTTTAAATTTACTATAAGACCTTTTATTTTATTTTGATTGAATTTCGTGAAATGCCTATGACAGCATGCTGAGTACACCGTACTATTTCGGGATTCACTTTTTTTTCGGAACATTTATCACTATAACTCCAAAACTATTTGTTTGATTCGAAATATATTTTTTCCATCTAAAAGCTGATTAAATTTACTATTAAACCAAAATACGTATTTCTGATTAAATTCCGTGTAATACCCAAGGCAAAACGCTAAATGTGTATGTTTTGGCAAAATGTGACGATTTTGACATGTTCAATGGGCTGCCATAGGCATTTCCCGGAATTAAATAAAAATATATAGGATCTCATAGAAAATTTAAACAGCTTTCAGGTGGAAAGAATAGATTTTGAATCGGAGAAATAGTTCCGGAGTTATTGTGATAAATGTACCGAAAAATACGAGTTTTTCACAACAGTACGGGTTTCTCAATATTCTGCTATGGGTGTTTTACGGGACTAAGTGAAAATTTAATATTTGAGTTATTATAGTAAATTTAACCAGCTTTCATATGAAAAAAGAGAAATTTGGATCGGACAAATAGTTTCGGAGTTATAGCCAAATGGGTACCGGCAAACGTGTTATTCCGGAAAACTGCGACTTACTTCAAGTAAGAACTTTTCTATTTTTCCCTCTCCCAAAGCTCTAAAAATGCGTTATGGAAAAGAGAGGAGTAAAATGACATTTTTTTTTTAATTTTCTTTGGTTTTTTATGTATACCATATATGTGCTAAAAGTAACGTTTTCCGAGTTCCGAGATCAGACAGCTAACTACATACGACTTTCACTCTATCTCTCCCCTAAATCCGAAGATATTTTGAGGAATACTTTTTATCACATTTAGAGCTAAAGGTGGTGAACAATATCCAGCACTTAGATCTTTTGATTTTAGGAGTTGAATCTTCGATGCTAAATTTTGTACTATATCAGTGATACAAGTAAACCATAAATTATTATAGCAGAAAAATGCACTTTAGAAGTAATAACCTAAAAATAAACGTTATTACATTGTTGCTGCATTTCAACTGAATGACTTCTCATGATCATGAACAGCAGTATATACATTTGTGCACCTCAGCACGGCCCTGCTAGGACTGGTGCACCGGTGTCCACTACTCGTTTAACGCTCTTTATGAAGCCATCGTTTTAATGTTATGAGGCACATCATTTTAAAGCTAATTACATTATCTATAAGTTTTGTTTAATACTTTTCTTTCCAAAACGTAATGATAAAAATCTATAATTTGTTGAAGTTACTTTTTGTTTTTTGTAGTGGCAGTTTTCCCATTATGATTAAGTATTACGGCGAAAATAAGCTATCTATATAAAAAGTGTATATAACATAGTTTGTTTGTAATATTGTTAGGAGTAATATAAAAAAAAGAACACTCCGATAGCATAATTAGGTTTCGAGCTGTCGGCATATAACCAGAGTTCCGTACTTGAAATGTTGCTGAAGGGGTGGGGGTCGAGACTTTGTGTTTTTTTAGTGTATACTTTATGTACTAACACCCTGCAAAAATTCAGCTTTCCCCTAATTAGTTGCGACAAAGCCTAATTTCTTGCCTCCATTGACTGGGCTATTACGGGACTGGATCAAAACTTCATATTTAGGGCCTGACAGCAAATTTAACCAGCTTTCATTTGAAAAAATATAAATAAATTTTAGATCAGACAAATAGTTTTGGAGTTATAGCCGAAAGAGTACCGTTAAAGGTGTTATCGCGGAAAAGTGAGACTTAACGCAAATTAACTATCTTTACGTCTTCCGCAGTTCTAAAACTATTGATTTGAGCAAAAAAATGATGAGGACCATTCTTTTTTTGCTTAGCTTTAACAATGTATAGAATAAAAAATGTGCTGAAAGTAACGGTTTTCGAGTTATTGTATTAAACTGCTAAAAACACAATTTTCAACTTTCCCTTCTCCCCTGATCAAACCCGACGCTACTTCGAAGAAACCATTTTACTACCTTTAAGACTAGTTCGCATTATGCTAGTAGCTGAATGTGTCTGAACACTAAAAATTTACTCGAGTAGGTTAGTAAGGAATTTAGTTTAGTCGATTCATTTTACTCTATTCTTCTCGGGCGAGTAGCATCCCCCCCCCCCCCCCACGCGTCCAGGCTCACTGGCGCACCAACTAAACAATTAAAGTTCGAACCAGTTGCGTTTAGTCGAGTTCATTAGCAGTAAACATGCTTCGCTGGAGTGAAGAAACAACTTCAATTTTTTTTTCCAAATATCTTGAACATGAATGCTTGTAGAATATTAAGTCTTTCCAATGCTAATTCCTTGAAAAGACAATTAGTAGCTCCTAGTTTGTCTCTTCTATCGATCCATTTTCGTATCCATAGCTTCTTTTTATCAACCACACAAATTTCCTTATCTACCTCTTCTAAAATCGCTGTTAAGATTAACTTAATCAGTTGATTTACTTTATTGCGGTGTAGACTGTTCATCTTACAAAACACCACTCACTTGTAAACTGTACTGGAACTAAACTAAACACGAAAGTGTATGTGCGAACGATTTTGGGGCAGTAGCGAGTAATTTAGCCACTAAATTACTTGCTACTAGACTAAAATACTAGCATAAGCGAACTAGCCTTTATAGGTAAGGGTGATGAACAATTACACTGGACAACAAAATTTAACTTTTTGTCTGCTAAATGAATTACAATGGCTGTTTCTTTTAGAATTCGGTGCTATGATTGCAAATTTGAAAAGTATTTTTGTCTCAGGGGCAAGGATTCAAAATAAAAAAATAATATAGTGTTAAAACAAGCAATTTTATTTATCAGCTTTCATACCGTAATTTAAATCAAAATGTAGCCTTTGATGATTTCCTGCTGTATTTTGCGGCTGGTACATCTCTTTTCAAAGATCAACATTAGTCAGCTAACATATTTGGATTTCACTTTCCCTTGTATCGTTTCTCCAGAGTGGATATCTCTTGATGGAATCGCTCACCGTGTTCATCACTTACAGCCCCAAGATTTTCAGGTAAGAAATCCAATGCGAGTCAAGAGACATATTACATCCTAAAGCCTTATAATTTTGTAGAATATCATAAACTAGCTCTCTGTAGTTTTCTGCTTTTTTATTTCCAAGAAATTCTTTCACAACATTTTTAAAAGAAATCCAATCTGATTTTTCGGCTCCATTCAAACATTCCTCAAAGTACCCTTCTTCATAAGCTCCCTTATTTGTGGACCAACAAATACACCTTTTATTTTCGCATCACTGATCCGAGGAAATGTGGTTTTTTAATATAGAAATCCAGGGCCTTAACAAAATTTTTCATCAAACCGAGTTTGATGTGCAATGGTGGAAGATAAACGTCATCTGGGTTTACTAGTGGTTCGAAAAGTAAATTTTTTCTCTAGGCACAAGATTTCTTTTGGGCCATTCCTTCTTTATATAATGATTATTGTGATCTCTGCTGTCCCACTCACACAGAAAACAACAAAAGTTTGTATAACCTGATTGAAGACCTAACAAAAGTCCTAACACTTTGAGGTTTTCACACACATTCTAAGAATACTTCTGGTATTGTATTTCGGACAGTAAAATCTTCATATTTTCGTATGGGCTGCATAGGCAATGGGGATTGAGGGCTTGCCATTGTCTATATGAAGGAGAACGGCTTTTAAACTAAGTTTGGAGGAATCCATGAACAGCCTTTGTTCTTTAGGATTATGATTATATCCTAATTCACCCATTAATGCATCAATATCTGTGCAAAATGTTAAATGAACTGTTACAGAGAAAAATCGATGGAGATCTTGATCCCGTAGGCGATATGTAGATATTTTAGTTAGAGCCTGTTGAAATTTGTTGGCTAAACATACTTTAAGAGTTCAGACGACTTATTTGTTATCTATATTGCATCCAATATTATCGTGCTTTGGTGGTGAACTTTATTTAGAGCAAAAAATATATAATCAAGGCACGTTCATAGCTATGAAATATCACTTTTTTTTCTAATTTATTTTTTTTTACAAAATTTAAAATTATAAAAACTCTGAGCCAACTTTGATGGTCATATTGGGAATTACCATAGCAAAATACTTATGAGACAGCCACATTTACCCATTTAACAAAAATACTGTTGACCAGTGTTATCAGTTAGTCAGACCTTTTTATTTTTGGTTCGAATGCTAATTTCCCTGTACTATAATAAACATATTAGTTTTAAGAATAAACATTTTATTCTTAGCAATAAATGTCGTACAGTTGAGAATTGGTTTTGAAATCTAAAACTACATAAATCACCATAAGAGGCAGCAAAAGGCAGATAAATTAGGTATCAAAATAATTGTGAAGAAATGTATGATTTATAGTTAAAGTATAAACAAACATTTTTTAGTTGTTTTTTTTTTCAAATTAATACCAAAGTTTTTTTTTATAATTTTTTTACGTTATCGTAAAAAAATAGAACTGAGCTGTTGTTACACTGTTGGTCTAAGTTAGTGAATAGAAACTGACAATTTAATAGGTGAAAAGAGGAATAAAAAGCTTTAATTAATAATATGGTAATCGCCAAAGTAAATATATACTATCCGAACCTGGTATTTATTTGTATCAACAATTCTAGTTAATCCTTGGCTTCGAGCCTTTGTTTTTATATTGAAATTGTGATGTTTTTTTCTGTTCTAAGGCTCTAACATTTATATATAATCTCTCTCAAAAAAAAATGTTTTCAAACATCATTTTTCTCAGTTTTGGACAAAGCTCGTGACAGTGTGCAGCGTACATAAACTGATGGAAAAAATACGTATAGTTTATGACATTCTCTCCAACAAGAGTAATCAGAAAGAAAGTAAACAATTTCGAGAAAATTAAAATCTACAATTGTAACTCTAGGAAGAAAAAACACAAATGTAAAAAAGAAAAAAAAAGTAAAAGATGATTGATAAATCATCATTAAATACTTTGTTCACAGATTAAATTTGCCCATTATTCTACTTCAGGCCGACTTTTAGGAAAGTTGTGGCATCGAAGAAACCAGGCGCAGTTTTAAGGGAAAAAAATACAAATTTCTCATCTCCTTATTCAAAAACTTTTTACTCATATCTGCATCTTGCATGGGATGATTTAGTACAAAATTTAACGAAGAATATTTCCCATAATAATGATGGTTAAACTAAAACAACAACATTGTAAAGTAGAAATAACTGAAACAAAATCCTAAAAAATAGCGATTGCTGTGGGGGAGGAATTTATTTGACTTCATCACGTATTTTTCCATTATTTCATATCTTTATAAATTATTTCCGTGATTTTTTCTGAGCTGACTTTACTGCTATAGGATATTGGAAAACAGTTGAAAAAGCAAAACGATGGAACTGATTGATTAAGGTGTCAAAATGTCTGACAAAAACTTATTTACTCGTTCTATTGTTTGTTATTTGATAATAATGTATATGTAAATAAATATTGTTTTATTCACTATTGCAGAAAATCAGATAAAATATTTCCTACTTACTTTATCAGGAGAATGTGGAGGGGAGTTGCTTAGCTGCCAAGTCTTCAGTTCTTACAAGCTAACTATTAATGTAAGTCCACCGTCACATAAATTTAAATAAGTTTATTGTTCGTCACATAAGAAGATAAGTTAATTATATTACTACTTTCTTTTCGATAACAGTATTCCAAGTCTAATGGCTTGCAAGTGCGTAACTTTTTCATTCATATTTATTTAAGTTATAATACTTAATTTAAGGAAACATACTTTAATTATAAGTTTTTCATCTGAAATATTACCCGTACCAAAACATGATCCACTCTGAAACTGGTCACAACTCCCTTTAAATGAGCCTTTGGTGAAAGACCAAAGAGTATATTATGAATTCAAAAAAATTGCCATTCCCAGTGATATTTTCTTTACGTTTATGTTAAACATATAAAAAGTAAGAAAAAAAATCAAATGCATGTTGGCCCTAAACTCTCTGCAACTTGTTGCAGCTAATTGTCAAAAGAATGAGTTTGAAACAAATTTAAAACAAAACTATTGAGAATATATATCTGGTCATGTAGACAAAACTTTGGATTAATTTTAAACTTATCTAATATTTCTACTAATTCGAAAATATTTATGGATATCTTTATATTATATATTTATATGTATAGCAAGATTGGAATTCCGCGTCTTATTACTATATGCCCTAATATGCTCCTTTAATTTAGTATATCTTATATCCATCAATGCCTAAAAGAATGGTAACGGTTCGGATCGGCGACACCAACCCCTAAACCCGCTCAGAATACCTTTTATCGATTCTAACCTTGTTCCGATTTATTTCGATGTTCGGAAGGACGGGTTATCCTACATGTTACCAACCTGTTCTAGCGAGGGTATGAAAGTTAGGATAAAATCCTACATTTAAAATTAAATTAAAAAATACAAAAACATTATCATCCATTAACCTTTATCTAAAAATAAAATAGAAGCTTGACTAAAAAGCGGACTGCAGCACAATGTCGATAATCCGGCCCTTCAATAGTCAGACACTCCTAGTAACCCGCCGTACTAGAACCATAGAGTATTGTTTATCATAGAGCTGAGAAGCTGCCGGTGGACGCAGGGTGGGGGAATGCTCCAAGCCAAGGGAAGGTGAGAGCCAAGTAGGAGGGCTCCTAGCCTCTTCACCTCCCCTTTGCAAATTAACCGAAAAACAAAATTTTCTTCTTCATTCTGAGTAATGTTTTGCTTATTAGGTATTTTTACTTTTATTAATAAACTTATCACTAGATTCAACACATAAATAAAGGGTTTAGGCTTTAAAAGGAGCAATAAAAGGCATTAAATAATTGCTATTATCACATTATTTTATTACTTAGAATTAAGGCTTTTAATAAAAATACAACAATAGAAAACAAATGTTTACAATATATAATTGAGGTATCAAGCCTACATGCTTTTAAAAACATGAAAATTTGTAAAAATAGATTAACATAATAAGGAAAATTAAAAAATAAATCTCTATAAAAAACATAAAAAATAAATATACATATATAGACATACAATTTATAATAAGTAAATAAAATGAATCATTTTAATAAATGGTAGTTGTTTGGATCGGCGACACCAACCCCTAAACGCGCTCAGAATACCTTTTATCGATTTTTACCTTGTTCCGATTAATTTCGATGTTCTAGTCGCTGCTTTTAGAGGGGGAAGGTTACTCTCCTACATTTACTGAGGAACTCTAAATCCCTGTTCAAAGTAATATTAACTTCGTTAACGGTCGGGTTAAGAGGAGGCAGCAAACTGGCTAGACCCGCGCTACACCGACCAGTTCACCGACCAGTTCGATGCCTTCTGTTAACGAATAACTCATATGGCTGTCCTATTGAAGAAAACCGATAGGTCACGTGATTAATAACGCCAACAAGAACTGTCGCAGTGGGTTGTGACGCTCCTAGCGGCCGTGGTTCGAACCTAAAACAGAAATTCGTGATCATAGTCACTTCACTTTCAGTTTACATTTATCGATAGCTCTTTCCTATAACCTCACATGTAAACAATCACTTCTACAGTTTCAACTTGGATTGTGTTGTTTAGTGTGATATATTGAATTAGATATCTTTCATCTTCTTCTTAAATGAAAATAAGTGAAACAAAAGTTAACAAAATGAATTTCATAAAAGATTAAGTGTTTTATCAATTCATGTTTTCTTATTCCCTCTTATCTAATGTGTAAAAGTGTAACAAAACTTAAGAACATTAATTTGTAGATGGATTTGGTGTTTTATATATTTTTATTTGTTGTATCAATTGAAGTGATAAAATTTCAGTATCCATATTTTGTGAATAGATTCTTTGTCATCCATAATACTTATTGTCCTAAAGTGTAACAGATTGTATAATGTAAATAAGTGAAACAGAAGTTAACAAAATGAGTTTCATAAAGGATTAAGTGTTTTATCAATTTATGTTTTCTTATTTTCTCTTCTCTAATGTGTAAAAGTGTTACAAAATTTAAGAACATTAATTTGTACATGGATTTGGTGTTTTATATATTTTTATTTGTTGTATCAATTTAATTTAAGTTGTATAATTATTTCAATAAAACATACCGATCTAAAAATAAAAAAGTATATCATAGGTTTCATATTTCCACTTCCCTTGAGAAAACATAGCAGAAATTAACATCATAACTTTCAACAAGGATTCTGTCTTATATTATATAATCCCTTATAACATGGAGAATGGACAATGTGAAAATAATCACTGATTAAGAGGTAAATGGCATATTATATAATTGTAAAACTAGTGGTGTAATGTTATAGATTAATGTATTTTTAAACATTTTTATAAGCCTGATGATGTAGCATTTTCTCCGAAACATGTAGCTACAAATGTTAAATAAATAGGAGTTGTATGAAATAAATACTTAAGGATTCTGTCTTTTAAATATTTATAATTTGTTATTTACACTTTCCTCACATAACAAAGTTTACCAAGAATTAACATTACTGGTGGTTTAGCATTATATTAATTTTCATTTAATATAAAATTAATTCAAAATTGATTTAGTGTCTTATATTTTGACATTTTCTTATTTCCCCTTCATTATTTTCTTATTTCACGTTTTAATATCATAAGGTAAACAGAAGTTAATATTACTTTGAACAGGGACTTAAAGTTTCTCCGTAAATAAATGATAATAACCTTTCCCCTTAAAAAGTAGCGACTAAAACACCGAAATAAATCGGAAGAAGGTAAGAATCGATAAAAGGTATTCTCGGCGCGCGTAAGAGCTGCCTCCTCTTAACCCGACCGTTACCTTAACTTCTGTTTACCTTCTAATATTAAAATGAGAAATAAGGAAACATCGAAATATAAGACACTAAATAAATTTTTAATTAATATTAATTTAATCAACAATTAATATACTACTGAACCACCAGTAAAGTTAATTCCTGATGAACTGTCTGTCAGAGGAGTGAAAATAACAAATTATAAATATAAAAAAGACAGAATCGTTTAAATTCAGAAGTATTTATTTGGCATAACTCCTATTTATTTAACATTTGTAGCTACATGTTTCGGAGACAATGTTCCATCATCATGCTTCTAATTTTTTTTAAAACACATTAATCTATAACATTATTTCAATAGTTTTACAATTATATAGTAATGTGTCATTTACCTCTTAATCTGTGATTATTTTCACATTGTCAATTCTCCCTATTAAAAGCCATGATATAATATAAGACAGAATCCTAGTTGAAAGTGATGATGTTAATTTCTCCTATATTTTCTCAAGGGAAGTGGAAATAAGAAAACATAAAAAACCTGATATACTTTCTCACATTTATTTATAAACTGATATGTTTAATTGAATTAATTATCCAATCCGTCTCACTTTAGCACAAAAAGTAATATGGATGACAAAGAATCTATTCACAAAATATGTATACTGAAATTGAAACAACAAATAAAAATATATAAAATACCAAATCCATGTACAAATTAATGTTCTTAACTTTGTAACACTTTTACTCATTAGATAAGAGGGAATAAGAAAACATGAATTGATAAAACACCTAATCCTTTATGAAATTCATTTTGTTAACTTCTGTTTCACTTATTTTCATTTAAGAAGACTAAATATCTATATAACAAACTAAACAACACAATCCAAGTTGAGACTGTAGAAGTGATTGTTTACATGTGAGGTTATAGGAATGAACTATCGAAAAATGTAAACATGAAGTGAAGCGTAAGGATCGAACTGGTAGGTGTAGCGCGGGTCAAGCCAGTTTGGTGATGCCGCCGATCCGAACAATTACCGAAATATGATTTCCTAATTGATTCAATTAGCCAAAACTTGTGGTCATTTTCAATATCTTGACCAAAATGTGATGAGTAGATAAAAAAATTCATCTAATAACAATCAGCCATAAAATTCCTTACAAATAAATTGATATCACTGACAATTTTATTATTTCTTGAAGAGATACTTACAAATATCTTTTCACTTATGGCACATAATCTTGTAATACTGAAGATGGCCTCAACAAACTTGCACGGCTTTTAATTGAAACTAAATTCATGGCATTTAAAAACCCATGTTCATTAACAGATGTTAGTGTGTATAGGCAGTCAGCACATTTTATTTTTCTCCTCAGGCTTTTAACAACATATCCTAAAAATCAGAAAAACTAAAATTTATTTATTATAAATTTAACTTTACAATAACATTAACTTGAATAAATTAAATTATAACTTCCCGGTGAAAAGACAGATTTGTTGATTTGGTGTGTTCTCTGCAATTACGGTTTTTGCAACCGTATGCAACGCACATCGACATAATATAGTTTTTATTATACACAATAATTAAATAGTCTACAAGAAAAACAAACAACAGTTCTTTTAAACAACACTAACACAACGAAACAGTTCATAACAAAGGAAGTTTGACAACTAGACCTAGAGGTACCTAAGAGCCAGGTAGTGGGGGGACCGTTACACATCCCAGGTACCTACTTGTCCTCTCTTTGATATTCAATACTCTATGGTGAGCATAAGGTGGTGGGGGGGAGGAGAGAAGATCCAAATTTTGGCATTTTTTAATTATACCTCGGAAAAAGCGGACTCTAGAAAAATATGTTTTGAATAAAAACTAAAGCTGATTAAACTTCCTTCTAAATTGTTTCTATATATTTGCAGTAATTTCAGCGGTTTTTGATATATACGTCCATTTAAAATCGATAATTTTCGAAAAAAATCATTTTTCCTCACTTATTGTAAACATTTGCTTCTAGAGTCTCCAACGACCTTCTCTCTCCCCCACCGTTGCTTACCCCCCACTGGGGGGCCCCCAGGGGCGGAGACTTTTAGTATGTTTACCTTTTAACTACAAACGAAGTCCTGAAGTCAAAGATTATTGCATATTTCATGCACTCTACTCTCCTGATTCCAGCATTCATTGACTGGACTAATAACTGTAAAGTAGTTTGTTGGAATACTTCAAATATTCATGAACACTCTGGTCTTTAGTGCCAACCACCACCACCAGTGCGCCACTAGTCTACCAGCTGATTCACTTGTATTATTGTTTTTTGTGTAAACCTGTGTGTTCATTGTGTTTCCAATAAATGCTAACATTTGTCTTAATACTTTATATTTTGTATTCTCCTATAATCCAAAATAGTTATGAAATACGTCAACGGGATTAATAGATCTTATGCAATATAATGTTGAATTTCATATTCGCTTTACATGTGAATAAAAATATCTACAAATTCCACTTAGATTTAGGAATGAAACTAATGTATAACGTAAGAAGTAATATAGAATTAAATAGTTATTCATGAATACCTCAACTAAAAGTTGATTTTGTTCATTGATGGATAAGTATGGAAAAAATGGAAAGTTTTTGTATATCTTATGAACAAATAAAGGTTATTATTAATTTGATATTATTATTATTCATGAATCACTGGAGGCAATAAATTCGTTTAAAAGCAATCCAAATTTTTGTTTATATGATAAGATAAATATTTCCAATAGTCCTGTGATTCAATTTGTTTCTACTAGGAACAGAGAAACGGGCCAGTCATTGGGAAAAAGGTAAGCATTCTCTATTTACCTGAATATTTAGCTGATCAATCTTCCCTTTATTTTGATCACCTAACTTTTCATTCTTAGGTCTATTAGTTGCAATATGTGCTCTCTATCCCTTCCTTACCTGAGCACCAACATGCATTGATTTTTTGTCTTATATTTTTTAGTAAATTTATATAAATAGCTAAAAAAAAGGATCACGGTTTGTAGTTTTTAAAAAGAATTAATTCAATTTTTAATTTAAGAATTTAACTCAACTATATATATATATATATATTATATTTATTGATTTATTTATTTAAAATCTTCAATGGATTTGGAATCCATTCGGCTCAGCTCAAAACTATTAATAAACAGCAAACAATTTGTTGTGGGATGTCAGTTTACTATTCCTCACAGCCAAAATTTTATTTGCTTTATATACGAAGTTTGATCTCGTATTACATTCTGTATATGTGTTTTTAAAAAAAAAATCATTGAACGTTGTGTAAAATTATAATTCACATACATAGCCTTCATACAATTTGTCCCGAAGTAATAAACTTTAAAAAAAAAAAAAAAAAAAAAAAAAAAAAAAAAAAAAGTGCCAATTTAACATTGTCTAAACATTTGAATATATTTTTGTGCCTATATAATCTGCTTGTTACATTCATACATTAAAGTATATGGATAATATTCAGCATGGGCGAACTTCTTGTTTTCTTTAAAATAATAGTTTTTCTGGCAATTTGGAATGAAATAAAAAATTCTTTTAAGAATATTGAAGACATGTGGTTATTTTATTCTCTTTCAAGCCGTAAGTAAATTCGATAACTGTTTTTGCAATATAAATCATGATTCTCGCTCGGAGTTAGATAACAGATAAGATTTGTAATTCTATATCAACATCTTATTGCTTAGGTCTCTAACACTATTAGCAGAATGCTTGACAATAATCTAAAAAATAAAGTAAAACATTTTATCTCGGTTTTTAACAAACATTTTCGTTTCATAACATAAAGCACCATATGATTTATGAACAAATACAATTTTTTTCTGATAATAAATGATTGATGAAATTTATTAGGAATCTTGAGTAGACGACTCACTACTAATTGAAGGGTTTGGGGGATGAAGAGGTTATGTCACATTTAAAAAAATATCCAAGTGTTAAGCAGCAAATTATGAATTTTTCAAAACAACTAGAATAAGAGATATGAAAAATATTAAGGGGCTATGTAACATTTTCCTGGTAAAGAAAAATGTAAAAAAAAAAACTTTTAACATAAATTACTCAAAATTGTAATTTGTTATATAACTCCTTCATCCACCAAACCCTTCAATTTACACAATTGGATTAAAGCTTACCAGCATGGAAGGTTAAGACATTTCTATTAAACTTAATCAGATCTAAGAGCACGCTGGGATGTTAGGTTTGTTTATTTCGTTTAACGTCACATTATGCTGCTATGGCTAATCGGACGATGCTACGGTGGGAGACCTAAATTTTGCCTATCCAGGTATAATTAGGATAGGGATCTTTTACGAGTACCTAACATCGCACAGGCTCGGGACCCCATTTTACGTCCCTCCCGAAGGATGGCATAGCTTAGGATTTTTTACACCCTTTAAAAAATCCTAAGGTCATCTGCCGGGCTGCGAACCTGTGATTTTGGGTTGAGTAGGTTGATATGCTAACCACTACACCACCAGTGACCCCCTGGGATGTTAGGTGGGAGGTTAGGAGCTGCCAAGTTGTCAAAATCTCTGCCAGAGAACTATTCCTTCTCTATCACCAATTTAACACATTATAAAATGTTTGAGGAACATCTCAGTAGAGACAAAGAAATATTTCGGCAATTAACAAATTAAGGGAAACCATTTCTATTAATGTACATTACCCTGAAAAATTCTAGAGTACACGGTGAAAGCTGGCACAATAGTAATTATACGAGGTGGGCTGATCTAACTAGTGAAAAGTGGTTGTTTTTAAATTGTGTCTGCCAAATATAACAGTTTTCAGTGGTAAAAACAGGCAATTTTTAATTAAAAAGTGTTAATTTAAAACTGTAATGAAGAAGTAAATTAAAAATTTCGGCTTTGGCTGAAGCATCCCAAGGTATGGAGATAATAATTGGTGATACGTCTACTGGTGCCCTTAACCATGATTCATGGGACGTTGTCATCGGAAAAAAAAGACCAGCAGCTACAGCCGACCCCAGAAAAAAGGCTAAAAATGCCAGTGATATAAAATTATCAAATCAATCCTCAGAAGAAATACTAAAATACCCGAGTACAACAAAGAAATATAACTCCTATTAATAAGAAGCAACCTCCAAATTATGTAAGTGGTATTGAAAACGATCTAGTCTTTGTCTTATTTCTAGAAAAAGAGGTAGGAATTAATAATTTAACTTTAAAAATAACAAATTACTTCCGAAAAAAGCTGACTGCTACAGGAGTGCTGTCGGAAGCTTAAAACATGTGAACGCGGACAGAAAAAAAATGCCCGAATAGTTATAAAAGGTTTACACAACCCTAAACTCCTTCCATTATAAAAGATGAGTTGTTGAGAAATGGATACGAAGCAATAAATATTACAAATGCTTTTCCAACAAGAACAAAAACCCCACTACAAATTTTTTTCGCTGATATATCAAAAAATTCATACAATGAAAAAATTTATGAAATAGACTTTCTATATTATATTCATGTCAAGATAAAAGAACCAAGAAAAAAAATCGAGATATTCCACAATGTACAAGATGTCGGGGCTTTTGGCCACACGAAAAGTTATCGTAACCATCAGTCTCGGTGCGGGTCCATGAGACATCACTAAGCCAATAAACTAGAAAAACACCCGCAAAATTTGCGAATTGCGAAGGAGCTCATCCTGCTAATTACATAGGATGCCAGACCTTCAGAGAGTTATGAGCTCAACGCAGCAAAAGAAATCGTCCTCAGCCGGTGGTTCTAGAGCCTCCTCCTGAGCAGTTTCCACCTTTGCAAAAACGCCCTCTACAACAGCAGCCCAATGTTCCAGAACTGCTCTATCAAGAACATGTTCATTCAAATATTATGATACAGCCACAACAGACTTGGTCAGGCATGAATCAGATAAGTACAGTTTAGGCACCGCCTGCTAATTTTGATCCATCAGAACTTGTTTCTGCTCTAAATAATTTCAACAATCTTGTCCGACCTCTTATCAGCCTTATTACTAAATTTAACCAAGTAACACAGACCGTATGCTCCCAATATGGCCCGTAATTCTCTGACTGTGGGCAATTATCAATCCTACTATGGAATGTAAACGGACTTAGAAATTAGAATTAGAAATACAGCTCCATCACAAACGCACAAAGATAGCCTTACTGACGGAAACACATTTGACACCTCGAAATAAACTTAGCATCTCTGGATATACTTTATACAGAACAGACCATCCCGACAACACCGCACACGGAGGTACTGTCATTGCAATCAAATCGACATTAACAAATCTTTCCATTCTTTGACTCTACTCCCCAGATACAAATCACAGGAATACACTTACAGACCAAACCAAAAAAACGTGACGATAGCTACCTTCACTGCCCCGCCCCCTCCAAAGTATATAATTACAGAGCAGATATTAACAAACATCTTTGAAGCTCTTGGTAGTTCGTTTTTAGGTGGAGGGGACTATAATGCTAAACTTCAGGTCTAGGGTTCGTGACTGGGCACACCAAGGGCTAGGAACCTTAGATCTGTTGTTCATTAACTGTCATTTGACGTACTTGCCCCCAAACAACCAACCTAGATACCAAATCCTAGACACAAGAAACTTTACATATTAGATATATTTGTAAAGAAAGGACTAAGGAGCGTACCCTATCCAGTAAAAACAGAAACGGATCTTGGCTCTGATCATTTCCCTGTAAACTTGACAGGCGTCGAAACATTTCTTAAAGAAACGAGGCCTTCCACTAACATGTATTATGGATTGGGACCTATTTAAGGAGCAACTGAGTTCTTAACTGTCCATCCCAACTGCTCTTAAAACAGAAAAAGACTTGGAAGAGGAGGAAGAATGTAAACGTCGAACTGTTTACATCAGTGCAAGAAGCTGCATGGTCTTCTCAAGATTAAAGCATAAAAACACTATCAACTTACCTACCTACCCTCAACATATTAGAGATCTCATTAGAGCATGGCAAAAAGACCGATTCCTTTCTGACAGACGTATAATAAACTCAACGGCCTGTTTACATTGACTTACTCAAACAAACAAATACTCAACAGAAACAACAAGAAAATATGAATAAAAGATATTACACCATCCCATATATACAAACACTATCAGAAAGGCTCAGGAAAACACTCACAAATAACCATAAAACTGACTACACGGTCACATTCAAAAATACCTCCACTATTAATAAATTATTCACCAAAACCAAAGATACGGATAAGTTAGAGATACAGTCTAATATTGTTTATGAAATTCCGTGTGAAGATAGTTGTGGCAAGTCTTATTTTGGTACATCGGAACAATATCTTAAACGACGAGTGTATTAACATGAATACAGTTGCACGTCTATAAATAAAAACCTGAACAAACCTGACCAAACAGCTCTCACCACACATTACAGGCAAACAAAACATACTTTTAAATTTGATTTCCCCAAAATTATTCACCATTGTAAGGGGTGTCAGGATAACTACTAACTTTAATGGAATAAATTATATTTAAAGATATAATATCTCACAAATTCGGCTCTTAAACAGAAGAGCACAATAACAATAAATAGGACATATATGTATTATAACAAACAAACAAACAATTGTTATGCATAAAATGCACTAATGCAAGAAGCATCCAACAAATGCTCCTGCAACTATTATTCGCAGATAGCAAGCAGGCAGATGGTCGCCGGCAAAACTCCAAGTCCAGTGACGTCACAAGTCCCCACTGCAACAACAACAAATATCTCTTTGGAGACTATCATCTAATCGATCGCATATATATATATATATCGATTGTTTGAGTGCTCGTTAGCGAGCGGTATCATAGGCAGCAAACAATCACTTTAACTATATTACCGTAATATTATTACTCAGTATTCACACTCATCATGACATTAAGCACCCGCAATCGGGTCTTACCTACTCGTGGGGACGTTGATGCAACAGTTGTCTGGAAGGAAGAGAAATATGTCATACAGTAACGGCCACCTCGTCACGTCAAGCCGGCTTCCAAACCTAACTGCAACCCTCCACACAATCAGTGTTGCCCCCAGACAGAGCGGAATATCGATATCTAGTATGGATACTCACATCACTCCCACCTTTTTAAAAGGGGGACCACCCCCGTTTATACTCTACGGGGAGAATTTTCTGGGAGGTCTTCGATCTCGCTGAGGCCTCCATACGCTAGGCGAGTCTGTAGTGCGCTCCTCTATGATCGAGGTCGGTAGGTGAGAACGTTGTGGTGACGTCATTGCTGGCTCCATGGGATCCTCCGGGTCTTATTCTTGTTGCTCATCCTCTGCTGCAGACTCGGCCTCAAAGCCACTCCGCTCCTGCTGCAATCTAGCTGGTTCCTCCTCTAGGGCTTCTAAGATATTGGGTTCAGTCCTGACTCCTTCAGTATCTGTTATCTTTTGAGGCGAAGGACTTGGGGTAAAGCGATTTGGAGGCTTCCTGCGCCGCTCTGAACGGCGCTCTAGAACTCGCGGCGAAAAACCTCTGGATGTGTTAGAAAAAATTACCTCGTCCCTCTGATTCCACGGGCGGTTAATATACTCCTCATCCGTGGCGCTTGACTCGTCGGTACTCTCCACTCTCTTGTGATCCGAACCGATCTCAGACTCCGGTGCTGAAATTTCGTCCTCTGAAGAGTGGTAATAGAACTTAAGTCGATCAATATGCATTACATCTCTTTTGCCGTCGGATCTTTGGATTAAATAATTTACAGGGCTCATACTCTCAAGAACCTTACAGGGGCCCTCCCATGGCAGATAAAATTTACGACAGCTCCCCGGCGGTGGTCCAGATTTCTTCACGTACACCAGATCCCCTGCTTTTAGAGTCCGACTACGTCATCCACGGTTTAGTCGCGACCTATTGTCCTCCTCGATCCTTCTGCTGGTGCTACTTGCAATCTGATAGGCCTCCTGTAACCGATCCAGCATCTCATCGGGATAAGTGACAGGCTGTTGGTCGAGAATAGGATTAATATTACAATGGAACGGGATAGTAATCTCTCGCCCATATGTTAAGAAGTTTGGGGTATATCCGGTGGATCGGTGTGTTGAGCTACGGTAAGCTGCCAAGGCAAACGGCGCGTAGAGATCCCAATTAGTCCCTTTCCTATTGACAAAGTGAACCATATTATCAATTAAAGTTCGAGAAGGCGCTCAACACGTCCATTGGCATTGGGCCGATAGGCGGTGGTTCGTATCTTCTTGATTCCTAGCCTGCTGCAAGATTTTCTTAGGAGTTCTGAGCAAAAATTGGTTCCGCGGTCCGTCAACAAGACCTCCGGTGCCCCATGGCGAAGGACTATATTTTCCACAAATGCCCGAGACACCTCTTCCGCGCTCTGCTCCTTGATGGGTATGGCCTCCGCATACCTTGTGAAGTGGTCAACGAAAGTAAGAAGGTACCTATTATCCACCTGCGACTTGGGAAATGGACCCTGAATATCCATCGCCACCATTTGCCCAGGGTATGTCGTGTGGAATGGAGCTTCACTGGGAACCTTAGGTAACAACTTTCTACTGGCGCAAGCCTTGCACCTCCGCACGTAATCCTCAACATCCTTTCTAAGGCTTCCCCAATAAAGACAACGTTCTGCCCGCTGTAACGTACGGCTTATACCTCCGTGACCCGAGAAGGCTTCATCATGTAGCCATCTTAGGAAATCGGGGCGCAAGACTCGAGGCACCAACAACCTAAAAGATCCACCATCCTCGTAGAAGATCAGTCCTTCCTCGTCGACTGTAAATGGCTTCCTCAATTGAGCCAGAATTTGCTGACATTCCTTGTCATTTCTTTGAGCTCGTAGTATCTCCTCCCTGTCAATGGCTCTATCAAGTCCTCCCTCAATCACCCGAACTGCTCTGCTGAGTGCGTCTGCGTTCCTGTGAAGAGTTCCTGGCTTATACTTGATCTCATAATCATATTCAGCCAGTTTGATCTGCCAGCGCATCAGTCGGGAGCTCGGTTCCTTTAGTCCCAACGTCCATTTCAGTGGGGCGTGATCCGTAACCACCACGAACTTACGTCCATACAAGTAGCATTTTAACTGTTGGACGCCCCAAACAACAGCTAACAGCTCACGCTCTGTGGCCGAGTAGTTTCTTTCAGCTTTTTGTAGCTGCCGCGACGCATAGGCAACGGGTTTTTCGACTCCATCAACCTCTTGCGACAAGACAGCCCCAAGAGCAACCCCTGATGCGTCGGTTGACAGAATGAAGTCTCTGCTGAAGTCTGGATAGACCAGAACCGGGTTCGTCTTCAAGCACGATTTCAGCTCCCGAAAGGCCTGGAGTCTATCCTCAGTCCACTCAAACGTGACGTTTTTCTTAGTCATCTCAGTAAGGGGCTGTGCTCGCAGGGAGTAATCTTTAATGAATCTTCGGTAATACCCGGACAACCCTAAGAAAGCCCGTAACTCTTTAACATTTCTGGGAAGGGGGTATTCCTCGATAGCTTCTATCTTTTTAGGATCAGGTTTCACCCCTTCCTGAGAAATCAGGTGCTCCAAATAAATCAGCTCGTTTTTCATAAAATTGCACTTCTCTAGATTAATTCGTAACCCTGCCTTTAACAATCTGTCGAGCACCCTCTCGAGCCGAACGTGATGTAATTCGGGGGTCGCCGCAAACACAAATACATCATCCAGGTAAACGAGACATTCATCTCCGCATACATCGGCCAATACATAGTCCATTAGTCTTTGAAAGGTGGCAGGCGCTCCAGCTAAGCCAAAAGCCATTCGCCGATACTCAAAGTGTCCATCTGTTGTGCTAAACCCGGTTTTTTCCCTGTCTTCTTCGCGAATTGGAATCTGATGATATCCGCTGGCCAGATCAAGGGTGGTGAAGAATTTGCTCTGCCCCAACCTGTCCAGGGTCTCGTTAATGTTAGGGAGGGGATAAGAAGCCACTTTTGTGATGGAGTTCAACCCACGGAAATCCGTACAAAAGCGATATCTTGCGGGCTCCCCGGGTTCCGATTTCTTCTTCACAATAACTATTGGCGCCGACCATAGGCTAGTCGACGGTTGAATTACCCCTTTCTCTAGCAAATCCTTAACTTGCTCCTTCACCACCGGCCGGAGTGTATGGGGAGTTCTGTAGGGGCGAACAGCAATAGGTCCCTCCTCTCGTATATCAATGGTATGTTCCACGACTCCAGTGCAACTTAACTCACCTGCATCCGAGGTACCTATGAGCGCTCCGTAGCGCTTGAGAAGCTCCCTTATGGCTCTCTTATCATCCTCTTTTAAATGCTGAAGCTTGATTGTGAGGAGATCCTTAAGTTCATCACCCCTCTGCTTAACGAACCGAACATGCCCAACTCCTTTCCCTTCATCATTCTCGATAAGGGAAGCTTCACCAACCACCGTACCTTTATGTAGCTGAATATTTTCCTCAGAGATATTCATAGCTCAACTCTCCCCACTGAGGACGGGGTGGCGACTACTCTGGCAACGCGCATCCATCCTCTGGGAAGGCTTGAAGGCTCGATGAGAATGTCATTACCTATCAGCTTCCGGTGAACTTTCGCATCAGTTACGACCTGACTTAAAGCTGGTACCACAATACTTCCCGGGATCTTCACGAGGGAATATCTTACTCCTTTCCGTTCTGGTACTCCGTTTCCGCTAGAGTCTGACTGCAACTCCCTGCATCTCGAATTCACCTGTGGGGGAATATACATGATCCTATCTGCAACGTCGATCGTAGCCTTCACCTTCTTCAACACGTTTCTGCCAAGAACTCCCTCGGCTCCCACCTCGAGGGAGACAATCCAGACTGAGTGGTTGACAGTTGCATCCCCGATAGAAATGTCCAGATTTTGCTTGCCTTTTACCAGACGCTTTTCGCCGGTAACTCCTGTAATCGTATTGTTCCCTCCTGGCTCGATACTCACTCCCGGGACAGGCACAGTTAACAAAGTCACGTCATCACCAGTATCGACGATGACCTTCCTCTGGCACTTTCCAAACTTGATGAAAACTGCGAATGGTTCAGATTCCTGGTAGCTTGTATATAGGATCCCAACGTTGCCTCTTGACCCTGACGCACTCACCGAGGCAGAGGCCTCATCTCGATGGCGACCCTGTTTAAAGCCGGTCTCTCGTCGTCTACTCTTCCTTCACTTCTGATTCCACCCGTCTCCGCCTGAGGCCGCTGATTTGAATTTCTTAACTCCTTAAGACACGCTCTGCGTACATGACCGAATTCGCCGCACCTAAAGCATTTAGTTCGCAAACAGTTTTCAAATAAGTGACCTTCCGTTCCACACAATTTACACATTTTCTTCCATGTTGGGCAATCCCGCATCCAATGCCCACTTTCGGAGCATCTCGGACGTGGTGTTTTAGGCGGAAGTCTGGACTTGTCCACATTATAGTGCGAGCCCGCACCGCGAGTCGATCGAGGTGTGTTAAAGCGAACCCCGCGTATATAAGTTCCATCCTGAATGGGCTGTTCATCGCCCTGATAACCACTCTGAGAGTCATCGTCTACAAAGTCCCCGGTGACGAACTTCACCGCTCTATCACTTCCGTGGTCATACTCAGGCGACACTCGTTCCGCTAGGGCAACAGCATCTTCGAGAGTCTTAACATCTTGGCCCTTCAGGTACCTTCTAACTGATGGTTCTGTACCTAGCTGGAACATACCAAGTACTACTCGCTCCATTACTGCTTTTGCTCCTGTCCTTTGCCCTTCACTGTCGAGATCTTCAATGGTAAATGCGAGGATACCTGCTTCCTCACACCGGTCCGCATACGTTCGATAGTCTTCACCGGCGTCCCTTTTTAATTTTAATAAAGCCCGCATATCTGCCAGAAGATTCCTTTTCCTCCCAAACCTCTTCAGGAACAGTTCTTTAACGGTCTTCCAAGCTTTGGCCTCCTTTAACTCCCGACCGTGTATGCGAAGATACCGTTCCGCTGCACCAGTAAGCTTCGAAATATGGACTTCCCTGCAGTCACTATCCGTCCAACCATATCTGTCCGCGACACGATCGAAGCGCTCCTCGAAGCGAAGGTAAAGTTCTGCATCGCCAGACTTCAGCGCCTCACCACTCCAATCGTGAATCTCCTTGGTAAAAAGACGATCCCGGTGAGGGTTAGCCTGTCCAGATCCAAGCATGGCAAGTTTTAGCTCCTCATTCTCGAGTTTCAGACGTGAGATTTCGCTCTTCTGCCTCTCCAGCTCTAGAAGCCGTTTCAACTCTTCAACCTCTGACTTAAGTTGCTGTTCCATAGTCGATATAACTCCCCAATTCTAAGTTCCAAGCTGACACCCCACACCTGACACCAATTTGTAAGGGGTGTCAGGATAACTACTAACTTTAATGGAATAAATTATATTTAAAGATATAATATCTCACAAATTCGGCTCTTAAACAGAAGAGCACAGTAACAATAAATAGGACATATATGTATTATAACAAACAAACAAAAAATTGTTATGCATAAAATGCACTAATGCAAGAAGCATCCAACTAATGCTCCTGCAACTATTATTCGCAGATAGCAAGCAGGCAGATGGTCGCCGGCAAAACTCCAAGTCTAGTGACGTCACAAGTCCCCACTGCAACAACAACAAATATCTCTTTGGAGACTATCATTTAATCGATCGCATATATATATATATATATATATATCGATTGTTTGAGTGCTCGTTAGCGAGCGGTATCATAGGCAGCAAACAATCACTTTAACTATATTACCGTAATATTATTACTCAGTATTCACACTCATCATGACATTAAGCACCCGCAATCGTGTCTTACCTACTCGTGGGGACGTTGATGCAACAGTTGTCTGGAAGGAAGAGAAATATATATGTCATACAGTAACGTCCACCTCGTCACGTCAAGCCGGCTTCCAAACCTAACTGCTACCCTCCACACAATCAGTGTTGCCCCCAGACAGAGCGGAATATCGAAATCTAGTATGGATACTCACAACCATGATCAAAATAATTTTAAAAGAAATATTAAAGAAATGATAATCATAGAAAAATTTAAAAACCGCGCAATAAACAAAAAATCAGACGTTTAAATCTTAACACCTGTTATTCCAACTTCATTCCAACATTCAGACCAATAATATACATTTACATTTATATACATCATACAAACCATTCTTCCATTTATTAGTATATTACACTGAAATATTTTTGTACCTGCATCTTTGGGAATACCCACACAGTCCTTTTAACTTAAATTTTAAGAAATAGGGTTTTTCCCCACTAACCCTTGTTAACTGTCTGTTTAAACTCACTCCCCTAGGTTAGTTGTGTACTAGAATTGTTAGTCTGTTCATATCCACCAGTAACATTGTAAGTAGCTTCATACTCCTCTATATTCTGTAATTATATATATTTTTATTACCCTACACATGTTATTATATACCTACCTGTACTGTAGCTAACTTTATGTTTTGAAATAACTTAAATATATATATATAATACACACAGACACGCACACACGTTGGCGTAACCTATAATAGCGTGTAAAAGATATCATAGAGTGCTGACATGCAATATTTCTGATATTGAGATAATTCCTCTAAGATAAATTTTAATTATCTGATTACATAATTTTCTCAGTTTTCTTATCTCGGTTTAAAAGAAAAAGTTATCTTTTACGTTCTTTACTTCCCGTACAGCAAATGTCATCTGAATTTTTAACTTTTTTTTCTTATTGCTCATTATCTATATATTGAAATAAGATTTTTTTAAAAGGTTATACACCTTATAAAATTTTATTAAAGCCATTATACGTAATAAGAATTTCTTGAATAAAATAAAAAATCATAAGTAGAAGTTTTATGTTTGCTTGGAAAAATTAGTTAAATATTCTCAAAACTTAATAATTCATAAACGTTAAAACAGTTTACTCATATCAACTTATAAAAACGTTGATATCAGGTTGAAACAATAAATAACTAAAATAAACTGAATATTTTTTTCTTTATAGCTAATGTTGAGAATCATTTTGTTAGTGGTGTTAAAATCTGTAATAATTAAAATAAGAAAGGTTTTAATATTTTAACGGCTAAAACACTGCAACGAAAATTAATCTTTTCAATTTACCTGAAGGGATTTCTGGGCTAATTTAAACGCATAAGCTGTCGCAATGTTTTCTATTTCATTTGCAGGTTAACGATGTTTGATATAGAAGTCCCCATTCATGGAACGAATATATTTTTGTTCTTTGTACATCCTTGAGAATATTGTACGTGAATTACCTTTTTTATACGGTAAATAATTTCTGTTTATTGATTGACGGTTATGTCCACTTAATCTCAGCTGTTAATTCAAGATAAATAAAAGATGTTAATCTCAGCAGGATTCCTTCTATTTCGAATAAATTAATTTGTTAGTGGTTCTCTGTAGTTAACCAACTGTTTGCTGATCTCCCGGATTTCTGCCTGAAGATATCTACTCATTTGACTCAGCTGACTAACAACACATACTAATCAAAGCAACTAGGTATCGATAAGTGGTAAAAAAATATTTAAAAAAAAAGAAAGAAAAAAAAGTGGTAGCTAGTTTGAAATATTCGATCATATATTTTTTATTGAGCGAGTCGACTCCTATGTAGTCACATGTTTTTTCACAGAGTGAGATAGGTTATGTGTTTTTGAGTGAAACCGATTCTTCTTCAATAGACATAAAATGTAGCACTCATAAAGCTTTATAATGACAATGAGCTAATAAAAATTATTTAAGGTATATATATCATCGACTGTTCAAGGAATTGTTATCGTTTAAACCAGGGGCCTCCAAACTTTTCAGCCTTCGGGCCATACTGATTACTTCCAAGGGTTCCGAGGGCTAACTCTTTTTTAATTTTCCTACAAGTATCTATATTTTCTAGACTAGTCACCGAGTCCGCGCTCTGAGTGAGCATAATCTTGCTAAATTCGTTAGTTCAATCACTTTTGCGTTGTACTATATTGTTACGACCACGACACTTGACGACATCTGGTGGTTACTCGCGAAAATAGGTAATAGTTCAGTAAAATAAGGGTTTGGTAAAGAAAAAACTGCCCAACTTTTATTCTCAACGAATCTTTTATGTTATTGGAGTGCTGAATCCGAATATGAAGATTGTTACCACGGTAGCCGCCTGCTTCATACCCAATTTTTTTTATACTTACTTAAGACAACACTGATCGGTTCTAAGAAATTTTCACGCTGATCCTAGTTACATCTCATGTTTTATAACAGTTAGTTGATTGTAGTGTTTCAAGAGGTGTGATTCCTTTGTGTGATAAAGTCGTGGTTGAACAACTAAATATTTCTCAAATCGATTAAGTTTTGCATTAATTTTATTCTATATTGTAATTTAAATATATTATTTTCATTTTGCTCAAAATATTTGCCAAAAGTCATGGTATTTGAAAAGAAATAGAATCCCCTTTTTGATATGAATTAGGAAAGTACATTTTGGCGCAAGGTGACCTCCCTGTTGGAAGAAGTCTTAGGCAGCACAGCATTGCTCCTTCTGAATAAATCAATAAACGAGAATATTTTGAAGTTAAGGAGTTATTAGGCTGGTTAAAATTCAAATTATTTGGGATAGCGTTTTGCTTCTTGTTAATAAGGTTTTTGTCATCTATGTGCAAGTATATTGACTTTTAAAATTTTTTCTAGTTATAGCTTTAAATTTTTTCAAGCCACAGTGTTCGTTTTTATATTTTAACAATTTTTGTCCAACTATTGCAGATTGCATTTTTCCAAAAGTGTTTGTAACATGTTTTTAACAATTTATGTTGAGGAGTGATTGCTTTATCACATTAATAGCACTTATTAAGATTAAAAACAGACTTAGGAAAAAATATTATCGCAACAAATGCCCTACATTAAAGACAATGTTCTATAATTTCAACAATTATGTTCGATCCCCCCTAAATAGTTGGAAAAACGAAAATTGGTCAACCACATTAAATTCCTTTACACAAGGTAACAACAAAATCTGGAAAATACACAGAAATTTTATTAATCCCTCGTCTAAAATTCCTCCATTAAAACAAAATAACAATTACACTTACCTAGATAAAGACAAAGCCGACCTACTAGCCTCACACTTTCACTCTTGTCAACTTACTACTTCAAAATTTGGCTCAAATCACCAGAATAGAAAAATTCTAAAATCAGTGCGTGATTATTTAAATGTCTCTTTTGATAGCAATTTTCCTTCTATCTCCCCGAAAAAGATTGGCAAAATCATTAGAAACCTAGAAACCAAAAAAGCCTCAGGTGATGACGGTATTTCCACAACAGTTATAAAAAAAAACTAAGCAGAAAAGCCATTTTTCATATAACTAAAATATTTAATGCAATACTTAGGTACCATTACTTCTCTAGCGCATGGAAAACTTCAAAAACAATAGCGATTCCGAAACCAAACAAAGATCCAAAAGATATCTCATATTACAGGCCCAGGGTTTGTTAACCCTTCGTCCCTGCTGTGGGGTCCCTGTGGACCCCACTCCAATTTAATGTACGCGCACATGTATTTTTTCGTTGATAACCCTAGATCATTTTTTACCTACCTGTCCCTCCATTGCCCACTCACCTGCCTACAAAGGAGCGCATTATTTGGAGTAAGTAAAGTTTTCATTCCATGGCAAATACTGCAGTGAAATCTGTTTTTGGGGTCCGCTTGGCCCCCGTCGTAGTGTTAAATTACCCGTTTTTTTTTTCTAAGTTCATCAATGTCTTACATTTTTTGTTGTGATTACGTATCATAATTCATATTAAAACGCGCAATCGTGAACAATTATTTTTCTAATCATTTTCTAATCTTTTATACGGATTGACTCGTTTTATTACGGAAGAAGAAATAAGGGCAGAGGTGGAGAAGCAAATGTGAGAGGATGATTTGAGTGATGATGACTGGACTGGTGGTGATGATCACACGCTTGCAGTGAAGATGAAAATGGTAGATTATCTAACGATGATGACCAATCTGATGAAATCGAAATTCGACCAGAAGGTGCGCCTCAGACCTGATTTTGATCCTCAGAGCAGCGGGAGAAGTTTTATTCCGGGCAAAGATGAGGAAACAATTTGGACCGACATATATTTTATATTGTATCTATGTTTGAAAATTGCCAAATATAAACTAATAATATTTTGTTTCCAAAAAACAAATAAGATTGAAATAGGGTTATCAACGTTAAATGTTTTTGTATATTCATAATTTTCTTTTCTCTAATTTTACCAAATATAATTACTTGTTTTAAAAATATATTTTCTATTAATACTTACTTCATTCCTATTCACAGTGCTGCGAAAACTAGTTCGAAGAAAGATGGGGTCCAAATAGACCTCACCATAGGGAATAAGTTCCAATACCCCACCGTAGGGACGGAGGGTTAAATATTATGTCAAAAACTCTTGAACGATTACTCTTAAACCGCATCCAAAATTACATTAAACAGCATAAGCTGATTTTAGAAGAACAATTCGGCTTTAGGCAGCACCATTCCACTGTTGACCAACTGGCACGTCTCACTGACTTTATAACTAAAGCGTTTAATGAGAAAAAACATACCGGAATGCTTTTGTTAGACTTGGAAAAAGCATTCGACACAGCTTGGCATACTGGGCTCATTCACTAACTGATAGTATACAAATTTCCGCCTTACTTAATTCATATTATTCATTCATTTCTCTCCAATGGACAATTTTATACACAAATAAACTCTTTCTCCTCCAAAGCACTTATCCTTCCTGCAGGTCTCCCACAAGGTTCCTGCCTATCTCCAACTCTGTTCAACCTGTTCCTATCAGACTTTCCGAAACACCCTAACGTAACAATATCCCTGTACGCAGATGACGCTGCACTATACACAGCTTCTTACCGCTTCAACACAATTGTAAATCGCTTGCAACAAAGTTACAAAAAAATTAATAAATATTGCCGGAGATGGAAACTGAAAGTAAATACAAGCAAATCGGAGGCAATCATCTTCACAAACCGAAGACCTGTCATAGACCAGCATATCATTTTAAACACAGAAGACATACCTTGGTCTAAATCAATAAAATACTTAGGCTTAACACTGGACAAATCATTAACATACACGGAACATATAAAAAATGAAACTGATAAAGCTAAAAAACTTGTATACAAAATGTTCCCCTACTTAAATAAAATCAAAATTAAGCCCTAAAAATAAAATTATACTATATATAACAGTTAGCCGTGTACAAATCACATATGCTTCACCGCTGTGAAGCTTACCTTGCTCAACGAACTATAATAAATGGGGTCACCTGTGGTGTAGTGGTTAGCATAGCAACCTACTAAACCCAAGATCGCGGGTTCGCAGCCCGGCAGATGACCTTAGGATTTTTTTAAAGGGAGTAAAAAATCCTTAGCTATGCCGTCCTTCGGAAGGGACGTAAAATAGGGGTCCCGAGCCTGTGCGATGTCAGGTACTCGTTAAAGATCCCTATCCTAATTATACCTGGATAGGCAAAATTTAGGACTCCCACCGTAGCATTGTCCGATTAGCCATAGCAGCATAAAGTGACGTTAAACGAAATAAACAAATAAACAAACTATAATAAATTGGAAAGGGTTCAAAACATTATATAAAACAAACATATATAAAAAAATAATAATAAATATAAATAATTATTTATATTTATTATTATTGTTTTGCATTTAATTCTTATACTATATTTTATTTTATACTATGTAATTATTTTCCTTTCTTCACATTTCTTTTTTTTTTTTTTTTTTTTTTTTTTTTATGTGGGTTTTTTCCTTATTTTTCCCACTGTTCACAGATAATCTTTAAAGTGTAAAAATATTAACTAAACTATAAAAATATGTTAATCATGTAGAGGACTTAAGATCGGCACATGTATACCAAATGATTTGTAATTGTAAATATGTCAATAAAGCATTGTTATTATTATAAATTACATGATAGTTGTTTACGTTATTTAGGCATGTTTTAAGTCGTTATTTTGTTTCTATATAATATTTTGTTGGTATGTTCTTGTATTTTCTATCGTTCCTCAATAAATATTTAACAATTGTGCAATTTTGTTTTTCATTTCAATGAAAACATTGTAATTTACAATCGTTTCCTTTAACAAAATTCTTAGAAACAGATAAAAAAAAATTACTAGGCTAAAATCCAAACACTATTAAGAAATGACTTTGCATCTCATAACTACTATCAAGCTTTGAATTCGCTCCAGAATACCTTTTTAATGCTGTTTTAATTGAAAAAATGTGGTGGTGCAAAGTCACGGGTGTCCGGTTGACTTTGCATCAAAGTTTAAAAGCAATAAAATTAATTATAAGTTTTGTAAATTTTGCATTTCCAAGGTTATGTGATGAATCAAAAGGATTTTTAAGCTAATTATTCAAAGCAAATATTTTAATACATGCATTTTAAACATTATTGATAGTTAGTTAAAGAATGAAGTTCAACAAAAGTAGTGCAAAGTCACGCCGTTTTACGGTACATGTAGAGTTTGAGAATATATACTAGAGTTTGAGAATATATGTAGAGTTTGAGAATATATACCGATATATCGCTAATAACACAGAGTGTATCGCAAGTAGATGACAGTACGCAAGATGAAGAAACTAAATCAAAAATGTAGTTAAACACCGCCAATCGCATGTTTCTATCTCATTCCATTTCAGACATATGCCGTTCCAAAGGTTATTTCGAGAAAACTGTGGATTTGTAGGAAAACCTCAATTTTTCTTTGCTTTCACACATTTTCTTTCAACTTTTTATCACATTTTTGAAATCAGCATTAACTTTTATTCAAGTCTTATGCACTTTTAATATACACAAGTATCTTTTTAAACCGCAATAACAGATAAAGGCATTTTTACACATTTTTAAAAAGCAAGTTAGCGACAAATTTTCGAGAATCATTTTCCAAAAAAAAAAAAAAATACAGCAAGCTGCCGAATCACACAAAAGTTGTAAAATTTAATTAACTTTCCAACGGTGTACTTTGAACTGCAATTATCTCTCAATTTCCAACTGCAATTGGAATGGGAGGGAAAGTAAACTGATGTCATGGTTATTTTGCATGATCTTATCTCAAATAAATTTAAGTTATTTTTTATTTCAATTACAAAGAAACCTACTAGGGGAGATAGGGAGGAGTTGAAACCTAAAAGAACGTGAGGAACTTCTGACTTAAGGTAAGTTCTTATTTACTTTTTATGGATTATGTCCGCATTACGGTTTGTCTGCCTCTTTTTTTGTCTGCCTACTTGGCGTTGTAAATAATAATAATTGTCAGTATCGTGCAAATATGCAAATCATAGTATTAAATTCGTTTCTAGGACAAGAAGTACAATGTAAAATTTATACACAGCTGCAGAGTACGTTGGTATGATTTTTGCGCACAAGAAGAATATCGGCGAAGATTTCCAGGCCGAATGACTATTGAAAATGCTTATCAGATAAATCCATGCTTATCGCATGGTATCAAGGAACAGGCTCTATTCCGCAAGTCGTTACGATCATTTTTTAAAAAGTTATTAGGTTTTTTTCCGCTTTTAGGATGTTCTAGACCTGGGGTCGACAACTAATTGTGGGTGGGGTCAGGACAAATTTGAAAATAGATTTGGGGAGGTCCGGGGAAAACTCGGCGAAACTTCGTTATACCTCTGTATCAATTGAATCGAATCGAATGTACAAATCGATACGGTTGGTTATTAAATATATAAATTTGAACTATCATATTAATGTTTAGAGAAGAGGAACAACTTTTATAACAACAAATAAAGTTATCATTATATCAAAACATTGGAATTTAATTGCACAAATTAATTAACCTTCCACTTTAACTTTCATTCGCAACACAATATGAAATACAACAGTGATATCTGATATTTTTACTCAAAATCTATGGCAAAAACTACACTTGCGGTCATGAGCAAGATTTTTAAAGTTTGGTTCACTCTCAGAGCATGTAATGCAAATAGTGACCTCAAGGTGAGCGTCCGTCAATTTTGAGCTATATTTGTCCTTCAAGAAATTCATTTTTAAAATTGAAGTTTCACAAATAAATGTGGAGCCAAACATAGTAGCGAGGTAAATGGCTAATATCTTCCAGTTTTCGTGCCTCGCTGGGACGTGTTTACTCTAAAACTCATGGGTAGATGCAATTTTATGCATTTGCAATGAAATGTCTTCCTGCAATTCTGTCACCTCAATTTGGAGCAAGAACTTTGAAACGGGGAACAAATTCACAGCAACATCACTGCATTCTCCTGGTGGAGGAAATGCGAATGGCGCTTTTAAGAATGTCGACAATTTCTCTATCTGCAAAGACTACGAATCTTCCTGAAGATTTATTTTTAAGATCTTCAATGAAATTTGAAAATACTGCAACGCCTATTTCTGATTCAGAAATATTTGTTTGTTCAAGTGTTGTTGGAAAGTGAATTAGCTCTTGAATTGCAATATCTTTTTTAAAAAGATCGATCGTGTTACAGAACGACGACACACTTTATATCAGATCACATATTACTTACCTATTTCCTTATAGCTCGTTATTGAGCGTATTTAAGTGCTTCAAGATGTTTTTCAGGAAAGCTACAGCCAGCATACTTCGTTCATTCGCAGCGGTGTTGCAACCTAACTTTAAATTGGCTATCAACATGGACCGCGGTCCGCCAGTTGCCGACCGAGGTTCTAGACCAAGTTATATCTATTTTCCGATATAAATCTAGTATTGTAGAAAATATGCAAAAAAAAAAAAAATATAATAATAATAATAATTCATAAGACATTCGAATAAATTGCATGTCGAATTTTTAATAGCTCCCGATATTATGACTCTAAGAATAGGCTGGGCCCTGGAAGTGGCTATGCTATGACCTACCCTACCCCCTCCCTGTTGTATACCAATCATTTATATCATTCATCAAGGTTGAACGGGCTTATTATGTATTCCAACTATGGTAGAAGAACCAGAGAATTTATGCTATGGATTTCGAATTAAAAGTCAACTAACATCAACCGGCAACGCTTCAGACTTGATATTGCTTAAGTACCCTTTTTTTCTTCTTGCCATTTATTTTCTTTTCATCTTGAGAAAAAAAAAGAAGCCCAATATTGGTTTTTGACAGTCATTTGAGCTGTCCGATTTTGAAGAATATCTTCAATGGAAGCATCTTTCGCTCAATGATTATTTCAATTCTTAAGAAGTTCCGCAATTTTATTTGTTGCTCCAAGAAAGAATATCATTTCGACACCATTAATTTGACTGGCATATCTCTGTCGAGCAACAAACAGCTATCACCGGTCTGGATAAGGACCAGGAGGTATATTTCTAGCTTTTTCCATTCCCTAATTCGCGGAGACAACATATATGATATTGGTTATTATAATTATTATTGATTTAGTATTTGCATAAGTTTGCATTTTATTTAAATTTGCATGGTATTTGGTATTTGAGTTTGCATAAGTATTGCAACACCCATAATTCTCGAGATTTTCTGGTTTTTACCTTAATCCGTACTTGATTTATATTCATATTAATATTATTTATTAAACGTAAGACATTAAGGATTAGACATATCAATGTTTTTTCCTGCTAATAATAAATGATGGAATTTTAGATTATTTTTTTAAAATTTCCTTCAGTCCATATTTATCTTTCATGTCGTTATTTACAAGTATGCCAAGACTAGTGGAAGCAGTCATTCAAGCCAGAGGGGGCAATATGTCTTATTAAATATAAATTTAAAAGTTAAAAGTTAAAATTATTGTAAAAAAATTAAAATTTTAAAAAGTAATTTTTCATTCTTTTTTGTTTATTGGAAAAAAATATAGTAATTTATTTTAATAAAAATTATTTATGTCTAGTTTATGAATGTTTACGAGGGTGGTCTGAAAAGTTTCCGACCTATCAAAGATACAAGACATTTTTTTGAAAATTGTTTTTTTATTTTTCAACATAGTCTCCTTGTAACTCTACACACTTCTCACAGCGATGCTCCCATCTCTGTAACCCAGAACCCGGCGTTTTTTTCTGCAAAATAATTGTTTACGAAGGTGATTGCCTCTTCATTTGACGAAAATCTCTGTTCTCCGAGCGCAATTTTTAGATGAGGGAACAAAAAGAAGTCGCTTGGGGCTATATCTGGTGATTACGGCGGATGATCAAGCAGTTCAAACCGTAATTCGTGGCTTTTCGCCATGGAGACCGCTGAGGTGTGAGATAGTGCTTTCTCTTGGTGAAACAGGATTTTCTTGTTCTGCAAATGTGGTCGTTTTTCCGCAAGTTCTGCCTTCAGCTTGTCAACTTTGATGCGTAGTATGCCTCTGTAATATTTTTTCCTTTTTGAAGATATATATGTATATTTGTGTACATAAACTCGGTTTTCAAAAGTAATGAAGGTTTTTTTTTTAATATCTTCTAGCTTTGGTAGAAAGTAGATTAAATAATCGATTACTACGTTCTGTATTTAAATGTTAATTATTACAATATCGCCACTCGTAATTCCAATGTTGTAATGACTTCGTTTTTACACAAATTTCCATAATATGATCCTTATTTTATCAATTTTTTTTTTTATATTTACAAAACGTTTTAAAATCAACTAAAGAGTCAAATTACGTATTTCCTATAATTTGTTATCCAACCAATTTTATCTCTTTTATGTAACAGTTAAGAATGTGAATATGATACCCTTGTGGCGTCAGTGAAATAGTGATTCTACATTTTGAAACAGTATTAAAAATATTGAAAATACTCATTAACATAAGTTTGCCCGGAATCAACTTTATTCGTTAAAAATATTTAAAAGTTAACATTTCATAAAAAAACAAAAATAAAAATAATTGAGCAAAAACCTAATTACATACGAGTATACATTTTCATTTTGTTAGACCTACACTTCATTGCAGTCCACTATTGATTAATTAATAATATATTGGATAAGTTTAACTATTCCAGGAAGAATTTTTCTGTTCTAGACAAGGTTAACATCACTGTAGCAAAATCATTTGAACAAAATGATTTTTAATAATTAGGTCTATTAGGTCTAGTGGAGAGATATAAGTAATGCTGGTTAGTCACGTCACTTTGCTTAACTTGGAGAAGTAAAACCTGTTTCGATATTTGTGCTTTGCTTAACGCTTTTTTGAAGTGCAAGTCTTGAGATTATTAGCGGCAAATAAATTAAAAACGAACAGAAGTTATTTTTAAGTGCTACATACTATTATATTTATTGAGACTATAACACTAGATTTGCCTTTTGTTAATATGAGGTACGTTATTAAGTAATATTTTTTATTTTATTGTTAAATAACTAGTTCCATTAATATTCCTTCCTATATTACTATTCCCGATTTCATTCCCTATTCGTTACGAAACGAAAAGATAATTTGTCTATTCGTAACAAAAGCAGCATTTACGTCGAATGAAAATTATCTTATCCGTATTTGTTATTTCCTAAGATATGTTTTCTCCTTTCCACATAATACGCGTGTCCTTTGGCTTTTCCATTATTCATTTTGTTGTTGAGGTCCGTTCATGTAATCTGTGACGTTTAACATTGTTTCTTATAGTAAAAATCTTTATAAAGAAATAAGTTATCTATGAGTTCACGGTCACGAACATATCGTATCTAAGACCCCCCTCTTTGTTTGCTGGGTATCTCTTTAAAATCATTTTTTCTCTGCTGGTGGTTTGATTAGTAGCTCTGGGACCCTTGGATTAGTTTAACATACATCACTTACTCACCGATTTTATTTTATTTCAGAGTAAGTTGGCTGAATAGTGTTAAGTAGAATACCTCTTAGGAATAATTCAACAGGTGGTTTGGTTTTTAAAATGATTGTTTACTTTTGACTAATAACATTGAAAACTTTATCCAATTAGTACCTTTTAGATTTTTTTTGTTTCCTTTGTATAATAAGGACTAAAAAAAATTGTTTTTTTATTATGGGCTGCATCTTAATAGTTATTGAAGACGAACTCGTCATGTAATGTTTTTTTGCCTGATATCAATCTGTTGATAGTATTCTTTTCATAAAAACATGTTCAGGACAGTATTTAATATTGTTTTTATTTATAAATCTCCTCGAAAATGGTCAACTTCACAAAGGTAAATGTTCAACACTTTAGAGATTACCTCTTTTGTGGAAGATGAGAATTTATTGTATTTATATATTGTAATTAATGAGAAAAGAATGATGAATGAAGCTAAAAGAATGATTTTGGTTGTATGTCTTGCTTTATTTTGCATTTTAACATTGCCTATTGATTTTGTAGTTCCAGAAACTTTGCAATGGGTGTTGCTGACAATATTTTGAGTCAGAATGTTTGGGATTCCGACCCTGAGCTCTTTCAGCTAATGAAACAAGAAAAAGAAAGACAAAAAAAAGGACTTGAAATGATAGCGTCTGAGAATTTCACATCTCTTTCTGTGTTACAATGCCTGAGTTCATGTCTTCATAATAAGTATTCTGAAGGTCTTCCTGGAAAAAGGTATGGGATATCATTTTTCATCATATTGGTTTAAAAAATCTACCACTTATACAGTGTTCTCGCCATAAAAAGTTTCAATGTTTACTTTTTCCATATTTTGTAATTTTCTTTTTTAATATTGTAATATTTTTTGTGATCTTGTAAATTTCATTTCCATTACCTATTCTTCTATTTCTACTTCATATAAACTTCACTAGTAATATACCTTTTCGAAACATTGCAAAAATTAATTGAAACAAAACGTATCCCTTTCCTTTAGTAGCTCTATTTTGTATTTTAACATTGCCTATTGATTTTGTAGTTCCAGAAACTTTGCTGCTGTGTGAAATACCTTGTCATAAACCTTGCATCTATACTTTCGATTCAAATCTTTAACACTAAAATAACAATTATATTACTAATTATTTTAACTATAAATAACATGAATATGAATAATAACTAATACAGTACTTATCCTTCTTCTAGTTTTAGGAGTATATCATGAGTGAAAGAATGGTATTAATATTCATTTTTTGTTTCAAATAATATTTAAATATTATGTATTTTCAATAATTTGTTCTCATTACATGTTTATTAATTTTAGATATTATGGAGGAAATGAGTTCATCGATAAAGTAGAAGTATTATGCCAAAAAAGAGCACTTAAAGCATTTGGTCTTTCTGAAAACGAGTGGGGTGTAAATGTTCAACCTTATTCTGGGTCTCCAGCAAATCTTGCAGTATTAACTGGTCTTTGTGCACCTCATGATAGAATCATGGGTATTAACAATTTTTATTATTTTGTAACATTTTTATCGATTTATTCATAAACTAGTGGCAACTTTAAAGCGGAGGCACCACCGCGAACGGACCTGACTTGAGTGGACATGACCGGACCAGTCCGGAGAGGGGGTGCGCCACCGAGACTTGACTTGAGTTCAGTCGGTGTAAGACAGCCGAGATGAACGCAGTACACTGTTTGCTAAGTGAAGAATTGGATTCGTCTGATTCGGAGTACAATTTTATTTTAACATGTGTAGCAGCATCGAATGTTCTTGACAGGAAGTGGCTATGCGAATATGTGAAGTATCCCAAACTTTTGATTTTTTAATCACATTGCTGTAATTAGCCTCTGAAGTATTATATATTATTGGCTGCTCTCTCACCAATTCTATGAGCTTCTCCTCAACACTCATTTTTTCTGGAATATCACTAAAAGCTGCAAAGAAAAACTGCACAGAGAGAGGTAGGTTAGATTGGGCTGGCTGGTGGTAAGGGAAAGGGGACCTGAGTCAGGTCCCAACCCAAACCAAACCGGAGTCAGGTGGCAGGTTCCAGTCCAGTCAAGTCAGGTTGCGGTGGCGCTGTCCCCACTGATATCAGAATATTGGGTTGCAGACCGGACTCAAGTCAAGTCAAGTCTGTACCCGGTGGCGCCTCGCCTTAAGAGTATTTAATTTCAAAATTTCATCTACTTCATAAAATTATATATATAACTCTTGGGTTATGGAAAGTTTATGATACTTATTTCATTCAGGTGATAAATAATTTTTAGGCCTAAATTTTAAAATATTTAGTGATAATTACATGTTTTTCAATGGTAATTACATTGTCCCATGGAAATCATAATCAAACTTCTGGTTGGTGGAAAACCATTAAATTCATCATTTTCTTGTCCTGACTTGGCCATCTGAGGGAAGAACAAAGAATAAGAAAAATTATTACTAATTCATCATCCCAAATACATTTTTTAAACTATAATGAAACTTAAAATTCCGTTTGCTTTTTGTCCCTCGGTTTGGCCTCACGACCGTCACACTAAATAGTTATTTCAATATTCTCTATAAGAATAAGCTAGTGCTAATTATTGCTATCTACAGAGTAATTCGTGAGGTTATCTTCATAAGTGATGTGTTTGGTAGACATTTTTTGGTTTATTTTCTAAGATTTTCTTCAATCCAGGATAAGTTTTCTTCCTTGTACTTTTTCTTAATCACGACCGTCACACGTTTTTGAAATGATTCGTATTTTTTAAAAGCTCCTAGACTCCATATTTGATTATTTTTAGATGTACACAACTGATTAGTAAAACTAGCCGTTTAGGTATGGCTCTGGTGATGCAATAAACAAAAAATTAGATGATGTTCCTCACGACCGTCACACCTTTTTTTTTTCAAATTGTTAGAGTTACATATTAATGGGTAATTAATGGGTTACGCTTTTATATGGATGAAACATCACTGAGTTGAGTTCCTTTTGGAGGGGGATTGGGGGGAGGAGAATCAGACTTAAAAACAATTCAACCGATTTTCGTCAGATTTTATATCGGAGTTACATACCTATATACCAACAATTTTATAAGGCTGAAATATCACTGATTTAATTTTTTTTTTTTTTTTTTTTTTTTTTTTTTTTTGGGGGGGGGGGGGGTTCAGATTTAAAAACAACTAAACCTTAATATTTCTTTTTATGGCATAACTACATCCTATTTATTTTTTATTTTCTTCAACATGTTTCGGAGTAACCCACTGCCGTCAAAACCCTGTATTATATATTCTCCTCTAAGTTCAACACACTTAATACAACGCTTTGGCAACATTTCTATACCATGAAAAAAATAATTTTCTTCTTTGTTAAAAAAATGTTCTTCCACTGCTGTTTAGAAAAAACGCGTGAAAATTCATTGCAGCAGTGAACTTGGTTCATGTTTTGAGCAGCTGAGTTTTTGGAACTCATCTTGCACTAACCTTGTTCTTATGCAAATGTTCTTTAATGATCCTCAAAACACTTGTTTTTGAAAGCCCTAACCTCACTGCTATTTCCTTGGTTTTCAGTCGCAGCAGTCAGACAGCAATTCAGATTCTACAAATTGGATTGTTTCAGAAGTGATAGCTTCTAATGGGCTAATGGGACGCATGTCATCTTCTAGTCGTTCTCACCCTTACAAATAATTTTGCCCATTCTTTCACTGTGAAATATGAGGGGGAAGACTGCCCGTATACACAATCCAAGCACTCTTTAATTTGCACAGGAGTAAGACCCTCTTTACAAAACAATTTAATAACCGCACTGTATTCAAGTTTGAACATTATAAAAATGGGGAGTTTCCTTCAAGGCTGGACACTGAGGAAGTGCGGGTGATGGGTATGGAGTGAGCAGTCATGGACCTGCATAGGCGTGCAGGTCCCAGCACGTTTGAAGGAGGGGAAGCAGGACAGGCCGAAAAATTATGGACCTACTTATACTATTATTTAAAAGGATAAACCATTTTTCGTTTATGATCACTAACTGCCAAAACTACTGAATCAAATTTTAACCACATCATCTTTATAGCTCTAGGAAGGTTTAGCAATAATAAAATCTACTGATTTTCAATTATTTTTTTATTAAAAAAGTGATAGTATATGGATAAAAGTGAGGTTTAAAAATTGACCAATAGGTGGTGAGCTCCATTCTACATGAGAGGTTACAAAGGTACAGTGTTACATATACCTTAAAATTGATTATAAAATGTATTTATATTAAATTAAATTATCAAAACAGACTTAAATATGAGGTGGAATGTGTGGATCCCAGTGAAATTTGAAAATAGACTGTTATGTAGTCAGCACCGTTCCACAATTTTAGTTTACAATGGTAAAACTACTGAACCTATCTGTTCCAAATTTTAACTACATCATTTTTATAGTTCTAAGAAGGTTTAGCAATAATAAAATTTAGATGCACTATGTTGTGTGGCAGAAAAGAGGCTTACCACACTCTCTTATACTTTAATGGTTAGAAATTAAAATCCAACCAGATGAAATCGATAAAAATATTTTTGCAGGATAAGAATATTATCTAATCAAAATGTCAATCCTTTGCTTTATGACATTGTTTAGGAAAAATATGATTCATGGGCCTTATGGTAGTTACTTTTTATGAGGCATACAATTGAATAGTGTTTTTTCAGACTTCCTACTCTTTCATAGTTCCCTCTCCTGTTTAACTGTTCAAAGGAGACCCTGTTGCTCAGTGGGTAAGGCACTAAGTCAGGAAATGCATATGCTGTTATTTCGACTTTGAGGTCGGTAGACCCTCTTAGGACACACCCAGCCTGTATAATAAGGTGCCCCTAATTGAAGAAAAACCTATCAGTTGAGTGCAATTTCAGCCAAACCTCCTCTTTTTACAACCAATGGCCTAGTGTCAGCACTTCCTTACCAAAGTATTTATCCAAGACCCTTCATGTTTTTTTAAAAAAAAAATTTTCTTTTTAAAATACCTTTCTAAGTTGTTTAAATACTTATTCAAATAGACTTCAATACCTTATATTACTAGAAAAATTTATTTTTCCAGTCCAAAAGTAGAACATTTATATATTTGCAGGTTAATTAAAAAATAGCAAAAAACAGCCCACCATTGTGAAATCTGATTTCAGGACAGCTATTATAATGACAGTTCTCTACTCTAATTTAATAAATATATACCAAAAATGGTAAAGAAAGTATGGTAATGGTTCGGATCGGCGACACCAACCCCTGAATGCGCTCAGAATACCTTTTATCGATTCTAACCTTGTACCGATTTATTTCGATGTTCTAGTCGCTGCTTTTAGAGGGGAAAGGTTATTCTCCTACATTTACTGAGAAACTCTAAATCCCTGTTCAAAGTAATATTAACTTCTGTTTACCTTATAATATTAAAATGAGAAATAAGGAAATATTAAAGTGGAAATAAGGAAATATCGAAATATAAGACACTAAATCAATTTTGAATTAATATTAATTTAATCAACAATTAATATACTACTGAACCACCAGTATAGTTAATTCCTGATGAACTTTCTGTCAGAGAAGTGAAAATAACAAATTATAAATATAAAAAAGACAGAATCCTTAAGTATTTATTTGGCATAACTCCTATTTATTTAACATTTGTAGCTACATGTTCCGAAGATAATGTTCCATCATCAGGCTTCTAATTTTTTTTTAAAACACATTAATCTATAACATTATACCAATATTTCTACAATTATATAGTAATGTGTCATTTACCTCTTAATCTGTGATTATTTTCACATCGTCAATTCTCCATGTTATAAGCCATTATATAATATAAGACAGAATCCTAGTTGAAAGTGATGATGTTAATTTCTGCTATATTTTCTCATGGGAAGTGGAAAAGAAGAAAACATAAAAAACCTGTGATATACTTTCTCAAATTTATTTATAAACTGATATGTTTTATTGAATTAATTATACAATCTGTCTCACTTTAGCACAAAAAGTAATATGGATGACAAAGAATCCATTCACAAAATATGTATACTGAAATTTTATCACTGAAATTGAACAAATACAAATATATAAAACACCAAATCCATGTACAAATAAATCTTGTTAAGTTTTATAACACTTTTACAAGTTGTAAATTTTATCACTTAAATTGATAGAACAAATATAAATATGTAAAACACCAAATCCATGTACAAATTAATCTTCTTAAGTTTTATAGCACTTTTACACTTAAGATTAGATGAAATAAGAAAACATGAATTCATAAAACACTTGATCCTTTATAAAACTCATTTTGTTAACTTCTGTTTCACTTATTTACATTTAAGAAGTCTAAATATCAATATAACAAACTAAACAACACAATCCAAGTTGAAACTGTAGAAGTGATTGTTTACATGTGAGGTTATAGGAATGAACTATCGAAAAATGTAAACATGAAGTGAAGCGTAAGGATCGAACTGGTCAGTGTAGCGCGGGTCAACCTAGTTTGGTGGTGTCGCCGATCCGAACCGTTACCGAAAGTATTTCTAAATTGTTTTTTTACAAAAGATGTATTTATAAACACTGGCTTACAAATATCCAATAAAACTTTATTTTTATGTGGTATTCCCATCAAAAAATAAGAATTGCCCCTAGTTTGATAATAATTAATTATGTATATGTTGTGTATTACATACAGTTGTGCTACTTTAGAAATATAAGTGTGATATGATTAAATTTTAGTATTTAATTAAGGAATTTCAGAATGTAATTAAATTTCATTTATATTTGCTCGTATGTACCTTAATTCTTTGTTTTTTAATATTTTTTAGGCCTGGATTTACCTGATGGTGGTCATTTGACACATGGGTTTATGACACCCACTAAACGAATTTCAGCCACTTCAATATTCTTTGAATCTTTTCCATATAAAGTTAATCCAAAGACAGGATTAATTGATTATGATAAATTAGAAGAAAATGCCAAACTTTATAGGCCAAAAATCATCATAGCAGGTAATTTGTTTGTTTTCATGACGTATACTTATTAACTTTCTTTGGTTAAATTATTTGTTTTGTTGGAACCTTGGTTAGACATGTTTATGCCAATAAATTAATAATCATTTTATTAATTAGTATTAATAGTAAATATATATTGTAATGTATTAATTAGAATATTATTTGTTTCTCTTAGGAAAAACTTAACATGTAAATTTTCATAGTTACAGTGTTAAAAGATAAATAATTTGTTAATATCTTTTGATAAGTAAAGTTTGTTCATAATTAAGAAAATAAATTATAGGTATAGAGTTATGCAAAAAAAAAAAAAATTAAAAAAAAATGCCTCACTTGAGCCTATCGGCTAAAGAAAGAATAACATGGAAAATGTTTTAGGGGTTGCCCCCTTTACTGCCAAAGATCATATGTTTTCAATTTTTTCTTTTTTGTTTTTTTTTTTTGCTTACCTGTGAAGTTTTCTGTAGGAGATAAATTTTCAAATTAAATAACTTGATCCTGCTGAGACCGTCTATGCCCTTATTTTCTTTATTTTTGCCCGCAAAGCGATAAAACGAAATATAATTTTGTTATTTTATTACATTAGATGACTAAACCAGTTCTTAATTTTCTTTCAGAAATGATAGTAATTTTATTTCAGATTTTCCCCTTTTTGTTTTATTGTTTAGTCTGACAAACATAATGATTGTTATTTAAATTACAAAAAAAGCTCCTACAACTGAAAATAGAGGTTTCAAACGTGACTTTGTTTTGGTTCACCAAATTTTTGAACAACCGAGAGGGTTTGAGCAAGATTGGTCAAATCCAGGTTTAAATTTTTTATTTTGTATTAGGAGAACCAGAGTCTAAAGGAGCTCACTCATAAGACCCTGCCTCTCAGTCAAGATATAATGTTTTTTAGTATAAGAAGAGTTCAGCTCCTTACTGTTCATACTTTCCTTATATCAAACTACCAGACTACACGTAATGCACTGATGTTCCCTAAAAACATATTGCTTTTGACCTACGAGGTCACCGGTAAAACATGTTCCATGTTAAAAAAAAGGTTAATATTTATATGGAGTGATTATAAATTTGATCCTTTTGTAATTATATATTTAATCACTAAAGAATAACAATATTTTTGAATTTCTGATTAATTCCTATGTGATAGTAGTGTAAATCTTCATTATTGAGTGAAAATTGTAACTATGTGATTGTATTATAAAATATTAATGCATATTTAAGTTTATTCATTTTTGATTGTAGGTATTAGCTGTTATTCCCGTTGTTTGGACTACAAGAGGTTTCGGCAAATAGCAGATGATGCTAAAGCCTATTTGATGGCAGATATGGCTCATGTTTCAGGCCTTGTTGCTGCAGGTGTTATTCCTTCACCATTTGATTACGCTGATGTTGTGTCTACTACCACACACAAAACTCTTCGAGGCCCACGTGCTGGAGTAATTTTCTTCAGGAAAGGTTGGTGTTTTGTTTGTTTATACCATTTATATATTTCTTAATTAAAACTATTTGGATATCTTAGCGCTCAAAAACAAAACAGTATTTTTACGCTATTTCATTTTGTTCTGATTAAGTTAAGATGGTTCTTGTTTTGATTGGTATAAATAGAAATATCAGTAGCTCACTTTCAACCGGGGAAACATTCTAATTACATATCCTCTTTTAAATAAGTAATTTTATATAAATGCTATCCTTAAAGGGTTCTGACTTCTACTTCTACCCTGTGTAATCCTGTTTAATTCCATAAGTTCAAAGATTTTATTATGCTTTGGCCATGCAATCCACCAGTTTCGCTAAGTAGGTAAATTGAGTTGTCAGCTATCCTGACAAGATGGACTAGGCCCTATAAGTTTCATACACTAAATTATGATATATGAAGTTATAGTGACAGAGTGATGAAGCAGCACCTCAGTATCTTTGATCTAGAAGTGGTTTTGGTTCTAATGTGTTACTGTTGCCAACCTAGTTATAAATTTTTATATCTCATTCCGGCAAAGAAAGGTTGATATATCTATTAAAAATTAAAAATAATTTAGTAATAGTTTAAAGTAAATATGGTGTTTTTATTATTCTCTTCAATAATTTTTTAGGTGGTAATAATGAATTTTAACCCAATTTTTTTTTTTTTATTCCTTTTGTTTGGATTCCTGATCTATTATTAATTTTTTTTTTCTATTTAAGGCTTGAACCCTGACATTGAAGAAAAAATAAATAATGCTGTTTTCCCAGCTCTTCAAGGAGGACCTCATAATAATACCATTGCTGCAATAGCTACAGCAATGAGACAAGCAACATCTCCTCAGTTCAAGCGTTATCAAGAACAGGTGAATTTCAGTTTCATCAATGGCATTTTCACTTTCATCTGTTCAACTATCTTTCTGCTATTAAATAATGAATAATCTATTATTTTATTGATTGAAAAAACAATCGAATCATATTTATTGGTTAATCAGGTTTTGGCGAATGCTAAGAGGCTATGTTCATCTCTGAAGGCTGCTGGGTTAGAGATTGTCACGGGTGATACTGAAGTTCACTTGGTATTGGTAAATGTTCGCCCATTTGGCCTGACTGGAGCTAAAGCTGAATATATCCTAGAAGAAGTGAATATAGCCTGCAACAAAAATACTGGTATTTATTCAAGTTAAAAAAAAAAAAAAATTATATTTGTAACACGATTCTTACTCTAAGAGAAATTTTATAAAAATTCTTGCATAATCTGAATAAGCATGTCATTTATTGCCTATTTTACTTCAATGATTTTACAGCTAGATTCATTCTCTCATCTTTTATTGTTCTTTTCTATGTCATTCTCTGAGATTCACTCCAGATGAGATAAAATCCTTATAGTCTTGATGATGGCCTACAAAGTGGGCTGAACATTGTCATAAGGTGCAGGGTCCTGGAGGTAGTGCACTTAAAAAAGAAAGTGCGTTACCCCAGCAACTTAAGTTTTTGAAAACAAATTAGTGAGCTCACTTTGAAATTCTTTTTCTCAATCATAAAATAAAAAATCAATACAAATTTAATATCAGAACTGTTCATCAAATCTGGTCATTGATTGATTGTTGTTTCACTTAAGTTGCAAAGAGGTGATTTGACTTAAGCTGCCATTGTGCTATAATCCCAGTTTTAATTCTAATTTAATGAAAGTTGTTATAATTCAGAAAATACCAAGAGAATAATAAGCTGTAAGAATATTCTGAGACATGAACGTCTAATCCGTGAGTTTTTAAACGTTGTTTAGTATATCATTCAAATACAAATATTAAAAAAAATTTCAACAAATATTTTATTGTGCTAACATTTGGACCTGCATTGTGGGCCTTTATTAATTCTAAAAATACAAAATAAGATAGGACTCTATTAAAATGAAGATTAAACAAAATTAACAAACAATATAATTAAAAATATAAATATGATGTATAGAAGATTAAAAAAAAGGGGTTATTAACCCTTGAGTGGTCACATATGACAATAGTCATCCACTAACAATAAGTTTTCTGGTGTTTTAGCAATAGGCATCATATTTAATCCCTTTAATTTTAAAAATACTTTACAAAGGATAAAAATAATAATAATGGGAAGGTCGAGTGAATGACAAACAAAATAATTCACTCAAATAACATAATACTTCAAAAATATCAGTAGAGGACATTCAATGTAATTATAACAAACTCTCATTGTACTAATTTTGCTAATGTAGACAAAAAAATACAAAATTAAAAATAAGTAATTGAAAGGTCAGGTGGAGGACAATTGTTAGCTAATTAATACAAATGGGAATTATAGGTCGGGAATATCAAATAGCCACTAACAGAGGAGCTGAAACTATCCACCTAGCCTCCCTTTGCAGACTCTAGGCTCATCATATTCATCCATGCCAAAACAAATACATAGTAGTGATGTTAAGAGCAGTGGAGGACTGTTGTCATCCGCGCCACCACTTGGGGTTTAAAAAAGATACGTTGATATGAACGTCCGGATACGAAGGGCAAACTCGAACTTGATAAAAAAAAATTGTTTTTTTTTTAGATGTTTTTATGGCATTGTAGTAAAAGCAGGTACGATTTTGTTGTCAAGTTCGCCCTTCTTTCCCATGTAAAACCAGTGTGTAATGCTTAGAAACTAACTGAGCAATAGGGTTACAGATATGAATGGCGAACTGAGCCTTTCTTCTCGCTCCCCTACTCCCCGACTCTCCACTCTCCCCTACACCCGACTCTTTCCCGCCGTGTGCCACCTCTTTAGTATGATGCAATATTTCAAATCATTAGTTTTAACCTACAGATTTTCTTCTTAAATTTATTTACTTACAATATTTTTTTATTATGGAAAGTGTGCAGAAGGGTATTCTAGGAAAAGGTGTGAAAGTGTCGAAAAGTGGGAAAAAGTAGAAGGTAAAAGAAAAGGGAATGCGGGTGTGGAATATGTCCCTTGGCTCGTGGGATTGGTGAACCTTGTCAATGTGAGTGTTTTGATAAGGTAGGTCATGGTAATGTGCAAACTATTTTTAATTCGTTTTGGGCACTGTAGGACTATGATTTGCAAAATGCCTATTTGTCTAAGGTGGTGGTAAGTAAGGAAACAAAAGGCTATTAAATAAAATGGAGGGACAAGAGCTACTAAATATGAACTCAGACCTCTAAATAAAGAAACAAACTGGAATTGAGTTCTGTGTCAACCTAGACATCGGCAAGCAACATCACACATGCAATGGAATTAACTGCTATACTGATGGCTCTTTAACAGTAAAAGGTTCAGGAGCAGGAATATGGAGAATGAGCAATAATAAAAGCACATCGCTCCCCCTTGGGAAATACACCTCTGTATTTCAAGCTGAGGTCTTGGCAATCTTACTGTTATTAGAAGATAATACACAGGACAAATTTACTCGGTAGAGTAAATTTATAAATTTACTCGGATAGCCTAGCTGCTATTGGTGCTCTGAGGAATGTAATAACCAGGTCAAGGCTAGTTAAGGATTGTAAACAATATCTCAATAAACTATCCATCAATAATAGAATCTGGGTAGAATGGGTGAATGGCCACTCAAATATACCTGGCAATGAGAAGACTGATGAGCTGGCCAGACAGGGCTTGGACAGCAATCCCATTGCTCCTGAGCCAGTCTGTGGAATTGCATGGAGACTGGCTAAGAGTGGATATACAGGCTCTATAACAGTATTGCCTCTCAGAACTGGCAACAAAAGAAACTGAGACAGTCAAAACTGTTTCTGGGAGGATAATGCATGAAAAGGAGTATACAACTTCTTAATCTTGATAGGGCCAGACTCAAATACCTGACAGAAATGTATACAGGGCATTGCAGACTTAATAAACATCTCTGCTTAATGAAAATTAAAACTTCGCCAAATTGCAGATTCTGCAATAAGGAAGATAAAACACCTTACCACATCATATGTAAATGTGATATGTTGGCAAGGATAAGGTTCCTTCACTTCAGTGAAGAACTCATCTTAAACCTAAGTGTAGACATGGATCTGATTATGATTATTAGATACATGAAAACACTAGGACTGTATTAATACAATACAGGAAACACGACACTGGCACAATGAACCCTAAGGCTGAGGTGCTACTAAGCCAGTTAAAAAAAAAAAGAAAAAAAAAAAGGAAATTAAAATTACATCAATAGTAGGAAGACCCGAGCCATACTTTTTGACGTATAAACTATGCTGTACTTGTTAACAACAAGAAATATGATGTGTGTCACTAAGCGTTTTACAGTATACACGGTATAACAGAAAAATGAGTTTGTGTTATATTGGATAAAACGTCTTCGACGGGAACAGTAGCAACAGATCAAAGAGGTAAAAAAAGAATTGGGTCATAAAATAAAAGACAACCAGAAGTTCAAAGTGAAGCTATACATAATGTCATTGCAGACTGTGTCCAGTCATTAGTCGGGCCAAAAGTCCTCATCGGAAATATCTACTAGTAGGTTTAAATAGCAATACGTTCTCTACTCTTTATAAATAATGGCTTCATGAGAACCATCCTGGAAATGAACCTGTCACTCTCCATTATTATCGAGACATTTTCAATTGTGAGTTTAATATTGGGTTTGAACCCCCTGGCAGCAATACATGTAATTTGTATGACAAATTGGACATTGTTGAACAGTAGCAGCCAAGATTCTACTGCAAAAATAAAAAGCCCTGAACTTGAAAAAAAAATTCATCTGGCAAGGGCAAAAGCTCCACAGACTCTCATGAAATCACTGAAAAACAATTCAGTGATGATTTAGTACTTGCTATCGCATTCGATCTACAGCAAGCATTTCCTACTCCAAAATTGACCAGTTTTACAAATGAAAAATTTGGACCTATAACTTGTATTCACAACATAAAAATTGGGATTTCCAATCTGTACGTGTGGGATGAATCCACTGCAAATCGTGGCTCGTGAAAAATTACAAGCTGCATTATTCATTACTTGACAGCTCTTGCTGAAACCATTAAAAAAGTAGTAATGTTCAGCAATAACTGCTTCGGCCAAAATAAAAATTTGAACTTGGTTGTAGCCAATTTATCTCTTATACATCGAGGTAAACTTAAGCACTATTTTATGACTCCCGGACATTCTTACCTTCCATGCGATCAGGACTTTGACCACATTGAAGAAACGGTACATCATTCTGATTTCTATTCCAAAGACCATTTCATTGAGAAAAGTCACAGAAAGCATCCATTGATTGTAGTTTACCTTATACAAGATTTAATTTTAAACTTCACCAAACTCCAAAGCTTATTACGAAAAATATCTAGTGGATGGGTGCTAATTTCAAAGACAGGAAAATTTTCGAGTATTCGAAAGAGTACAAACAAGGCTTTTTTATTCACAGAAAGTTACTACTTAGACGTGAAATTGCAAAACGCAGCAACATTCAACCTTGTGAATGAACAATGAAGTCAGCTGTATAATGCTCCCGTACCCATACTTCCTGCAAAGCTAAAGGACGTGCGAGATTTGTTACCACACATTTCTTTATCATGGTCAAGGTACTTTTCAACCCTAATGGACAACCAAACTATGATTAACAACCCACAAAACCAAGAAGAGGATGAAATAGATGACAATCAAGTGGGCTATGAATGATTATAAAAACTTTTTTTGTAGCTAATATTGATGATTTAGTTGTATCTGTTAAATGTTTTGAACTGTATACTTACTTTTAAATTTAAAAAAACTGTGTTTTAACATGTTTTTTTTTCTCTCCCCCTCCAAATAATTCCTTGGTTGTATGTGTCTCTCACCAAAATATTTCACAACCCAATAATTTCATAACAAAAATAATGAAAAAAAAAATTACCTAATTAATACAAAAAAGAATATAGTATTATAATTTATATTTTCCTTGAAAAAAAAAATTAAAAAAATGAAATAAAAAATTAAAAAAAAATAAAATTAAAAATATAAATAAATTGATAAAAAAGTGATTTGCCATTGTGTAAAAACTTTAACTTGTGGATTTCTCAATTCAGGTTTTCTTGAGTTTGCCCAATGTATCCTTATATCATCAATAATGAAATTAGTTACTAACAAAATAAGTCAGGTTGTAGCCAAAACTATATTAGGATATAACTTGTAATTTCTATTCCCTTTCTTTCATACTATTTTATTATTATCATTATTACTATTTTTTTCTATACCTCTTACTAATATTTTAATATTGCTAACTATTTACTTATATTTTTTTTGTTTGAATTCCTTTTTTAATATAGTAAAATCTTATTTTTTTTTTTTTAAGCCATAAGATATGCATACTAAAAAGTTTTTCTATTAAAATATTTACACATCTCTATTTTAAGTTTTTTATACTTAACAAACAAGTGTAGTGTTTGAAAGAATCATATCCATTTTTTCATTGTAGAATAAAATCTGCTAATCTGTTCATTATCTGTTACAAATTTATAAACTGTTATAAATGTTTAAATAATTTATGGTTGTGTGTGACATTATAAAATCGAATTATTCTTATCCATGAAATGAAATATTAAATGAATCCATGTAAATATTAATGCCTCCTAAAAATTCATCAAAGCTTATAATTATCTTTTCTTATTTACTTAGTACCTGGAGATAGTAGTGCGTTTAACCCAAGTGGAATCCGGCTTGGAACCCCTGCTCTCACTACCCGAGGTTTCGTTGAAGAAGATATGGATAAAGTAGTAGAATTCATTGTAAAAGGTAAATTACCAGAAGTTACAGATTTTTTAAATATTTACTATTTTTAAATTTTATTGAGAAATATCTAAATCAGGCTGAAACGGTGTTAATGGAATTGTCTTAAGAAATCTTCCATTCAGTTCCTTTTAAAATCCATATGCAATGTTCAGGACATAAGCTTGCATTATTTGTGATAGCATGCGATTTAGGACTGTATGAGTTTCTTATGATATAATTGACTGTATGAGTGTAGCAAAATCATAATTAGGTTCCAACTCAGTAGTCCAAGCAACGAAGACCAATAAAGGCCGAATAGGGGACATAATTCATGTAGAAGCCAATTTTGGCACAGTTGTAGGGGGAGGTGTCCTTAACAACATACTGAAAGTACTGGGGGGTGGGGGTGGAGCTAAGGGTGGGGGGGGGCGCTCTAAAGGTCGGTTTTTTCAGTTTTTCGTTAATAACTCAAAAACTCTTGCCTCTAGCGAAAATATGTTTATGTAATAAATTAATTTACAGTTATTATATTAAAAGGCATAACTCCTCATTTGCTTTATTCATTTACTACATGTTTCGGAGCTTGTCATGTTGCTCCATCTTCAGGTTCTTACACTGTGATATTCTCACTGGTCATCTCATCTACACTGAGTGTAGATGAGATGACCAGTGAGAATATCACAGTGTTAGAACCTGAAGATGGAGCAACATGACAAGCTCCGAAACATGTAGTAAATGAATAGAGCAAATGAGGAGTTATGCCTTTTAATATAATAACTAGAAATTAATCTCCTTAAATGAAACATATAAATTAATTTACATAAAATTGTTTACAAAAAAGGTTCTATACATGTTTTTTCTGGGATCAATGCTTAAGAAGATATAGAGGGAGGAATATGGAAAATGTAAAAAAAAAACACATTTTTATTGTTAAAATTTATATATTGTTAAAATTCCAATGTTTATTGTTACAAATGAATAGTTTATTATTATTAATTGAATGCTTATTGCTAAAAATAAAATTATTGTCGTTAAGCCTAATATGCTTGTTATAGTACTTGCGGTAAGTCACACTTTTCCTCAAAAACACGTTTGTCGGCACTCTTTTGGCTATAACACCGAAACTATTTGTCTAATCTCGATTTTCTTTTTTCCATCATAAACCTGGTTAAATTTGTTATCAGACACCATGTATTTAGTTTTAATTACGGTCCGTGAAATATCCTTTCCACCTCGCTGAATTCCGCGTACTGTTGTGAAATCCTTATTTTTTCGGAACATTTCTCGTTATAACTCTAAAAATATTTGTTCGTTTCCGAATTTCTTTTTTCGATCTCATAGCTGCTAAAGTTAAATTTGCTATTAGATCCTATATATCAAATGTATATATATATATATATATATATATATATATATATATATATATATATATGATCCTACATATTTTCGCTAGAGGCAAGAGTTTTCGAGTTATAAACGAAAAACTGAAAAAACCGACCTTTAGAGCACCTACCCACCCTTATTCCACCCCCACCCCCCAGTACTTTTAGTATGTTTTTAAGGACACCTCCCCCTACAACTGTGCCAAAATTGGATTCTACATGAATTAAGTCCTATAAAAATCCTTCGTTGCTTGGACTACAGGGGTAGGGGGTATCCGCTGATAGCATGTTAGCTTCGTGTTGTTTAGCCTCCCAACAGGATGTTGTGGAATGAGTTGTTCATCATTTTATTTGAATTTAAAACCATTCAACAAATTTATAATTATAATTTAGTTTGTTATTTTATCTTAGTTTGGAGCTATTATGAGTGCCTGATGTTGATTATTTTTAGGTAAAATAACATTCTGGGTGAATAATTTAATTGTAGGGTATTTCTTCTACTGCTGTTTTAAATATGGTTTGGAATTCTAGGCCAAAAAATTAAGTACAGGGTGTTACTTTAATGGTGTTTAAATCTGGTTAGGAATCAACTCCCGAACACTGTTTTTAAAAAATATATTTTCTTTATATTGTATAAGAAACAAATATTTGTTCTAAGCCTTATCCTTAAGGTGGAATACATGGTTACTTATGATTATATTTATTTAGATTATTAACTCTTAAGGCCTAACACTAATAGTATTCACACTCTGTTTTATAAATATAGTACATTTTTTAAATATATGTTTGTATTTGTTTTAGCTTTGAACATAGGAGTCGAAGCAGCAAAATCAGCAACAAGCCCTAAACTAACCGATTACAAACAAGTTTTATCTCAGTCGCCTTTATCTGATAAAGTATTAAGTTTGAAAAAAGAAATTGAAGATTTCTCCGAAACCTTCCCCATTCCTGGACTTGTAGAATACTAATTTGATAAGTTACTAATCATCTGGTTTGATGAAGTTTTATAAGTATAATCTTATATATGATTTAATTTACTTTGAAGAAGATAATTTTTTTGTTTGATATTTTCAAAATGTTCCCAATTTTTTATTAAAAGGAGGATGTAGAAATCAAAATTTTATTACATACTTTACTCATGTACAATTATTAAGTAACTTTCAATCATTGTTAGTGTGCCGCTTGTAACAATTTAATCACTTTGTATTATTAATTTGATTTGTTTTTGTTTGTATTAGGCTTCATTTAAAATTTATGATCAGAAAAATGAAACTTTACAATTGGTGCCATAAATATTTTGTTTTAAATTTTATAATTATTTCATTTGGCAAATTTCTAGTTATTGTACTTTGAAATAAAAATTTTCCTTTGTGTTTGATATTGTGTTAGCTAAGGGCCTTATTTTAGTTGAATAAGATTTATGATTCTGAAATTTATGTTTTGTTACTAGTGAATATTTTATGATTGTTTCAATTAATTTTACTAATTTTCCACCTTTAACTGGAACAGAATGACTTTTTTGTCAAGTCAGTGTTATGTACATATATAGTTTTATGAAAAGAACTATTTGCTATCTTTTCTTCTTCATCTCGATCCAATAAATAACCATTTCTTTCGACTTCATGAAAAGTATTAGTAATTAAAATAAATGGATGTATGTTTGGTAATACATCTTTAAGGACTGATGGTTGTATTGTTAAAAATATATGATGATATAAGAAATAGTTATAATTTGATTTTTCAATGTTTTTTTTTATTGTTATATATTAAATGGTTATTTTAAGTACTAAATTATCAGACTTTGTTTTTATTTTATTTTATATAAATTTTATCATCTGGGAAAGATGAAATAAAACATTTAGATCATCACTGATACTATTTGTTGTAATAAAAAAAAAAAGTTATTTTTTTCTGATATGTGGTGAATCCTATTTTCGTATATTGAATTACTATATTTTAAAAATCAAAGTATTTGTAAAAATGTGTTGACTTCAAGTATGATTTTTTAAATTTATTTTTGTATTTACTCTAAAATGTTTCAAATGTACTGTTTGTTATATTATACAAAATAAAGTATATTTTGTATATTTTACATTATAGTAACCCTATAGATGGTTTTTATGATGAAACAGATTTGGGGGAAATTTATTTTCAATAATTGGTAAATCTTACTTACTTGTTTTTTACGAATTACAAATAATGCAATTAATTGTGGATTTAAACTAACAAGAAGTTTCTTCATTCATTATTTAACTTTTATTATTTGTTATTGAATAGCAAATAAACAATTTATCCAAATTTGTAATTCTACATTTAACAATTTATTTCAATAATTCATTATCACTCGAATAAATATGTATTATAATAAATAAAGTTTAAGTAAAAACCTAAAACCTAAAAGTATAATTTTCGAATTAATAGTATTGTCTTAGATTTATGAATAAACCAAACAATTGATAAATGATGAAAGAATTATAAAAACTATTTGTTATTAAAATAATTTGAATGATACATAACTTTGTGGTGAAATTCTGTTTATTAAGTTAGGTTCAAAATAAACAATAGGCTTGCTGAATCTGAAAAAGTGCTGTTTTTAATCAGATATATCTTGTATTTCAGAATATTGACTTTTTATGCTAAAGGCTGTATTTCGCTTAATTTTTAAACAAAGGAGATTCAATAAATACAGTGAAACTCTGATTATCCAAATTAATTGGGGCCGAAACTGATCCGGATACCCAAAAATCCGGATAATCAGATTTACTATTGAATCAGGGTATTGAAATAAAAAAATACAGACATACGTTATGTTTTAAATATGTATTTTATTACATAATTATATTTATAATTAAAAATGTGGCTGTTTATAAAATTTTATTTATGTAACAACAAAGTTTAGTTAACATGTATTACTCTTTAATGTATAACGAAATTCATTAAGTACGTTTAATGAGAATTTGACTGCTCCCCTCCTAATTCTGAGACGCTGTTCCGGTAGCTGCCACTTGGTCTATTTAGTTTTACCTCTTTTATTATGTCATGAAAAAGAATAATACGGTACTTTTCATATTTTACGTGAACTCATTTTTTATGTGAGATTAATGATACCAATAAGAAAACACTAATTGGTGTAATCAGAATTTATCTTTCAGGGTAATTCTCATTATTATTAATATACATAATTTATATAATGACAAACTTTTACTCTTACAGCCAGTATGTTGGAGGCATTGACAGTTTGATACTAGCAGGATATAAAATATTTTTTACTGAGATATTCTTTAGTGGTTGAGAATGAATTCCTGCTTTTATACTTTGATATGAAATTTTTGATTAACTATTTGCAAAATTAGTATAAAAATATAGTGTCTTTATCAAAACATTTCATTACATACCACCAAGAATGTCTCCAGCTGCAAGAAAATATGCATTTAATTATTAAAAACAATCCTACCCATATTACAGTATAACGTTCAAATTCAATATAGTATTTTTACTAATATTTTTAATTTATTTAAGTTTTCATAAAAATGGTAATAAATTTCAGAGCAACTAATTTTTTTTGGTAAAAAATAAAAAAGCCACACGGAGCAGTGATATACCTTGGTAACTTTCATATTGCAGTTTGTCTCCTTTTTGTTTGGAGATATTTACTATGCCAATGGCATATGCCTAGTATCTCACAGTAATTCAACTCAGGGAGTGATTTAATAACTTAAATGAAGACAGCAAACAGATAGGGTTAAGAATAAACAAACAAAATAACATGACCACTTCCAATGGAAATGACCACTGGATTTTGATGCAGACAGATGTAACATCGAGCATATTAAAATCTTTACTTACTAGGGATATGCATTAAATGATGATAATTAGTTCAAAAGCGAGGTAAATTAAAGAATAATTGTGGTACTTGGGCAATGTGAAACTATTTAGAACCTCAAAAGATAAGGCTGTATAAAATATTGATTACACCAATCCTCACTGAGCCGTTTTCAGTTGCCATCAATAACTTACATGTGTTCAAGCCATGACATTCCTTCAATGTCAGAAGGACCTATATGGAATACATGGAGATTTAAAATAAATCAAAAGCTTTATGACCTATATGTAAACAAAACTGTTGTCTGTTTTGTCAAAAGCCATCATATTGAATGGTTTGACGGATGCCAAATAACAGGATACTCTGCAATTACTGCATGGAGCTGTCTTAGGCAAGAAGAAAAGAATCAGCATCCCAGGAAGAAGATGGCTTGATGACGTTGAGGAGCTGAAAGCTCTTGGTGTGTTGGGATGGAAGGAGAAGATCACAACAAATATGTCTGGAGTCTCATTGTTAGGGAAGGCAAGGCCCACCCAGGGCTATATTAAATTTATTAAATCTGACACTTGTGAATAGTTATTAAAGTGAAAAAATAATATTTTAGGGAAAAGAAAATTTTTTCTATAATGATTCACAAATTAGTATTTCTCTCTGTAACAGCCTCATAAATAAGCCCATTAAACGCAAATAAAGAAAAATAAATTGCTTTCTAGTCATACCCATAATCCAAACTTACAAACTCAGCACACAAAACCACTTAATTGACTATTCACAAGTGTTGTAGAAATATCTACGGAGTAAAGTAAAAGTAATCATTATTTAATAAAACATACTTATTACCCAGCATTTTTCATTTTTTTAATATTATTTTTTTTCAACTAACCCTAACTTAATATATTTCTGTTTATATCTATCGATATTCAAAATTAGTATGGCAGTATGATTTATTGAGGGCAGTTCTGTAGTAACTCATCAATAATTCAACTTAAACAATGTAATATAGCAATAGAAATAGCAAAAGTATTTCTAAATTTGTTCTAGGTACAGTAAAACTCCAATTATCCAGACTCTGATTTTCCAGATATCCAATTATCTGGATATCTGGATTGATTTGAAGAAAAAATATATATATTTTTTTATTACTTACAATTTATTTTTTAATAGTTTATTAACAGACATTGTAGGCCTTGGTTTGGAGTTCCCGTAAAATATGAAAAGTCCTGTATTATTCGTTTTCATCACAAATAAAAGAGGTAAAACTAAATAGACCAAGCGGCAGCTCCTGGAACAGCCTCTCAGAATTAGGAGTGGAGCCCACACACCTCATAACAGTCAAGTTCTCATTAAATGTACTTAATGAATTTCGTGAAGCATAGCACACCCATCCAACACAGGTTTAGCTCTTTATGGGAGTGGTGTATAACTTAGAGTTATAGCATCTAAAATAGAATGTGTTGTATTAACTGCGTCCGAAAAACTGACCATTGTAGAACGTCTTAGGAAGGGCGTATCAGGGAAAAAAATGTTCAGATGAGTTCTGTGTCGGAACAATCACGATTTCCATGTTAACTAAACTTTGTTGTTACATAAATACAATTTTATAAACAGCCACATTTTTAATTATAAATATAATTATATAATAAAATACATATTATATAAAACATAACATATGTCTGTATTTTTTTATTTCAATACCCGAACTTTTTCAAATTCAGCAAGCCTATTGTTAATTTTGAACCTGGCTTAATAAACAGAATTTCACCACAAAGTTAGGTATCATTCAAATTATTTTAATAGCAAATAGTTTTTATAATTTTTTCATTATTTATAAATTGTTTGATTTATTCATAAATCTAAGACCATACTATTAATTCAATTTGATTATACTTATAGGTTTTAGACTTAAACTCTTTTTATTATAATACACATTTATTTCTTATTATTTTGTGTCTATTTTTTTGTATTTTTGTCTTTTTGACAGTACCTAGCTCAATATCATTCATATTTATCTATATCTATCATTCTGTCCTTCCTCTAAATTTAAAAAAAAATCATTTTCTCAGCTTTTCTATCTACCTGGTTGTACATTTTTAACCATCAGTATTATTATTTTTATAACTTTTGTTTCATGTTTTTATTAACCTCCATAGCTTGATTATAATAAAAAAAAACAACAAATAAATAAATAATAATGCATTGTTTGGTAGTTGTTATATAACCTTAGCTTACTTTTTATTTCATTAATTTTTTTTTTTGTTCTCAAATAAATGAAGTACCATTAAAGCCTAAGGTTTATTGGTTTTTTGTTTTAATTAAATATTGTGATTTTAAACTTCAATGAGATTTTTATACAGTTACTATGTTAAAAATATAAGCAATACATTGTTTAAAAAGTTGATGTATTTAGTATTATAATATACTGCTTTTGTAGTACTTAAAATGGATAAACTAAATATTTTTGAATGCTACTCCCAAATACATCATGATGAATTAAATTTGAGTAGGATATTTTAATTACTAAAGCAATATTTTTATAAAATAAGCTAAACTGCTAATCGATATAGACTGTCATTGAAGATTGTGCTTGCTCTTGACATGGTATTTAAGAGTTCCCAATTGTACAGCACTATATGCACACCTTGGGCAATGATGAGGTTTCTCTTTGGTGTGCCTAGCTAAGACATGCCTCCTAAGAGTCTCATTCTGAGTGGCTTGATAATTGCATTCTGTACAGTGATATGGCCGCTCATTGGTGTGCTTAGCCATGATGTGCCTCCGAAGGGTACCAGATCTTCCAGCACAGTATCTGCACTCAGGACATGGGTGATAAACAAACTGCCTCCCATCATGAGGTCTTGTCTTCTCTCTGAGATAATGGTAGGGCCTCTGGTTTTCGTGACAGGAGCACATGTGCTGACGTATTCTCTCATTGTCTGAGGTTTTATAGCTGCAGTATGGACAACGGAAACGATGCTTAATCTGGAACTGGTGATTGCAAGTCTTTAAATCCTTGGAACAGATCAACTTCTTTGTCACAGGTATTTCTGCTAGATGCTTTCTCAGATGGTTTGAATAGAGTGAGTTGTCATTTGTTCTATAGTCACAATAACGGCATGAGTAAATTATGATTGCTTCATAGATTTTGCTTTGGTCAGATATCCTTTTGGGCCCAGTATGAGTTGTCTTGATATGAGCTCTAAGCTTTTTGAGACAGTTTGATTCATTGCCACAGTAGAAACAGGTAAATTTTGAGTCTCCTGGTTTGTTTCCTACAACAAAAGTTAATTTAAATTCAATGAAACTATGTAATATTTTTATTAAATAATAATTTTATCTTTATTCATCTGAATCCATGATGATTTGTTTTTATAAAAACAATAACCTCCTAGATTAAACTTTAAGTTGAATGAGTTTAATATACCCCTTAAAGAAAAAAAAAACTTGAAGAAAAGTAAATTGCTTGTGATGTAATTGTTTATTTTTTATGATGCATTGCCATTATTATTACTTGAGGTACGCATGATGATATAGAAGGATCAATACAATTAGGATTGATGAATTAAATGCCACTTCTATTGAGATTATTTTATTTGAAAACTAGTTTCGAATGCTAAACATTCATCTTCAGTTCTAAAACATACAATAAAATTTTCAACACATCAGTACTATGTTACATAGATTAAATATACTAAGGTTTTTAAAAAGATAAGACAAGAAATCAAGCATAGGCACTCACCTTCGAGGTAACTAAAACACTGAATTTGTGAGAAGTAAAAGGGGGGGGGGGGCAGGTAGGTTAAGTTTTAGATTTACAACGGGGTTTCCCTTATGACTCATTGGGTTTTTTTTTTTTCCTATGGGAAATAAATTTAAAATGGGGCTATTGGATATGTTAATCTGATCATTTAAACAAAAATCTGGATCGGTTTTAAACGATTTTATTATTTCTAGTGATTCAAAAGTATTTAATTTTAGGCTATTTTCTACTTGATGTAATATTTTTACTCCCGAGTCTTTATTAAATTTGTGGTTATTTTCATTTAGATGGATAGCGAAATTGGAATTTTGGGTCTTATTAGTGTATGCTCTTATATGTTCATTTACTCTTTGATTTACTGATCGTCCGGTTTTTTTTCCCGTGTATTTTGCTTCACAGTCATTACATTTTAATTCGTATACGCCGCTTTTTTGGAAAGGGTCTATTTTGTCTTTCGGTGAAGGGAAGTATGATGACAATGGCTTATCTATTTTAAATGCAGGGTTTAAACCTAATTTTTTTTAATTCTTTCCCGACTTTAACGGATATTGGGCCGTAGTATGGTATCAAAATATATTTTTTAGGGGTAGCTTTATCCTCTGGGGGTGCTTTGTATATATTATTCATAGTTTTTTTTATGTATTTGTTTTCTTAAAATATTATCGATTGTGGTTTTACTGTATCCGTTGTTGTTAGCTATAGTGTGAATCGTTTGTATTTCTTTGTTAAAATTTCGTTCATTTAGCGGTATATTTAAAAGCCGGTATATCATGCTATGAAATGCTGCGAGTTTGTGTGTTAGTGGTCTCCTGGCATTGTTGTCTATAACTACATCTGTGTGTGTGGGTTTCCTGTATATATTAAATTCGTGTTGTTTATTGTTTATGGAGATTTCTATGTCTAAAAAATTTAAAGTTTTATTGTTCTCTAACTCCATAATAATAAAATCGTTTAAAACCGATCCAGATTTTTGTTTAAATGATCAGATTAACATATCCAATAGCCCCATTTTAAATTTATTTCCCATAGGAACGAAAAAAAAAAAACCCAATGAGTCATAAGGGAAACCCCGTTGTAAATCTAAAACTTAACCTACCTGCCCCCCCCCTTTTACTTCTCACAAATTCAGTGTTTTAGTTACCTCGAAGGTGAGTGCCTATGCTTGATTTCTTGTCTTATCTTTTTTAAAAACCTTAGTATATTTAATCTATGTAACATAGTACTGATGTGTTGAAAATTTTATTGTATGTTTTAGAACTGAAGATGAATGTTTAGCATTCGAAACTAGTTTTCAAATAAAATAATCTCAATAGAAGTGGCATTTAATTCATCAATCCTAATTGCCATTATTATTATTTTAATACTAATCACCATTAAAGTCTGACCGTAAGATCAAATAATTTAGAAAAGATTAGGTTTTCTCATCGTTATCATAACTTTTTCTTTTAATTATCTACAAATATATCATAAATTCTTAATTTAATATAAACAACTTGTATTTAGTCTCTATATTTGATAAGATTTTTGGGTTATCAGTCAATAACAAAGAATTTATATCATTTCAAACTGTTCATTCATTTATTGTAAACCTTGAACGAACTTAAGTATTAAAATAAATGTTAACTGATTCTACCAAATCACCTATTCTTCAGTATGAATCACTGAAACTATTTCTTAACGTTAATAACTTTGAAACTAAACTTTAATAACGTTTAGCTTATCTGTGTAGAATATATCTATTTAGGAATTTATCTGGACCAGATGTCTTTATATAAGACTGAACGCCTGATTTTGCAATCCTCTCAATTCTAAACCTATTACTCTCTTTTCTAAATGACAAATAAAATTATCATTAACCTCCTTAATGTTTCATATGTTGCTGATTTATCCTAATATCAAAAACAGTTTTTACATTATAAACCACATACACCAAAGTCCCCTAGTAGCTAACTTTGTTTCCTGATCTATTCATTTTTATATTAATTTGATCTAATCTATTTCTTATAACATTAGAGACATTTTTCTTACCTCTGTTTATGTTTTTTTTGTGAAATCATGAAAATTTATTACTAACCCAAAAATATTTTAAAATTATAATTAATAGATACAATGATTGTTCACCTTCTTTTAAAAAACATGACTCCCTCCTGTCTAGTCCTTGTTCCTCGAAATATCCAAAGCTCATAGGGTCATCTGAAGCAGATATTATGATGATAATGAGTAAAGTTATTTTTTCAATTGCTTAAAATTAACCTAAATAATTTGTATATTTCTCAATGTAACTCATCAGCCAAGCATCACTGAAATAATGATATAGAAGAGAAAAAAAAGCCACCAAAAAGGATTGTTTTGTCGATAATTTAGGTATAACAAGATAAAATAGATATATTAATCAATTAAAAAAAAATTAATCTGTATATAAATATATTATTTTTTCTGTCTTCTCTTCCATAGAAACCTTAAGAAAGAGTCATTTATTTCAAACAGTGAGCACATCCCATGCATGCCAGCCTAAAAAGTGCTTTGCTAATTACAACATATAGATATTTAGTAAATTATATCATAAATAAAAAAAAAGTAAAACAAACATCAATAAAAACAAAGCTAAATAAATAAAGATAAAAATAAATAAAATAACACGAAAGTCTATGTCAATACATGCAATACTGTATAATCTTTTTAAAGTTCATGTTTTTGAACAAATTTCTTTATTCAGAATTATAATATTTGAACTATTTCTTTTCTGAATTTGGCCATATTTCTGAATGAATTTGTTCGATCTAAAATCAGTCATTGTCAAAAAGTGGGCAGCTATATGAAATATTAGATTTTTGTGTTGTCAGTCCATCACAGTGGCATGTTTTGTTGTCTGAGCAGTGAAAACGTTTAAAATAGTATTTTGTAGGTCCATGCTCTGTCAGAAATTGTGTTAGTTTGTAATGTTTATTTTTCAGTATAATAGCTACAATGTAAATATGGTATAAAAAGATGATAGCATAAAGGAATAAGTGACACATTGATTTACCTAATTCAGGTTCTTTATCTAATGTTACATCTGTTAGTTCTGACTTCAACCATATTACTTCTCCTGTTAATCAAACAAAATAGATTAGTAGCAGTACTAGAAACCGAAAAAATTTATATTACACAGGCCAACAAAAAAAATATTTTTGAAAACTTTTTTTACTTTAATAGCTGATTTTTATAAATTTTTGTGTGCTGAATCCAAATCTGGTCTTAGTTTTTTTTGTATCACCCATAGTTTTTGAGAAATTTTTTTTTTTAAGGTGGTTAATCCCGGTGTCCACCATGGGACTGTTCGAGCTCTCGCCTTCCGGTGCTGGAGAGAGTCCTCTGCAGCATCGAGGATGACATTTGTGAGCCTAGATACTCTATAGTCCATGTGATCTGTATTATCCGTCTCTGCTGGATCCCATTCTTCATCAATCAATTTTCCCTCCAACGTAGCACGAAAGGTACTCCATTCTCCTTTTCGAGTAACGTAACCTTTATGGAAGACGTGGTAACATCCTGCATACTGCACTAAGTCAAAGGCAATTGCATTGTGGTCGGAGCTCGTCTCAGATCTAATATTCCAATCGACAATATTTCTTATCAGGGTCGGTGAGGCAAGAGTTACGTCGATCCAGCTCTGACCCCTTGGCCCAGAGAATGTAGGGGTGGTAGAGGGTTCATTAACAACCACTAACTGGTTCCTAGCAATAAACTCTATGACTCTAGCACCTCTCCTATTTGTTCGATTGGATCCCCAAACAGTGCTCCAGGAATTAGTGTCTGAGCAAACAATTGCATTTTTTGAGTTTTGTGTGATCGCTTCCATAGCAGATATACCATCTTCAAGATTATTATTTCCATCGGGAAGGTACACCGATGCTAGGGTGAAAGCAATGATACCCCACCTGTCTAGGACATACCAAGACTTATTGCCACCATCAGGAAAGGTGCGTAAAATTTACTGGCCCTCACACAACGAAAACTACCCAGAAATCCAGAGAATTTCCTCACACAACGTGTGCGATGTGTGCACTATGTGGTCAAGGCCACCCGGAAAGTTATAGAGGCTGTGGTATATACAACTCTAATCAAAATCAGAGAACCCAGTCACCTGACATCGATAATCAGAAAATATTTCCAGGAATGAAAGGAGCTCAATCTCATAGAAATGGACATCATCCCCGTCTACAGAAAGCTTCTTACTTTGAGAAGATTAGACATCAAACGCAACCTCCGGTGCCTCAAATCTCCCAACCTTAGCCCCAGGCCTCCCATTTTCAATCCCAACCCCCTCAACAGAAAATTCCTCCCTATAATTTACCTCTAAAATTAAAATTACCACCTCAAAAGCAACAACCACTTCCTGTTCAGCATCAATTTCAGATCAATCATTTATCTCAAGCACCAATACAAGTTGAATCTGTTCCTTGTATCTCACGAATAGCGCAGCCACCAACCAACACTCCAATTGAAATAAATAATCCATCCGTTTAATGTTAGGAGATAAACCCTAAGCCTCTAGCTATCATTTTATGGAATGCCAACGAACTTCAAAATCACCGAGACGAGCTCGATATTTTTCTCCATGACAATAAAATAGATATTGTCCTACTGACTGAGACTCACTTTACTCAACGTTTGTATTTTTTCCTACGAGACTACATTACTTACAGATCAGATCACCCAGATAACACTTCCCATGGCGGATCTTGTATCCTTATCGACAAATCAATATCCCATTCTCTTATTACTTCAACTCCAATTGACACCATTCAATCCATTTGAATAATCATTTCTACGCGTCCTTTTCACATAATATTTTTCGCTGTATACTGTCCTCCTGGCAATTCCCTTCCATACAACCATCTTGATTCCTTATTCCAATCCCTCGGACCTCGCTTTATTGCGAGGGGAGGCTACAACGCCAGCGATGGGGTTGTAGAACATCCACCTCCCGAGGAAGCATCCTATCCCGTATTGCAACCTCCAACTGTTATTTCCATCTTCTCACCCTTGAACCCTACTTGTTGGCCTACCTCTCTTAAAAAACGTCCTGATATCCTTGATATATTAATTTCTTTCCAAATTTCCTGCAGTCAAACCTTCATCAAATTCATGGACGACCATTCATCAGATCATAGCCCTGTTCTGCTTCTCATGCATTCAAATCCTGTTCTTAAATCCTCCCTTCCCAGACTGATTAAAGGATGAGTAGACTGGGGTGGATTTCGATACGATCTAGAAAATAAATTAGACCCGAAAGTTCCGCTTAAAACAAAAGAAGATATTAACATAGCAATTGACAAAATTACATCAATAAAAAATAGTATAACTGAAAATACCTTAACTCGAAAAAATCCTAATAGTCAACAGTATACCTTACCACAGCATATTCGCACCTTATTGACAGAAAAAGGCGAAGCAAGGACGAAGTGGCACCGTTCTAGATATCCACCAGACAATCATAATTACAACAATTTAACGAACAAACTAAAGACAGAAATCAGAAATTTTAAAATACAAAATCTACATAATCATACTAAAAACCTCAATACTTAAGACAAGTCATTATGGATAACGACAAAAAAAACTCCTTGGTTACAAACATTTCAATCACCCTATCCAATAAACTCTCAAACCTGGACAAGATCGGAAAAATCCCAAACGTTTGGTCTTCATCTCTTTTAAACGTTTAACCCTCATCCTGACGCGTCCAATCCAATTAGGTGCATTGAAGCAGAATAAAACATTCCGCTCCAAATGTCTCTTCCTCCTAAAGCATTCCATTCTTCAGAAGTATCGAACATTATCCTCAGATTACCTTCCAACAAAGCTCCTGGACATGACCTTATTACAGCTTCTTCCTCGGGAAGCAATCCTATTCCTTACATATATAAATAATGCTCCATAGTAAAGATGATTCCTAAGCCCATAAAGCCACTTGAACTCCCATCTTCTATATCTTCCAATATCACTCGTCCAATCCTGAAAAAACTCAATTTGAAACGCTTGCATCCCATCCTAGATTCCAGTCATATCATCACAGGTCACCAGTTTGGTTTTCGAATTTCACACTCCACTATCCAACAATGTCATGTCTGTTGGACGTGGTATCCTCAGCATTAGAACGCGAAATCCTTTCATACTGCACAGGAGCCTTTATCGACGTACAACAAGCTTTTGACCGAGTCTGGCACCAGGGACTACTTTAAAAACTCCGTAAATTCTTTCCTTCAACATACTTCCTTATTATTCGCTCCTATCTCAGTGACAGAAAGTTTAAAGTTAATAATAATTATAATAATAATAATCCTTGTCCAAACTGCCGGTGTTCCTGAAGGTAGTATCTTAGGTCCCATCCTCTATACGGTGTATACAGCTGATATCCCGACCCATCCTGGCACCGTCTTCACCATGTATGCTGATGACACGCAGGGTTGCCAGGTGTGTTTAAAAAAAAAAATTACAATGACTTTCTTGACCGGACAGACATAAAAAAAAAACCGGACTGTCCGGTCGAAAACCGGACATCTGGCAACCCTAATGACACGTGTGTTATCAGTAAATAATGATCCCTTCACTGCCTTACAAACACTCCAATTTCATCTCATCAACCTACAAGAATGGTATCGAAATTGGAAAATTAAAACAAATCCAAGTAAATCCCATTAAATAACCTTTACCCTTTGTCGTAAACATAAGACTCCCTGTCCTACAGTATCCTTTAATAATATCCCACTGATCCTTGTTGAACAGATCTGCTATATAGAGGACTCCAACTGGGCAAACGTCTAACTTGGAATCCATATACATGGCTAAAACGGCAGGAAACTGCTCGTCATTTTCGACTTCGTCAACATTTACTAGACAAACGTTCAAACCTTCCGATTTACTACAAAAGACTCATTTACACGACAGTTATCAGATTACAGACATATGGAGTTGAGCTTTGGGACTCAACTAAACCTTCTAATTCTTCCCGTATCCAATCCTTACAATCCAATATACTTCGAAAAATTCTTAATGCTCCTTGCTTTGTAACAAATAAACTTATCCATAAAGATCTTATGTTGCTGATTTAGTCCAAACCAGATAACTATCCTTTCATAGTAAACTTCATAACCACACAAATCCACCAGTCTCTCAACTTGCTTTCCATTCTATTTCCGATAACTCTCCGAGGGGTCTGAAAAGAAGATGGCCTAGAGACCTTTTAGTATATAATTTTTATTGAAGTGCTAAATGGTTGTTACGGGGCACTATCTCATCTCATGCCTAACATGTCATTTTTTGTTTATATTCTAATTCCAGCACATCCACTGATTGTCAATTATGAGTTTGAGAGATGTGGATTTAAAAAATAAAAGTGAATAAAAAAATGAATAAATTAAATAAAATCTATAAAATATTAAAATATTAATTTATCATTATAATTATTCATTACAGATAAATAAATAATTATCTCATTTAACAAATTGAGGAAGAATGGAGGTGAAGAAGAAAAAGTATTAGAACTTGAAGAAAGTGAAATAGAAGTACAACAAACTTTTACTGTCTTACCAATGTCAGGAATTAAGGAAGGAATAGAAGAGAGACCAAGATTTTCAAGACATTGTATAGCATTTGAAATGGATAGCCAAGCATGGTTAGAGAAAATACTTGGAAATTTTGGAACTATAGAAAAAACATCACCAACTAGCAAAAGAATCTCTTGTTCAAGTAAAATAGAATTATTGTGCTGAATGTTCTGGAAAATTAATGCTTCTAACTACTCATTACAATCACACGAGAAAGAAAAAATGTAAAGGATAAAGGCAGTTGGTGGAGGGCCCGCAAAGATAGAACGGGATTGGTACATTTCCTCCTTACTTTGGTTAAGAGAGTACTGTGATGTTTTGACTAGCCCTACTCCTACTATTCTACTATGTTAAACACTAGCTCCTATATCACTTCTTCATCACGATATCCTCTAACGGAATGACAGAAACCAATATTCAACAGCAAAAACAGTAGTTGAAATAGCTTCCCCAGCACCTCGGTCTAATAATTGAATTTACGTTTAAAAAGCATTCTACAAATGCAGATTTCATTAAGTAATTGGTGATGAACATTTTTTAATACCAGAAATTTTGAAGGTGTCTTCTTAAAATGTGGAAAATCATTAACAAAATCAGTAACGTTTCGATTTTCACTACCAGACTGTGTTATATGTTTAGCTAATGGAAGGGGATTAACATCTTTATCTGAGAAAACATCCTTGCTAAACAAAACAACCTGTTAATAAATAAAAAACATGAAAACTATTGTTCCATATTCAAAGAAATCGCAAGAGTTTGATATCAGTAGGATCGAGGAATCGATTGTGAATATTTGAGATTATGCAACGTAACAGTGGTTTCTATTTACAGTTATGACTAACACCGGATGGCGGACAGAAAACGTACTACACAATAGTAGTTGCTATTTGAAAAATGTCGTCTGCAAGGTATGCCAATAAATATGGCTTTGGTAAGTTTTTTTTAATGAATTACACAAATTATACAATTTATTTTTATTATTTTATTAATCAAATTAAATTAAAATCAGTTCCGGCATTTTTGATTAATTCGGTTAAATATTTATTTATTTAATTTATAATTATTTAAGTGGGATAAACAAACAGTAGGTTTTCGTGATAATTTTACAATAACTTAATATTCATTATGTGATTTTTTACAGTCGCTTTAGCTACAAGGTTTTTAGCGACCTCAGCAATCGTTCAATTACATTTTACATATTTATATCATACATAGCAATATCATTAAATAGAAGGTAAAAACATTCTTCTGACTTCAATATCACCTATACTTGATAGAGGTGATAATGAATATATGGCTAATTAATTTCCACAAGTCTTCTTCATCTGCATCAGGAATCCTCTGACTGCTAGTTTTCACGTTTTATTTACTTTTCAGTGATTCAACTGTTATTTTTATTTATTATCTGCAAATCATTCATTACTGTTTTACACCTTCGGACTTTAAAGTAGATACAATCAACGGGCTCTAGGTCACATGATCGATACATTTTCAGCATATTAAATTTAATACATCTAAATTGAATTATTCAACGGTCAATCAAAACATCTTCAAATTAAATCCAAAGTCTACCGCGCACTAGTGTTGTATCGAAACGGATTTTCCGGCAGTGAATAGTTACGTTGGATAAAAGGAACAACCCACACTGCATCAGTGTCAAGTGCAGCGCATTTTCTTTTCTAAACGCTTCGGAAAACCCGCCCTGACCCGACAATAGTGTGTGCTAGTCTTTATAATAATCATTAGTAATTCAGCACTATATCTTTTGTATTTAGTATGACGCACTTTATATAGCGTTATAATTTTAATTAGCCAGTGTACAGTAACCAGAAGTTGGTGTTAAATATCTGTAGGGGGTAACAGTTTCGATGCGAACGGTCTTTATGCTTTCATATATCTATGATAAAAAGGAGAGCACATAAACGGCTCTTTTTTTCTTAGGAGGAAAAATCCATACTTACATATCACTTGTTTTTCTGATTTTTTTTTCTGTTTTATTCTATTTCAATGTTTCTCATTTCAAAATGATCAATTTTACTCATGATTGCGTTTTTGTCGCTTCTTGCGTCCCATTCCCTTTTGAAATTTAAGCGAAAATTCTGTTTCAAGAATATGTAAATAATTTCTAACTTTTAAAATGACTTTTCTGGTTCAATATCTTTCCTCTGTAGGATTATCCTACAGAAAATTTAACAATTGTCAGCTTAATTTAAGTGAATCTGTCGCAATAGACATTAATGCGGATCTTGAACTTTCGTTTGATTACTGATTAACTGAGACTTTGTCATGTTAAAACTTCAAGTTGAAGTCAAAAGTGAAAGTGTCTGAAAGTAATTATGTCATCTGTAGTTATGTCACCAGGAAACCTGTATTTATGACGTACGAAAAATATTTTTGTATATGATGCACATTTTAAAATTAAGGATGATCAAGAACTTAACTTTGACTAAGCACTTTCATTGTTATTTTTTATTATTTATCTGATTTTCCATCTCTATATTTAGTTTTTATTAAAACTATAACACAAATCTGTTCCGTATCTAGAAAAGTAAGATTTTTTCCCTTCTTCTACTTTTAGTGTAATTTTAATATTTATAAAGTAAATAAATAATGACCTATTTTTGTTTGTTGTAATCTTCTATCTCTATCTTCATGATACAACAACCCTTGAGTGGGTCCTGGCCTCCTCCAGCATTTTACTCCAGTTGTCTCGATTTTTTGCCGCCGATCTCCAGTCTCTCACTCCAAGTATGGACCTTGCGTCATTACTAACACCATCCTGCCATCTCAGTCTAGGTCTGCGACTCGGCCCTTAGCATGGATCTTCTCCTCCAGTATCTTCTCATCATCGCGACGTGACCAGCGTCAGTCTAGTTCCCGATTAGTCCGCTGTCTCCAGATTTCACCATCACGGATAGGTCCAGAGATCTTTCTTAAAACTTATCTTTCAAATCTCAGCAGGCTCACTTCATCGCTCTTTGTGGGAGTCCAGCATTCGGAGGAGTACATCAGCACAGAGCGTATGAGGGTCTTGCAGATCCTTACCTCGAGAAGTAAAAACGTACGTTCAAACGCGAGATGAGCTCGCTTTGCCGAGCTGCGGATCGCTTTGTCCAAAGCGAGGTTGAAAATGAGGAAGGGCCAGCTGGTGCGTTATGATTTGTATTCCCTTGTTCTTTCTAACATAACGCGGAGGGAAAAATCTGGTCAGCCGTATACTTATTTTTCCTGAATCCTGCTTGGTAAACTCCCAATATGTTTTCTGCATAGGGAACTCGCTTTTGATACAGACTATTGGAGAGAATTTTGTAAGTGGTTGGAAGTAGGGATATGCCTCTCTAATTACTGCATTGTAGGGCGTCGCCTTTTTTAAAGATAGGACAGATCACCGTCATATTCCAATCCTGGGGCATGCTTTCTTCCACCCACACTGTGAGAATTATATATCTCTAGTATGAACCGCCTCACAATGTCTTTGGTATCCGAGAGCCGAGTGCCATCAGTGTCTCTACACATATTGACCATCAGCTGGAAAGGTTTACGCCCCTCGTTTAACTTTCTACTTTCTATTTGTTATATTCTTATGTGACTCAAACGTTATCCTGCCGCTCTCGTTAGTTTGTTGCCCGTTAGCTCAATGTTCAAACGTTTCCTAAACTTGATACCTTGACTAGAGCTTTCTTTTTTTTGCTGCAGTATCTTCATTTTTTAAACTAAAATTTATTAGTCCAGTCTTCGTACATGTAAGTATATGAAAATTTATGTTTACATCACAAAATAATTATTCCGAATTGAATATTCCCCATTTCATTCATAGGAAATATAGAAGGAAATAGCAATGTTTGAATACACCAGTCATTTAAAAAAAAAAAAAAAAGATCTAGTTTTAAAAGAAATTGCTAGTTTTAAATCTGGTAATTGTGTGCACGACTGATGGCAAGATTAGTGTTCTTTTCTCCGGGCCAGTAACGGCTGTACGGTTGCGAAAAATAAGACCCTTTTCTTAGATCAGACTCACATAAATTTCGAGAAATAATAGAAATACTTGAACCTCAATGTAGGTTTTTGAAATTTAGTGAAATTCAACTCTAGTGCAGGAATTCACTACGGTTTAGTTATGACATGTTATAATACGCTATGGTTGAAATTATACATGTATAATATATATAAAATGAAAAAATAAACTTTATTCTGGGACTTGCTGTCCCCTAAGAATTAAAATAATGCACAATTAAGAGTTCAATTGTCTGGCCAATTATTTACAAATTAGATGCTCCAGGAATTACAGCATACGTTTTTAACAGGAAAAAAAAATTAAATTAAATTAAAATAAATAAATAAATAAATATGTGAAATAATAATCATAACATAAAATACAATCGTATATATATATATATATATGAACGTATAAAAGAAAGAAAGAGAGAAAAAAAAAGAAAAGAAGTAATTCTAAGTATTCATTTGATTATTGACATCTTTGCAGAAGATTGATTGTCAAAAAGGTACAGGAATAGATTATTTTTAAAGGAGGTTATGGAAGTATATATATAAACATACAGCATAAAAACATTTCAATAATGAATATAGTTACCAAGGTGTGGAAGCATTTTCATTGACTCCTGTTCATCAACTGGCAGTTGATATTTTGATTCAGGGATATCTTCTGTAAGAATACAAAATTGTCTTTTTAAAATAAACCATATATTATTCCTAAAGAATAAAAATCAAGATATAAGAGGAAAAATAATTTTTTTTTGTTCTAATTGTTTAATGCAATTATTTTATCTGCTAACTAATAATTTTATTACATAATGTTTTGTATAAGCTGATTGTGTATCCTTATTAGTTGTTTATTAATTATTGTTCATGAATAGAAACAAGAAGGGTTGGATATTGCGTTTCCTACTTATAAATACCATATTTGAATAGATGGACCAATATAATATTAACTTATCTTTTTTGGAAAAATAAGAAAACAATGACTAGAATGGTTTGTAAAAATGGAAATGGAAATTTATATGTTCCATTTTTATGTTTTTCTCTTATAACTCGAAAACAGTGCATTTCAACACATTCAATTTCAAAACATTGTTCAGTACAAAATTTAAGCTTATTAAATTTTCTACAAGTTTGGTCATATATGTTTTTACGAAAAACTGGACCGTTTTCGTGCTACCGGCTCCGGAAAAGTTGTAATTTGCGAAAAAATTGTTTTTCAATCATTGTCAGTTTTTTGTGTATTTCTGTCTTCTAGATCTTCGCTCGTTCATTTTAGAGGAAATTCGCCAGGGTAAAACTTGTACAGCATTAAATTCCCTATATTGATATGTGATATAATCATATGTTCATTTATATTGAACACGTTGCAACTTACATTAAGATGTAAATGTAATTAAAGATTCAACGAAAAATCTTGATATCCCAATTAAATTTTGATAAATTTAAATTCAACGGAAGCAAGACAGCTGAAATTTATAAAACTGCTAAATTACACTCAGTAGAAGATAAGGCTTAGCGGAAAATGGCGTAATCGGGTGCGTTTTCAAAATTGACGCGCTCAAGCATTTCTCTGAGAAAACACGTATGACTCCGAAACTGTTTGTGCGATCCATGACTTATTTTTTACATCTGAAAGCTGTGAAATCCAAGTTTTTTTGCCACATAATTCGCTATAACTCCAAAAGAACTCGTCCCATCCAAAATTTCTTTCTTTCATATGAAAGCTTCTTTACTATTAGACCCCACATTCGAAATTTTGATCATTCTCCGTAAAATAAACATGCCAGGACGCTTAAAATACGCCTAGTGCTGTGAAGTCTAAGTTTTTCGCCACATTCTTCACTAAAACCGAAACTACAAGATTTACAATCAGACCTCCTATATGAAATTTTGATTTTATTTCGTAAAAAACCCACGCCAGCAAGCCAAATGTGTATGTTTTTCAAAACATGACAATGTTTATATGTTCCGTCTGGCGTGGGTATTTTACGGGATGTGATCAAAATTAGATGTATGGGGTTTGATAGTAAATTTAACCAGCTTGATTGAATTTAACTAAGGATTGAATAAATAGTTTCGGAGTTATAGGAAAAAATGTGCCAAACAAACTTGGATATCACAACAGTATGCGATATTTTATCATGCCGACGTGGGTATTTTGTAGGACTTGAAATTCACATATATGGCTTTGTAGTAAATTTAAGCAGCTTTCATATGAAAGAAAGAAATTTTGGATGGGACGAGTTGTTTTGGAGTTATAGCGAATTATGTGGCAAAAACCTTGGATTTAGACGTAAAATTTACAGCTTTTAGATGTAAAAAATAAGTCATGGATCGCACAAACAGTTTCGGAGTAATGCGTGTTTTTTCGGAGAAACGCTTGAGCGCGTCAGTTTTGAAAATGCACCCGATTACGCCATTTTCCGCTAAGCCTTATCATCTACTGATTGTAATTTAGCAGTTTCTTAAATTTCAGCTGTTTTGCTTCCGTTGAATGGAACATTTAAATTTAATTGAGATATCAAGATTTTTCGTTGAATCTTTAATTTCATTTATATCTTAATGTAGGTTGCAACGTGTTCAATATAAATGAACATATGATATCTATTATTACAGGGAAGTTAATGCTGTACAAGTCTTACCCTGGCAACTTTCCTCTAAAATGAACGAGTAAGGATCTAGGGACGAAAAGTGGACAAAAATAAGAAAGAATGTCAAAAAGATAAAAGTGTAGTAGATTGTTATGATGAATGGAGAAGAAGATGATCAGGGATGGAGTCGAAGAGAAACACCACGTCTAAGAAGAAATCTTTAATACGTGTCAACGTTTCGACCTGACTTGCAGGTCTTCTTCAGGGCCACCGAACCGTTCTTCTTTGACGTAGTGTTTCTCTTTGACTGCATCCCTGATCATCTTCTTTTCCGAATGTCAAAAATTATTCATTATTTCTACTACACCGTCTTATATATATATATATATATATTTTTTTTTCATACAAAAAGTTAGGTATACTGAATCATACAGAAAAATCTAAACATATCTAAAAACCTAAAATATTTGCTCAATGCGGTCAAAATTTTATTTAGTTTGAAAATTCTTGGACTTAAAAAAAAAAAGGAATCTATTGAAATGAAAACTACTACAATGCAAATGAACTTGGCGGGGTTGTGCTAATTTTCTTCGAATAACATAAAAATAAAATGTTTTATTTTTGAACTGACTCTTAGTATGTCTGTTATCTAAACAGCTGATTAATAGTAATCATTTCATAATTAGTTTTTAATGATTCTGTTGTTTATTTGATTTTAATTCCTGCGAGAGCGGGAAGGACGGGCAATCCACTATATTGGTTACCATTTATTTTAGCCAGTGTGAAAAGACCGAGATTTGTTTCATGACTGCTTATGAAATAAATCTTAAAAAGAGATGCATATTTTTGTCTGTAAATTCAAAAGTTGAAGATATTTTTTTCTTACAGAAGAAATATGCTCGACACATATGTACGAAAAATTAATTGCAACTGATATAACTTTTAAAACAAATCTAATAAACAGATAACCTTAGACATAAGTTGAATTAAAAACACCAAATAGTTCGAAGGAAAATATTATTATTTTGGTCTTCGTCCGTTGGATGTTAGGTTCGAGACAAAAAGATAGCCCACTTGAATTTTTTTCGTTTATTAATCTCCACGTTTATTAAATATATTTATGTTTTTTTGATTTTAAGTGTTTTAAAGCTTCTTTTTGTTAAATTTAATTGGGGTTTGCCCAAAAGGTGAACAATAAAAATAATTTCTTGTTTCTGTTATAAACATATAATAGTATATTTTAGGTGGGACAAAATGATAGCACAGTGTTATAAATATAAATTTATAATAAGGTAATAGCTTTGATAATATTACTTATAATACAATTTGTATCCTGTGAATTGTTTGTTGGAGAATTTAAAAACTTGAAAATATTTATACTATTCCTACCTGGATTTCTTGAAATATCAGAAACAGAAAAGCTGTTTGAATAATAGGTATATATTATGAAAGCTGAAAGCTCCTTAAATTTACTACAAGAACCTATATATGAAATTTTGATTATGTCACGTAATAAACTCAAACCAGCCCACTGAATTTTTGAATATCGTCATACTTTGCCAAAACATACATATTAAGCGTACAGTTAAGATGCAATCAAAATTTCATATATAAGGCCTGATAGTAAATTTTAGTTGAAAAAAATAAATTTCAGATCTGAAAAATAGTTTCGGCGTTATGGTGAAAACTATGCAAAAAAAAAACTTAAACTTAAAATAGTAAGCGGTTTTTAACTTGCTGCTATGGTTATTTAATGGGACTTGGTCAAAATTTCATATATAGGTTCTTATAGTAAATTTAAGGAGCTTTCAGATAAAAAAAGAAATTTTGAATCGAACAATTAGTTTGGGAATGAGTATCAATAAACGTTTTTTTTTCAGAGGAGTCTGACCCCAGATAAAGTGTGCCAAAATGAGGGGTGTAGAGTGTATCAAATATGCGATAATTTTTGACTGCACAGCTTTGTTAGGAGTAGTTAGAAGGTGAACATATTAAAAGTCCCCGCCCATGGGTGGGGAGCTAAAGGTGGGGGGGAGGGCAGAAGGTCCCAATTTTGTTTTTCGATTATATCTCGAAAACGGTGGACTCTAGAAAAATACGTAGCGTACCAAAATTAAAGCTCATTAAATTTCCTTTATACGTATTCGTAGAAATTAGAGCGGTTTTCGAGACATACGTTATTAAAAATCGACAATTTTAGAAATAAAAAAAATGTGTACCTCACTTTTTGTTAAAAATTTGAAGCAAATACCAGAAACGTGTATATGAAGTTAATGTATATTTAATGCTCTACAATTTTGATTCTGACGTTTTTCTGAGAAACGATTTTGGAACGTAATAGAAGGAAAAATTTGACAAAAAATGAGATAACATTTTCCCCGAAAATCACCTATTTTCAATAATGTATATCTCGTAAACGGTTAGAATTACGACAAATTTATATATGATAAAGTTTATAGCAAATTTAATTAGCTTTTATGTTTATTTGTAACATATTTTTCTAGAGTCAATAGTTTTCGAGATATTATAGAAAAACCAATAAAATGGAACTTCTCCCCTCCCTCCCACCGTTAGCTCACCCCCCAGGGGTGGGGACTTTTAGTAGGTTTGCCTTCCAACCTATTCCTAATGAAGCTATGAAGTCAAAAATTATCGCATATTCCATGCACTCTACACCCCTCATTTCTGCACTCATTGACTGGACTATATGTTAATATATGTATTAATAAATATAAAATGAATGTTTTACAGGTTATTTGAAGAAGAGAAATGCGAATATATCAGTTTTATTTTCAATGTTGAAGTCGAATTATTATTTTGTATAGATTTCGTTTTCATATCTATTTTTCAGGCATCATTAAATATTACTATTTCGCTAACACAAACTCATTCCTACAAAGTCATTTTAATCCCTCAAAAACTACCATATATTGTTTTTTGCCGAATAATTTAAAATGTGGCCAAATAAAATTTATTAAAAAAAAAAAAAAATTAATAAATAAACAAAAAAAAGTAGATGGCTTGTTTCAGAACCTTTGAATTATATTTTTTTTCTCATAGTAAACTATTACTAAGCTCATTTATGTAATGAGTAATAAGTAATTAAATAGACATAAACATTTAGTAATATGAATTGTTTTAAAGAATTCAAAAATACTAGGTGTAATCCCAACATATAGGCCATAGTACAAATACTCATGTGGTTCAGAGGTTGAACGAACGTAATTTGACAACTATTTAATAGAGATTCAGATACGGTATTATTTAAAATCTATCATAGTGATGTCCAAAAAAAGAGGGCTATATTGCTGAAACTTTATGTTTCTTTCACCTACGAAATCAAATATAAAATAGATTCTACATATCTTCAATTACATATACATAGATTATGTATAACTCAATGTATGTTCCCATGTCGAACTGACTTTATGCATCTTTACTGTTTATAGCAAGCGCAAAATTCACACTTAAATTGTTTAAAACATATTGAGGAATACCTTGAAATAATTTGCGAAATCGGAATAAACATCCACGTAGAGAAGTAATCAACTAATACAGTAAATAATTTTATTATTGTATATATTACGGGTTGCAATTTATTCATTAAAGATTGATAATGACAGAAAATCGTGAAAGAACCTTTTAAAGTACTTTAAAAAAAAATCTTTAATATAAACTGACCCTGTAATAAATATGGAAATTCACGCTACATGTGATTGTTTGCTTTTTGAAATTACGAATATCTTCATTGGATATAGACCAGCTGTTTCTATAATTTTAGCATACATGATAGTAAGGTTTGTAGCGTAGATATTCTTCCCTATTAAATATATATTTATTCTTGACCGAATTCGTACAAATTTATGAACCTCCGAAGGAAAGAAATGCGTTTAGAGTGTACTCTGGTTTGGTTGAAAGTAAGCGTTTCTCAAGAAAATGAAGAACTCTGAACATGATTTAACAGCTACTAATACAGACCTTACATGGTTTGTTATACAAGTGTGAATTTTATTGGTTTGCCACTTATTGCAACTTATGGTAATTTCGCAATGTGAACTAGAACAGCTGTAATCCAAGCGTTAAAATTGTTTCTTTATGAAGTTATTATTTTTTCAGAAGACCAACGAAAATATATTAATTTTATTTTGGCTTAACATTGGCCAGAAGTCATCAACACCATTAATTAAGTGGCTACACTTAGGTATTCGGAGTGGGCCAAGAATAAAAACGAATAATTTACTAATTTTGGGAAATATTTTTTTTTTTTTAGTTGAAATTTTTACATATACTTTATGAAATACAAGTAATATAATTTTATTTTTTTGTTGGGTGAGCATCTTATGTGTAACACTGTATACATAATGTGGTTTATTTTATTTTATTTTAAATGTTTTCTAAAAAATATTTTAAATATCTTACCTTCTTTCTCAATCGACATGCCACTCTCATTACTCGTTTGGTCCACATCATCTTCGTAAATAAGTTCTTCCGTCTTTATTTCCTCCTTCATTATCGATGAAAATATCAACGTAAGCTCTATAACCCCAACTTCTAATCAGTGAGTTACAGCGGGTGAAAAGACTGTTTTAAAAACAGCTGTGCTTCCACTGTTAGTTCAATTGTTTCAAAAATTCCTCAATTTATTTTATGCCATCGTGACTACCATTAATAATATTTTTAAAATGCAAATTACAGTGAAGTAATTTATTCATTTTATTTTTATTTTCTAAATATCACCTTTAAAATTTTAATCTTAAATAGATTTGCGAAAGTGTTGGTTGAAGACAACTGAAATGATATTTAAGTAAGCATTACTTTTACTTTTGGGTTTTAGCATTAAAGGTGGTGAAATATTTAACACAGAGATATAACTTGTGTTATGTAATATCACAAAATGAAAATCATTTTAAAAATAAATAATATGAAGAGTTTGACTCAGCGGTGGCGATGCTACCAGTATATCGACTTTAACCCAATCCTACCACCTAGGTCATAATTTTGGATAAAATATTTGTATAAATTCTAGTTTCTGCAGCAGATCTATCCTCAGGAATAATATTTTTCGAAATACGATATTTTCTGTAATCATTTGGAGTAGACGACAACCTATTGTCTCACTACCAGTAAAGAACAGTAATGATTATAATTAATTATAATTTTGTCCCACTACAACCATTGGAAGGTCTGGCGTTCACTACTTGGTACCAACGGTTGCTCAAGGCTGTGATTTGACCAGAATCACACTCAGCTGCCTGGTAATTTTCAAGTTAAGGGTACCGACTTTATAGAGAGATTGGGTTTACCTGAAGTATCTCTCAACACTATGGTTGATATTGGTTTTTTTTTTTTTTTTTTTTTTTTTTTTTTTTTTTTTTTTTTTTTTTTTTTTTCAAGAATTCCATTATAATCCTATACTGCCCGATTTGTTAGAATGGAAAGGTCAAGATTTGTTCGTGGGTTGGCCACGAAATAAATTTTAACCTGCCCGGGGGAATTGAAACCACGACCTTCAGTACCGAGCGCGCTGAGACCATCGACCTAGCTCACTCGGCCATCGAACCCCCATTGTTGATATTGGCTTGATATAACAAATTAAATAATTATTAACACCTGGTATACTCGAACCTGCGTCTAGTTTATTGCTGAGAAATGGAGTCTCAGGTATTTAGAAGCACTTGAAGTCATCCAGTTAAGATTTCTTAAAAATGTTCTCCGATGGCTTAAAAGTGTGCCGAATTATATAGTCAGACTGGAGACTGGTCGTCGCCCTCTGAAAATGATGGTCATGAAAAAAGTAATTAACTTTTGGACAAGACTCTCAACGCTTCCAGAGAACAGGTATCCACGAATGTGCTTCAATAGACTAAGAAGTAAGCAAGAAGTTGACATCGATTTTAACTGGGTCTTACAAGTTCATAATCTACCACAGCAACTAACAGCCTCAATGAACTAAACGATATCTACAGAACAGGACTGCAATACCACAATAAGAATATTGGAGAAAAAATCATTTCCTGTCTCTTGACATCAATAGAGCTCTAAACCCTACAGAACTCTCAGTCGTCTGGATTTTTCTCCAGAAGAGTATCTAACTTTTAATAAAAGACGTCGTTTAAGAATTTCAAACCCACACACTGTAAATATATATTTAAAAAAATATATCCTACACTATTCAAGATGAAGAAATCTGTAGTGCCTGTAAGCAATATATATCTAATAGTCTACATCATTTTCTTCTCCTGTGCCCGACATCCAATGTGTATAGAGAGAGATATTTGCAGCAATATTTCGCTGATATTCTCAATATAGACAGAATTGAAAAAGAAAATTATATTTACTTATTTTTATTATCAGTAGCTAAAATATACTCTGTTCCTGAAATACTAATTAACTGGTTACTTACTCTGTTGTTACTATTGGATTTGATTTATGGATATGAGTTATCAGTATTTCTATTTATTTTAATTTTATGTTGGTCATGTATATATATAATGAAATGAAAAAAACAAAAAAAACAAACTTTATTCTGGGACTTATTGTCCCCTAAGAATAAAAATAATGCACAGTTAAAATTACAATTTTCTACTATGTTATTTACAAATTAAATGCATCAGTAATTACAGCATACATTTTTTATAGGGAAAAAAATTAAATTAAATTAAAAAATAAATAAACATATGAAATAATAATTATAACTTAAAATACCATCGTATATATATACATATATACACATACATAGATACACACACACACACACACACACACACACACACACACACACACACACACACACACACACACACACACACACACACACACACACACACACACACACACACACACACACACACACACACACACACACACACACACACACACACACACACACACAAACACAAACACACACAAACACATAAAAGATGGTATAGGTATCTATTTTAAAATAGAACTATATTATGAATATATACATCAGAAAAGAAAAAATAATAATAATACTAATATGCTAATATAATAATTACAATGCATTCAGAAAGATGAAAAAAAAAAAAAAAAAATCCATGAAATAAAACAAATATAGTGAATAGAAAGGAAAAGATATATAGAGAAAAAAAAATTAACTATTTGAATGTTAATAAGACAAAATATTTTACAAATAGCTGAAAATATATATTTACACATCTACTTACTGTCCTCTTATATTATAGAGCTATATGAGACAAAAATAAAAAGCAATTTTTTAGACAGACAAATTATTTAAATTAACAGATTTACGAATAATGATATAATTATTGAAGTAATTCATTGATATCAGATATAGTTGAGATTGACTGACTGGATTTTTAATTATTACACATATTGACGGTGTCTAACTGGGATCTAAGGGGATATTGGAATAGGAGAGTTTTGAATGAGTTTTAGGAAGGATCATGTCTAATTTCAGGAGGTATAGAGTTCCAGAGATTGGCGGATCGAGCTTGGAAGGAGTGCTGGTATAATGCTGTTCGGTGGAAAGGAGTATATAGGTCAGAGGAACGTGATCTTGTTGTGAGTCTCGACGGAAGACTTGAATTTCAACAGGTTATAGATGTAGGGTGGGCAGTGGTTATTAATGACTTAGTACAGGAACGTGCTCAGGAAATATTGTCTACGGGGGGATGAATAGAGCCAGTCTAAGGCAGTGTAGAGGTGCGATACATGTGAACTTCTTGGGGTACCGGTAACAAATCTGATAAAACTATTCATGATTCGTTGTAATCTGTCCCGGAGACCCACTGAGAGGCCCCCATACACTACACAACCATAATCAAACTGAGGAAAAATGAACAGATTCTTTCGAGTTCTTCCTGGATCCTAGATAAAGCTTCATGTAATTCGTTAGGAGGAAAGGATAAATAAATTTGAGAGTCGTCAGCATAAAGATGATGGGAACAATGTAAAATTGACTGGGGAAGATGTAGGAGTTGAAGAGGAGAGGTGAAATGCTGGAACCTTGGGCTACTCCGACAGAGGTAGGAAGTCGGATAAGGGTTGATTAGGGATAGATACGGCTTGAGTGCGGTCGGAGAGGAAGGATCGAATCCATTGGATTGAACTATTGGAAAATTTGAAAGCATTTACTTTGGTAAAAAGGATACGATGGTCAATGGAATCAAATGCTTTAGAAAAATCTAGGATTGATACTCCTAGATTTTTCTAAAGCATTTGATTCCATTGTCAGTTTTTTTTCATCTCTTGCAGCGTGGATATCGCTTATGATTTTGGTTAGTGCAGATTGTGTAGAATAACCAGGACGGAAACCGGATTGGAAAGGATCGAGTAGATGGGAATCTTTCAGGAAATGGGAAATTTGGAATTGCACCAATCGTTCAACGGGTTTTGAAAGGATGGGGATCGGGCGATAATCTGCAGGACAGTTAGGATTAGGAGTTTTATTGATGGGATGAACAATAGCTTTTTTCCAGGAGGTAGTAAATATAGAGTTTTGTAGGGAGAAATTATAGATAAAGACAAGGACCGGTAAAATTTCTGGGAGGCATAATTTTATAAGTTTAATAGGGATACCATCTGGGCCTAAGGAATTGGTATGAGATTTCATGATAGAGGAGATAATTTCTGTGGGGGTTATGTCGGAAATATAAAAGTTACTGTCATTGAAAGGTGTTTCTGAGGAAAAACTGGTATAACGGGAAGGAGAGGTGAGAGATGATGAAACAAAATAGGCATTTAGGTCATCAGGCGAAACTGGGAAGTTGGTTGAGGTTGAGGATCCGGAGGAGTTATAGAGGGAGAGTTTTCGAAGGACTTGCCATTTTGACTTGGAATTGGGAGAGGACGATAAGGCTTCGTGGAAATAGAAAGATTTTGCGATTCGAATTGTTACTTGCACCTGGTTACGCAGTATTTTAAACACTTGATAGTCGTCCCTGAATCTCGTCCGTCTGAATCGTATTTGTGCAGCCTTACGCTTTCTCTGCAGATCTTTAATTTCTTTAGACATCCAGGGTGCAGGTCGACGACGAAAGGTAGAAGTTTCAAGAGGAGCGTAGGTATCAAGGATACTGAGAAGATTGGATGTGAGGATTTCGACCATGGAGTCTATGGAGGAGGTGGAGTAGATTTCACTCTAATCTAAGGTTTCAAGGAGAGGTAGGATAATATCACGGTCAAGGGCGTCAAGGTTGCGGTAAGTTATGGTTTTTGTAGGAAAAGGATAGGTTTGAAAATCGTAGGATATTTGGATTAGGTCATGGGAAGATAAAAATGAAACGGGGCTTTGTGAGGAGGAAAGGAGATTTTTTTGATAATCTATAATATATAGGTCTAACCATGTGTCGGTCCAGCGGGAATGGTGAGTAGGAGCGAAAGGTACGATGAAAAGGCGGAGAGAATAGAACAGGTTATCCAAGTAACGTTTATCATTGGAGTCGGCAAGCAAATTTGTATTGAGGTCTCCGGAGATAATAATATTGGAGTAGAGAGGAACAAGGTTAAATAAGGAAGATTTGAAGGACTGATCGAACGGAACAAGAGGAGGACGATATATCACAGCGTATAATAGGTGATGATTGCCGGCAGAAATTTCTAGGACAAGGTATTCAACGTGAGGATGTATGGATGAGGGAGAAAAATCGAGGATTCTTGTTTTCAGGCTGTCGTGTACATATATGGCAACACCACCGCCAGTCCGGCCAGCCCGGTCATGGCGGATAAGGGAGTAATTGGGAAGGGAGACGAAAGAGGAAGGAATGTGGGAGTTTCGGAAACGGATATAATAAGTTTATAATAAATATAATAAAGTTGGATATAATAAGGTTTCGGAAATGGATATAATATGACTGAATGAAAATAAATTTTATTCTGGGGCCTTTGCCCCTTAAGAATAATTACAATGAACAATTAATGGCTATCTAGCATACCGTATATATAATTAAGAAATATGATAAAAGCAAGGAAAATATAATTAAAATTAAATTAGTAATTTAAACGAAATTCAAATTACAATAATACATATTTTCAAATATCACACAAAAAACAAATTATATCTTGAGGTTAGAATCTAAGATAAGTTACGAAAACAAAAATAGAGAAAATTAAACGAAAACTCAATGAAAGCAAATACAGTAATCAAAGCCAATATAAATTATCTGGAAAGATAATGTGTCTTATCTGATAAATAATATAAATTATGCCAAAACCAATTCAGTGCAATAGTACTAGACTAATACTGTACAAAATCAAAATTATATTCTGAATGTTCATATCTCATTTTAAGAGATATTTTCTACATCTATATGACTATTAGATTGAATATCTAGCAGGTAAATGAAAAGTCGGGATTTGAAGCTGTTATGAGAGGAGGAATGGCGAATGATGGAAGGGAAGGAATTCCAGAAGTTGGAAGCTCTGGATATAAAGGAACGTTTGAAGGATGTTGTGTTGAAAGGAGTTAGGTAGAGGTCTGAGGAACGGGCTCTGGTTTTGCGGGAACTCACTGACGATTTTAATGTTAAAGCTTTCAGGTTATAGGAAGGTGACTGAGAGGAATGAGATTTGTAAAGGAACGAACCAAGAAAGTACTGTCGACGGAAGGAAGGAAATAACCATTTTAATTTGGTGTAGTGGTGGGAAATATGTTCGTGGCGTGGTATTCTCAGAACTAATCTCAGACAGCAGTTCAGTTCATTATCTTCTTTAATCTTGCATCTTGAAATTTCGAGAGACCTCCATACACCACACTACCATAATCAAAATGGGGGAATATGAGGGATGTAATTAACAGTTGGCGCAGTGACTGTGGAAGGAAATTACGGGATCGGTTTAGGAGTCGAAGGGAGGAGATTGATCATCGGGTAATAAGGGAAATATGGTCTTTCCAAGAAAGGGTTTGGTCTAGGACAATGCCAAGGTTCGTAACGGACGGATAGAAGTTTATGGGATAGGAATCTATAGAAAAGCTAGGAATTGTGGGCAGGGAGTTAAGAAGGACTTTAGAACCCAACACAATGGCCTTTGATTTGTCTGCATTTAATTTCAATTTATTATCAGAGGCCCAAGGGGCTATCGTGTCGAGATCTGCTTGGATATTTGTGATGGCGGTTTGTAGTTGATTGGGAAAAAAAGAATGGTAAATTTGGGAATCAACGGCGTAGAAGTGAGAGGAACAATGTTTGATGAGGGGATACAGGTCATTAATGTATGCGCTAAATAGTGAGGGTGATATCGAGGAGCCCTGAACTACACCAAAGTTGATTGGAAGAGGAAAGGAAGGCGGAAGATTAGGGATTTGGACTACCTGAGTGCGGTCAGAAATAAATGCTTGGATCCATCTAATCGCACTATTGGAAAAGGAAAAGTTGGATAGTTTAGATAGGAGTAGATTGTGATCGATGGTGTTGAAGGCTTTACTGAAGGAGAATGAGAATGGTAATTTTGTGAGTTAGGTGTTCTAAGGGTTTGGAAAGGTTAGATAATTGGGAGATGGGTCGGAAGTCTTTTTCGGAGGATGGGTTAGGGACTTTATTTAAGGGAAGGACGCGAGCTTCTTTCCAGACAGATAGAAATATGGATTTCTGCAGGGAGAAGTTATAGATGTGGAGTAGATGTGCTAGGATTATTAGAAGACACAACTTATTAAAACTTGCTGGGATTCCATCAGGTCCCAAAGATTTATAACGTGATTACATCACAGCTTCTATTAGCTGAGAGGGCTCGATATAGGAAAGGAAGAATTTATAAGGATCAAAGTCATTATTATTCAGGTTGTAAGCTGGAAATGAGGAGTGTGAATCGGATGAAGTAAAATACTTGTTAAGTTCGTCTGGAGTAATATGATAGGAGATAATTTTAATATGGAGTAAGATGATTTAGATTGTAAGCAGGGGATTTGGCGGAAGAGTTTCCATTTTTGGCGAGAATCTGAGTGCTCAGAAAAGGTTTTCTGGTAATATAGGAATTTGGATCGACGGATGGTTGATTGGGTTCGGTTACGGAGGGATTTAAAGGTTATTAGAGCTCATGCCTGATGGTGTTTCACGAGCAGCCACCTTTGAGACCTCCAACGGCACTCTCACTAGACCCGCGAACAAACTCATTCCGCTCCCGGAATGATGTCCTTTTGCATTGTATAACCTTTCTACAGTTGTGCTATATTTGTTTCTTATTTTGTATAATTGTCTACCCAGGAGTACTGTTTTATTTTCTTTACATTATATAATTGTTGCCCAGTTGGGCTGTTTCCTTTTCTTTACATTGTATAAGTGTGCTCCCAATCATGTTACAATATTTATATTTTTACTTTTTTGTCTTTATCTTCCTCTTTACACAAGTTGAGCTTTCGTTTCTTTATTTTATTGTATAAATTCTTTGCTGCCTGCCCACCATTTTCATTGTATAACTTTTGGAATAAAATTGGGCAACATCCCAATTTTGGTGGGCGGTGTGTTCGCGCCAATCGGCGCTTTTGTGAGGGGGGGAAAGGAGGAAAGATCTAGTATATCGTTTATATAGACGCACCCTATGAATTTCCGGTGCAACTAGCCCTTATCTGCCTTAATCCCTACTAGAATATTCCTTTTTTCTTCTAGCATCTGTGCTCCAGTACGCACCTATTTAAATTGCCCAAGACCTCATGGTCTTCCATCACTTTTTTGACCAAGACAAAATAGTCTTCCAGGACCCTGTTCCTCTTTTAAAAGTGATCTTATTTCCTGTGACGTTCATTAAAGATTTAGTTCTTCCCCTAATGAGTGGTGATATAAGAGGAGGAGAGCCTAGACGAATATTGCAGCTTAGGAGAAGCATTTGCCAGACCGTAAGGATTCCGGGGGCCCCCGGACAGACCGTCGGCGGCAGTAATAAGGTAAGAAGTTTCTTATGTACTATTTGTTTATGCTACCTTCTAAATAAAATCTCCCCACAGGTGCAAAACCTCGTTTTCATATTTTCCCATACAGTCTATTTTCTGGAGGCCGAGGCGGGTTTTTCGTTTCGGACTTTATCATTCTTTTACTATACATATATATAATGTGCGGCTAGCGACTCACAAGAAGTATGTACATAAATTGTTTATATTTTGAAATATTTGTACAAGAATATTTTCTTAAAAAATAAAGTTATTATTATTATTATTACTACCTTATTCTCTAGGATGGGAAAGGTCAAGATTTATTCGTGGGTTGGCCACGAAATTAATTTTAAACCGCCCAGGTGGGAATCTAACCCACGATCTTCAGTACCGAGAGTGCTGAGATCCTCGCCCCAGCTCACTCGGCCATCTTCTCTTATTATTGATATTGGCTTAAACAGAATAAATAATTATTTAGTACCTTAACCGCGCAGCTTCCATATCACCGATAAAAAGTGATATGTCTTGTTAATTCCTAAGGGGCCCATACAAGTTGAAGCATACTGTATAACCGTTTCTTGAGTGGTTTGATGAACTTTAATGTTAATTTATTTAGTTTGCAGCAAGAAAAGCAGTGTTTTTTAGTGTTTATTTTTTCTAGGGCCAGAATCAGGGATATCATAATCATAAAAAAAATTGTTGAAATAAAAAATAAATTAAAAAAAAAAGAAAAAGGAAATCGAGCAACGCGTACTGGAATAATTGATACAAATATTAACAGTGTGCAATGAAAACTTCCAAGGTATAAGATTTAACGAGATCTAACTGAACCTTACAGTATTGCTATCGCACATTTAAAAGGCGACCGTTTTTCGCCAGTCCTCTAGAATCCTGTATTGTGTGAACTAAATTTCCAAGTGTTATTCACTTATCTTCGCCTTGTTGCTTCCATTTATATGAGATTATCTCTCTCAAAGTCTGAAACTCCAGCTCTATAAGAAAATGCTGAAACCAGTTGTTTTGTCTTTCCAGTTGTTTTGAAACCTGTTCTCTCTCCTGTTCAGTTTTCCTCTGGTATCCTGTAGCATATTTCTCACGGTCCTGTTAAATATAAGTTCGTTGGTATATCTTTATAAGGAAACGGAACATAGCTTAGTGGTAACATAATTTGCAACAAAGTGTGTTTCAAAAGTAACAGGATTAACTGAAGCTTGTGAGTTCGAACTAAGAACTTGGCAGGGCAATTATTCAAGGCAGCTATTCAACACACCTAGCATGGATAGCCCCTTATTACCGGAATGGCAAAAAGGGTAAGAGAAAAAAAGAAGAAGGTATATCTGTGGAGTCGAGTATAAAATTTTCAAAAAATAAAGTTTAAACGAATGATATTGGGATGAATAGATTTAAATGAAGTTGATCTAAGAAAAATTGGTGAATATTGAAATTAACATATTATTTCATTATGTCTGTTATGGCAAAGCATTGAGTATTGTATACGTTCTGTAAATAAATTTGCTTACTAAATTCTTTTGGATGAATGTTCTTGGGGATTATGGTAGTTGTCTACATTACCTTTTTCTGGTTTTGAATTGAATTGGTTTAAGTATGGCACTTTTACGAAATACCTATTTCGCTATTTCGAAATACGTATTTTGCTTTTTAGAAATTTTTAAATTGCAGCAATTATTTTTAAAATGAGAAATAGTTAATACATTTTTTTTTCTTTACTGATAACTAGAAATTCCATTTATTAAATAAAAAAATAAGTTAATTGAATAAAAAATAAATTAAAAAAAATTATTTTATTTAATCATAAGTCTCGTGGTACCAGAAGTTATTAACATTGTATGAGGACATGGTTGATTTAAATTTGTAGATATTAAACTTAATTTTTCATAATTTGAATCGTTTGTAAAATTTTATTAAATTATCATAATTTTGTGGGAGGTTGAAATATCACGAAACTTCCTACCTCTAGAGTACTTTTGTGACGTTTATTTACAACAGGTGTTAGAGAGTTCGGCACGTGAATAAATAAAAACCATTATTGTTAGATATTCCAGAGGGATCGGTAATTCATATGGAAGCTTCTACTGTGAAGCTAAATTTACTTACCTAAGTTATTGAAATTTTTTTTATTAAATGTTTGATAATTAGGGAATACATTGATTTTGTTAATATTTATCCATAACGAAAAATAAGTTTACCGGCCATTTTTTATTTTCGAAGTCTCTGTTACTACGGGGAATAAGTTTTTTAAGTAAAAAAATATCCAAAATGTCTCTCAAAATTTATATCTCTGTGAAAAAAATTGTAACTTTTGGTTCTTATCCTTGCTATTCTAGTTTATTTGATAAATATAAAATTACTTTCTTTTCATAACTACATTTACAGAAACGATTCCCTGCAGGTCAAATGTACAGAATATGGTATCAACGAATATCATAGAGCGAGAGGAAAAAAGTAACCAGAGCTTATGATTTCGTGTTATCTTACAAAAAAAACAAAAAAAAAAAACTCCGCTCAGCTCTGGAAAAAGATTACTATTTTCTTAATATCCCGATAAATTTTATTCTTCAATGAAGACAACTGTACATAAAAACAAGGATTCCTTACAAATTTGGAATTAGTTTGTTCGTGATCTCAATGTTTATTTAAATAGCAATCAGTCTATTATTCTCAAAGAGTGTGAACATGGATATTCTCATTATGGAGGTTATTAAAATAAAATATTCTGATGTATGTGAGGTATTTTTTACTGAAGGATCACTAGATACGTTTGTTCGCGATCAATCAATCAATAAGCTTTTTTCCCATTCATTATAAACAAAAATTATATCGATTAATTACAATCGGAATAAGTTTACTTATCAAAACTTCCCAAAAAATAAATTATTCAGCAGTCACAATTTTATTAATATAAAATCACTATAATATTTATTAATTTTATTAATAGTCAATAGGAATATTTATATATTTAGGAAACCAATATTTAAAGAAAGCCAATGTGTTCCTGTTTATTAAAACACGCCACTTAAAATGGCTAGATCATGTAATAAGAATATCTCAAAACAGAATGCCAAGCACATTATATATTTATATCATGGAACTGTATATGATAAAAGAAGAGTTGCCCGATCACGAAGACGATGGCTGCTGGACCTGGAGGAGGATCTGACGGTTGGGGAGTTACGTTAAAGAACATATAAGAGGATACAATAATAAGACCCAAAATTCCAATTTTGCTATCCATATAAATGAAAATAATCATAAATTCAATAAATTCTCGGGGGTCAAAATAATACATCAAGTAGAAAATATCCTGGAATTAAATATTTATGAATCTTTAGAAATAATAAAATCGCTTAAAGCCGATCCACATTTTTGTTTAAATGAGCAGGTAAACACTTCCAATAGCCCCATTTTAAATCTGTTTCCAATAAGAACGGAAAAATCCAATAATTCATAGGGGGAATCCCATGGTAATAACCCCAAAAAGGTTACTTACTTGGCCCTTCCCCCTCCACGATAGATATATTTCAGATATTTGTTAGATTTTTTCAGGTGAGTACCAATCTTTGATTTTTGTCTTACATTTTTGAAAACTTTAGTACATATTATCCAAGTAACATAGTGCTGATGGGTTGAAATTTTTTTTTATATTTTAGAACCTAGTTTTCCAATAAAATAACTCTAATAGAAGTGGCAATTAATTCATCAATTCTAGTATTTTTATTATTGGAATTGTTATTATTGTTAAAAATGCAAACACATTCGGTTTATAACTTTGAGGTGGTCTGGTCCCACCACTCAAATGATCTGTCTTTTGGGGATTAGTATTAAAAAAATGTACTTAATACGCGCTACTAAATTTTCTGCATGGGTCAAAAATATTTTTTATTTAAAAAAATATCTTTGAGGTGGTCTGGTTCCTTGTCTCACCACTCAAAAGATCTGTCTTATAGATAGCAGGATTTTCCTCCACACCAAAGATAGTATTGAAAATGGTGCCAAAGTAATAGGATATATAAAGTAGATACTGTCATATATACGTAGTTGTTTCGGCAATATCTTTTTTCTATATTCTCAAAAGCGCGAGTCTCCAGAAAATGTGGATTCTTTTTGGTGTTGGAAGATCCACGAGTATAAATGCTCGAATGTACGGGTGTTCAAAAATCCCTAGCATTAAGAGGATTCCATGCGTTCACAGGTTCAGATTTAACTTCATCTTTTGCCATGAAAGGAAAGCAGACTGCATGGAATGTTTGGAAATCATTTCCTGAATTAACAGAAGCTTTTCAAGCTATTACTGTTCCGAAGGCTTGTATTTCTTAAGAAACTTTTTGTTTTCTTGAGAAGTTCACTGTAAGTAATACAGTGAAGCAGAAGTGCTTCGAAGTATTACAAAGAAGCAGAAGTATTTTCAGTAAACAGGGTCAGAAAGTACCTTTTTCCTCAAAAAAACGCAATCTTCAAAATTTACCACCAAGCCCTTAGACAGCATTCATTGCCTTCGATCAGCTTATCTGGCAGAGCAGATTTAGGATCGAGCATTTTCAGAATTAGACGAAATTGGATGGGCCAGAAGGATGGAGATGGATCATGTCTGCTGGGGAGTGGACGCCCGTTTGGTCTACTCTTCCTCCAATAATGGAGGCTTGCAGGTATTTTGTAAAGTGCAGTTGCATCTCCTGTAACAATAGGTGCTCCTGTGGTAAAGCCAAGGTACCATGCACAATGCTTTGTACAAACTGTTGCGGAAACCAATGCAGCAACCCACACAATAAAAGGTACGAGCTTAATTGAATATATTTTATTATCTATCACAAGTAAAAGTCATAAGTTGGTCTGTCAATCAATGAGCGTCATATAATTTATATTTTGTTCCAGGTAAGTAAAGCCGGCTCCACACATTCGTGTTATGTCATAACACGCAACACAAAACAGATATGCTCGTCAAAGTTTGGCGAATGTATGGATGGGCACTCGGCTCGTGTTATGTGTTATGATATTGTTTCAGATCCTGTTATAGCCGTATAGCCAGCTCCACATTCGTGTTATGTCATAACACGCAACACGAAACAGACATGCTCGTTGAAGATGCCGAATGTGTGGATGTACACTCGGCTGGTGTTATGTTTTATCAAGTTGTTTCTGCTCATGTTATGGGTGTATCGGTATAGGAGGCGGTTTTTAACACACATTAAAGGAAATTTGTTTCCCCATAACACAAGCCGGAACGGAGACAATCGCTTATTCACAAATTCGTTAAGCAAAAGTGAATAATCGTGAAGCCCAGTTAATCAGTGTTATCAATAATCACTGTTTTAAAATGAAAAACTATTAAATTTGATAATCAATAACGTTTACTAAGCATGTAGCGATTTAAAAATATACAATTTAAATCGATAACTAATGTCATACATTTTCAATTGAACTGGACTATATTAGGTATAATATTTTTACGGTAGCATTTGTAATGGGGAACTACTTTGTTAACAGAGTTTTTTTTCGTATATTCAATTAGTCAAGAAGAGATTTTCTTAGCTTATCTTCACTTTTGCTCTTAGTTCAGGCTGAACGTAGATAGATCATGCCGTAAATAAAGCTTACGCAAACTTTATTAACTTATGAGACAATGTGATAAAGAAATAATAAGAGCTGTCAGGAGATTAAGTAGCCTCGCATTAAAAAAATGGTATTTGAGAGACTTAAGAGTCCTGAAACAATGGCAAAATGATATATGAGATATAAGAAAGGAGGGAGACCGAATGACAAAACTCAATTTCTCCTAAGCAGGGAAAAACTATATATCATAGCCAAGTCGATTAATACATTGAAGGATACCAGCCTAAAATACATGTTTTTAAATACAGCAATAGATACTTGTACATGTTTTTAAATTAAAAAAGAAGCAGGTAGATTCCTGCCAATTATTTCACTCATTTTTAAAACCAGCAATGCAATTTTTTCCCTCAAATCCGATTTTGTAATCTTTTCCCGTTTCTAAAAAAAAGTTAGCCTACAGGTACAGTTTGGAAATCAAATTAAAGCTAATTAAATTTCCTTTAAATTCTTTCTTGAAAAAATGTTTGTGAAACCAGTGCTTTTGTTAGATGCGGCCGATAACTTGACTCAACGGAAAAATTTCAAATATTGTGAAAAATCACTATTTTTTTGGAGAACTGTACTTCCGCAACCAATTAATACTCTTTAATATTGTAAATGCTATGTCAAGCAAATTTACATATTTTAGATATATAAATGAAAAACGAAAATAGTGCTAAAATTCCGCGGTTTATCGAGAGTACTACGGACATCCCACCTGGTTTTGAGGTTTGAAAACTTGGATTTTAACTATCCTTATGGGTCATAACAACATAATAAAAAATGGTAGATACATGCGTTTTTTTCGGATTTTAGTAGGTATTGTTATGACAGAACAGAGAACTGTTTTGTCATTGTTTCGTGTTATGTGCAATGCCATAACAGAGAATTGTTTCGTGTTATGTTTTATGCCATAACAAAAAACTGTTTCGTCATTAATTCGTGTTATGTGTTAAGCCATAACAAAAAACTGTTTCGTCGTTAATTCGTGTTATGTGTTATGTGTAATAACATAACACGAAACAGGTTCGGCGAACTTTGGGCGAAACAGTTTCGTGTTGCGTGTTATGACATAATACGAATGTGTGGAGCCGGCATAACGGAAGACGAAGACGTTCGTAAATAAAGCCACAAAATATTTAATTATTTTTAATATATATATGTTCACCACCTGTAGAATAATGAGAAAAAAAGTATTTTTTATAAAAATCCATGTACAATTGATGTTTGAATAAAAATTTGTATAACAAGAAATTTCCAGATTTTTTAAAATTGTACAAAATCCTTAGGACCTAGGGATTGTTACATAAGAGCAAAAAAGTAACTTTGCAAGAGGTTTAAAAAAAAAAATAAATAATAAAATCAAAATCGAATCATTAGAAGCAGAGAGAGATACAGAACAATTAACCCATGGCCACCATCTTTGATGGCCGACATTTTAATGTTCTGCACAGATTGTTAATTGCCTCCCCATCTGAAACGTAATTTTTAGGCATATACTTTATTCACACAAAGTGACATATTCCTATTAAAAAGTGAACCATTTTTTGGTGTAGTCACCGTACTAGTAGTTCTTCCATTAGGCGGGGCAAACCTCTGGAAATGTCCATTTACCTGACTACCCAACCTCCTTTTCTTTCTATTACCCCTAAGTATACTCTAGGACCTGATAGCTTTAGGAGCGATTTCTGTTGGTCTCCCTTGGTGAGTTTCAACGTTTCTGATTTCCTTACATTATTAAAATTAATAAGTATATAATCTGTGTTTCAAAGTGATGATATTTTGAATTTTTTGTATGTTTTTAGAAATGATAATATGTTTAACATTTGAAACTAGTCATCGAAAAAAATAAAATAAAATCCAATAGAAGGGACAAATAATTCATCAATACAAATTCTAGTATGAATATTACAATCTTTGTGTTAAGTTATATTGTACAATTTGGCATATCCCATTGTTAAATTCATGCTCAATATGGATTTACAATTAATATTTATTAGTTCAGGTTATATTAAAAGAAACCGTTCCCAATGAAATTCCTAAACGATAATTAGTAAACTAATTACAAGGTTGGGAAATGCTGGAACACCTACACTGACTGGAGATTCACATCGAGTGATGGTGTCATACCCTGCTAGGTCCCACCGTCCCACCCTCGACTCTGTGGAGGGGGTCAGTCTTCTAGAGGCTCTTGTAAGGTAACGACGCCAACTCCGCTCTCAGTGAGTAGTCTTACACTATGTTTATATATTTTTTATGAACTAGTTACTACGCATTCCATGACATTTCGATTAAATACAATATGAAATATATTTTATTATATGCTGTAATGTTTATTAAATATTTAATTAACGAGAAAATGTAATGTATATATGTGTGTGTAGTCTATCATCATCAATAAATTTGGAATCTACTTTAGTATTTTTATTGAAAACTTTGCACTTCCAGTTTATTAGAAAGTTTTGACGAATAAATTAACATTAATTCCAACGTTATTTGAAATCACGTATTATTGTTTTATTCAAACATACGTACGATACTAATATTTTTTAAATTAAAAAACTAAAGCTGTGTGCTGATTAATTTTTGTTTGCGTGTGGTAGATGTTTTTAGTTAACATATTCGTTCATTGTTTTTTTATTTACCTTTTTTTGACTATTTTGATTTTACATGGTTTAGACACATTGTTTTGTTGTTAAAGGAGTTGATATTTGAATCCCATGTTAATTAAGCAGTTTTGGATTAATTTACAAATAGACTAGTGATTTATTTACTAATTTTGTGTTTCATAGACGTCTTTGTTTGTATTTGATGTTTTAAACCGTTTTTTCATTACTCACATTACAACAGGAGAGTACTTGGAGTACAACGCTAAGGCCTATGTTGCTCATATTGAAGTAAGCCCCGCCTTTGACATCCCGCCCTGAATGTTTCACATTCCTTCCCATCTTAGTTTTCAAATCTGCAAAGGAAGTAGGCCTACGGGCAGTGGGAAGAAATAATAAGTAGTATTCTGCATCGCTTCGATAACCGGTGCATTGCTAATCTAAAATCCAAGGCAACTAATACGCAGTTGTTGCCTATACACAATTTTTCTCATGCTAACTATTTCTATTTATAAAAATGATAAGATATTGATATTATTATTTTATTTTTTTTTTTTTTTACTCTTGACCATTGAAGATCACAATTCCATAGTTCCAGGCCCTCCGATCCAGAAAGGATGTGTACTAATTATTCTTTGGATACGTTTGGGCAATACTACTGATAACCATGCAAATATTTTAAATACATTCGTGTGGTTCGGTCTGAATAGATAATGTTCACGTTCTATTCTCTATTATAAATGCAAAGAAGGTTTTAAATATCTTTTTTTTTAATATCTATTTATTGAAATTTACTACTGTACAAAACATATACAAGTAAATGTTTTGATAACGATTACAATAACATGTCAAAACTAGAAAAGAACTACTCATCAATAGCACTTCAGTAGGTCTCTAGGCCATCTTCTTTTCAGACGTCACGGAGGATTATCGGTAATGGAGTGGGAAGCAAGTTGAGAAACCAGTGGATTGGGTGGTTATGGAGCTTACTATGAAAGGATAGGTATCTGGTTTGGGCTAAATCAGCAACATATGGAACATTAAGATCTTTATGGATAGGTTTATTGGTGACAAGGTAAGGAGCATTGAGGATTTTGAATAGTAAAGAATGGATGCGAGATGAAATGGATGGTTTAGTGGAGCCCCAAAGCTCAACTCCGTACGTCCAAATAGGTTACAGTGATGTAAATAAGTCTTTTGTAATTAATTGGTAGCTTTGAACGTTTGTCTAGTAAATGTTGAAGTAGTCTGGAACGACGGGCAGTTTCTTGCTGATTTTGTCTTGTATTTCGATTCCAAGTAAGACCTTTGTCCAAGTTGAGTCCTAGTAGGCTAGTCAAGCAAGGGATTTTATACAGCAAATCTCGGAAAGCAAGCAATGAAGCTGAATATTTGCATATACCTTTATATTGGCATTCTAAATGAGGGATGAAAAGTCACTGACCTCAGCATGTTACCATAATTAGATATTCAAGGTCAAAGGTCACAAAAATCAGTTTTTTTCAAATATCTCGATTTCTATGTCTCGGGCGTCAATCAAGAAGTCATAAAATAAAACTTGTAGATAATAGTATTTTCTATAATTTTGGTTCTATTAATTTTTTTTTTAAGAATAACTGTTTTCGAGATATAGCCCGGAAAAGGAGTAGGGGGCACCGGTTCGGGCAAACATTTGCTTCTAGTGCCATCCACAATCGTTTCTCAGAAAAAATGTCAGAATCAAAGTTGTAGAGAATGAAATTTTCTATATATGTTTCTGGCACTTGAAGCAAATATTTGACAAAAAGTAAGGTAAAAAATTGTTTTCTCGATAATTATCGGTTTTTAATAACGTATATCTCGAAAACCGTTGAGAGTTGGACAACCATGTATAGAAATAATTTTATAGGAAATTTCATTAGCTTTTATTTCGATTCGTAGCATATTTTTCCAGAGTGCACCGTTTTCGAGATATAATCGAAAAACTGAAACATGGGATCTTCTCCCCTTCCACCACCGTCAACTGGGGAATCTCGTTCCCCCAGGATTGGGAATTTTTAGTATCTTTATTTACCTTTCAACTGCTCCTAACGAAGCTGTGAAGTAAAAAATAATAGCATATTTCATGCACTCTACACTCCTCATTTCAGCAAGCACTCTGACTGGGGTCGCACTTTTCCGCGAAAACACGCTTGTCGGCAACTCAGAGACTAATTAATTTTTTCCATCTGAAAGCTGGTTAAATTTACTATATTAACCTGCATGGGTTATTTCAAAATTTCGGTAAATTGTGCTGAACATAAAATTTAGATTTTAGTTTACATGGCCAAGTGCCGATTGTACCATTATGGACTCCCAACATTAATGATATATCTACATATATATAACCGCAGTAATTGATGTTTATGTATAGAATTTACTCACTCCATAGGTTGTCACAACTTAAAAATGCTTGAATTTAGAAAATATTTAAGTCCTTCTCTCACGCTTATTTTCTAGTTGGAAAATATGAAGGGGTATTGTTTTCTATTTTTTATCCAAAAATAATTTTGTGATTGCTATTTAGCCTTCTTAGCACGATATACATCATCATAAAGAAGTGTCACAACCCTCTAGTTCACTCCCTAAATTATTTTTGAAAATCCCTCCATCGCTCTCTAAATGGAAAATTTGAGGGGTGTTTTGTATTGGGCAACACTATTTCTGGTAGACCTGTTTACTGCCATCTGTTTTAAGACGTTGAGTTCGTTGGTTGACAAGTGGAGGTGTATTGACTCCGCTCGGTAAGTACCGTATTTTAATTCATCCTCACTCCCTAAGGTGTATCAACCCATTAAAAACATGATGTCTTTTTTAGATTCAAGATAAATTCAAAGCTCTACAGAAAAACCAATAGATACCATGTTTTACTTTTCAAATAGGCCACGTGTATAACGTGATACCAACGTTGTTTTGGTTAGAACTGACTCCCTACAATTTACTTCCTACAGCTCACTCCCAACAACTCACTCCCTAGGCATTTAAATGCAAAATGTGAATATTATGGAGTGAGGATATCGTGTTATATTTGAACTTAAATCGCTTTAGCGTTTATCTGCTTTTATAAAAATAAATTTCTTAATTTCTCTTTATTGTTTAAAAGTTAATTGATTAAATCCGTATATCCAAATGGATCTAATTACTGTCATGTATTTTTTAATTTATTGGGAGCTTTGAACGCTTGCCTAGTAATTGTTAGAGTAGTGGGAAACTACGAGCAGTTTCTTTTAAAGGTGCATTCACACTACGCTGACGTGACGTGTTGACACTTCAGTTGACGTGTTACGAAAAAATATAAATCATTATTTAGAATGGAAGTGCTCACACTACGCTGACGTGTTGTGTTGTGTCGCTACACACTCTCTGACCCGTCAGCACCAAATATAAATTCCCATATCTCGTCAGTAGGCATCAGCCCGTCAGCAATGAACATTGAGGATCAGCTCATCGAGCATGTGAAGATATATATCTATTTCTCTTTCACCCGTTTGAGAAGGAGTATAGGAATTAAAAAATACGAAACGAGGCATGGAAGGAAATAGGAGGAATGTTGGAAATATCAGGAAATAATAACATTTATTTACTAATTTATTGCAAAGTTGACCGTTTTATTTATTTAACAATATTTCAAACACTTTAAAAGCACGTTTATTAATTTAGTGATTCTTTAGAATTGCCATAGCATAACATTTGGCTTCTTTAAGCAATGGTAGCAACAGTTGGTTATTTATCTTGTAAAATGTAAAAAATGACGAAGGAGTGATCCAAAAAATTAAAATTAATTTATATATTATATATACAATTGTGGGAATTACAATTGAATCAATTATTATAACCATGAGAACATTGATAATGAGCTTCAATGGTTGGTCAAAAAAAAAAAAAAAAAAAAAAATAATAATAATGTTTCATTTGTTCTATCATAAATTTGAAAGAAGAAAATACTACAATATTGTTGTAGTTTTAGCGTATATTTTAATCAAATACAAATATAAACGATTGGCACGCAATCAATAGAACCTGTAGACAGTTCTAAATCCGTTAGAAGCTTAATCAGAGCTAAAATTCAATCAAAATTTAGTCATTACTATTTGACAACTAATTTCCAGGAATCAATCACCTAATCTAATAATAATTAAATCTCAATCAGCATTAGTTCACTAAAAAAATCGAAATAAAGATTTAATGATTAATAATTATGTGATTGATTTCCGGAAATTAGTTGTCAAATAGCTATGATTAAATTTGAATTATAAACTTTAGCTATGTTTGAATTATGTTACACACAAAAGTGTGTTTATATATTGTGAAATTAAAATTTAAATCGGTCTGTAACTATTTATAGGGTGCAACCATATTCTCCTTGAGTTGTGAGCGGCTATAAAAGCTGCTATCACAGCAATATACTCTTCCTCTTCATCTAAAGCATCTAAGATTCTCATATCCATTCCGCAACGATGTGCACCTTGTGAAAACCAAATAAAAACTGGCATGAATTCGTCATGACACGTCAGAACAGTGTGCACACAATAGCTGACGCTGACGTTTTAACACGAGTCGTAGAGCGCGTGTCAACACATCACGTCACGTAGTGTGAATGCACCTTAAGTCTGGTATGTGACTGATAACTGATGTGGATCATATTACCAATTGGTAGCAACCACACAACATTGAATAGACTAGAAGCACTACGCAGGTCAGAATGGCACCACTCTTCCCCACTCCTTTGACCCCCCTCATCTCGCCTGATGCCTTCAGCTTTATGTTATTAATCTTTTTATTAATAACATAAATTGAGTTATAAACAATATCTATAACATATTAAATTTATTTAGGTATGGTTAAAACTAACATTTTTCTATTGCATAAGTGTAATAATTCAACGTTTATTAAATAGTATAATCATTTTTAAAGTTTTATATTGGGTGTAGTTCGTCGTATAAGTTCATACCACAGTTTTAAATTGGGATAACGTTGTCTATAACTATTTCTTAGGTAGTGTTTTTTTACAAATTTTATATTACAAATAAAAATGTTATATTATTTTAGTTTGATTGAATTAATTATTGGCCTTTAAATTAATCTAACTTATTTGAAAAAAAATGTAATATCGAAAGATAATGATTTTTTGTTAATAGAGATATGTGTTTTGTTTTTCTTGTGCCTGGAATATTTTTTCACAAATTTCGCTAATGCTGATTACCTTCTTTTCCTGGAATTATCAGCCCCCCCCCACGATCTTTTACAGCTAGCAAGTCCTTTCCATTAGAATCATCACTTGAGTTCACTTCCTCACTGCCTCAACAGCTTGCAAGTAGCCCTCATACTTAAGAACAAGGTTCAATTTCTTCACAATGAATCCTAGAAAATCCTTTTACAAATTAGGGATTGGAGGACGTGAACATCTGCCCCTGATGGTCCAGTAAAATATGGGTTTGCCGAAGAAAACACTGCCGAACTTTTATTCTCAACGGACCTTCATGTTTTTTAGGGTGCTGAATCGGAATCCTAAGTTTATATTAAATGCCGTTAAATACCCACACCAGACCACTGAACATGTCATAATTGACATATTTCGCCAAAATATACACATTTAGCATGCTAGCGTGGGTATTTCACGGGATTTAATATCAACGAGCATTCAGCACCCCAAAAAACATAAAGATCAGTTGAGAATAAAAGTTCGGCAGTTTTTTTTCTCGAAAACGGACTTTTGACGCCTTATTTTACTGCACTATGATAAAGAGCATATGATGTCTTTGACAAATTCCCAAGCATGCCGGCATATTCATTGCCCAGTAAACTTCTGTTTTTAAATTCCAATATGATTTTTTCTTCAAATCACAATTTTTAAAAAAATATTTTTTGCCCTTTTTTAAAGGTTCTTAAGCTTCTTTCTTTTTTCTCTCAGTGAATTCTTAATTGAGCACAGTTTCTTCAGAGTAACACTAAAACTTGAAGTCATTTGTTCAAGTTGGGAAGATATTTGATTGTCTTTATTAGTCAATTCACTCAATTTATCGTTCGCAAATTTTAGCATTTTTTAAAATTTCCTTTTGTCGGGAGTCAAGCGTTTTTCACAAGTGGAATCGGATAGGTGTGCCTTTGCTTGTCTCTCCTAAAAGAAACATAAATATAAAAATAAATAAACCTATCATGCTCAAAATACTGAAGAAGATATTTAATACCTAAGTAACTCCACGCTTAAGATATTCGGGAAAACTATCAGAAACTGACGAGACAACGCCATTTTTAAGTTTTACGTAAAATGGAGGCGTTCTGTCAAAATCCTTCTTTTAAGCACAACCGGGTGGTTTTTGTGGGCTTCCAGTTCTCTTTTCTTATTGGTTGAACCCTTTTATTTCGGTCAATTTCATCTAACGGTAGGCTAATCCGAAAGAATAAAATACCGAGGTCAAAATGAAAAAAAAAAAAAAGGAAAGATAACACTAATTTTATAAAAATAATTTTCTCCGAAGAAATATTCCGCAAACTTTTTTTTGTACTTAGTGTTTGCTTTGCTATTTTCTTAAACTGCAACAAAGATGTATTTAAATTCAACACATATTTTTCTTTCTTCAGCATAAGTAATTGTTTATGAGATCTTTTAATTTTCTTTGAATTTTAAAAGAATATTATTTGAGAAAAAGTTGTTTTATGTAATGAAAGGTGAATGTAATGAAACTTGCTGTAATGAAATGTTTTAGAAGTTACTGCTTGTTTATCGTTTTTTTTTTGTGTGGGAATCATAGGTGACACAACAAGGCATATTGTATTTAAACTTATACAACAATAATTACTTGAAAATGAATTACTAAGGAAGCAAAAAATATCGAATGTGAATCAATAATTGTTTGTTCCTATTTTGAGCCTAGTCTTTATGTTGAATAAAGTTTTTAATTGATAATTTTATTTGTCACATAATTATAATGATTTGATTCGGCCAGTGCGTGGGAAAGAGATAAGGGACTGAGTTAAAAGGTTTGTGGAATTATAAAGCTCTACTCCTCTAGTCCTCGTAGGACTGTTTGAAGGTATATAAAAAAACTTTGTTTGTGAAATAATCATTAAGTTTAGAATGTCGCTATAATAAATGTTTAAGTGATCGGGATCTACGAGCAAATTTTTATAATTTTAGCCTTGCAGGAGTTTTTTATATATTTTGTAGAGATGATTTTTATTAAGAGTATAATTGTTAAATGTTATTTAACATTTATATTAAACTGCTAGATTATTTGTTAGTCAGTTCATTAGTTTAAACAGGGAGTAACTGGTCTTAGGACAATATTGTTTTTTTTGTTTTCATTAATTTAAGGACTAAAGTATTTGAGAACAACGCGACAGCATATACTGGCTCCTATGCACAATATTTTAGTCAGGAAAGGTTAAACCTACTATGTAGTTTTCTTTTGTAATTACTTTACATCCCGCGTGCATAGCCAAGAAATATTGTAAAATCAAGGCAGAATAACTTCTCATGTTTCTATTTCTGATTAAATAGAGGATCATTATAAGGAAGATATATTTTCAATTGTTTTAATGACTCAGCTGATCGACGTCGAGATAGTCAATGTTGTCTTTGTTATCAAAATGACGCCGTATCATCCCTAATTATAAAAGTGATTTCGTGAGTTTCCTGCTCATTGATAACTAATCTATCTAATAGTTGTTTGCCCATTTTACTCTTATCATGATAAGAAGTCAATTTTATAAGCAAAATGTGCTTAATCTAACGAATGCTGGGTCAAGGAACATTGCTGATATAGTTTCTGTTGTCTAATATGAAATCGAATAATAATAATAGTAATAAAAGGCTTAACGAACCCGAAGGTTCGATGCCGACACCACCAAGCGTTGACCACACACCTGTCTCCAACCCACTCCCTCAAAACCGAAATCCCCTAAATTCTCTCGTTTATTCATCCTTTTTTGGGCCAAATATTCTACGCAGTACTTCATTTTCGAAAACTTTAGGGTGCTGATCCTCCCTTTATGTAAGCTGCCAGGTTTCGCATCCGTAGTACAATTGTGTTATATAGCCTACTTTTTAAATATCTAAGTGCGAACTAAGTAGTTTTGCGACCGAGAAATAACAAGCAATACCGGCTTTTAACCTTGCCCTTATATCCTCTTGGATTTTATTTTCCTTGATATGGTAGACCCTAGAAATTTGAATAGTTCAACTTGTTCAAACTTTATCCCGGAACTATTTACATCACCGAAATTTTCACCTTTACTACTACTAATCATATATTTAGTTTATCGGTATTAATTACTAGACCAATTTCGTTACCGGTTTTCATGAGCGTAGTTGCGTTTAATTTAATAGTTTCTTCGTTTTAACCCTAAAGTAACAATGAATAAATTAAATATTTTCTGTTTTAGTTACCTAATGAAAGCAATTTTAATAATTGCCATAATGTCCAATTTAATAATTTAGAAGCCGATACAAAAATAACGTGAGTGGAATTTCTTAAATTAAAGTGTTTTTTTTGTCGAATCTACAATTAAGTTGTAAATAGCGCAAAATATAGTTAATTGTTCATTCAAAGTTATATGGCAAAATCCAGACCTCTCTCCAGTGTATGCTGCCTTTACTCATAAGTGCCTTAACGGTTTTCATTCAAAATGCGTGTCGCCTTACATCTGTAAAAAGTGTTTCATTACATGGATGAGTTTTTTCTAATCCTTGATGTTAATATAATTATCTACCCAATAAATTTTATCTGATGTATGTAAGGCATATTTTTCGTTTTTCATATATTTGTAAACAAAATTAGAAACATAAATACGAATTTTATTAGCCTGAAATATATTTTTATAAAATATTTATGGGTTGATTTTACTTTTATATAAATTTTCCATCAGTTTATTATCATATATGATAATAAGTTTTGCCAGTATATAATAAATTATATAATAAACAGTATAGTATATAAACTATTCCATAACATGTATTTCTAAACTATTCAGAAGGCAAAATTTTATGAACGATATATTTTGTTATCTCTCTCTCTCTCTCTCTCTCTCTCTCTCTCTCTCTCTCTCTATATATATATATATATATATATATATATATATATATATATATATATATATATATATATATATAATCAATGTGTGTGTGTGTGTCCTTTATAGGCTTTGAAACGGTTCAAAAGAGATAATGTTCCATGTGAGGCGGCATTTTTTCCACATATTCAGGGGAAGATTATAGGCCTATTGGTGTATTGATTGAATGCAAAGTTGACAAGTTATAGACAAAAATGTAAAATTCGTGAATTAATAAAAACCGCTTCAACAAATCAGTGTATTGCAACGCACAGAGGTCGACACGATTATAGACGCGATTGCAAACCGCAGGACTCTATTTCATAGATGCGCCCGAACGCACCAGAAAAACGTTTTTGATTTCTCTCTTCTTGGCAACCATATGGTCACTGTATAATATTGCACAGGCCATCGCATTATCTGGCATTGCGGCAACTCTTTTCGATGTTGGCCGAACAGCGCCTTCAGCACTGAAGTTGCCGCTGAATTTGCATGTCACTGAGGCACCAACATGTAATATTACCAAGAACTCTGGAATGGGCAAAGTTCTTGAAACATGTAAAGTGATTATATGGGATGAATGTGCACAAAAAAAGCATTCGAGGCTGCTGATGAACGCAATGCAGGTTTGAAATCCTCAATTTTGTGGCGACATGTACAAAAATTAACTTTAAAAACCTATGTGCGTATAAAACTGCAACAAGAGGCTTCCGCCCAAAGTTTCACAAAATCACGCTGGATATTGGAAACGTAAAAATGGCTATCGATCAATCCACACAATGTATCACATTGCCACCAAACTTTTGTAAAAAGCAACTACAGAAGAGTTAATTACACAAAGTTTATCCAAATATCGAGCAAAATTACAAACATCATAAGTGGCTCAGTTAACGTTCGATATTAACAGCAAAAAATGAAGTGTTAATGCCATTAACTACACTATTCGAAACGAAATACCAACATATAAGTTTATTGATACTGTAATGAATGAAGACGAAGTCGTCAATTATCAAACTGAATTTTTGAATTCACTTGATTTGCCAGGCATGCCTCCGCACTTTCTAACATTGAAATTAGGCGTGCCAATCATTCTTCTCCGGAACATCAACCCACCACGACAAAGGTAATGAACAATATCACCGAACCTACTATTTCGAATGGTAAATTTAAGGGCGAGGATGTACTGGTGCCGCGTATACCTATGATTCCAACTGATATGCCATTTGAATTTAAACGAGAGCAATTTACTGTACGACTCACCTTTGCAATGACTATTAACAAGGCACAGGAGCAATCACTACTAGTTTGAGGAATAAATTTGGAAAATCCATGCTTCTCTCATGGACAGTTAGTTAGGCCTGCTCACGCGTTGGAAAATCATCTGATTCATTTGTACACGCAATAGATGGAAAAACGAAAAATATTGTATATCCTTCAGCACTTCAATAATATGAATAAAAGTAAAAAATTTAATTCTTCGAACATTCTTTCAATTCAAATAAAAAAAAAAGAATATTAAAAAATTACCCAAAATAAATAAAAAAATACTACAATAACTGTGCTTTTTTTTTTGTTTTTTTTTTTAATTTTGTTAAGCGCGTAGCAACGCACGCCGGGTACAGATAGTTTAATTTATAATATTAAATAATATTTTATGAACGATTATTTTGATATATATTATTTTTCTTTGATGGCGCTACAACTCGTGAAGTCAGGGCTTCCCATAGTCTGAACCGCCAGTCTTATCTGTTCTGTGCTCCTGCTCTCCTATAGCGGATTATATTGGCTATTACTAACAATTTACTAATATATTAATTCGAGCTCATTAGAATACTGTTTTTATAGAAAACGTTTTACGCTTGTAAGATTAAATATTGGGTCGTTACGCATGAAATGCTTGTTTGGTTTGTTTGCAGTTCTATTTTCATTAGAGATCAGCTTATCCGAATACAAAAAAGAATGTGATGCATACAAGTTAAAAGAGGATTTATTTTCTGACCTAGCTCCCAACGAAACAACATATTGAAAAAAATAATTTTAATAAAGTTATGACTACCGCGAAAATTTGTATAATTTTTTCCTATGAATTTAGACACGTCCGTAGCATTACGGAAGCCGTATCAAAACGTAAATACAACATTCGGTGTAGGTTCAGTGGACGAATGAATAATCTACCATTGGTTCGGAAAAAGTTGCATAACTGAAATGGGCCTCGGATCTGTTGATCTTCTGCAATGAAAAGTGGATGGTATACGATAACCGTAGGGTATCTAGATAAATAGGAATGAACAACCTCATTTTCAGTTTAAACCTTCACTCCAAAATAGCAAATAGCTACAATTACATTTTGATGGAGTATGGCTGGTTTAATCCATTTGTTATGTACTCCAACCAGGACAGGAAGGACGCATTGTCCTACAAGTTACCAACTTATTCTAGGCATGGTGGGAGGGTCACGATTTATTTCGTGGGTCCGCTACGAAAACAATTTTAACCCGCCCAGGTGTAATCCGAACCCACGACCTTCAGAAACGTGCGCACTATGACCCACGCCCAAACTTGCTCGGTCATCTAGTCCCGGTTTAGTCCATCATTATTTTTTGTCGGCTGGTCCGGGATCACTGACGACAGTTACTGCCAAGATTTGCAAACTTTTCATGAAAAATGTTCAGTTAGTGAAGGTACATATTTTTAGTAATATTCGCATTATTATAATAATTTAAATTGACACCTTTACTGACTTTTCTTATGTTACCAAATCCATTACAATTTATAATGCTGTATATTATGTTGGAGGTGATTAAATCTTAATTTTAATAAATGAAACTGTTTTATATCTTTTTGAATTCAGTAACTTTCTAATTATTTTTATTAATTCAGTTTACCCCGTTCTTTCCTTTGCTAATTGAAATATCTAAAATATTTCAATTAAAAAAGGATTACAACGACTGACCTTTATTTATTTATATTATCACTTTGTTTAGAAAAAATAAAACAATGTTTACAGGAGTTTAGAGAAGGGTTCAGTTCCCTTCAACAGTAGTTTGATAACAGCTCTAGTGATAACTATATCAGCTTGTATATTCTCTTACATAGAGCAAAAAAATGTCCATTAAAGTAATGTTTTACTATCAACATAGCAATTAATACTATCTTTCCTGAAAGCTAATAAAAAAAAAATAGAAAAGATTCTGCCATTATTTTTAGCATACATTTTATGCTTGACAAGTTTCTTTTAAATGTAACTTATTGCCGCAGGAAATTACAAAAAAAAGACTGCAGACTAAATAATTTAAAAACTTACTTGTTTGCAGTTTTTCTCAAAATCACTTGATCTGCCAATCGTCGTTGAAGAACATTTTTGGGTTGCTGATTGTTGCAAGACACCAATCATCCCCGCAAGATTTCCTTGTTTCTTCTAAATTCTGATAGCAAATCTAGTTATTATTCACTAATAAAGTTACTTAACATTTTAGCCTGATTTTCTTACTCCCCCAGCACTTTGTAATAATAGAAATTAGGAATGTAGCGATTCTCGATTCCACCGATTCTTAAGAAAAGAAGATCGAGTATCGATATCCCAAAGTTGATCACTAAGAACCGAAAGATACCGTTGACGGCAATAATTTTGTGATATTTAATTAATTAATTATTATTCATTATTTCTGCTCCAAAAAACGGTTTGATCTTTTATAAGAGAGAAAGAAATGTTTCATTTACTACCGTGGTACCGATAGATATAGTAATGGAATATTGCGGTAGATTTTCTATGATTTTTTTCGCTTTTGGTGTTTGTATTTTTATTTTTATATCATAAAACTTTGAATCATAAATCGTTTTTGGAATCTTGCCGCTTGTAATAGCGTTAAATTAATATATTGGTATCCATTCTTGTTTTCACAACTTGATCAAGATGAAGATAGACGGTGTACAACTGTTCTTGAAGTATAACGCGATACTCTTTATAACTAGGTTATCTTCTGAGAGCCCTTATGAATGGACTTCATTATCCTAACAGGTGAAGCCATCGATAAAGTGTCACTACCAAGGTCATTGCTGCTTAACACCATGTTATTAAAATCTTTTTATATTTTTTATATCGTTTTATTTATTATTTTTCTAAAATTTCATTATATACTATTTAGTGTATATGCAAGCGTTAAAATTTTCACTCATTTCACTGCGAAGTTAAGTTATATTATTAGAAGTTAGGTTATTAGAAAAAAAAAAAGAATAAATTAAAGGAATAAAAAATGTTATTAATAACTGAAAACATATATTTTTTAACCACGGCTAGATGGTTGCTCACCGCAGTATTTAGAAGTTATTTTTTATTCGACTCGGCTAATTAGATAGAATTATGATTGTCCAATTTATATGCATTCTAAAACAATTCTGTATAATTAAAATTGTGCCTCAAGAAAAATAATGCTTGAAATTTCAATAATTGTGCGAGATTAAACCTCCTTAGATATATGTTGGTCCTGAATCAAACTGAACAGTAACAACAACCATTGATCAAATTTTGAACTTGTATATGACAATGATATTCTAACAGCTAATACTTAGACGTTAGATATATTAATTATTCAACCGAAGGTTGGCTACGGTATGTGGGACTAGTTTCCCGCAGCTCCTCTCATTTGTTATTGTAATTAGAAATGATCGTGTGTGACGTTGAGGTATATTTTTAGACACACTCTCACAGATTGGATAAATATTTTTGTATATACCTCTGTTCTGTTGTTTAGTTTCCTTCATTACATACTATATCTATAATTAAAGTTTCCATCACTAACCTGAATGAATTTATTTCAATTTTAAAAGATGGCTTGTGACCATTTCTTTTTAAGTTGTCAATTTGTCCTTGGAAAAATGGAGTGATGATAGTTGGAAGTCTATCGGATCGTTCCGATTCTTTTGTACGTGTTCTAAGAAGCTTTTCTTATCTGTGGGTTATCTTTTGTGTCAACATCGTCAAAACTTTTCACTATCATCTTTTAGTGACCCTCAAGGTATTATTATGTTACTGTACTGTTATTAGTTATAAGAGCGTAGAAAAATAAACTATTTTACCACATGGTAAAATTTTTATTAAGATTTTATTAATCAGAGTAGAAACAGTTCTAGACAGTCATATAGGTGAATATCAAGGTGGTTTTAGGAAAGGAAGGCAATAAACATTTATTGCCTCAGATAAGATGACTTTTTTTGTGCTGCTTTAATTGAAAAAAAGGGATCGATCAGACAATCGAAAGCGCAAAAATAATTTTTGTTAAATCGGTATACGATTTTTAATTTCCTTAATAGGAATTGCAAAACATGTTCTAATTGCACATTTGAAAATACTAAAAGGAATTACAGATGTGGTTTTGAAACCAAAACCTATAATAAAAATTAATAATTTTGGAGTGTATATACATTTCAATATAAATATGTATTGAAAATCGTTTTGTGATTTTGGTAAGGAAGTAAAATATAGTAATAAAGAAAATTTATACTAGATCGAAAAAGATGAGAAAGAAAAAAATATCATTTCAGTCTTAAAATGCTTTTATGGCGTGTCAGAGTTAAGCAAAATTTAATCATGGCTAAATATTAATCATAAATATTTCCTTATATTAATCATGATTAAATTAGGTGATTGATTCCAACAAATAAGTTATGATTAATATTTAGCCATGATTAAAATTTGCCCAACTCTTTGGTGTGTACAGTCAGACCCGGAACTAGGGAGGGGCACGTGCCCCGGGCGGCAGATTTCAGAGGGCGGCAAAATTTGAGAAGTAAAAAAAAAATGAAATAATAATAAGTGATTAAAAACGTTTTTAAAATAATAATATCACAATCAATATTCATTAATTTTAATTTGATATTTATAAACCCTATTATACTGGATACCAAGTTAATTCTTAACTGCTTAATATGAATTAGTAGCCTGAGCGCTAGTAGATGACTCGAGGGCGCGAAAACGGTGCGATGCCACCCCCTACCCCTTAAAATGAAATTGGACTATCTGTTGCCAGTGTTTACAGTTGTGATGTCTGCGTTTATTGCAAAAACCTAGTTGTTTTTTTTTTTTTATTTACATTTAGTTTTTAGAAAACTTGCTAAAGAAAAAAAGTGATGTTAGAAGATTTTTAAAAAAACTAATGTTAATGAAGATGAAGGGTCAAAAGAAAAGTCAGGTAAGCAAATATTTATTCTTATTTAAACCTTTTCAGTGAAAGCATACATACTTAAGATCATTTAAATTCAATGTTGGTTTTTTGAACAATAATAATATTGAATATATCATAAAAAAAAATTACTTTGTTAAATTTTTTTTTTTTATCATCGATTAATGCTTCTGAATGATGGGGCCCCTCCAAACATTCTATCGAATTATTGTGTAATGAAGAACACTGTGCCCGAAAAAGGGTTAATTATTAAATTCTAACACCCTAGGACCTCCCCCCTCCCACGGCTTCGCCCGCTATCATAAATAAAGAACAGATAATTTTAACTAATAATGAAAGTTTTATTTGTTTATCGATAAAAATCTGGTATTAAAGTATACAATTGAGCATTATTTCTACAATTATATTTTCACGCATAATTAAAAGCATAATATAACGTTAAACCAGAATTAGACAGCTAGCATATTATATAACTTTAGCGGAAAATGGACTATACTTTCAGTGCTAGCACTGTATTATATACGCAACTAGCTGAAAGTACCCGTGCTCCACTACGGTTTAATGTCATTAGGAATAAGGACAGCTTAAATTGGTAAAAATTAAGCTTTATTGTTGATCATTATTATTACTCAAATGAACCTAAAGAATTCAATTCTTAAAATTATTTTAAAAAGTATATTTGACAATTTAAAAAAATTATATTTTTTTAATTCTAACAGTCCTTCTGTGAAGCTTCAATGCAGCACTGCCATCTTACCCAGCTCCGATACCAGACCATCAGTTTTTCTTATATCATCCTTCAAGTGAATATAGTCTCCACTTCTCAATATTTTTTGTTTTGTTTTTTTCGAATAAAGTTTAGTATTTGTGTTTCTATTTTTGCGTACATATGAAACATAGATTGGTTGTTGAGATAAGGAAACTAAAGTAAATAAGGTTCTTCGCCTTCTAGTTCCATCAATATATAGGCGTAAAAATCACCTGCAGACAGTTTTCTTAATTGGTGTATTGGTGTTTGGGTCACGCTGCTGAGGGATGTTAATACTGAACCCATCTACCCACAGCAAAACATGAGACGATACTGAAGAGAATCTTAAAACTGGAGGATTAGAACAACCATTTTGTGACCGTTAAGCTGAAGGAAGAGTAGTTGGGGACGAAACTACTGGTGAAGCAAGGTTGTTGGGTTGCTCGTAAGGAATATGTACATCCAAGTGGACTTCCATCACCAGAGGGCTTAAGTATTTTAACACTTTCAACTTCCTCTCCATAGCAGGATAACAGCTTCTCGTCACGAAACAATTCAAACTTGTAAGGGTACACCTCTGCAGCAACCATGAGCTCACAGAAAGTACCATACAAAAAGGTTTCGAGATGCCAGTAACGTATTTTTGTTTGTTTACTACTTAAGGAACTTAATTTGTAGTCAAAGTATGCGGCTTAAGCATCTAACCTATTTTTTAAACTTAGCTTATCACCATATACCATATGGCAATAAATCTATTATTATTCAGCCAATAGAAATTGTATGAGTACTCTTATTTTACTCCTTTGTAGTACCGATACAGGACAAACCACTTAGAAAATAAATGTTATTTTGTATTTAACATCTAATAAGAAACAACGTACTAATTTTCAATACTATCCGTAATGTTATTTCCAATGTGTGAGAAATCGTGTTTTCCCTGAATTAGCTGCAATCCAGGCCGAATTTTTTTAATCCCTTTCTTAGTGAGCGCCTACGGCCCTAGAGGAAGCTACGCACCCAATTTCATTCCAATCCGTTCGGTGGTTTCTGAGATTTCGTGATGAATGAGGGAGTAGTATTTGACAAATATATAGTAGATAAGGGAAGAGAAGGAATTAAGTACTAAATATTCCTAGAATCCCGGCAACCGAGTCGGCGAATTCACAATGAAAATTTCTTAGAAAACGTTATTTTGAATGAAACCCGGTAATTTGTTTTCACTCCTAATCCTTTTAGATTCCATTCGAACTTGGTCTGGTTAAGTGACAATATTTTATAACACAGATTGCGTATGAATTTGTTATTCTCAAAATGAAAAAAAGAGGAATGTACTTAACTGAGTCGTGAAGATGAATTGTTATATCGTCCAGACCCTTCAACTGGTATTCAAGAATCGTCTTAGTTTTCCCTTTGAAGGGATCCTGAAAAACAGAGTTTTACCGATTCAGAAAGTGACTAATGAATAAAAATTTGACTAAGCCAAAATTAAATAATAGCAGCAGACAAGGACGCCACTTAACCAAATATTGCTTTTATAAAGAACATAAAAATGGATTAAAAGTTAAGAGCTCATAGTTATGCTATAGTGAAACTAATAAAGCACTATATTCTGTCCCTGTAGGCTGTGTTCACACTTTGCGTCGCATCGAGTGTCTCTCTTCTTCAGCTCCTTTACTAATTTTATGATTCAAATATGACCAAGTTTCAAACACTACGCTTTATCAGTTGACGAGAGATTAAAAGAAGCCACATCACACAGAAGTTAATTTTTTGAAATGCTGTTTCATTGATAAAAATAAACTGGAGGAAGGATACGCGAAAATCAACGAGATTCCCTTATCAACTTTGATGTTATCAGTAAATTTGCAGCTAAAAAATTAAAAAAATACAAGTTTAGTTACAATATATAACATATTATACATGTTTAGGTTCTTTTTTTTCTTTTTAACTATATCTTTTTTTTTTTATGTTAATCAATTTATTGAAATTTACAACTGTACAAGTATACATCAAGTAAATGTGTTAAAGAAAACGTTTACAATAACATGCCAAAACTTGAAAAGAACTACTCATCAGTAGCAATTCAGTAAAAAACAAAAACTACACAAGAAGATCTCTGGGCCATCTTCTTTTCAGACGCCTCGGAGGATTATCGGGAAATAAGGAAGTTGAGAAACTAGGGGATTTGAGTGGTTATGAAGCTTACTATGAAATGATTGGTATCTGGTTTGGGCTAAATCAGCAACATATGGAACATTAAGATCTTTATGGATTAGTTTATTGGTGACAAAGTAAGGAGCATTGATAATTTTTCGAAGGATTTTGGATTGTAAGGATTGGATACGGGATGAATTGGATGGTTTAGTAGAGCCCCAAAGCTCAACTCTGTACGTCCATTTAGGTCTATTCACAGTCAAGTAAATGTTGAAGTAGTCTGTAACGACGAACAGTTTCTTGTCCTTTTAGTCTTGTATGTGGATTCCAAGTAAGACGTTTGTCCAAGTGGAGTCCTAGGTAGCGGATCTGTTCAACAGGGATTAGTGGAATGTCTTTAAAGGATACTATAGGACAGGAAGTCGTAGGTTTACGACGAAGGGTAACTATATCTAAATCATTTTTTGTTTGTTTTGTTATTGTTAGTAAATGTTAATTAATAATACGGAGCAGGGCCGGAACTAGGAGATTTGTCAGGGGGGGGGAAGATCAGTTTGCCGACCCCTCCCCCCCTCCTCACTCCCCCACCATTAAAATATACCCTCCGTATTGTTAATTAACATTAACATTAACAGAATATGATAAATCGTTCTCCTGAAGTAATCTGGAATAAACACCTTTATATTTCCCCGCCATATCTGCCCTGCTGTCATAGAATTGGCCTCTACAGTCCTCTATTTCTAAGTCCATCTTTGACTAATTTCTTGGCTGAGACCTTCACCTATTTTGTCACTAAGTGGGGAAAAAAATAATAAAACTTTCTTCTACATCCGATGCTTTTGCCTTATGTTACTGGCAATAATTTCAAGAAACCCATCTTATATTTTATGTGAGAAATACGAGATTTGCCCTTTCTTGTGCCGCTCAAGGAACACAGTAATGCGATATAAGTTTAATTGTGTTCAAGAATTTTCCACTGGATGGGTCGCTGAAATCAGTCTTCTTTTGTTCCTCGGAATGGACTCTCTTGCTTTGCTATGGATAGAATAGCATCAACAATACAGCGCAATACTGCCTTCCGGTGAGACTCTTCTAGATGGACCTGGTTTTGAAATTATGCATGAATACCTACCTTCCTTTAGTAAACAAAATTCTGAAGCTTTCCACGAACAAAAGCAAAGTTTTCGGTTGGATGAATTTTCATGTTCCGGCAATTTTTCACAGACTTTTTTCCAATTAGCAAAGAAGCTAAGGAAGACACTTGGTGTGACGCAAAGTGTGAAAACAGCCTGCAGGAAACAGGATATAATGCTTTATTATTTTCACTCACAGAATACAGAATATAGTAGAAGGGGCAGAGACACTAATGCCGTAAGGTTCCCTTGGCTCCTGTTCGGCCGGCTCTCCCTCCACCACCTTCACCCCGGGCTAGTTCCACCTCAGGCTTATTTACAACTTTATCATCTAATATTTAGGCTTCAACTCTTACGAATTTTATTAGATTCCATCTAATTGTTCAGAAATTTATGACATTCATGCATAGGTAGGTAGATTAAGAACGAAAATAAAACAAAATATTACCAAAAGAAAATTATTAATTTATTACTTTTCGATCTTATTTTATTTTTATGTATATTATCATTGATATTTAAAAAAAAAAAATGGTGGATTTGGACACTAAAAAATATCATTTCGATCAATCTGATTAATAATGAATAATGAGAGCCATCTTCTAAAAAAATGTGGAAATCTAGTTTCTCCCAGGGTATTGTTTTAGAAGTAACAAAAGAAAATTTTCTATTCTCCATTTAATTAGTTTATTTTGTTTTTCTTCACATAGTTTTTGTAGACTGTATTTATAGGCACAGTTTTTCTTATTATTCCGCAAAACGGTTCGGCGTAGGTTTTAAATTTGTTTTTTCTTTTCAACCAGTATTTTATTTTATTATTATTATTTTTTTTTTTGTGGTAGAAAGTGAATTTTCAGTGAAGCTTAATGAATCAGCTGTATTTCGTAGCTGTACGGTTCTTTCATCAAGTTGTTTTTTTGAGCTCGTTTATGTTTTTATTAGTGATCTCTAACATTTTTTAAATTTCTTTTTATTTGGAGACCTAATATTTTTCAATGGGGTCGCAAGTCTTTTTATTGGCCCCCTTTCCTAAAATAAAAAATCCAGCATTATACTTTTAAGTTTGAATACCTCCACATACGTAGGTAAAGCAGGGAGAAAGCGTAAAAAGTTGGAGATTATACCTTAATTATCTTCCGTCTCCGACTGAACTGCACCTTTCTTTAGATTTATTCGAAATGAAGACCTGTAAAAAACGTCCTCTTTAAAATGTTTTGAACAAAAAACACTTGTTTTTGTTGGGTCCCATTTTTCTTGCCTCAGGGCTTGAACCCACTTATTTCGTTCCTCTTCAACTAAAAGGAAGCAGAGGAAAAAATAAAAGGTAAAATTGGAACTGTTTACCTTTTAAAGATTTATTCAAATGCTAAAACTATATTATTATTGTAAAACGTCATTTGTTGTCTTACGGTGTTAATGTTTAACATTTGAAACTAGTTTTAAAATAAAAATAATTTCAATAGAGTTGGCAATTGATTTATCAATCTTAATTGAGTATACAGCATATTCTGTTTTCTGTGGTTACAATACCTACTGTTGTTAATATAGGGGACTTTAACAATAAAGTAAAAAAATCTCCACAATAAACATATTTTTACGGTGGCGAAAGAGAAGGAAGATTTGTTTCTCAATTTATTAAAAAACTAAACTATGTACGTTTAAAATGTACCGGTGAAGGGTTATTGGAGGGTTTAAATCCTCGTTGGACTCTTTCCTAGATCCAAACGCGGCACAACACAGCATTTTTTAATCTAATTGAGAAATAAAAAAAATAAAAAAACACATACACACAACAGAGACCTAACAATTACCAATTGTTCAAAATAACCACGGGGTACACAGTGGTACTGACTGGGACAGCCGGGGTTAAGGTGGTGGGGATAGCGCTCCTTGCCGGGAGCCTTCTCCCCCCACCTACCCACCGCTTCTATCATATTCAGTATTCTGTGGTTTCACTATAGTATAACTGTGAGCTCTTAACTTTTAATCCATTTTTATGTTCTTTATAAAAGCAATATTTGGTTAAGTGGCGTCCTTCTCTGCTGCTATTACTTAATTTTGGCTTAGTCAAATTTTGATTCTCATTATTGTTATGTAACACCTTTCTGAATCGGTAAAACTCTGTGGCCATGAACCAGGATCCCTATAATCAAAGGAAAACTAAGACGATTCTTGAATACCAGTTGAAGGGTCTGGACGATATAACAATTCATCTTCATTCGTCACTCCAGTAGGACTCAGTTGAGTACATTCCTCTTTATTGTCTCTTTGACCGGAGACAACAGAAATAGGTGTGTTTTTTTTCCGTTTTAAGTACTTAACATATAATAATTTGTGCAAGGGTCAATAAGTACAATTTTAAAACAAAAAACACATTTTTCAAGTCACTCAATTACAGCAAAACATTCAGTTTTATCTTATTGTCTTGTGTTTTATTTTACCACCACGTTTTTTTTCATTTTGAGAATAACAAATTCATACGCAATCTGTGTTATAAAATATTGTCACTTAACCAGACCAAGTTCGAAAGGAATCTAAAAGGATTAGGAGTGAAAACAAATTACCGGGTTTCATTCAAAATAACGTTTTCTAAGAAATTTTCATTGTGAATTCGCCGACTCGGTCGCCGGGATTCTAGGAATATTTAGTACTTAATTCCTTCTCTTCTCTTATGTGTTCTCTTGATGATAAAAAATAAAAATTTTTTAACAAAGTAATTTTTTTTTTATGATATATTCAATATTATTATTCGTCAAAAAACCAACATTGAATTTAAATGATCTTAAGTATGTATGCTTTCACTGAAAAAGTTTAAATAAGAATAAATATTTGCTTACCTGACTTTTCTTTTGACCCTTCATCTTCATTAACATTAGTTTTTTTAAAAATCTTCTAACATCACTTTTTTTCTTTAGCAAGTTTTTTAAAAACTAAATGTAAATAAAAAAAAAAAAAAAACTAGGTTTTTGCAATAAACGCAGACATCACAACTGTAAACACTGGCAACAGATAGTCCAATTTCATTTTAAGGGGTAGGGGGTGGCATCGCACCGTTTTCGCGCCCTCGAGTCAGCTACTAGCGCTCAGGCTACTAATTCATATTAAGCAGTTAAGAATTAACTTGGTATCCAGTATAATAGGGTTTATAAATATCAAATTAAAATTAATGAATATTGATTGTGATATTATTATTTTAAAAACGTTTTTAATCACTTATTATTATTTCATTTTTTTTTTACTTCTCAAATTTTGTCACCCCCTGAAATTTGCCCCCCGAGGCACGTTCCGGCCAGATGAGGAGGTGTATTTTAATGGTGGGGGAGTGAGGAAGGGGGTAAGGGGGTGGCAAACTGATCTTTGCCCCCCCCCCCCCCCCGATAAATCTCCTAGTTCTGGCCCTGAGTACAGTGATTAGTGATAATGACTTAAATGGTGAATTTTTGGACAATTTGTTTTCAATTGCCACTTTTTTTTTATTGAACAACTGTGAGTAAAAACTGCATCTTGCGAATAACAACGGAAATGTTCGAGAATTAGAGAACTCTCAATATTTTATGTAAAATAATTGTTATTTCAATTGAATTAAATTGTTGTAGTAATTTCATTTAATTATCATTATTTTGTTTCTTTTAAAATAACAACAATATCAAGGCAACTCTTTTATTGATTCTAACGAATAAGGATAAAGTTCTTTTTTTGGATTACTTTAATGTTGAAACGTACTAAGGAGTATCTTAAGTTTATTTACAAATGTATAATAAGGTTAACTCTATGAAGAAATCAAAAGGTTGTAGGAATTGCATGCTCCGAGTAGGAGTGACCTTCAGCGTCGTTGGGCAATATCCTAACATGGGCCTGTCTCTTGGCCTGGATAAATAGAGAAATGAAGTTTGATTTACTCAAAAGTGTTATAAAATATGTCTTTTTGTTGTCATCCAGTGAGAGAAACCACTGCTCTTTTATGTAAATTTTGGTCAGAGGTTACCAATAAACGAAAAATGTTCCTAAACTTAAGAAAATACTTTTTTTAATCTCCAGACTTTAAAACTAGAGTTCAAACAAACAGAAAACACGAATAGCCAGTGAGGTTTGGTAACTAAGTGATTCGGTTACTAATGTTTGGATTAAGCTTCATTTTTTATTTATAATCTCAAACATTCTCTGTCTCTCTGTCTCTCTCTCTCTCTCTCTCTCTCTCTCTCTCTCTCTCTCTATATATATATATATATATATATATATATATATATATATATATATATATATACACACATATATATGGATAAATTTCTTGACTGTTACTATTAAATGTTTGGTAAGGTTCTTGAGGCTCAGTCATAAAATAAAAAAACAACTATTTTGGCGACGTTTCGAGATTATATTGTTCTCATAATCATGCCCTACAGTGAAAAAGCAGGTTACAATAAAATTATATAAGTTATACAAGTTATTTCAAAACATAAAGTTAGCTACAGTACAGGTATATAACAACATGTGTAGGGTAATAAATATACATATAATTACAGAATATAGAGGAGTATGAAGCTACTTACAATGTTACTGGTGGATATGAATAGACTAACAATTCTAGTACACAACTAACCTAGGTAGTGAGTTTAAACAGACAGTTAACAAGGGTTAGTGGGGAAAAACCTTATTTCTTAAAAATTAAGTTAAAAGGACTGTGTGGGTATTCCCAAAGATGCAGGTACAAAAATATTTCAGTGTAATATACTAATAAATGGAAGAATGGTTTGTATGATGTATATAGATGTAAATGTATATTATTGGTCTGAATGTATTAAGTTGGAATAACAGGTGTTAAGATTTAAAACGTCTGATTTTTAGTTTATTGCACGGTTTTTAAATTTTTCTATGGTTATCATTTCTTTAATATTTCTTTTAAAATTATTTTGTTCATGGTGAATAATTTTGGGGAAATCAAATTTAAAAGTTTGTTTTGTTTATAATGTGTGGTGAGAGTTGTTTGGTCAGGTTTGTTCGGGTTTTTATTTATAGACGTGCAACTGTATTTATGTTGATACACTCGTCGTTTAAGATATTGTTCCGATGTACCAAAATAAGACTTGCCACAACTATCTTCACACGGAATTTCATAAACAATATTAGACTGTAACTTTAACTTATCCGTATCTTTGGTTTTGGTGAATAAATTATTAATGGTGGAGGTATTTTTGAATGTGACCGTGTAGTCAGTTTTATGGTTATTTGTGAGTATTTTCCTGAGCCTTTCTGATAGTGTTTGTATATATGGGATGGTGTAATATCTTTATTCATATTTTCTTGTTGTTTCTGTTGAGTATTTGTTTGTTTGAATAAGTTACAAATGAGTCTATGTGGATATCCATTTATTAAAAGAAGGTCTACTACTTTATTTTCCGCGGTTTGTTTATATTTTTCTGTAGATAACTTTATTGCACGATTTATTAAATTGTTTGCGGTGTTTATTTTATAACTTTTGGGGCATTGACAAGTATAATGTAAATATCTTCCGGAATGTATTGGTTTTTTCCACCATTCTGTATCTATTATTCCATTAGGGTTTCGAATTAAAAGTAAGTCTAAAAACGGTATTTTAATCGTATTCAAATTCCATAGTAAACTTTAGTCTATTTGAAAATTTATTAAATTCGGCTAAAATTATTTCATGTTTATTGTCTTCTGTAGGTATAGCAGTAAGGATATCATCTATATAATTGAATAGAAATGGGATGTTGAAGGGGATTTTGGGGATAACTGAATCTAGGAGATCCTCTAAGTATATGTCTGCTAAAATTGGAGCGATTGGAGATCCCATAGGGCACCCATACATTTGAATGTAAAATTTTTCATTAAATTGGAAATAATCCCTATCTTGGGGTAAATTGGTACACAGAGCTAATAATTTGAGAAATTGGTCTTTAGGAATCGGTGTGTGAGTTTGAAGTTTATGTCAATGTTTTTCAATTATTATTTTTACTTTAGTGGTAAAAATATTGGTAAATAACGAGGATGCGTCTATTGAAACTATTTTGTAGCCTTGTGGAATCCGGATATTAGTTATTTTATTATGGAACTCAAACGAATCTTTGACATTATATTTATCTGTGGACAAGTGTTTTAAGATATTGGTTAGGTATTTAGATAATTCATATGTGGGAGAGTTTATAAATGAAACAATAGGTCTCACTGGGTTGTCAGTTTTATGATTTTTAATTAGTGAATACAGTTTAGGGGATGTTGGGGAATTAGTTATTAGTTTAATGTATGTTTTAGTATCTATGAGTTTTTGTTGTTTTAAATTAGCTAATGTTGAGTTTGTATCGTTCATTAATTTATGTGTTGGGTTAGTACCAACATTTTTATATGTGTTCCTATCTTTTAATAAATCTTTAGTTTTATTAATATACTCGTCTTTCATAATTGCTACTGATTGATTGGTCTTATCTGTTTTAGTTATTATTAAATTTGGATATGTTTTTAGAAATTCCCTGGTAGCTTTGTATACCTTTCGTGGTTTTTCTTGACTATTAGTATTACAGTGGTTATTTTTATTGTGATTAGTATTTTTATAATTGGTTATTATATTAACACATTTTCCTCTCATTTCATCCCGTTTACTTTCTTCTACACTATTATGTATAATAAATTCAATGTCACTTCAGATTTGTTATAGGTAGTTGATTAGAGTAAGCAGTGTTTCGGACCGAGGGACAGAAATCATTTGACTTCTTTAGGAAACTCTATATTAGTGAGATTAACGAACCATTTTTCATTCCCTAAATTACACGAATCTGTTTTGTTTAATTTGGTTATTTTTTTAATTTGTTTTTCTTTAGTTTGGTTAAATTTTTTTTCATAATTTTTACTGGTATTAATAAAAAATTGTTCACTAACATTCGGGGGGATGATTTCACATATTATAGATTTATTATGTTCAATTTCATTGTTTAAATTATTGATTTTATTTATTGCACTTTTTATTTCAATGTTTAAAATACCTTTCATGCATCTATTCACTACTTTTTTTAGTTCTGTATTATATTTCTTGTCTATGTTACATGTGGAATGAACGTTGTGGAAAGTGTTAATGATATGAGATGGAAAAAAGGTTTTCTGACCTCCATCTTAGTAGGAATGTCCTAGTGTTCTTCACGCTTGCTAATTTCCTATTGCCTTTCTGGAGTTCCTTCATTCAGACCAATAATATACATTTACATTTATATACATCATACAAAACATTCTTCCATTTATTAGTATATTACACTGAAATATTTTTGTACCTGCATCTTTGGGAATACCCACACAGTCCTTTTAACTTAATTTTTAAGAAATAGGGGTTTTCTCCACTCCACTAACCCTTGTTAACTGTCTGTTTAAACTCACTCCCCTAGGTTAGTTGTGTACTAGAATTGTTAGTCTATTCATATCCACCAGTAACATTGTAAGTAGCTTCATACTCCTCTATATTCTGTAATTATATATATTTTTATTACCCTACACATGTTGTTATATACCTGTACTGTAGCTAACTTTATGTTTTGAAATAACTTGTATAACTTATATAATTTTATTGTAACCTGTTTTTTCACTGGAGGGCATGATTATGAGAACAATATAGTCTCGAAACGTCGCCAAAATAGTTTTTTTTTTATTTTATGACTGAACCTCAAGAACCTTACTAAACACACACACACACATATATATATAGTAAGGTTCTTGAGGTTCAGTCAATAAATAAAAACAACTATTTTGGTGACGTTTCGGGAATATATTGTTCTCATAATCATGCCAATGTTACTAGTGGATATGATACTAGTGGATAAGCTACACACACACACACACACACACACACACACACACATAAATATGTAGCTTTATCAGATTTATTTTCGGCCTCCGAAGAAGTCTTCACGTATCTCAATGTTACTCTGTACTTAATGTTAAAGTATATATTTTGTGATTTATGTATAATAAAACTTTACATGGCGCTGCGGACTGAGTAATAAAAAGTTAAATTATGTTTAATATTTTATTACTAAATGAAATGGATTCTTTTGTGAAACCGCCCAGATAATTCAACTGGGATGAGGAGCCAGCTCAGGAATGGATTGATTTTAAGGAAAGATTTGAAATTTACCTTGAAGCTGCTGGAGGCCAGTGTGCCCTTTTCAAGCACATTGCGGGGGAAAGTATAGTGAAAATTTTAAATAGCTTACCCTATAAGAAAGTAGAAGAGAATTTGGTAGACATTTTAAAGTACCTGGAAGAATATTTTTTACCTCAAAGAAATATGAACTACCTTAGATATAAGTTTTTTACTTGTTCTCAGTTGGAATTTGATTCTTATGGTGATTATATAGTAGGATTAAGGGAAATTACTAAAGGGTGTGAGTTCAAAGACTTATCGGATGGACTTATTGTTTCTCGTTTTATTCCTGGTATAAAGGACAATGCTTTGAGGAAACGTTTGTTGAGGGGGAAAGAACCTAACAGTGGACAAGGTATTAGAACTAAGTAATCTAGCGGTTGTTACAAAACAGCTGGGAGAGGAGATGTCAAGAGCTTCTTCAGCTGATGTTTATTATACAAAAAGCCGGAACTTTCAAGGCAAATCAAAGGATTATTCAAATAAGTCTGATCTGGCTAGTGAAAAAAATTAAAAAATGTCAATATTGTGGATATGAACATATCTTTGGTAAGTGACCTGCCTATGGTAAAACCTGCAACCGTTATAATCGCCTCAATCATTTTGCTGCTGGGTGTAGGATGAGGCCCAAGGTGGTGAAGAATATACAGGAGGATAATACCATGGCTAACAAGGACTTTGTTTGTCAATAAAGTGAATGAACATAGTTCAATGATATTAAATGAGTGGAGTGCTAAATTAGTAATTAATGGGAATATATTAGAATTCAAATTGGATACAGGGGCTTAAGTTAATGTATTACCGGAAAGATTGGCTCATAAACTTGGTGTACTGATTACACCATCTTCTAAGAAGCTAACTACTTATTCAGGTGAGCCTTTACCTGTTGTTGGTAAGTGTAAACTACCTTGTATATATAAAAATAAAGATCATAAACCGAATTTTGAAGTAGTACAGACCCCTTATGCGGCACCATTGGGTTGGCTGGATGTACTGCATTACATTTAGTAACTAGAATAGATTCAATTGATTCAGATAATGTAAGAAATGCTTATTTGGATCTTTTTGAGGGTCTCGGTAAATTAAAAGGTCTAATTCATACATGCTACTCAAACATGCTATTGAAATTACAAAAGTATGAATTTGAATTATCTTATAAACCAGGAAAGGAAATGTGGGTTGCAGATACGCTAACAAGAGCACCGTGAGCCGAGGAAGAGGAAAATGAGAGTGAAGATCCTTATACCATTGCAATGATTAAAAATATGCCAGTTTCTGAAGAAAAGATAGTTCTATTTCAAGAAGCGACCAGAAGTGATGAAGAACTGCGCACTGTAATAAACTGGATGGAGAAAGGTTGTACGAAGATTAAATACCCGTTGCTTGCAAGATACAAATCAGACAAAGACGAGCTGAAGGTATTGTGAAGGTATCCTCTTCAAAGGTTGTCAAATAGTCGTCCTAAAATCCCTGCGAAAGGAGATGTTGCATAAAATGCATTACACTCATCAAGGGGGAAAAAAGTGCATTTTGAATGCGAGAGGATGTCTCTATTGGCCTGGTATAAAAAATGACATTATGAACCAAGTGAAGAAATGTGAGTAGTGTTTAAAATATTCCAAGTCCAGGGCGGAAGGACCCTGGAGGAAAGTAGCTATGGATATTATGAAACTTCATGGTATATTTGATTGTGGTATTATTTTTCGAAATTTTGTGAAGTTGTAAAATTAAATGGTTTTAGTGCGCAGGGAGTCATAAATGCGGTTAAGGGTGTTTTCTCGAAACATGGGATACCATGTGAAGTGAGTGAAGATAAAGGAACTCAGTTTGCTAGTTTTACATTTTTAAACTTTGCATAGCAGTGGGACTTTAAACGCACTTTGATTAGCCCAAAGTACCCACAGGTCAATGATTTGGCTGATCGTTATGCCCTGAAAGTCAAAAGACTTTTGAAGAAGTCATCGGAAGCCCGGACTGACCCATTTTTATGTTTATTAGAACTAAATAATACTCCCTTTTCAGATATGCCATCTCCTGCTGAAATGCTCATGGGTAGATGTCTTAAAGGAGTTTTGCCGGTCACCAAGGATTTTTTACGTCCGGTTGTAGTTGATACAGAAGCTATTAAGAAGGTCTTAGAGGATCAACAAAGGATGAGTAAAACCTATTATGATAAAGGTGCTAGACCAGTGACAGAACTAGAAACCGGTCTGACTGTTAGGTTTCAGAAAACACCTGGTTCTGAATGGGTACCAGCACGAGTGGAGCAGTAAATGAATCGACCTCGATCTTATAGCTTGAAGGTAGAAGGGAGTCCAGATTTGATAGAAAGAAACAGGCGGATGATTAAATCTGACCCTGGAGAAGACTCAAGGGATGGAGAGGAGGATGCTAGTGGAGAAGAAGATGACTATATGGAAAAGGTAGATGAAAGTGGACAGGACAAAGAGAACGACCTGGTGGAGAGAACTATAAGAAGACCGAGATGGCGATAGTTGGATTTACTTGAAGAAGGGAGATGTTAGGAAATATGGATGGCATTGGTAGATTAATAACAGAGAGGAGGTTATAATATACATATGATATGTGAATCTGTACTTGAAGTTAAGGCCGGTCCACACGCACCGACTTGTCTGCACAAATGTTTGCGCAAACCAGGTTTGCGCAGACACGACTTTGGTATGAAAATGTGTCTACACGCGAATTTTTCAACACAAATCTTTTTCAAATCAGGCAGAAAGTAATCATGGAGGAAGTGTTGTTGTGGTCGCTTTTTGCATTGTGTCTTGCAAGGAAAAAACGAAATAAAGGTAAAATAATTTAATCTAAGCAACGTTTAATTTGGTCTAGACATTGGTTACTAAAAAGCAAACAGTTGTGTCATGTAAAATTACTTCGAGAATTGCGTACATAACCTGAGGACTGGAAAAAAAATTACTTGAGCATGGAAATTGAAACAGACAATAATTTATTGAGATTAGTAACTCCTCTAATAAAAAACAAAACTAGTGCATGAGAAAAGCTGTTTCCCCACATGAAACATTGGGGCCGAGGCATCAATCTCGTTATACTTATGCACCGAAGCGTCATAAGCCAGATTTTTTTTTGTCCCGGTCACTATACTCCTTTCACTTCACACGCCACAAGTACGGAAAACTTTTGTATAGTTCAATAAACTCGGTTAAAACTCATTTAAACATTGACGAAGATGTGCCATCACGGTGTGTATAGTCAATGCGATGCACGAAAACAACAGAAAATGGCTGAGGTTTGAAGCGAAGTTTGAACTGTCGAAGTCCACACGCAACGACTTGTCTATGGTTTGTGCAAATATTTATGCTCTTTTCCTCAAACCTGAAACCACCACTCCAATGTCTGTACAGTCCTCAGTTTTCCAGCAGACAGCAAGCAGACTTAAAGTATATATTTTGTGATTTAAGGTCGGTCCCGACTTGTCTGCACAAATGTTTGTATTGAACTGTACAAAAGTTTTCCGTGCTTGTGGCGTGTGAAATCGAAGCAGTATAGTGACCGGGACAAATAAAATCTGGCTTTTGTTTTTTTATTAGAGGAGTTACTAATCTCAATAAATTATTGTATGTTTCTATGTCCATGCGCAATAAATGAAGTATGGAATGAATTGCTCGATGGTATGCTACTGTAGACGGACAGCCCGGGTTTAGCAAAGAAGTATTTGCTGCTATTCGCGAAAAAGAAAAATCCCGTGGCAAACGTTTTGGAGCCCTAATGATGGACTCCGAAAACACTAATGGCAATTAGATGAAATGCCCAATGGAATGGGAAATGCTTGGTAGGGTATGTTGATTAGGCAACAATTGTGATAGCTCACCACTAGCTACCGAGGTTTTCGTCTTTCATTTAGTTTTTCAAAGCACTATAAGACATGGAGGGACATAAATCGAATTTCTTCTTAAACCCATGCCAAATGCTGAAGTTGGTGAGGAATACCCTCCATCACAAGAAATATCTAATTGATGGAGAGGGGAAAGACGTTATGTGGGAACATATTCAAAATCTGCACTATTCACAAATAAAGGAAGGTTTAAAGCTGTAAAATAAATTGACCAGCAGCCACGAAAACTATGGGAACTTAGAAGTTAAAATACGCCGCTCAATTACTAAGCACTTAGGTGGCTGATTCCATCAAATGATGAAATCATGTATCATCCTGGAGAAACTGGAAGAGGCGGGAAAGTATATTAAGTGACTGAAAGAAGGAGGTGGACGACCAGTAAGCTCTGGAAATAGGAAGATTGAATTTTTGGGTTTCTAATAGACATTAAAATTACAAGAAGCTTGATAAAGACATTACTGGATACCAAATTCTTGAAATTGTTGACACTATTCAAGGTCAGCCAAGATCACTTGGAAAGATTATTTGGATATATTAAAGGCAGAAGAGGTTTAAACAACAACCCAAGTGCTTCTCAGTTCCTCTCTTTTTGGAAAAAATTATCATTCATAAACAGCTTCACGAAAGGACGTGGTGCAGTGGGAATGCAATCCTACTGGATAAAATTAATTTTTTGGGGATAAATCTAGTATCTTAATTTAGCACTAAAGGTCCAGTAACTGTAATAAACATTACAACCTCAGAGGAATGGTCTGGTAAGTTATTTAACCCGATCGCTCTTTGAACTTGTTGATTGAAATTGTTAATAATGTAGGTTTTTAGTAATTATAACTTTTATATTTAATAAAATCCTTCATATTAACAATGTGTTGAAATAATTTTATTACCTGTACGTGCACAAGCAGTCTAAACTTATGTTAGTGATTTGGGAAGTGGGTTAACTCTGGGTAGTCTATTGGTGGGGGAGCAATGGTCCCTCTTGCCTGTATCTACGCCCTATCTCAATAGCAGCTCTATTAGTATATCTCCTAACTGGTATGTAGGACCAGAACCCCTTCCCTCGGCGAGAATGTTCACTAAGGCGTTCAAACCGTGCCACCTTCCACGCCGACACTGTTTTTCAGTTCTGCCAGGATCTAACGATTTTTCTAGACCGAAGGACATCCTTGGCCACTCTCTTTACCCACTTAGAATTAGTTTTCGTCCTTAAGGATGCAGTTTTGAAATATTAGAATATATTTCGATTTCGATTTCGATTCGATCGGAAGGATATTCCGTTATTCTTGTCCTTAAGGAGATTATATTGAAATATTCGAAGCTTATATAATCGAAATAACATAATTGTTACGAGAGTTAACGGACAGACAGTTACACACTCGAAACACAAAAAACAATTACACTTAACACGCGTGCATGTGCTTTCAGGGGTACATGTGCTGATTTGCTGGTCTTACTATTATTATTTTCCAACAATTACTTACCAAACTTGTAATGAGAAAAAAATCATTCAAGTTATTCGAAATAAAAATGTTTGTAAGATGATCTCAAGTAATTTCCTGCAGAGGTTCAGTGTAGCTATATCTTTCGGATGGACCGGTGGATTAGATGTATATATGTCATTGACGGTATTGTCTCAGGTAATTTATTCTTGACCTAAAATGTAGGATTCCTTGACGATTTCATTTATTTTACTGAGAAATGCCTTAGGACTTATCCATAATCGGAAGGGGGAGTGGCCTGGCATTCTTGGATTATTTTCATGCCCATTGATCTTATCTAATCCTCAATACCGTATTTCCGGATATATTCGTCATGGCTGACAACATCGACCTTGAGCACTGTTTTGTGTATTCCCATCCATTAGTCATTTACATGTAAATCACAGAAAATGTGATATCAACCGACATTCAATGATTATAAAATATCAGATCGAATCATACGATCACATTAATAGATATAAATTGTTATAAACACAATTCTGTAAATAAAATGTATTTCTGTGGTTCTTAAGTCATTTAGCGACTCTGTTCCTGTTCCAGTTCAAAGTACCTTTTCATAAATTGCAAACTACGCTTTCTGCTGCAAGGGTTAGTGGATATGTACTATATGAAATGAATTTATTACTGAATTAGATTGATTTCCTTTAAGAGATAATAATACTGTCAAGCGGTTATTTTCAATGAAGATCAAATCCATACCAGCAATTTCATAGCTCTGACTTGATACTTTAAAATGAATATGTTTCGATAGGTTATAACAGGGTAAAGCCTACATAATAGAAATAAACACTATTTCATTTTTTTTAAATTATTTTATTTTATTTTAGTGGTTTTCAATGCTATAAATTTGTTTCAACATTATCACTCATTTCTTATTGAATATACTTTCATTCTATGAAAAAAATAATTCATGTAAAAGTGGTTACGTTATGGGAGGCACTTGCAATTTAAAACTTTATCATTTAGGAATTGGATTGATTTGAAGATGTGATGCGGGCCTGGCTATTTGAGGAGAGTCACCGTAGGATACAGTATTTTTTTTTCTTATGTGGGATACTGAACTTATTTTCTGGAAACAAAATAGCTATAATTCATGAGTATCATAAACATAAGTAGTCAGATAGAACCTGAAGATACACTTGTTGAAAGAAACGATCGATGGAAATAATATAAGTTAAAATATAATAAATAATAAATAAGCTGACCATTGCCATTAGAACTAGAACCAACACCAAAATACACTCCATCTTCCCTTACCACGTGATACCCATTGTAGTAATAATAGTTCTGAGTTCGTTATAAATGAAAGGAGAGAAATAAAGTTGGTGTATATCAAGAATCGGTAGAGAATGTGATAAAGCACTGGGCTTTAAAAATGTATTTTATTTATGTTTAATTAGATAGTAAAACTGGTAAATGATTTATTGATGTAGGGTCATAAGATGTAAACGAGAAAATGATTAGAAAGAAAGATATTCTCAATACTCAAACCTTACCGATTTAATAATCCATCGATTAAGACTGCTTTTCCTAACATCTATCGTTTAGATTGTCAGTCAAGGAGTGCTTTTATTTTAACTGATTTGTTTTACAACATTTTTCGTCGTCGCAAGATACTGCAGAATTTATAAAATTCTCCTTACCACGTTTTTTACCTGCTTCGCTCGCTCTCATAAGTAAAAAGCTTAGATTATTTTAATTAATAGTTGATTTTCATTTGTTTATTGATAAAAATCTTGTACTGAAGTATAGAATTGAGCATTATTACTTCAATAGTATTTTCACGCATAGCAGTAATTTTTAACATATTTAAAACATCATTGATTAGGTGGTTGAAGATTCTGTATAAAATCATAATTAAATATCCAATTTTTAATGTTAATGTTTGTGTTGGTACTTCAGATGGATGGACTGCATTGGGATCGAAATGTCGCTTTACATATTTATAGCTTTTTTAATAACAATTAAATTGAA